>CM032882.1:6211988-7420938 GCA_019176425.1 Megalops atlanticus | reverse complement strand
AAGTACCCATTTCAGTACCAGTTGCCAGGATTTGGGGTCAGAGGTTCATTCATAAAACATGATCATCATAATTGACCATCTAGATAATGTAAAAATAAAATGCATGAGAAATCTGTCATCACAGTCACAGGTGCAGTGACAGCAGGATTCTGGGGAATGGGAAGGCCCACTATGAGGACTTAATGGGGGGAGAAAAACAGGAATAATGAAACTGACAAGGCTTGCAGGAACCCCATGGAAAAAAAAACAGGGCAGGTCCTGTTTTCAGAAAGGCTGAGATGAAACATGCTGATGGATGTGAAAACTTCGCTGACATTTACACCCGAAGTAACATTCTTCTGTTAACTTTGTCCCCATTGAATGCTCCTGTAGAATGATTTGTTGGCACCATTTTATTTACAATGGAGATATCTTGTTTTCTTTTTTTATGAGTCAATCCTCTCAGCTGTATTCCTGATGGCAGAATTAGCGTGCATCTCATCTTGAAAGTGAAGCTGGGAGACAAATATTCTTATCCGGTATCTATGAGTGTATATAATTAAAGTCAGTGTTTACATTTCTAGTTGTCTGGTATGATATGGCGTAGTTTCTGCACCCTCCTCCACCCCATAAAAGAGGGTGTTACATAACAATGGTTGAATAGCTGTTTGATTTCATAATGGTGGGTAATTCCGTGACTCAAAGACTTTGTTATTGTTGTCTCTGATTTGCAGCCCCTTCCCGGTGTGTCTGGAAAACCCGCACGTCATCCAACGTGACCAAATCTTTGTCAGTGTTATTGACAAAGGCCCAGATGGCGTGCAGCTGAGCTCTGCCTTCGATCGCAGGCAAGCGTCTGACGTCTCACGGTTTCAGTACCCCACTGATTGCCAACAGTACAGGACTTTCCATCAGTAACAAAGCAATGGCATGGATGCGTGTTGTGAAGACATGTTATAAAAAAATTAAAAAACATTGATATGACTTTATTATGCCTATTTTCGTGCCAGCATCCGGGTTTTCCCCCAACAATCAGTTGTTGTTAGCCTTTTCTTGCTTTCATTTTTACTTTTAAATTTTTGTTTAATTCCAGCTGTTTCACAAAGGCAACATACCAGTTTTTGCTGTGGGACATTCATTTTAATCTTGAACTTACCCAATAATTACAGGCCTTTGTAAATCCTTGCTGTGGATTTTGTTGTCAGGTGAAGTCTGTTTGTAGTATTTTAGCAACGCCCATGTCTGGAGACCCTGTTGTTGATAGACTCAGTGTTTATGGATGCAACACAAATTAGGCAATACATTGAGCAACCTAAGCCAGTACCTTTTACTCATCTACAATACCAGTCAAAAGTTATACATGGAAGGGTTTTTCTTTATTTTTACTATTTTCCACATTTTAGAATTACGGTAATTATATTTAAACTATGAAGTAACACAAATGTAATTATGCAGTAAACAAAAATATGTTAAACAAGTCAGAACTCGTATTCTTGTATCTTATATTTTAGACTCTTCGATGTAGCCAAAAAATATTTTCTAAAAGAAATTCATATGTAGGCGTCAACTATTTATATTTGTCTAAGAAACAATTTTCAAGCATTTAAGCATAAATTTTCAAATCAAAAAGTCTTTGAATGCATGTTTCCCATTTCAGGTGTGTCCAGACTTTTGACTGGTACTGTAAAGGCAACTAAGTCACACATCTTACGTCTATGGCTTGTTTTCTTATTGTGCTATTGCTATGAAATGACTGGAATGTATTGCCTTTGGTATCTTGAAGGTTTGTCCCTGAAAACATGGCATCATTAGGAAACACAATTGGTAAGAGATCCTTTTTTTTTTTTTTCAAATTCAGTGGATAGATTGTGTTTCAATGTATGGTCCGATGCCATCTTCATCAACATTTGACAACACCTCATAATTAATGGTCACAATAAATTCACTGTCCTGCTGGTATGTTATTCTCCAATCGACAATTGCTTAATTGCAGACATATTTCAGTTATGACCTTTTAAACTTGTTTATCCTCAACCCAGCCTTTGCTTTCTCTGGTGTAAACTTTTGCATGCATGTCACCGTTAAAAAAAAAAAAAAAAAAAGTCATTGGAAGGTGGGGAACTTTGGAAACCATTCAAATAATAGCATTTTTGAAATTGCTCTCGTCATTGTTTTCCAGTAAATCTGGGACGTGTCGTTCCCCATGGCTTGCTGGTGTTCTTTCCTTCCTATCCAGTGATGGATAAGACTCTGGAATTCTGGAAGGTAATCGCGAACCTCGTGCCTTGGAGCAATGATGTTGCAGATTGTTGATGTCGCAGCATTGTGTGGATGTGTGTATTTAGCTGTGATCTCCACAGGCTAAGGGGCATGCTGACCGAATAGAAAACCTGAAGCCCATGTTCGTGGAGCCCAAAGGCAAAGGAACTTTCACAGAGGTCAGCACGTGACGGCCCCGCAGTTCGTCACACATCCTTCGGCAGTGGCCGTAAAACACCTGTTAAATCACCAGCCTTTATTTTGACAGTGAAATTTTCAGTTTATATTTTTGTATTTATTTTACTTGGCTGGTGTGTTCTTATATTAATTGCCTACACAAAAGTAAAATATATTGTAATATACTAAAAAACAAGTTGTTCAGACCAAGAATATATTTCAAATAGGTTAATGCGAGTAAGAATATGCATTGAAGAAACATTGCAGTGTACTAAAATGACTATAATTTACATATTTTCAATAAATTGATTGAGGTAAAAAACATTCTCTAAAATATATTATCAGGAATTCAGGAAACTGCTGTGTAAATTTAACTTTTTTCCTCATTTTTTCCTCGGCCGTAGGTTATGGATGGTTATTACAACAAAATCAATGATCCAAAGTCGAAAGGAGGAAGCTTCTTTGCTGTGTGCAGGGGAAAGGTACACCTCTTTGACTTCATTGTCTTCAGTATGACTATGTTCTTGCCATTGCAGAGAACCTGTGTGAGTACTTCCTCTTGGCTGGTCTTCAGCATTATGCATTTACTGTTAAGATGAACACAGCTAGTCCCATTGCTTTTCTATAGATGCTGGCTTAGTTGAGCCCCTTGTCCATTGCTGCAGGGTTTATACTATAAAAATGCCAATAAAAAAAACTGTTGATGCCATTTAGATTGCAGGGTCTTGTCTCATACTTGTGTATGTGGTGTAGTTTGGTATGGTAATTATTGAATGTGTCTGAAAGCACACGTGATGCCTTGTGCCCTTAGGCAAGTGAAGGGCTCGACTTCGCAGACACTTATGGCCGAGGGGTGGTTATTACTGGCCTTCCTTTCCCACCTCGGATGGACCCTAGGGTCATTCTGAAGATGCAGTACCTTGATGAAATGCGCAAAAAGCCTTCTGTCGGGGCCAAGGTAAAGAAAGAGATGGTATTTTCCCATAGTGCCATGAGCATTTCCCAAACAATTTTTCACGTATCGCTATAATGGGCTACTAGGTGTCTCTGTGGCTCCGAGGCTTTACTTAATCAAGTCATTACTAAGATGTTGCCACTCGTTCTTGCAACCCTAATGGCCATACCTATAAAATTAATTTTCAGTCTAAGCCTACAGTGAGAAAATTAGAGTATGTTGTGTTTTTTATTGCTCAGTTATTTACTCGCTAGCATGTTGTGAAAATATTTAAGGGAAAATACAATGCATTGTCCCAAATGTAAGGCAGGTTTTTTTTCCCCCTCAAATATACATTTAGAAATGTAACTCTCCCTATATGTTTGGACTAATTGGAATTTCTAAGGATAAGTGGTGAAGGATGAACTTGTTGGCCAAAGCAATATTGGTGGATAGAGAAAACATTCAAAAGTTGCAGTTTGTAGGTAGCATAGTGATAGAAAAATGGATAAGCCTACCTGCAGTGGCCATGATGGAAAAAGTTGATTGGAAGATGGGGAAGTATTCAGGGCATTGAGAAGGATGCAAATTAAGGATAATGCAAGCTTGTCTTTATAAACACAGGTGGTGTTGCTCGCCTTTACTAAAGTAGCAGTCAGAAGAGAAGAGCTGTTAATTTTTTTCCTTTTCCCCAGGAAGTAAAGCAAGTACATTCAAAATTCTTTTGTTGTTCCATAGAGGACTTCATAGCTAGTCTTCTCTCAGGATATGTTCCACCATCTTTCTCCATCTCGGGGGAGGAGGAGCTAGCTGTGCATCTGGGAACTTGGGGCAGTCAGGGGCAGTTAATGCAAGATAATGTTATACAACTGGTAAGAAATTTCTAAACAGATTTTGGTGGTGTCGTGGATTTGAAATCTTGGTGTTGAATTACAATCATTAGTTCTACCATATTGTTGACACCTGTTACAATGAGTAATGTTCTTTTCTCAAGATGCCTTTTAGTGCTTATATTGGTTATTTTTTCTTCCTTTTTTCTTCATTCCTTCCTTGTCTTTTTATACCAGGAAATGGTATGTGGTGGAGAAAAGAAACATGGAACAAAATACATTTCCTTGCTTTTGGAACAGGATGGTGTAAATATCATTCTGTTCTGTCATCTTAAGCAATTTTATTTGCCTTTACTGTAAGCAGAATCTCTTTGTTCCCAGAAATACAATATATTAAGGTCAGCGTGTGTGTGTGCGTGCGCGTGTGTGTGTGTGTGTGTGTGTGTGTGTGTGTATCAAGTATTTGTCAGGACAGGAGTGGTATAGGCAGCAGGCATCCCGGGCAGTGAACCAGGCCATAGGCAGAGTGATCCGGCATAGAGAAGACTATGGAGCCATATTCCTGTGCGATCACAGGTCAGGACCAAAGTCTTCTTCTGCCTGTGGGCCTGTTCTTAACTTTAAATGCTTTGCTGTAATATTACATCAGTGAAACTAACTTCCCACTACTATGGAAAAATATGTGGTGATACTGCTTGGGAATGTTATCTTTTGTTTCTTGACAGTGAGGGGGTACGGGTCAGCATTTTGCGTGTCATTGTTTTGTGAACTTTGTTAGTCATTATATGGAAAAAAACAGTGTTATGCAAGTTTAAGCACTATTCCAGCGCAGAACAGATTTACAAATAAGGTCTAGGGGTGGTAATGTTTATCAAATTCCGAGATACTGGTGTCCATGAGATAAACAGTAAAGGGTCACTGTCCGTCATGTCCCCACTCTGAAATGTATCTTTCAGGTTTAACAACAGTGACGCTCGTTCTCAACTGCCTTCGTGGGTGAGGCCATATATCCGTACACATGACAACTTTGGGAACATAGTCCGTGATGTTGCACAGTTCTTCAAAGTTGCTCAGAAACTTGTAAGTACTTCCAGAAAAACGGATGTAAAAAATACAGAGCTGGAATTGTTTTTCCATGCCTTGTGGAATACGCCATTATAATAATATTTGTCTACAGTGGTCAGTGAATAAGCTTTTTATTCTGCTTTCCCCACTCAAACAGTCACAGGCACTCAGCAGAGGTTTATTGGTCTGTTGAAAAGTTTTCCTTTAGTTAAGTAATGTATCAAAACTGAAGGTTGCTTTCTCGGTATGAAAGGCAGGATTGCTGTTAATCAAACTAAAGTAATGAAACTTGCATTAATCCTATAAATCACTTCTATTTTAATTTGCATTTTGTTTTAATTTTCCTTATTTTTTAATATCAGCAACTAGCATTTGATCATAATTGTATGTCCCAGAGAACATTTTGATTATGTTGAAATAGGGCTTTAATTTTGTTAGATTTTATCTGATTATGACCAAAAAAATAACCTAAATGTGGGCTTTACTTTTTTAACTTATAAAGCATCACATTAGAGGAATGTCTGGTACAAAACCATATAATGTATAACAGTGTTTATACCAAAAATGCAGTATCAGTCAGTCCCAGAATGTGTAAATCTCCTACATTTACCTTTGTGAACATATGCTAATGCTGTAATGTATTGGACATAGATTGATGTAGCCTATAGTAGCTGATAGTAGGTGTTAAACAAACAAAATCCCAACCTCCACTACCTCAGTGGTCTGCTTACAATTCACTACATTGCGCTCCTTTGCCCATTTACACAGTCTTTACGAAAATGTGCAAGGTGGTTAGCTATCTAACTTGCCTAATTAACTAAGAGATCTGCTATACAATAGCTAGCATTTAGTAGGCACCAAAAAAATCTAACTGCCATTACCAAACATACAAATATTAAACAATAACCTAACCAATTTCCTCATTTCTAAGTATTCCTTTGTCATGAATATGCAAGTGTAGATGAGGACAGTGGTGTTTGACGTTGGCTCACATCACATGATTTTTATTTGTGCGTCCGCCACATGAAACCACGTGAAGTGTTTATTTCTGACCATATGGGTAAAGGAAAGTGTGTAACATCAAATGAATATGAGCGGGGCCTCTGTGAGCACGCTCAGAGAGGATTCAGGTTCAGGGCTGGCCATGTGCCTGCTTTGATGCAGTACCTCCCACTTTGGCTGGAGTCCAGCTGCTGCCAGGTAGCATAGTGTGCTGGCATGTATGTTTAGCTGGAGCTACTATGTCACATTGGTCCGCACATGGAATACTTATGTGCATGGAATGCCTGTGGAACTTGACTTCCTGTGTTCGCCTGGTTTGTACAATGACAACCATGTACAGTAGAAGTACACTGATAACCATGATCTTGGCTATTATGGCACATCCAGTGTCACAGTGTACTACGTTAGAAAGACTTGTTTGTTTGTTGCCCCTTCCAGCAAGCATCGATCTGCAGTACGTGGCGAACATGGTCAACATGTTCCCAAACAGCAGACTTGCTTAGTCGAGCGTCATTCCAAAGTTGGAGTGCTAAGTTTGAGTTCACATAAGTTCACCTGTTGCAAACTTTTGTTTTCTGATGTTTTGAAACTGAAGATTGCCACAGTATAACCAGTAGATTTTTTTTCTGACAACTGAATTAAAGTATTCATGAGCAACACGAGAAAAAAAAAAATCCAATAAGCGATGCAGATAAAAACGAAAAATGGAAATTCTTTATAAAAAAAAATTTGGGATAGTTTCATTTTGTGGGGTTTTTTTTTTGGTAAAAAGGAAGTGTACAGTTGAAAAGTCGTAACACATTTTACAATCGTATTAGTAAAAAACAAATAAAAATGAAACCACAATGGTAGATAAAGAATTACTCTTAATAAAACTCTCATTTTAGAAAAATCCCCTCTGCAACATACATGCAAGTCCAGGGGTATATTTCAGACACAGACAAAACCAGCCTCTACATGTCTAAAGCACCAGTGACTGCTGAATGGTCCTTATGGTCTCTCTTTGACTAAACTTCAGTGACACTCATTACTGTCGCCAACTGGCCAGGATGCAGAATGCACACCTTGGTTCAGTCCTAAGTGTTGAATCCTAAAAAACGATCAACATCTTTGCAAACCAAAGGAGAATCATCCATTGCCTATCAAACCTTATTTGTCAGGCTGTCGTGAATGTGTTAAAGACCCTGCTGCTGTCAATGCCTACATTACCTCTCCCTAAACCCGGTGACTGTTGGTGTTGTGCAGAGGCCTCCCCCGGAAAAGAAGCGCCCGGCAGCAAGCTGTGGAGGCAGTAGCTCCTCGGAGGGGGCCTGTGCCAGCGACCACGCCTCCCAGGCCCCTCTGAGCTCCTTCATGCCGAAGGCCAAGTCCCTGGACTCCCATGTTCCCAGCCTCAAAAAGCGAAAACTGAGTAAGGGTCAAACTCCAGCTCTGACTACTGAGTCAAACTACTCAACCTCCGCTTCCATGTTGCCCTTTCAGCTGTAGGCAGTGCCTCGCAGAAGTGTGTGTGGAGTGCACCTGGGGTTATTTAACTGGGCCGGCTAACCGTAAGTTACAGTTTGATGTATTTGAGAAAGGGCCACATGTTAGGTGTGTCTACACCATAAGGTCGGGAATGCCTGTTTACAATGTTCTATTTTTAAATACTCCTCCCCCAGTGCAAGCTCACCCACTCTATCAAACGTGCTCTTGGTAAATCCTTGTGCACATACGTGGCAGAGCAAACATCAGCCATTCAGGCACATCATAATGTACTTTACTGATGGACCTTGCCTTCTGTGAGTGCTCTAGTGGACTTCCCCAGTCCTTGTGCTTTGCACCATCTGGTAGATGTGTAATCTACTTTTATGGAATGTTGTCACGGAATGCAGTCTAAAGGTATTGGAGGAAGCCACAATGCACTGTAAAGTAACCCATAGCTCTGGCGCTGCAGTGAGTGGTTAGGATTGTGTTGAGGTTAAGGAGAAGGGGAGAGGATTTGGGGAGGATGGGGGAAGGGTGTTACAAGGATTTGGATAAACCAGTACAGAATCAGTTTGTGATTACATCAAGCATATTTTCATTGTTTACTTCATTAGTTTATGTGATAATATATGACACACAAATACATTTAAATCTTATGAAATGTTTATCCATGTTCATCCATTCAGTAAAAGTGAAATATTACCAGATATACAACACAAATTTAAATGAGAAGTGACATGTAGAATTGCTTACATCTCAAGCTTCAGGAGTATCATTGAGAGCCCTGACATGCCCTGACTTCCTGTAAATGGCGAGTAGGCCAAAGGCTGTCTTGGACCACTCGTTGACCGCTCGCTCACTCCTCGCTGCTCTGGGCGACTGGGTACAGATGACCACACCGCGGGGGAGGGGGCGGCCCGGCTCTGCATCCAGTACGAGACGCACATGGAGGACAGCAGGAGGAGGCCGGCGGGGCTGCTGGACGCCTTAGAGGACAGCGACCGGAGGGCTGGGGAGGGCGAGGAGGAGCAGCTGGTGGGCGAGGAAAAGGTATGAGGCTCGGGGAAGGGGGGTTCAGTTGGGCCCGTTTATGGTTCATAACATGGTGTTCGCCGTACCCAGATGCCACACAAGGGCTGCCGCATGCTTGGTGCAGGTAAGCTGGAGATAAGCCACATCCTGTCATTGAGTAGCCCCCGGGGGAGGTGTTGCGGCGTCAGGTGTTGGGTATGAGCAGTATACAGCAGTTTCTCATGCACCGTTAGGTGCCAGTTATGAAAATTTGGATATTGGAGGAAGCCCCACCCCTAGCCAGTCCCTGTAACAAGAGGGAAGTAGCTAAGTATATGCCCTTATCACAGTGTGTTGAGAGCTAGTGCAGATTCCTTTGGGGAAGGTGACTTGGTTTTTCCGTAAACAAACGTGTGAATTCCGAAATCCCCAATGTGCAGGGTGACTGCAGGGCACCTTTTGCAGCACTCATGCAGCAGAGTGAGGAAAGAATGCGTGTGAGGAAAGAATGCAGCTGAAACCACAGCCTCAGAGCAACAGGTGTGTACTCAACAGAATATCTGTTAAAAGGAATCTGGCAGCAAATCCGGTTTCACCTGATGATTTTCTCGAAGGTCTGGCCCTTCCTGTAAACCTTAATCTTTACTGTCAGCTTTGATTCAGGTGCCATTAAGTGGTGACTTTTTACTGACAAACCCACCTGAACCCAGAAGTCAGGTTTCCCCAGAAAAAGAAATTCTGCGCATGTGGAAGCATTGTCTTCAGACGTGTTCGGCCAAAAATGTGGCAGGCCTAGATTTATTATAACATGCAAATCATTGACTGGAAATGGCTTTTGAGACGTTTCTCCTGTCACTTCTGAAAAACCCAGAGAACAGAAGCCTGTGGTTCTGTGTTAATTTTTGAGGACATTTCCAACAAGACCTGCTGAGGAAACACTGATTCCCAGCAGAAAAAAAGTGAAACTGCTTGTCACAGGCCAGCTGACTTGCCTGGAAAACTGTAACTGAATTGGTGACCGTGGTCACAAAATATATTTGAGTCATCTTTATTACAGTACTAGTGAAAAATTTAAAATAATAAACAAATAAATAACACCATTCGTAAAAACAGACTGACATAATGACACAAATGGCAAAACCCCTTCTCCCACAGACAAGGACTATTAAATAGCAGATAACCAAGGACACACACATCTGCTCACATTACTCAGTATGGCACAGAACAGGATGGTGTTGCCAGTTGCTGCTGTAAACTTGGCTAATAGCTGGTTTTTGCAAATTGTATGATAAATGACTGATTTCATGGTACCCCTTTTTATATCAAGGCCCTCTACAATTAGGAATTCAGTGCCATTGACAAACAATTACAAACACAAGGGCATGACTGTGTGCTCACACTATATTAACAGTGTGACCTTATCCCACCAATATTATAATTGTTACAACCATGAAACACAGTAATACTAACATAAAACAATCCATACAATAATCCATTGTACCCACTGGCTCATAATAACCCCCCGCCCAGTGCACCTGACCCCCATAGACATAATATTTTGTATTAATGTATATATCGTAATTTTTTTCCTGACAGTTCCAAGGTATGTGAAATGAGTGACTGTCAGTTTGGGAGAATATAAATTGTTCTCCCTTATGGCAGGGTAAGTTCAGAAGGGTGGCATATAAGACAAATCCTAGTAGTAAAAATGTTTAGCCAAACTCAAAGTCAGTCCATAGATGTCCCTACTGTAGTCCATTGAAAGCCTGTCTGACATCCAATGAAAGAATAGTGCAAGGGCTGGACATGTCAGTCTCTGTGTGTTCAACATGGAGGAGTCAGCAAAAACACTCAGAGGCTTACCACGTTTCATTATAAAGCCTGTCTAACCCTGTTGCATTAATTTGGTCATGTATTTCTCTCATCAGTAGATGAACACTGTTTGTATCTGATATACTGTATATGTCTTACCGGCATTATATATCAGATACAAGCAGTGTTACAGATTCTCGGAGCTGGAATTAGTTTGTTGCATCTTTGATCAGTCTAGGGAGTAATTAAGAGCTGCATTCATATCTGCATCTGTGATCATCTCAAACTCTGTGAAATCCAATAAAAAAAGAATTGGAGGGGATATCTAAAAATTCTGGCTCAAAGCCTAGGAACACAGACTAAGAGGAAAACATTTCCGTAATGGAAGTTTTCAGGTATGATATTTGCCTTGAATGATCACACCCTGAGCCCTGTATGAAAATATTTAACTTTCTGTGCTAGAAAATCAGGAGGACTTTTTTTTTGTTCTCCACTGCAGAGAAGCCAGCCATGTAGTAATATCTGTTATCAAGTATATCAGCATCCTGCTTGAGCAAGAGGGATTCTGGTATCATTGCAATATCTGAGTTCCTTGAAGCTAATCTATGCAAATGTGTAATATGATTCCTTGATAATTCCATGATATGATGGACTCATTAGTGCCATACACTGGAATTCAAGATGTACTGAAATGGCTTTAGAAATCAGGGGATAACTAGACTAAAAAACAAAATTGGACAGATAGTAGTGCAAAGGCTCAGATTTGGGAAAATGTCAGTAGTTTCTACAAATGCATTTATTGTGTAAGTGTTCAGGATCTTTTATTGTTCACAATATGAAATTATCACAAAACAATATTCCCCTGAGAAGTAATGCTGATCAGAAAACGAACATATGATTGATCAAGTTTTCTTTCCTTTCTTGTGTTCATATATCAAGCCTGTATTCATGCCAATATTCATGATATACCACAGGTTTGAGTGTCATATCACCTTTATAAAACAGATCCATGATTGGCTGAACATAATCTTGGCTCCTTAGCTATTATTTATTTATATATATATATATATATATATATATATATATATATATATATATATTGCATGATAAATGGTGCTGGTGGATTCACTAGGTAGCCATTGAATTACTTAGCTAACAAGCAGGCTTTTTAGACATCCTTGGTTATTCCATACTAGCATTAAACTGGAGTTTGGAGCTGGCTTACTACATGAACCTCTCAAAAGGGATGGTAAACATTTCCATTTTTTGGATTTATTTTGCTGTTAATGATGTGGAATGGATCAATATTTGTCTGAGTGCACAATGATATTAAAACAATGTATGGAAATTCCATAAACCCATCCTGTGTTGGCGAATATTGCTATTTCTGGATTGGAACTGTTTTATAAAGTACTTTTTGTCATAGCACTGCTGAGGAGTAATGGACAGAATGCATAGTGAGTAAAAATTCCACTGGCATATTATCTAGAACAGTTCTAGCAAGTTGATTTGGTGGTATACTCAAGGCTACAAAACTTTTCTGATTTTACAAAATACAGTATTACAGTATTTCATCTCATGCCTGCTAGCTACACATTGGCATCCCGAAGAACAGGATTCTCAAATGAATACACCTGCATTGTGTCAAGGATTTGAGGGAATTAATAATCAGCTGAGTTATTTGTTTAACAACCGGATAATTGTTTTTTTGTTGTTGTTTTTTTGTTGCTCTGTCCCCTACAGGCAAGCCGGTTGTCCACACTCTCTCTGCAGTATGACAAAAGAATGGATGATGAATCTCGTGGAGGGAAGCGCAAAATCAGAGTGGTCCAGGAGCAGGTATGTGTCCTCTGCTGTGCAACAGTGCTCATTCCCAGCCTAACCCATAAAAGGGTGTGTCTGTTGCCAAGTCACCTCTGATTTTTCCCAGACAATACCACCCATGTTTTTTCAGGCACCCCCACACTCATAAACGCAGGTCTGCATGATGTCCATGACCTTTCTCGGAAAAGTCACACGTGGGCTACTTTTCCACAAAACATGAAGCTGAACAGTCACATTCAGCATTTCATTTCCAGTCATAGCATGACCACGGATGCGTTTTTTTTTTGTGATGTAAGGGTCCGAAAACCCCCTGGTGGATAATATGGTAACACCTGAAGCCTCCCCCGTCAGTGGTATATTTGGCCTGGAATTAACGTTCTATGTCATTTAAGGAGAAGATATCCCAGATCTTCGGTTCCCCTTTTTTTTCCCTGCATTCTCTGAATTTAGAGTAGTGAAAATGACTCTGACTCTGTTGTGAACACTGTAATTACTGTCACCGTAGAGACAGTCTGAGTCATCTGTGTTTATGAAATATATCACAGCAATTATGTAACACTCTTCAGCCTGTTCCAACACATCCCTAAACCTGAGTGAATCTGTGCAACCTAGCTGAATGTGGCAAGCCTTTATCAAACACCCTTGCAAGGACCATTAAATTTGTATGCGTAAACAATTTCGCAGACTAATGAAGAAAGGAGAGTTAAGCCATGAATGATCCACAGAATTAGCTTTCAGATGGTCATTTATATTCTAAATTCAGAAATTACAACTAACATCAGAAACATCAAAAGGGAAAGACCACCATCTGAAGAACTAACAACATGTTTAAATATTGGTTATTACTTAATACAACAACTGGAAAGGAAATTAACTATTTTAGTTGTTTTGTTTTATTTTGCTTTAAACGGCACTTGCACACACGTTGCACCACAGACAAGGATAATCCGCATATGGAAAATCAGGAATTAATCTCAGCCTCCAGACCTCAGTCCAATTGAAAATATGTCAATATATCAATTGCTAAAAAAAAAAGCTGTTTGCAAAGAAAAACCAAAAGATCTGAAGGATTTGATGCAATTCTGTCTGGAGAAATGGTCAAAATCAAGAGGAGGATTTACAACATGCTAACCACAGGGTTATGAATAAATGATTTTCTGGAATGAAATTCATCCATTTTTCAACAATATAACTTTTCACTATAACCCCTCACTTCATCTAAGACAAATCGCCTGAGAGAAGGGACAAATATCTGTGGTTTAATATATTTTTTGCTGTCCTTTTTATATAGCAAGGTTTAATTACATTTTTGTAGTTTAGCTGTAAAGAACAGTGATTTTAATTTGTATCATTGTGTGTCTTTAGTTTGGAAAAAATTATTCATGTTTAATGGGTATGTACGTATGTTTTGATGCCTTGTGTTTCAATCAAATGCCCAGGCTAACTGCTTGAAATAGTTACCTTGTTATAATATCTAAATATCAGTATGCAGAGTGTGCAAGTATTAATGTAAAAAAAAAAAAAAAACATCCAAGCAGAAAACTAGTGGAACACTGACAATAATTGAAAGTGATAAATAACAGTCTTTTATCTGTCAAACAACCCTTTTACATGATGTAAATGCTATTATGTTCATGTTCACCACAATCAAATTTGATATGATCTGATATTCTCAGACAAAAGCCCTTCATCCAAGTGTATCAGAGGAATCCAAGGCAGAGAAAGCTAAGGCTTTCTTAGCAGCGGTGAAACGATCACTGAGTCAGGTGAATTTCCATCGAATCATGAATGCTCTGCAGAAGTACAAGAGGGTGGATGACCTTGACGATCTGCTGATGGTCATCGTGGAGCTGTTCACACAAGACACCAACACACACGTCTTACTCAGAGGTAACCAGTATGATTCAGATCCCTTACATTTAAGACAAGTGTATTGAGGAGGTGACTCACAATATGGGAAGTGAAAATAAAATGACCCGAAGGGACATGACAGGAAAGAATTTTTTAAAACCACCTCCCAGACATACATTCAGAATAATTCAGATAATGTAAGGTTCTATTACATCATTAAATAAAATATAGCAGGGCCATGTTTGTCATATTTGGTGCTAACTGGAGCAAGCAGCCTTCAGGATTAGGGTAAGGGTTAATCAGTTGTGTCCATCACTTACCGATTGAGTAGCTCCATTGGCATGGAGCTCCATTGCCATTTTACCACGTCTACCCCATTCACGTCTACTTTAAAACTCTGGTTGCTCTTTGCCTTTAAATAATGGCAGTTCACCTTGTGTTTTTTCCCAGAATTCTATCAGTTCATTCGTCCTCATCACAAGAAACAGTTTGATGAAACCTGCCGGGAGTTAACAGGAATTGGGTGTGGGTATAAACCTGAACACTCTCTGTCCAAGGAAGAGAAGGAGAAGCTAATGCAGCAGAAAGGTAGTTTCTCTCATTTTAAACATGCATTTTTGGCTCACAGTACCTGCTTTCATTACTCAACCTGCATCAGAATGTCATCACTTAAATTTGGTTTTACAGAAAGAGATTGAAGTTAGGATTACATTAAATTATATCATTGTCATTTAGCAGATACTCTTATCCAGAGCAACTTTCACAGGTTACAGTTTCTACCCGTTTGTATAGCTGGGTACTTACTGCGGCAGTTGTGGGTTAAGTACCTTGCCCAAGGGTACAGTAGCAGCTCCGGGAGGGAATCAAACCAGCAAACCTTCGGTTACGAGCCCTGCTGCTTCCCATTATGCTACACTGCCCTCCTGACCCTACAAAGCCCTGACAAAACAATGCATCCTTGTTTCTTTGATTCAGTTGTGGCAGTATTCCAACCGTTGCCATGGAAAACAGCAAATCTTTTTTCCGAGATGCAGTGATCTCATAGAAACGTGCATTTCCCACCCACACATTTCATGTGCTCGTTAACAGTGGAAGTTCCCATTCATTATTCAATATAAGTCCATGAGTCTGCCTTACCTGTGACCTACCTTGAAAGGAAAAGCCTGTAGTCACTCCTTGCTATGTGGAGGTGTGGAGAGGTGCATAGGGTGCACCTGAAATGTGTGGGTGGTGCACCCTTATGAATCGCCTTTGTCAGACAAGCGGAATGAAACAGACTTCCAGAGCTGTAGTTGCGAGGAAACTGGAAGTAATTACTAGACCCCACTATATTACCAGTCTGTAAGACATATAGATCAGAACTTCCTTGGAAAGGGGTGAAGTCACATCCAGGGTTAGCCATAGAAAGATTGGAGGAAAGAGTGAGACTAATATGGACATTGGGCAGTAGTGTGGTTTAGCAGTAATGCCATGGTTACCGGTTTGATTCTCAACTAGGGAATTGCTGTTGCACCCATTAAAAAGGAGCTTTTGCCAAATTGCTTCAGTGAAGTATCCAGCTGTATAAATTGGTGAATGTGTCTGCTAAATAGTATATAATAAATCATCCTATCACATTTAGCAGTGTGGAGGAAGAGGTGACCAAAACAACTCTGCAAAAGCTGGGGATAGAAAAAAAAGATTGCAATTAAATTCCACACTAAAAGCTGGTTGCCTTGTATTTGCTCTACAAATGTGTTCTATAGCCAATGCTGAGAAGCTTGCTCCCACTGCCACTCTCTCCACTGACTCTGAATCAGCCGCTGTTGAACAGCTGAACACCAGTGTTCAGCTGAACAAAGGAGGCTCCCATCTAAGCACCCACGGCCTGAGCAAAGGTAAGCTGTTTCTCTGGAATGCGCACCACAACGTGCACAGGCACATCCATATAGCTTTAATCTAGACAACAGGCATCTGATCTGAGGATGCCAATTTGCGGTGAAGTTGGAGCATAATTGACAATGGCTTTGTTTCTGAGGTAGTAGATGGATGGTGCTTTGAATGCCTCCCACTGTATTGATACTGAGTTTTTACTTCTGTTCCAGTGAATGCCCAGCCTTCGCAAAAGACAGACTCCAAGCCCCCCGATCAGTCAGCCCAGAAGACTACAATCTATTCCACTTTTGTCACCGATGTAAAAAAAGCTATTGGAATTGAGAAATCCAATCAGTTGTTTAAGGGGATTCAGGACTACAAAAAAACAGACAATTACGACAACATGGTCTCCACAGTTGTGAGTTTATTGACAGAGAAATCAGAAGACTTTCATCTACTTAGAAGTAAGTACTGAACTATTGCCTACCCCCAGTTTTTGTGTGTTTGGTCTATATGGTTTTGAAAGATTTACAACAAAAGACTCAGTCTGTGATAAAACAATGCTCATTACTGTTTATATTATGAGTAGTTGGTGGTGGAGCTTTCTGGAATTGCATCAAGGGAGATGGAAAACTAGGATTCATAAGATATGAATGTATGTGGTTTTTTTCTGCAGCCTTTGCCATGTTTGTCCGTCCTCACCACAAGCAGCAGTTTCTGTGGTTGTTACATGACTTGGCTGGGGACTCCAACAATCCTGTCACTCAGACAGCAAAGGATCTGTTATTGTATTCAAGCCTCGAGGTACCAGGTAACAGCTACTGATAATCGTGACTATGCAAACAATCCATAAATCCAAGCTTATTAACATTGGTTCACACACTCCATTCTGACTTTTGTAATAGCAATGTGACTTAAGAGTTTCTGGCTTTTTGAAGTAGATAATATAACATCACATTTCCATTCTTTTCAGTTTCCAGGGCCACGCCAGTTACATCACAAAGCAAGATCTCATCTTTCTTCTCATCTAGTCAAAGGAAATAGGGCGTGACACTTGGGAGTGTCCCACAGTTGCAGAGTCTCCACCTCAAAGGCGGATCTTCTGTTACTCAATCCTCTGAATGTTCTTGACATTTCAGCAATCTGTTTGAGTGACACATGGAAATTTCGCTTTAAGCGGAAAAATCTACTCTAATGGCAACACGTGTCCGTCACATGCAGCACACAAGCTTTTTGTGCAGACTTAATAATCTTTGAGAGATCCAAGTCTCCTTTACAAGACTGGAGCAACCTCTAACACTACCGATGGAGAAGGGAGAGGCAAACGTCTACCAAAGGAATAAATGTAAATGTAAATGTCCTGTTAATTTGTAATTGACTTAAACTGATGGGGGTGTTCTGACTGTTCTGACTAATGTCCAAATCACCCAAATCATAAATGTATCAGAGTTCCTGGTGTGAAATGAGGTCACTGATTGTCAGCTGAGTCAGCATAAGCTTTGTGGCTTTGGCACAAACCTCGAATAATAGTTTCCACAAGGCCCATTCCAACAGAAACAAAATGAGAATTTTAATGTAATGATATTGTGTGAAAATTCATTAAAATTACTGACTTTTTGTAGTTTACTGTTTTTGGATCCACCCTTTTAGAACTTGTGAAAGTGTTGAAATATTGGAACTACCAAATTGTGGGGAAAAAAATAAAAATAAAAAAGCAATTTGTCTCCTCTGATCAACATGACCCTGAAAGATGGCCAGCGTTCATGTCCTGCTTGCAACAAGAGTTACCACCATTCACACTCCTCAGAAATATCTTGAAAAGTCCCAGTCATTCCAGTCAAATGGCTCAAAATTATTTTATATCAGATTTTGAAACATTATTGTAGAATTAAGCCTCATCATTACAAACTTGTCGTTTTTTCCTTATTTTTCTGCATAGTATTTTTTAAATGTAATTTGAGTAATATTAGAAAAAGTCAGCCAAGGAGACAGGCGTAACAGCAAAAGTTACTCCGTGACAGCTGCGGAGAGGGGGGTCGTGGGGTTTCAGTACAAGGCCGCGCTATTGAGTTTTGTGCTACCAGGAATTGTGATGGAAAAACATGTATAATTCCATTATGAACAGGACTCCGAGATTTAGTAAGGTAGGGCCATTCTTACTTTGTAAGAAGACCACCCAACCTATTTTTTTAAAGTGCTTTTACTTGTGAGCACAATGTTCACGTCGTGCTGTTGAATGTATGAAACTTCGATTGCTTAAACATATCGAAGAGTTTCTTATCTTGCATATAAATTAACTGCTACTTCAATATAGCCGATTCAATAAAATGAAACCAATTACACCCTAAATAGCTAAGCTGCCTGAAATATAATAAGAATATATCACTTGTAAACACTGAGTAGACTAGAGGTCCGTGGTACTCTTTCTGACGTGATGTGGTTTTCCTGAGTGGATTATAAACTCCGTATTCCCTAATTATTAATTGATTCAGTCCTCTCTCGTTGCAGGGTGCGGTACTTGTGACACGTACAGTAAGAATATGACGTCGTGATGAACGTCTGTCTACTACCAGATTCGGTGTGCGTTACCTGAATGAGTCAAATTCCGAAAAGCCAGTTCAGCCCTGTGCAATGTAATTCCTAGCTTCCTTTAACCGTTCTACTATCGACAGTAAAGTTGCAAGTAGGCTATTACGCTATTCACTTTGAAATCGAAGCAATGCTCGTTGGTCTTCAGCGCCTGTCCTGCTTTACGTAATAACAGTGCGCGTCTCGGGTTTTGGGTTTTGGTGAGTTATTCTGTTCCCTTTGTCTACTGTGTTGCTCTGTCTTACTTTCTGTTTCTGATTTTAAAGAAAAACCATTCCTGTGCGGCGGATTTGGAGATACCACATTTTCTTTACCTTCTCTCTTGAGTTCACCTGCATCGAGTTTTATATAAACAATATCCGTTTCCATTTTCATAAAACATTACAAATGTAAACAATCGATAAACGTGGGCCAGGCTTGGAGAAGGCAGGATGACGAGGCAGGGTGAGTCATCATGCGCGTCGAATCCGGAATAGACCGTGGTGGCTTCAGTTGCCTATATAACACTGCACTTAGAATAGGAGGAGACTATAGCTTCTATCAAGAAGAAAATGCCTGCCGCAATATTAGTAAGTAACCGGCCGTACTCATGTTGTTTAGAATATGGGTGTATGTATGGGCTAATAAATTTTCATCGTATTTTGGCTTTTGCATTTAACACTTTTATTCAAGAGTTTATATACATAACTTAAGTTTATCTTAGTTTCTTAAAAGATTTCAGTGTTTTCGGTTCTTAGTATGGATGCACAGTGGTCACCCTAAAGTATTCGAGGTAACATCTGTCTAAATTTGTATGTTCGTATAAATTCTGATTTGTCTATATTGCCTCTTTTCCCCATAGCTGCTGTTATTTTTCACAGCTCTGGCTTTCACGCCATGTAGCAGCAATTCTCAAGGAGCACCGACGTACAGGTGGAAGGATGACGTGACGGGGGAATCCGTGACGTGTGAGAAGTGTCCTCCAGGCACCTACGTGGTGAAGCACTGCTCTAAAAACAGGAGGACCGAGTGCGGGAATTGTCCGGACTTACACTACACAGAGTTCTGGAATTATGTAGAGCGCTGCAGATACTGCAATGTTTTCTGTACGGAAGAACAGTACGAGAAAACACCGTGCAGCATTACGCGTAATAGAGAGTGCGCCTGTAAATCTGGATATTATTTAAATTACGGGTTTTGTTCAAAGCACAGCGCTTGTCCACCTGGAGAGGGCGTAAGCATTAATGGTAAGTTGAATGTTATTACTTTACTGATCACATATTACTTGCACTTTTGTCTGTGAAACGGGATGGAAATCTAAAACAGGGGCCCATTTAAACCATTATAATTCAAAAGCAGTTTATATAACTAAGCAGTTTAGACAAATGGCCAGTTTAGACAAATGGCCAAATATCTGAACAAGCTTTGTGTTCATGTCTCGGCTGAAATGTTTGGCCAGTTCTGATCCTTTTCCGTCACCGCAATGTTTTAATGCAGTGTGGTTATGCTTGTAGTAATACTAAATGCATTCAAATAAGTCAAGACAAGAAGCGGGTACAAATAAATTATATGAATGGATCATGAGGGGAAGTGCCAGAAAATGGTAAACATTTTATGTATTGCATTAGGTAGTACATTTTTAAAATGCAGCTGCAGGGTATATGAGTGGCCCTAACATTTGATTCTCTTTCTTGAAGGCACGGAGCATGCCGATGTCAAGTGTGCTCCATGTGAAGAAGGTTATTTTTCATCTGAGTATTCCAGCACAAAAGCCTGTCAGAAACATTCTGAGTGCAAGGCTGGTGAAAGGGCTATTCCTGGCACTGAGAAACAGGACACGTTCTGCACGACTTGCAAAATTAATTCAGAATCTGCAAGCTCTCCTGAAGGTGAAGCTTCCTCTTATTTTCACATTAAATGCTGACTCTTTATACTTACCGGAGCTACAGAGACCAAATGCTGGATTCAGATCAAGTGGTATCATTAACTATATTTGTTAATTATTTTCTCTATACAGATCGTGCTGTGTGTGAACGGGCAGTGATTGACTTCGTTTCCCAGCATCACCTGCAACCCAGGAAACACAAACGACTTGTCAACGTAGCCAGAAGGATGGCAGCCATGAGCACAGAAAATGAGACCCTCTTAGACCTGTTTCTGTCCATTCAGAAGAGTCATTCTAGCAAACCATTTGTCAGTGTAATGGTTGAAATCCTGCAAAAAGCCAGGTTGCCTCATTTAGAAGGTAAAGTAAGGAGGTTGTTCCTGGATGAATGTTAATTTGAGTTTTTTTTTTTTTTTTTTTTGGGGGAGGGGGGGGGGGTTTAATATGTTAGTTTTAGTAAGTACAAGCAGTTAGAAGCATAACTCAATTATACAGTAATGGTCAGAATTGTGGCGTAGTAGTATAGAGAATTTATAGATTCACTTCACAGATGGGATACCTGTATTACTTATATAGCATACATCATTAAACCAGTTTACAAATCAGAAAACACAGCATTGGTTTAAACGTATTTAATGTTTTCCACAATGACTCTGTGCCTCCATAAGTAAAGTCTTTACAATGCTTTTCAACCTGAAATGTGAAATGTGAAAAACTATTTGCGCATATTGTCCTACTGTCCTTGAATTGATGATTTGATGTAGGTGTTTGTTAAACATATTGCGTGTGTGTGACCGGAGCAGAGGTTTACTAAGCATTTTGTTAATTTATTAGTTTTATTTATTTTTTATTTCCTAAAAGGCACATATATATTTTTGTAAAAGAACTGTTGATGTAATACAAAGAAGCAATAGAACAGAGATCAAAAAATGCATGTTTCTGTGACATCATTCAGTGACAAATATGTTCCAGAGCACTATTTTGCCTTCTAATCGTATTGTGGTCTCATTTACTCACACGTACACATTCAGAAGAACCAAAGGTTTTGCATTACTGTTTTATTCTGAACTAACAAATCTCACCATTAAATGGTAAAATACTTAGATGCTAAATAATTAGATACTTCAGAGAAAGCATATGCATCATAATGATACTTGGCTTATGTGGTGTTTCAACTTAATCTGGCACAAAAAATGACAGTTTGTAGGGAGTCTGTGTTAAAAAAAGAGGTCCACAAACTTTGCAAACCTTTCAACTTTTAAACATTACAGAATGTTAATGGAAGCAAAGAGCACTTAGAGTTATTTTGAAAGAAATACACAGATATTAAATAAAAATATAATACAAATATGTTCAAGAATTGAACCATGTGTTTTTCTGCAATAAGATAATGTTTGTTAGATAATTTCATTATTATAACATTTTTATTATTATTGTATTGTTAAACAGAAAAAAAATCCAACATGCACATTTATGTTCATGAATTTCTTTCCAAAAAAAAAAAAAAGTTAAAAATATTTTTGGTCAATTTGAAGAAACCAAAATATGATTGTTTTGATTCAACACTTTTTTGGTCACTGCATTATGTATAGAGACGGGTGACAAATTAAAGGAAAACCCTGAATAAATGAGTGGAGAAACATAACGAATGCAGATGCTTCCACACAGGTGTACTGCATGGTACAATTAAGCAATTAACATCCAATCATGCTCTGTGGCATGTATAAAAATGCTGAGCAGGCCCAGTTGATCTTGATTTTGGATCAAGATGGCAAGAGGAAAAGATCTAAGTGACTTTGATAGAGGGTTCATTGTTGGGGCACGAATGGCAGGAGCTTCAGTCACAAAGACTGCTCAACTGGCTAGTGTATCAATAGGAACAGTGACTAAAGTGACATCTGCATTTAGATCTATGGGAAAGACATCAGTAAATAGGGTTGGAAATTGTGGTCGACAGCACACATTTGATGACCGTGATGCTTGTGCATTAGTGCAATATATAAGGAAAAACAGAAGAGCAACTCTTCCTCAGGTGACTGAGAATGTCAATGCAGGACGTGATCAGACTGTGTCAGCAAGAACAGTCCGTCAAAAATTACATAGAGAGGGATATTATAGTAGGGTTGCAGTACATAAACCCCTCATTACAAAGATGAATGCACATTTGAGAGTTCAGTGGTGCAAAAACCATAGGCACTGGTCTACAGAGATGTGGAAAAAAGTGATATGGTCAGATGAGTCATCCTTCACCATATTCTCGACAAGTGGGCGAGTGCATATGTGGTGTACACCAAGAGAATGGTACAGGCCTGAATGCTTGACCCCTACAGTGAGGGGGTCCGGTGGCTGTGGGGGGCATTTTGCCGGCATGGTTTGGGTCCATTTGTCCTCTTAGAGGGAAGGGTCACTGCAAGTCATAACAAAGTTGTTCTGAGTGATCACCTTTATCCTATGATGAAACATTTCTATCCTGATAGGAGTGGTCTCCTCCAGGATGACAATGCCCCCATCCATAGGGCATGAGGAGTCACTGAATGGTTTGATGAGTATGAAAATGATGTGAATCATATGCTATGGCCTTCGCAGTCACCAGATCTCAACTCAATTGAACACCTATGGGAGATTTTGGACCGATATGTTAGACAGCGCTCTCCACCACCAACAGCAAAACACCAAATGAGGGAATATCTTTTGGAAGAATGGTGTTCCATTCCTCCAGCAGAGTTCCAGAGACTTGTAGAATCTATGCCAAGGCACATTGAAGCTGTTCTGGTGGCTTGTGGTGGCCCAACACCTTACTAAGACACTTTGTGTTGACGTGTGTGTGTGTGTGTGTGTGTGTGTGTGTGTGTGTGTGTGTGTGTGTGTGTGTGTGTGTATATATATATATCTATCTTTGCTGCTCCCCTATCCTGTAAACTCCTGTAAATCTCACTCCAGCCTGCATAACCTCCCTTTCCCATTACTCTTTACTCTGTCCTCTTCCTCCCTTCTGTCTCTGGAATCATTCAACGTGTCAGAAAATTCTGCAGCAGGCTCTCTTCTGTCATCCTGTCAGTCCACTCAAACTCCGTACACTCTCTTCTCTTCTGATTTCCTCTTCCTGGTCTTCCCTTAGTCTCTGTTCCCACAGGGTCAAATTACAGGTGGAGGAAAGAATGTGGAGGAAATCCCCTGTCTGCCCACCAGATTTTTATCTCTGCCTCTGTCTCTGCTCTCTAATCTCTAATCTGGCAAAATATCTCTTTACCAAAATAAAATTCAGGGGTCACCCTCTTCCTTGCTCATCCCATTCCCAATGCCACATCCCTCTTATCACGTGACTTTGCATCATGCCTTGAGAAACAAAATTGCTGCCTTTCACAGCTCTTTTGAGCAACCTGCACCCCAGCCTATTGATGGCCATCCTGGTCTCCTCTTGTTCTTTGCATTCTCTCCTCTTGCTGACTGACACCACAGAGCTCCCCATGTCTGACTGTCCAACAATATGTGCCTTGGTCCTGAACCCCTCTCCTTTTCACCTTCTCTCATTCATTGCCACCCTAATCATTCCAGATTTCTCCATTCTGTAGTTGCATTGGTAGTTACAGATCTTTACAGATTACTGTTTTCATTCCAGAAAACTCAAGGCACCACTAGGGCCTGGAGTTTTTTCTTGACTTAGTTTCTGTCCTGTATTTCCATCATCCAGAACCAGAGGTCAATATAGCCTAAGGCTGTGTTCACATGTAGCGTCTTTTTTGAAGCCGTCAGCGTCTATTTTACATAATAATCCTATGGAATAGACCGTATTTTCAAAAATGCCCTGAGCGTTTTTTTTTAACGTCGTCGCCGGCATCTTTTTCTGCAGCTCAGGGCGTTTTTTTCAGTTGAAAAAAGTTCAACTTCTCAGGAAAAAAACGCCCTACGTCAAGTGCTTTTATGACAGCTGACCAATCACAAGCGAAGTCGTGACACCTGTCGTTTCCCATAACAACCACCAAAAATGAAGAAGGTAGCAGTAGAAAAGTTAATTATTCTAGTTTCTGAGCACAGTGAACTTTATAATATGACAGTGAAACTATATCACAACATCCATCATAAAGAGGCCGTCTGGAATCAAATTGAATGGATCCTAGGAGTTTCTGGTAAGTGTTTGTGTTTTATGTTTCTCGTTAGCAAAACTAGCCTGTTAGCTAATGTTAGCTCTGCAATAATGTATAGCCAGCTAGATCGCTAACAATGTACATACTACTGTTGTTATGGCAGCAAAAGACGCTCTCAACTGCTTTTTGGAACAAACGCTGCCAGCATTTTTTTCTACTTGAAAAAAACGCTCTGGCCAGCGTTTTTCATCAAAAAAGACGCTACGTGTGAACACAGCCTAATTTTCAAGCCATTTGTTAATTAATTATTCCATTGGTTACCTCAATCATCTCAATCATTTAAGTACCACAAATTAAGTGCATAGACATCAAGAGGAGCAGCAATGTTTATGTCCAGTAAGTCTCAATACACACAATATGGCAATACATTAATATGTTCCCCAGGAATGTGTGTACAGAATAATTTTTGTCAGTTTGAAGTGGTGGGAAACTACTGACATTATGAGAGCAGGAACATTTTAACCTGCACTAGCAAATAAAAATTAGTGTAAAGCTAAAGAAAAAAAAATCAAAAGTTCTTTGCCTCAGGAGCGTGTGAAATAAAGATGTGAATGTTATGTATACACTTTAGGGGAAAGAAATCCATTATTCTAAATATTGTGGTTGTTGAAACTGGGAGTTTTTTCAGGGACTCTAAACCTGAAAACAATGTTGTAATGTTGCTCCAGTAATTATGCTTTCTTTGGCATTCAGAGTGGGTGCATGAGATCATCTCACAGAAATCTCCAACTGGCTTGTCGAAGTTCCTGGAAGTCATAACTGAGTTCCACAAAGCATGACTTCACACAGACTGGACAAGCATTATTCCAGACCATACCCCATGTGGTGTTCGCTGCATTCTTTTGTGTAACTTAGTCCAGAGTTCTTTTATCTTAGCATTGGAATATACTGGTCTTTATGCATTACATTCAAGTCTCAGATGTTATGTCACACAAATGATATAGTGCATCTATGCTTCTGTGGTGAAGGTGATGTTTGTAATGTCTTTGTCTGAGCTTCACCATTTCCTTCTCTACTCTACTACTGCACTACATGAGAGATAAAGGAATTCTCCTGCCATATTCTGTGTGTTCAAACAAAGGGTCATCAAAGTAGGACCCTCCCTTACATAGCTCACTTTCTGATGTGTGAAACCTGGTCATTGGTTGACATTAGATTTATGTTGGCCTTGTCATACAACCTATATAAGAAGAAGGAGAAATTCTGGAGATTGGAGAGATTTGCAGGTTTTTGTGAAGACCACTGCTCCCAAACCCTGTTCGGCATTCCAGTTTCAGTGAGAAACTAAATTAGAAAGATTTTAAAGAACTCTACCTTGAGTACAAGATCTCTGAGCAAATCCAGACCTCCTCTGAGTCTAACCAAGGAGGACCACAAAAGGCCAGGCCAGCAATCCAGCCTTACTCACCACACAGAGAGGGGGAAAAAACCATGTGCAACTTCTTGCTGTGCTCAGCAAAGGAGAGAGCTGGACAAAGACTGATTATAATAGTTCAATCTCAAAGAATATATTTAACCTCTCTTCTCACTTATAATAGGTACTTACCAACACTGAGTTACCACACTACAGCTTACATTATATTTTGTTAAATATTGTGCTTGCTAATAAATTTTATTTGTTTATGAAACTCACTAAGTTGACTCTACAAATTTAACACCCTCCCCCTTCAGATTAATTCCTAATTTGAATAAATCCCTTGTTTAGGTGAAATTCCTAAGATAGTTCCCCATTAATTTAGAAAATCTATATTCATAAAAGAAATATAAATATTCACACCATTAAACGTGCCACTCTGAGATTAACCATATGCACAATGCTTCATTTTGACATCAGTCATTTGAATGGCAGACCTACTTTTGCAAGTTTAGAGATGTATATAACATGTGTGAGTAACTTTTTTGTGAGAAGCCATTTTTATAAAATAAGCATTTTTGTTTTTTTTTTCAGAAACAATATGCAATGCATTTTTGAATGCCACAGTGGAGAAACTAAAAGTTTATTTAAGAAAACCTGTTGCTTTATTTTTATTAGATGATTTATTTTTTCAGATTTGTTTGTACAGTGACCACTAAATTCAAGGGAAGCCCTTCCTATTTCCTGGATAATCCTTAACAGCACCAGGAAATTGCATTCCAAGAAAATGAAAATTTCCAAGAAGGTTAATACTGACTTATTTTCTAAGAATATGTTTCTAAGAATTACTAAAAGCAGAGTGTTGAAGATAGAAAACAAACAATAAAAACAGGAAGTCAGATTGCACCTCAATGTCTAATGAGATGAAGATTCCAAGTTACTGATGAACACTACTGATTTTTGAATACTTGAATTACAAATGCCAGTGTCTTTATTTTCCACAAAATTCTTATCAACATTTTCAACAAATGCAAAAACATTAATTAGTATGTTTTTTGCTGTATGTTCTTATTTTCCTCAGACTTGCTGAAAAGTTGAAAAGAGGGAAGGCTTGAAAACATGAGTTGATCTAAATTAGTCATGAGATTCTTCCTTTATTTCCTTTTATTTTCTGTTATTTTTCTCTTCATTTTTTCTTGACCTCTTGGGAAGTTAGCTTAGAAATGATAATAAAAAAAAACAAAACGAACAAAGGTCAATAGCCCTTTCCAGGAACAGGTTGTTCCGACACTGAGCTGAAATGATTTGTGTTCCAGACACCTTTTTGGCAAAGTTTACTTTCACTTGAAAAACAACATGGAATAACTAACGCAAAGGGAAAACAGCATTTTCACTGTCAAACATTTTTCTTTATCCATATGTCTTTAGATAAATGTCTTCATTTGCCTGTGGATCCATAGTAAAGCTTTAAATAACATTTTGCATATGTTCAAAGGCTTGGTATAACCCAAAATTTCTCAAGAGATCTTAAGGAGCTGAAGGCAAACACTCCTAAACAGTTCTATAGTTAAATAGATGTAGTTGCATTGGTAGTTATAAACTGATAAGGCTTGAGTTTGTGTGATCACATAATGAGAAAACTAACTTAAAATCCTGTTCCCTGTACGTATTAGGGCAGATACATATTCAACACACTGTAAAGTAAAGAGCGCTCTGTTCATCCTCCCCTCCGAAACACTTATCTACAGGTTGCTCTTAAATTAAACAGAATGAATGAATGCAATACATACCATGGCCCCTCTGATCCTTACATAAATACTTGCACATGAAATGGAAGTGCAATCAGGTAACACATTGAGTATACTAGGGCTGTCCCGAATACCGTTTTTTGGTCTCCGGAGTAATTGTACTTGTAGTAATCAACAGCGAAGGGGGTGTTGCTGAGCATGACTCGGGAAAGACTCAGTCAGACATTCCTCCATTCTCAGCTGAGATGGACGGCATAGCACTGCAACACGTGTCTTTCAGTTTAATTAAAGGCATTCATTTTTAAGGATTCTGTTATTCTACAGTATTGTTGTTTGTATTGTTATTTGTTAATGAAAAAAAAAAACATTTTCCAAAAGGTTTGGTGTGTTTTATGCATGTTTGTAATCCCGAGGGGTTTGGTTGAATGAGGTCCTATCTATGCACTTTTTGTGACATAATAACAGCTTGTGACAATTTTTCTTATCATGGATAAATTGCAGACCTAGGCTACACAAATGCTCATAATAATAGGCTCCAAATCCGAGACAACATCTGACAAAGAGCTGTGAAACAGAAGTGCAGAAACAGCATACTAGCTCCAACAAATCTAAGATTTGAGATTTATATTTATAAGATTTATGTTTATTTATAATTTCTTTATTGTCATTTCTCAGTACTCACATACATTGAAACGAAATTTGTCCTCTGCATTTAGCTCATCCTATAGCCTACACTCATCACCGTCACTGCTTACGGAGCCGTGGTATTTAAAAATGGTCTCACGCCCCACTGGAAGCAAAGAGAAGCATGGCATCGCTGCAGCTAACATCCTCCCAGGGTGACAAACTTAGCTAGGGGTCGGTCGAAACCATTACGCCCTCTGTTCGAGTCCCAAAGTAGGAACTAGGCGATCGCCGGCTACTTTTTATTTCCCATCGCTGTCTCTGCTGACAGAGCCACGATATTTAAAAATGGTCTCACGCCCCTCCGAAAGCAGAGAGAAGCATGGCATCGCTGCAGCTACCATCCTTCCAGGGTGACAAACTTAGCTAGGTGTTGGTCGAAACAATTAGACCCTCCGTTCGAGTCCCAAAGCATCAGCTCGGTGATCGCCGACTACTTTCCCATCACTGTGACATTCACTGCTGTGAGTGAGAGGGATGTCAGACACCCAAGCTGAGATGGTATACATTTCCACATTTTAACAGTGCAATTAAAAAGTATAAATATAGTACAAGAATGTGCTGACAAAATGTATTTTGCAGTTCGCCTTCATTGATAGCCTACATTTAGCAAAAAGAAAAACCGAATATCCGAATCCCAAAATTGAAAACCGAATACCTACCAAACAAACGAATATCTGAATAGTCGAATATTCGGGTCCAGGCCTAGAGTATACATATTTGAAAGTAGCATAACTCTCTGTAAGTCCCCTCACTTCTGTTCTACTTCTAAAAGCAATTTATTTTTTCAAAATTCAATGTGTGTTACTTTATTTGTTTTACTGATGGCCAAAGAGTCACATGATTCAGAAATACCTTATCTGATGCTATTGACACCAACAAATCCCCATGTAAGGAAGACTAGCTTTCAGATGCTAGTTTTCTGGCATTACATTTGTTAGCAGTGGCATTGGGTTGCGGCTTCTAAAAAGTTGGTCTCAAACAGAGGTAAGAAAAAAGCACAAGTCACAAAAAAAACATTCACTCTCAGACTGACGTGTTAGAGGCTGACATTACAAAAGAAACTGCAATGTCATACACACACCTGACGTCATTCTCATGTGATCTGAATGGTTTTGCTTCATAATTCTTTTTGTGTAGGCTAGGAAGGAAATAATGGAGTTTGCATCATTACTATTACCATTTGGCTGACTTCTGTTATTAATAGTCCTGTGACTTGTGTTAACAGCCTGTGATCGCTTGTCACATCAGCACACAGCTTTAACAACTGTGGTAAAGGTCACAGATTGTGAAATATAGGCAATAATAGAGCACATTAAATATTAAGGCATATATAAAACAGTGACAGGTTTCCAGACATCTGAGAGGACAAGAAAGTGCCTTTGAGTCTTAAAGAAATATTTATTCATTTGTTTGGCTGACGCCAACCAGGCAAGTGCTTTTTGTGGACAAAATATAGATATGTACACAAAAAAATCACACGCACATGCAAAATAGTAAAAAAAAGCATTTCCCAATGTTGAGTTAACAGCTACTAAAACACTTTATCATCCTGTACTGATAAGCACTTCCAGGAAAGTCACTTCTTGGTGTAACATGTACTGAAACACACGGCAAAGGCATGGCACAGCAATACAAACAACTATTTACTGACCCAGTTTCACCTGAATGATCAGAACTGAAGCAAATTTGTTTGTGTGACAAGAGACATCAAATATGCACTCTGACCCCTGTGTAAAATGTTCCTCCTACAACAAATGTCTTGGGTTCACACAATGCATTTTTGTTTAGGCACTATGGGGCCCTGCCAATGCACAGTTCATTCACCAATAGACATTTACAAGTCTTCAATTTGTCCTGTTACACTGGAGTAACTAGTGTAACAAAAAAAGCTTTCACAAGAAGGGTTTTGTGTGTAAGGAACTGTACCACTCTGTTAAAGCATTTGTGTTGAATTGTTTGGAGGCATTTTATGTCCACAGCAGGTGTGTCAACTACTGTTTAATAGCCTATAAACAGGTCACATGTACTGTAACATAAGTGCAGCCCATTCTTTAATATCTGTTTTCACATCTGTAGTGTTCTCCCAGATTAAAAGTGCTCTAAATAATTTTGTGATGTTGGTTGACTAATCTGATGATTCATAGTTCCCTTTCAATGATAACGCTTCAATCCCATACTGGTAGTTCATGATATACTTGAGTGATAGGTCATTTCTTTGTCACATCCAGGTTTTAATTGTAATCCTACTTCCAATACCCTGTAATGTCAGAGAAACACAATGTCCAATGCTTTATGATCCACTGCTGCCCCTTTAAATATGGGCTGGCTTGTCCTTGAGCTAGTGTTCAAGAGCTAGTGCCTTGAGACACTAGTAAGAACAATTTAAATTCAATAACATTACCAATATAATCACTGGAGTGTTTTTATTACAAGACCATATATTTCAAACAGTAGATAAAGAGCTATTGGCCTACACATCCAATACAAAGATCTTTTTGAAGTTGCACATAACCTATGCTGTGTGAAAAGCCACTTTTTTCCAGAGATCTTTACTTTTAAGATATGTTACATGAATCCCCAATTTTTGGTTTATTTTAAGTTTTCCAGTTTATTCACCAGTTTTCATTAATCATCCAGCATGATGAACGTCTGGTGATCTCCGGTCTTATTCAGCCTTTTACAGGTTTATTGGGAAATTGCCCCATCTAGTGGCCACATTAGAAAAACACACCGAGGAAGCCCATTCTGCTTGAGGCTGCCCAAGCTAACGCTCAGAAATAAGCAGTATTAGCTGAATGTATCGCTCAATCAAAGAACATAGTGTATATTTCTGACAATAAATTCAATCCAAATATACAAAATAAAACCAATAACTTCTGTTGACCAATCCTGAATGTTTTTTCACATATAAATTATCTAGCTGGACAACCTTTTACAATCACATAAGAATATAATTTAATAGATTACTTTTATCAATACACAAGAAAATAATACATTTTTATCCATTTTATCCAAAATACATTTTTTTTAACATCAACTAAAACCACCCTCTGTAAATTTCATATTTCAACTAGAAATGTTAATAAATCATACAAATGCACTGTACATTTTCACATTCTTAAATTATTTTTAAAAATTACCTTTTGATATAATCAGGTGTTTGGTCATAATTTTCAAGGACAGACATTTCATTTCTAGGACTAATGTCCATGCTACACAGTCTACACAAGCACATGCTCACACGCATAGTTTTAGATGGGGCCTTGTGGTACAAAAATCAAAGTTTACTTTGCACACACATATGAAACCCTCACGCATTTATATGAAACACCCTATATCTATACTATTGAGAACTTCCACACATATATTTGAAGGAGTTAGGTGACATAATTTGAGAGTATGATGGCCTGAGAGATGACATGACCAGTGTGTCTGTTGGCAGCTTTTGTAATCAGTCCTGCATGCTATTTGACCCCTTTACGTCAGAGAAGGGAACAAGATCAAGACAATATGTCCGGGCTGAAAGTTACTGGTCACAATTTAGGATTGAAATGACCTGAGTGGTGATATGAGCAGCATGCCTGTTCCCTGTTTTCATAATTAGTCCTGCATGCTATTTGACCTCTTTGCGTCAGAAATGCAACATCAAGATATTAAAGGGAGAACATCAAGATCAAGACAATTCATTGTTTTGGTTTATGTTTCGAAGGCTGACCTCAAGGTTTCTCATTACATGGGGAGTAAAAGATGCCAAAAAGTAATTTTATTATCCTTTTCCTATCCTACTATCCTATATAATTTATATCCTCTGGGTTCTGTGACTTGGATCATTTATTTTTCCATGGAGTCATCTTGCCTTGTTTCGGTCATACCATGTTAAGTTCCCATTCTTTATACTTCTTCCTCAACTTTGAACTTTCATCTATGCTCTTTATTTGCCCAATTGAAGCCTGTGCTGTCCAGGTGCGAAAAGACTTCCATTAAATGGAATTCTCTGACTAAAGTTTGGCCTGATCACGTTGTCCAGAAGATCATTTTTTAACACCTGAAACAATCTTGCATATTTTAAAGGAGGTGTGTGTCCCTTTTGATGCTTCCTGTAGTATTGTACGATCTATGATTACTGTCACAAGATGTAAGACCACTAAAAGACAGTTATCTTTCTCCAAAGCTCCACCTTGCTGTGATCCCACCCATGCTATCTCATTGGTGTCTGCAGCTCGAAGGTTTCAGTTTATCCCGAGGGAATTTCACGTGCAAAACATCTCTGTCACTCATGCATGTGAAATGTCTTTCAGGTGCATATGAATGACGCTAGCACACTCACACACTCAAATGTAATTCTCACACACACAGGTTTCACAGGGGTTATTTCATGTCAAATCAGATAAGGTTGTTGATTTTGTTCAGATTTTGTCTCAGATTTTGTTCAGACCTTGTCTATATCATGAATTGGTCCCAAAACGAAGGCCTGCAAAAATATTTCTGTTCAAATCCTATGTTTTCATATTTTTTCAGCCCTTGATATTATTTCATTTTTATAGCCTCAAAAACGCCTTATCTGGGAAGCCATGATTGGGCATTAATATCTTGACAAGTATTGTTCCTAGCCTCACCAAGCTTTGTAGGATGGAAGACAAACATGTTTTCTGTATGCCAAAACCATTAAAAGTTTGTACTGCATGCCATTTTATTTTTTATTAAGTGCAAAATTCCTAAACAAAAGTGACATTGAGGGTACTACAAACCCACATTTTTGCACCAATAGGATATCAATCATTATTTTTTTCTTCAAATACAATCTTATATTAATTTTGTGCCAATATTTGAGGTCTACCACCAATGGACATGAAGATATTATGAAAAAAACAAGGCGTGGTAGCATATTTTGGTCATTTTCATAGGACCAAAATGGTATGTGGGGTAGGTAGTAGGAACATAAAAATGTACATAGAAATTGCTTGAATGGCCAAATATTGGCACAAAAATAATAAAAGATTGTATTTGAAGAAAAAATAATGATTGATACCATTTGGGTGCGAAAATGTAAAATGTAAAACTTCAATAATGTACTATTTAATCAAACAAACCAACTAATGAGTGTTTTAGAAACTGTATATGCACACTAATGTTAAAAAGTCTTCAACAGAAGATGTCTAACTGCAACACATGAATTTTGTCCTGATTCCAAAAATAATGTTTGGACAGTAGATGGACACTGACACCTGAGTTTTTCTCCAGTTCCCTTGTCAATTCCATTAAGTTTTTACTTCCTATTCACATGGATGCTCCACATCCTTCTTAGACAGTCCTCCAATCCCAGGTCATGAAGTGTGTCACTGTTTTTACTTTACCGCAGTAACATAATTCCACAGCAGCCATATGCCATATGAAAATTGAGATATATACATATACATATATCAGACGACTTACCTTAATTACTTTGATTCTCCAAAACTCCACGTCGGCCTGTACATCGCGGGCCTCCGAAGAGGATGATAATTAAAAAATGGGTTTCCTATTATAAAATTGGTGTTTACGTCTATTGATCAAAAAGTATCTCTTTTCCACATTCGTTAATGCTGTCTTCCGTTATTTTATTCGAAATGTGCAAGCATCACTTCGTCGTGTCAACATATTTGAAAACACTTCCGCCATCTGTTTTGTGTTTTCTCAGAATTAAAAAAGACATGATTGGACGATATTCTTGTTGCGAAAGTATAGGGATTTGATTGGTTGAAATGTTTACTTCTCAGTTTGTCTCGCACTATTACCCCACCTTAGAGGAAGCTTAAAAAAACACAGTAGAAGTGACGATGCAAACAATTGGCATATCAGACATATTTGGGGAAAAAAAGTTGAACAGTTATTTGCCAAATCGAGGTCCTCGCTCGTCAAAGATCAATTTCGGACCACGGTCTAATGGGAGTTGATGTCCTCTTTCACTATTGGCCAGAATAGGAATTGGCCAGAGGGAATGTAAATTAAACTACATTTCCCGATAAGCTCTTTCAAACAGACGTTAAAGGTGAAAGGCTATGGCTTAGACTAATCAAAGGCCAGTTTGCACTGTGGCCAATGAATGTAAGCAGATGGCTAGCCAGGTAGCTAGCTAGCTACAAAGACATTTACATCAGATCTTGGATGGTAGCTGGCTAGCTACTAGACTCCTGTTTTCAAGATATTTGAAGTAAGATTATTCGCCATTTCATTTACTAATTATATATTTCAGCCACTGTTTCGGAGCTTTGTTGGCGGTGTAATAGAAACCACAGTGCTAGCTAGGTAATGCTAAGTTTATCTGGTTAGCTACCCTGTTTCTTAATTTAGCCAACAAGTCTATAGTAACATTAGCAGCTAGCTAACTAGCTCATTTAACCGCCTACATACATACCGAGTTAACAATAATATTGTACGGCTAGCTAGGTTAGATGAATTAAACTTTTAATAAAATTAAAATGAATTGATGAGGCGGTAACGTTTACAGACTAGTAGTAATTTGATCAATTTTCCAGCTACTGTCGTCAAGTAGCTAGCCTGTTCAACACCACACTTCCAGGTAACATTTTTTTCCCTCTTGACCTCTTCATGTTCTTAGCTGGACGTATCGTTTTCATGCGGGCATCTCACTTCTTTTTCCACGGGCAAGAGCAGGTTGTCATTCACAATCTTAATCGTGAAACCGATGAGGCATGGCTTCACAATGTTAACAATACGTTGCAGTATATGGAGATGTGTCAGTAGTAGATAGACCTAGAGTGTCCAGCCTGACCTAGAGTAGAAGCCATAATACACGTATTACTTTGGTTGTGAAATGGTTTCTTTTATACTTGCCATTAAGAGTAGGTGATGAAATGGTCATCTTGCCAAACATACAGTGCAGTCACACAGGTTTTGTGCTTCTGGTGATTTATCAAGGATAACCTGAACACTCCTTGTCTATGCTGTGATTGCATTCTGGACCCAACATTGTTCAGGACCCAACAGTAGCCTAACACTGACAATCGCTGCATTAATCCACTCCACTTGCACTTCAGGGACTAAAAGTGAAGATCTGAAAGGTTGCATAAAATTTGCAGGTTGTCCACTGTTGGGATATTTTTTTATGGAAAGGAGCATGTTCCTTTAAATGAGGTTCATGTTTCAAGGAACACATGCAGATATTGCTTTGCCGAATAACATGCCCATTCTGATCTGTGATTTTGGCAGATTCCTAGATGCCTACTTATTGCCATCCACCATGGACGAAGGGAGCCTGGAGGCGGCCATAGAAACCTACAATGCCCAACTGCAGCAGGTGGAGACCGCCCTGGGGGCAGGCCTGGAACCCTCCCAGCAGTCAGACCTTCTCAAGCTGAAAGAGGACTTGCGTCAGCTGATTGAGCTCACCGAGTCCAGCCTGGTGTCGGTGAAGAAGAGCCAGCTTTTGGCCAGCCTAGAGGAGGGCTCCGCTGCTCGTTCGGGGCCCCCCAGAGACGGGGAGGCGGGAGGTAGCCTGGATGACGAGTTTGCAGCTTTTTACTCCGAGCTGGGCGATGCCCCAGCGGAGGGTTCGTCCGGCGGGATAAATGCACCCCCGGACTCCGGTCAGACCTCCACTCCCAGCCCACCCCAGACCGGAGAGGAGGAAGATGAGGAGGAGGAGGAGGAGGAGGAGTACGAGGATTTGACGAGCGGGACGAAGATCAGAGCGCCATACCGCACCTCTTGGGGAACGCTGGAGTACCATAACGCGATGGTCGTCGGGGCAGAGGACGCTGATGGGGAGGAGCCTCACGTGAGAGTGCTGTATCTCCACCCCACCCACAAATCCATGAAGCCCTGCCCCTTCTTCCTGGAGGATAAGTGCCGCTTCATGGAGAACTGCAGGTGGAAATACTAGCCCGTGTTCTCTCTCTTACAGTGTGTGCCACCATTATTACAGTGAATAGGTTTATAGGTCATTGAAAGTTGGCCTCTACCTTTTGATTACTGAGGGCATTACTGAAGAAGAAGAGGCCTATCGCATTTGTCTTTACATGATTTTGAGATGATTTATTGAAGTTGTTCTGTCATTTTATCTGCATTTATCTACAGTCAGGTCCAGAATTATTGGCACCCTTGATATATATGAACAAAAATACTGTAAACTAAAAAAATAATACCTTTATTGACATTAACTATTTTGCAACATATATAAAACAGTGAGCTTTATTAATGACTCAGTGGAATCAACTAGAGTCTTACATTTTTCACATAATTTTTGATAAGGTTCCAGAATACATTTGGGGGGATTATGGTTCATTTTTGGTTCAATTTTGGGCTCATTTAACCATAGCACTCTTTTCCAGTCATAATTCCAATGATGTTTGGCAAACTCCAGATGCTTGGTTTTGTTTCTTGTGCCCAGTAAGGGCTTTCTACGTGCAACCCTTCCAAAGAGCTTGTTGGTATGGAGGTGGCATCTTATGGTTGTTTTTGAGACGTAGTGTCCCCAAGATGCAACCAATGCAATTCTTGAACCTTGATCCTTGGGTTCTTTGTTGCCTCCCTCCAGGGTCGGGGAGTAACGGAATACATGTAACGGCGTTACGTATTTAAAATACAAAATATGAGTAACTGTATTGCATTACAGTTACCATTTAAATTCATGGTAATCAAATTACAGTTACATTTTAAAAATATTTAGATTACTGAAGGGATTGCATTGGATTTTTTTCATTTAGTTTCTTTTTTTTTTATTTAATGTTTAGTCAGTTGGAAAATCTATCCAATGATAGGCAACTCCGGGGTGTATCTCCCATATGGCCCTCACAAAAAAAGAAAAAAAAAAAGCATGCAGCCTGCCTGGCTACAACACAGTAGAATGGAGAGTGAGATAGAAAGCAATCAGCGCAACGCGTTTATGTCATGGAAATACTTTCCAATCTGGCAAAGGTCACAACATAACAGTACAGTGCAAGCTGTGTTTGCCAGCAACCAAACTGCTATCTGCTTCAAAAGAGTCGACCTCTAACCTGATGAAGCATCTTGAAGTAAGTTCTCTTTTTCATTATTTAAGCTAATATCGATCGCAAGCTAGCTATCTTACGTAGGCTGGCGGCACTTGATTAGCTATTCAGATGGCTAGTAGGTATGGTGTTAAATTAAGCATAGTATTATACTTAATTACTAAGTACTAAGTATAGTATTAAAGCTAACTAGCTAATGAGTAGATAGAGCCAATGTATCATGACTTCACACTGACAAAAACAAGTGAAATTTCACATGTTCAAAACTGCGATTACTCCAACAATTTTACACTACGCATGAGGCTGTGTTCACATGTAGCGTTTTTTGAATCTGTCAGCGTCTGTGAAGTAGACCGTGTTTTCAAAAACGTCCTCGGCGTTTTTTTCTGCAGCTCAGGGCGTTTTTTTTTTCTTAAGTTGAAAAAAGTTAAACTTCTCAGGAAAAAAACGGCCTACGTCAAGCACTTTTTTGACAGCTGACCAATCACAAGCAGAGTAGTGACACCTGCCGTTTCCCATAACAACCACCAAAAATGGAGAAGGTAGCGGTGGCGAAGTTAATTGTGCTAGTTTCTGAGCACAGTGAACTGTACAACATGACAGTTAAACTGTATCATAACATTCATCATAAAGTTTATCATAAAGTCAAATTGGATGGATCCTAGGAGTTTCTGGAAAGTGTTTGTGTTTAGCAAAACTAGCCTGTTAGCTAACGTTAGCTCTGCAACAATGTATAGCCAGCTAGATCGCTAACAATGTACAGTCTACTGTTGTTATGGCAACAAAAGACTCTCGACTGCTTTTTGGAACAAACGCTGCCCCAGCATTTTTTTTTTTTTACTTGAAAAAATGCTATGCCAGTGTTTTTCATCAAAAAAGACGCTACATGTGAACACAGCCTGAACATTCTAAAAATAACAGTTCAGAACCTTAGTCAGATGAACATTCTTTAAAAAAAAGTAATCCAAAGTATTTAGATTACGTTACTTACCTTGAGTAATCTAACGGAATACGTTACAAATTACATTTTAGGGCAAGTATTCTGTAATCTGTAGTGGAATACATATTAAAAGTAACCCTCCCAACCCTGCCTCCCTCACCATCTTCCTCACCATCCATGGGGACAACGTTCACTTGCATCCTTTTCCTGGAAAGTTTGCAACCATTCTAGATTTTTTACATTTTTTGATTTTTGCCCGTACAGTGCTAGGTGGTATATCTAACCATGTATTTTTTGTACCCATTATCAGAATTGTCTCTTTTGAATTGAGATTTCTTTGGCTTTTCCCATGGTGATGGATGGCTGGGATTTTGCATGTGTTACCTCATTTTTATGATTATATTTTATCTGCGTTGTTATTATATATATATAAAGTAGGTACAGCTTAGAGGTCTCACCAAGATCTGTCCTGTACATCTGTGTAGTGACCAGTGATATATTCTGGGAATTATCAATTTCATATAGAAAAGGAATACTAGAATTTTTAAACTACATTTTCTGTCATGTCTTTTTTGTTCTTGCATTGAGATGACCCTTATAATTCTTCCACACAACATTATAGTCTTCTGTTTAAATCTTCATTTTAACTGACACAATTGTGTGGTCTGTTCTTTGCTATTATAATTGCTAATCACAGTTAGTAGCTGCACACCCTGTGGAACAATCCTCTAGCTTTTACTGGAAGGTGTAAGAGCTTTGTAATTCCTCTCCTGTTAGGTTCTCGCATGGTGAGGTGGTGGCCGTATCGGAGCTGAGAGAGTTCCAGGAGTCAGATCTGAGCAATCTCCAGGAAGGCTCCGCCTGCTTGGCTCGGCACGAAGACGGCATCTGGTACCCCGCCAAAATAACAGGTCTTTAATTTCTCTGTTAGCCTTCAACAAAAATGGCACCAGATGTTACCTGAGCGCAGCCAAAATTTACATTCCACTGGTCGAGCTTAGAAATGACCCCATTTAATTCAGCGAGGCCAAACCACACAGATTTGTGTTTAACATTTTCTGCCACTTTGTCCAAATTGACACTCATCCAGTAATAACCAATATATATGTATCATTGAAACCTTTGCAACAACTTCTGTTAAAAAATTTTTTTTGTTTGAAGTGGTACTTTTTTCTTTAGTACCTTTGGATATTGTTACTGTACTTTGACAGTAACTGTTGAAGATTCTATTATTGCAGCAGCAAGTCTGTGTTCAGTATGATACTCGTTATCATAGCACTTGGACACATCCTTATGTGGGCCTTATGCACTATTGTTCTGTATGCGCTTTTGTACTTGTGGTATTCTATGCACTTGCTTGTCTTCGTTTTGTAAGCTCCCCTGGATAGGAGTGTATGACTAAATGTAACTGTAAAATGTCATTTTTCATCAAGTCTCATGTGACAGTCAGAGAAATGTTTCTGCTTTGTTGAGCTTTCTTTTTTTCTTTTTCAATTGATAGATATTGACAGCGGTTACTACACTGTGAAATTCGACTCGCTCCTTCAGAAGAGCGCAGTAGTGGAAGCCGATGGAATCATTCCACCGTTGAGGCAGGATGACCCCTCCTCCTCGGACTCAGACGACGATGCCAGGGAGTATTCAGCCTATGCTAAAGGTATCCCTCCGCCCCTGTCGTCCGGCACGTTTCTGTCACTAGATTGGTGAACAGTGTGATAGGTGAAAAATGCAGCCTACCACAGGAGCTACAATGAGTTTCTTATTCCCAGAGTGCTCTGTGAAATCTTTTGTGCATTCACACTGTCTTCTCTCTGACCCGGCAGTCATAGATTCTGCGGAAACTGCTGAATGGACACCGTCCTGCAGTTCCAGTTTCGGGGGCTGGGAGGCGCACACGCGAGGCATTGGCTCCAAACTCATGGTTAAAATGGGCTATGAATTTGGGAAAGGTAAATGCTGTCACGTTAATGCACTCTCACTGTAAATGTGACATAATAATAGGGCGCAGGGCTCGTAACCCTAAGGTTGCCGCTTCAATTTCCCTTTACCTGAATTGCCTCTGTAAACATCTAGCTGGCCAACTAGATTGCATGTAAAATTGTAACCTGTGTAAGTCACTCTGGATAATAGCATCTGCTAAGCAAATGTATCTGCTAAACAAATGTGATATAGCATTTTAATGAAGTGCTATATGATGCCAAAAACCATAGGAGCACATTGTTGTATATATTACATAACATTACATTACATGCATTTAGTAGACGCTCTTATCCAGAGTAACCATCACAAAAGGACATAAGCGTTTCCATTCAATTTAAATGAGCAACAGTGTCTGACCAGGTTCATAACACTCCAGACCAGTGAGTCTGAGCATAATACTATTCAAGCCCCACCACAAGTTAACTTGTCCACTTGTGACAAAAGCCAAATATACTACTATACAACAGTCCCTAGAACACAAATTCATAATACATCGTAATACCACACCTTAAATTAACATGAAATGCAAGAAGTAGCAGGTGTTAGGGGGTGGGGATTCCAGGAGTATTCACACAAAACGCCAAAAGTCTGGAAATGCTGCCATTGATTTTTATAGATTTTGCGAGCTGTCTCACAGCTGATATGTTTTTATGACGAGCGGTGACGTGTTGCTGACGGCTCTCTCCCTGGGCTTCGGCCAGGCCTGGGGCGGAACGCGGAGGGCCGGGTGGAGCCGGTGCTGGCCGTGGTCCTGCCCAAAGGGAAGTCCCTGGACCAGTGCGCCGAGATCATCCAGCAGAAAGCCAAGAAGCAGCTCGGGAAGGACGGCTCGGCCAAGGGCCGGAGGAAGGCCAAGAAGGGCGCCGGCGCCCCCCGGAGGCGGACCGACGTCTTCGACTTCCTGAACAGCAAGCTGGGCGACAGGGAGTGCAGGGCCGCGGACGCCGACCACGCCGCCCCCTCCGCACCCAGGAACAGCAAGGACGCCTACAGGGGAGGCCAGAGCGCCAAGCGCTCGCTCAACGTCCGGCTCTTCCAGGCCACAGAGAGAGTGGCTCAGACGGAGAGAGAGATCGAAAGGCTCACAGAATCCCTGAACAGACAGGCGGGAAGGTGGGTGAAAACTGACGCGTGCCACAGGGGTTTGTAGAGCACCTCTTCATTCTGAATACCCTTGTTTGCCCCCTCTAAGCTGCCCTCCTTGCGAATGAGCAAAATTTTACATAAAGGTAACATTACATTGTAAGCCTCATTATAAATGTATGAAAATTATAAATGTATGAAAATTGACCAATTGATATAACTTCACATTATTTTCTAAGCTCTTGAAGGTTCTGTTTGAAAGCATTATTTATTTGCTGTTTGCTCTGCTATTATCATTTACCATTGGGAAAATATTTAGTCAGACATACCAAAAATGCATTAAGTCAGTGGTCCTTACAGGGCCACTGAAAAAATAGTATCTGAAAAAAATAGGCTTATTTTCCCTGAATTTTATACATACATTTTCCATATACATTTATTTCAGGTGCATACTACTGGCTGATTTGGTGTGTGTGCTAGTACAATTGCAGATGGATTCTGGATTCAGAAGCTTAGTGTAGTTTGCCTTTGTGGCCACAGGGAGGGAGCCAAGAGCTAATTACATTCTAGTTCAGAATTTGTGAGACTGAAAGGGCCAATTTCAAATGGTGACGGTGATGAGGAGCACATTCAGAAACTTTTAAAAATAAACAGATGAGCTGTGTCCCTCTGTCTCACGTCCTGTTTTATTTAAAATAAGCCTATGCTTGGTTATTTTTAGATGCCTTTGTTGTTGGTCTTTGCAGGAACAAATATGGAAATTGAGACCACTTCCTTAATGCCCATAAGAATGTAGATTGTCCATGGTGATTTGGCTGAGTGATCACTGGTATTTACAGTAATACGAGAGCATTTTGTCCCCTCCCCAAACTCAGAAAGACAAATGCTGTAATGTTTCTGTTCACGTGAAGGGTGAGGATTTATTGCTTTGAGTTTATAAAAGATTCTTAAAGATGATGAGAGGCACCTGCTTGAAATACACAACTTGACAGAATTCCTGCTCTAACTCATATGTTGCACTGAGTCTGTGATGGGCAGGTTGTGATCATTTTGGGTTTAAATAGGTTGTGAACTGAGCAAGGGGGCACACCCCTGGGTTGTGCACCCAGCAGCGGATGGCCAGGCAGATTTTGAGCTATGTCACTCGCAGCACAGTTTGACTGGGGAACTGGTGAACAGAAGTGCCATTCCCACCATTCTCTTTGAGGCCGTATGTAACACTCTCATATCTCTCGGTATGTAACATTTAGCTTAGCCTCAATACCCCCCACCAGGAAACAGGCACTGGTGTTCCCAGTCTGTTCAAGCCGATAATGAGCCGATAACATCACAGTCCTGTGGCAGTATATTAATTATTTGCTTTGCGGATAGCATTTATTCATATTTCAATTTATTCGGCTGGCTATTTACTAAAGAGATTCTGAGAAATCCTTGGTATAAGAAGCAGTTGATGAATTATTGTGGTGGTGTGCTTACAATTGTCCCTGTCTGTGTTTCCATGCTAAATGGTTATGCTGGTGTGCTCAGACGTGGCCCTCTCTCCATCTGTCGTTCTCACAGGGACAAAGCGATGGTGACGCACCTGGAAGAGAAGCTCTCTGCTGCCAGGAGGCTGCTGAGCCAGCTGAAGGCCCAGGAGCAGAGCATCCAGCGAGAACAGAGGAAAGCAGACACCCACAAGAAGATGACCGAATTCTGACCGCGCAGTGCCCTCCCACGTCGAACCGCAGACTGTTTCACTTTAAAACACTATATTAGTATTCACCCAGCGGATCCGTAACCTCTCTTCTTTTGATGGCCGAAAACAATATTTTGTTTTTATTTTGTTAATAAAATTGCCAGATTCGGAAGTGGACTTGGTTTAACATACAGGGTGTTGCCATTTTTAGAGGTGAGTCACATTTCTGTGGTGAATCACAGGAGGAGCTGTACTTTTCTTATTTCATACTGCTTTCTGTTGATAAATGGATGCATATTGTGCTGTTCTCTTTTGTCTGAGGCACATTGTAGTTCAGGCATTTACTGATGCAATGCCTCATAAACCATGATAGGTTTTAATATAGTTGTTGAAGGCTTTCTGGGGGATGTCTTTAGCATTTTGTGGACTCAGATGTTTGCCAATACAGTGAAACACTCGTTTTCACAAACACTCGTTATTTAAAATGTATCATTTTTAGGACAAATGATTGATGAAACATTTAGTTTTATGGCCAAATCACATTTGAAAAACATTAGGTATCAAGCTCTCCTTTTTGTCATTTTTTTATTCTTGCCGCAAATCCAAGACCATTTAGATGAATTCCTGTTACTTTGGGGTGTTGGTTTGTATTGACTGTGGAAAGAAATGAGGTCCTATGTCAGTTAGTGTGGTTGTCTGTTTGGATTTAGCTTTTTTTGTACCTCTGTCAGTATGTCTGAAATATTATATGTACATACAATGTGTGCATATGTCAAGTTTTATAGCAGTTTCAAAGTGACAGCCATGAAATGACAGCCATGTTGAACATTAATGTAAGGATTTTTAAGTTAATTTTTCACATTGTCAGTGGACAGAAAACATTGTTCATGAAGGATCTGTTAACCTCTACTAATATGAAAATCTTGTCTAATAAAATTTGGCAGACGTGAGCCAATCAAATTCTAGTGTTTGGAGCATTAAATGTCTTGTTGTGTAGCTATGTCATGATTGGCCGGAAGCCAGCCTCGCTGTCATGTCTGTCCATTTGAATTTCCCTGTTTATACTGACATGGCAGATGGAAGCCAAATTGCTGCTACAGCCCCACAAACGATAATTTCTATTGGCGGGTTATCTTATACTGTACATTACAGTACAGTATTTCATTTGTTTAGAATTACAATGTACACAGGCATGGCTTTAACAAACCATTAACATCATGGCTTTATTAAAAATGCATTTTGCCATTCTGGGCCTGTTTTTCTGCTGTAGAGACATGGCTGAAATGCATAGCCTCAGTAAAATAAATACTTGAATCTTATCTGTATTAATATTCGCTAATGTTTGATCTCTTCCAACAAACTGAATTTTATCAGCTATGTTTATTTTCTCTTTTAAACCATTTTTAATTTATCAATAGAAAAAAGACAGCATCTTTTTACTGATGGTGTCGGTCTGACTGCTGAAGTTTGTTAGAATTGAATGAAAGGCATTTAAAATTGTGTTTGCAACTTTTACGTTTGGGACTTACTAGTCCTGATTTTATACACCTTAGAGTCATGATGATATCTCATTTTTTCCACCTTTCCAAATGTACAATTTCATTGTTTGTGGTTACATTGGACAAAAATTTCCACACATTGGAACTGGTTCACTCTATAAGACGTCACCATATCTTGTGCCACATGTCAAGACCAAAAAAAAAAAAACAGTACGCATAAATGTTTAACAGCTCAATGTTAATGATGCATTTACTTTATTAGGTGATACATTCACCTTAAAGCGAATTTTCTGGTCTGCACAACGTGCCTCATTGTCAGAACAGAGAATCACTTGCATACACAGTGTGAGCTGGTTCATAATGGATGAGTGTAGTGTAATTTGGAAAAGGAAATGTAGCTTTATATCCGAGGGAATCTTAGGACATTTTCCTTTTCTCATAATTTTTGAAATAGTAATTTCCACATTCCTGAGAACATAATTTGCATTAGCGCCTTTTATGGTTAAAATAAGTAACCCCATACAGAGTCAACAATAATTTTTGGTTCCATTAACACCAACGATATTTGCTTTGTTTAGAATGGCAACAGCCAGTGGAGCAGTAAATATTTTTGCTGGCTATTAAGAGTTTACATTATAGTCACAAAAGATCTCAGGACAGAATGCATTGGTTTCTAATGCTGAAACACTGGAAAGTAGGTGTGGTATATGTTACTGACAGCATGTAATGTTACTGATGTCACTCAGTCTTAAAAGAAGCTTGGGTTGTTCTAAAAGAAGAAACTGGAGAAACCATTGGCTGGACTTGTCCAGCCTTTATAAACTTCCTGTGGCATCTGACTGGGTGTAAGCTTAGTGACCCCAAAGGAATACTTACCCTGGGGTTCTTGTCCAAAAACTGGCACAGTTTTTCCAGAATAATTCAAATTAATTTTGAGGTCCAATTAAATGCACTGTTAAATAGCTGTAAGGATAAACTAGAACATAGGCAGTTTGTATGTATTCACTTAATAGCCACTGGCATCCTTTAAGAATTGCCTTAGTTGAAAATATGTGAACACAACCAGAGAGGGGAGCATTGCTGAACCAACACCTATGGCAATTACCTTCCTCAAGATGTTTGTAGAGATGCATTTAGGGGAGGAGGGGTGTACATGACTTCCTGGCATCTACCGGATCACTGGTCTGTCTCCTCTCACCCTATCAAATGCATCTTTTGTTCACCTGTTCTCAATCTTTATCTTCACAGAACCCCAGAACTGGAAGATGGGGGTGTCGACCTTTCGAAGAGTCTGAAGAGCAAACTGTACTTTAAACTCCTATCCTCAGCAACAGACTTTTTGAAGTTTCAGTGTTTTTTTATTTCTTTAAATAATAGAATTTTTATAATAAGAATGAATCTCCCCAAGACTTTACAATGATTTTGTCCTATATCTGCTGGTGAGCTGATTGAATCTTCTGATCCAGCAGGAAATCGCCTCCCACTTTTACTTTTGAACAGCCAGAAAGTGACTGCATTTAGTAGGACTCTGATTAGTACCTCAGGTCTACATTTAATGGTAAGGTAAGTTTTTCATGTGCCGGGTGTGAGGCAAAAACGTATATTCTCTCTGTCTTATAAAAGCATTGTAAAATCAGTGAGTGGTCTACCCATTTGCTATTGAGATGGGAAATGGATAAGAAGGAATTCCAACTGAGGAATTACACTTCAGTCCTAATTAGGCCACAGGAATAAAAATCTGTCTCCTGCCTACATCCCATTAACTTTGAGAAGGAACAATGCAATCGGGGTGAAATGTTGTGAAATGTTTCCATCCTACTTATGCAAAGATAGGAACCGTTGGCAGTAGGTGACTGCGCTCTACTAATGGTCTCCTCTGTAAATCCAGCAGCTCATTGCTATACCTAATTGCAGAATTGGAGTAAAATAACTGAAAGGGTTTCAATTTAAACATTACAAACAGAATGGAATGCAGCCTTATTCCCACAGAATGCCATTTGTTAATAATTCTTGTCACACACAATATGGTTATAGATCTTGGTTAAATGACTAAAGTGGTGATATTTATTAACATTATTGTAATGCTGCACAGATTTTTCTATAATAGCATGTCAGGCCCTTGTATAAGAAAGGGTGTATATGAAAACAAAATCTATGTCCTCAAGAATGGTGGCAGCTATCTACATAAAATGTTATTTATATGTTATTGTATTGAGACTCGAAACCTGACCAAAACAGAAATACTTCTGTTCAGCATGGCTTAAAACCATGCAATGCGAGGCTGTATGGAGGCTTTGGCATTTGCCAGCAGAGATGGCAACACAAACCAAAGTGACCTTACATATAGTATGATTTGCACATCGCTGAAGTAGTACACCATGTTACATCACCGTAGTATTACCATCAAAATAACACTCGGCTATGACTGGGCTTTGGCAGGTGGTGTAAAAACAATTGCATACCTGGCACAAACTGTGACTCCTAGTTTATTGTTTTGTTCATTGGCTGTAGATCAGTATTATGTCATTTATAGTCTTTGTCTTTTACACACTTGGTATCATCTGATGAAATGAAAATTTGTTTTTATTGTTTCCATGGTGGCATCCTGCCTGAGAAATAGTCTTCATGCATCATTACTTTTTAAGGTGAGGGCTAGATGGATAGATACTGTGCCACAGAGTTATACTGGTACAGCCTGTAATTTTTAGTTGAACAGGATCCTTTCTAAGAAAAGAAAACTAGCGTTTTAGCCTTAGAAGCATGAAAAGGCTGTCACACCTGCCCCGTTTTATCATTAATCCAGCTGTCAGTGGCAGCTGCTTGGACACGAAAACCTTCAGTACTGATGTAGCAATTCGCCTCTGATCTTGATTAAATTGACAGCACAATTTTCTGACACATTCGGCAGTGATCAAGTGTGGAAAGATAATATTTCTACCATTCAATGTGAGTAGTTTGCCAGTCTCTGAATCCCATTTTTGGTATTCAGTGTTTCAGCGGGCTCACGGATGAGGCAGATCCCACTTCTGGCTGGGAGCAGTGGCACTGTGCCAGTGTGCTTCCCACATTGTTTGCGTTTGTGTCTCACGCTGATGTATGTGTGTGGACCAACTTCCTGAATCCAGCCTATGTGCTCTCAGCTCTCCAGGTCTCTGGCTAGACTGGTTTGTGGGAAATAATGAGATTTCTCTTTATGCAATCAAGGTGTGTCTCCGTGCCTCAGCAAGTATTTTCAAATAAAAGGGGAAAAAAGGTGTTTCACCTAGGGTGTATAAATGAAAAAAAAATCGCTTACCTCAGATTGTTTCCACAATGGGCTCGTTAAATTCAAGTGTATCGGAGCACTCCAGACTGGAGACGATTTTCAAAGGGGCAAACGTTTATTCATGGCAGTGCATAGGTAGCAGGGAAAGTGTTCTTTTATACAATCTTGGTTTTCATTTCTCCCAGCTATAAGTCAGCCTCATTGTTTTCAAGACTTTATTTATTTGTTTATTTATTTATTTATTTATTTTTATCATGACCAACATTTACTTTCAAGATGTGATCACTTTCTAATCTTGATGATATTGTTCTATTCTATTGTCAGGTGGTGATCGCACCTGGGACCCCGCGCCCCTTTCTGAGGCGTTCCATGTTGCCGGTCCACATAATTGCTTCAGACGAGGCGCCTTCAGCGGTGCACAGCTGTAGATAACCCTTTTTTGATGATCTCCAGTTAGCCTTCCAAGGAAAAAATCAAGCACTGCCAAGGTGGTCAGAACACAAATGTGAAAGTGAATCTTGACTGTACCTTTTGAGGTGGTGATAGGGGCAGATGTTGATAGAACCCAGGGGTTAATAGCCTTCTGACCAAATCATTTTAAGTCATGAAAAATTTTAGCTTGACCTACCATTAAAGAAATGGAAGGCAGTGAAAAATAAACAAGGAAATGAGCATGGTGTAGGTGCAGTGTACATTTCACATATGTGAAACAGGAATTCTGGTAATGACAGAAAAAACACACACCTTTCATAAAAATACAATCACTATTATGTCCCTTACAGGACTCCAGGCAAACTTTGACTTTGGAAAGAAATAAACCTAACACACATTTAAATTCATAATCCAAAGTAAAGGCCAAAGTACACTGTAGTCAGATTGAATTGAGATCTTCATTGTATGTGTGACATGCCCATAATAAACTGTTTGTTAGGATGTTTCATGTGGTGCAGTAAATTTCTTGGTGCACTGTTTGAACTCATTTCAAATTAAACACATACTTTGCTGGTTCTGGAGCCCAAGGGTATCACACGTCATTTAATCCCCAGACACCGCCTGAAGGGGAAACTGTCCACATTTCTCACATGGCTGGATATCTTCCACCCTGGTGGCACAATGAGGAGGAGGAGGAGGAGGAGGAGGTGGAGGTGGTGTGTGTGTGTGTGTGTGTGTGCGTGCGTGCGTGCGTGCGTGCGTGCGTGCGTGTGTGTGTGTCTGCAAATTCGTATGCACAGTTGTGTGTGGCTGTCTATATCTAGGTGTATATATGTGTTCATGAGTGTGTGTAGATCTGCTTGTGAGACTGTCTGTGTGTGGGTGCTCATGCATAAAGGTTCTGTGTATGCCTGTCTGTGACTTTTTGAACCTCTCATGAGATAATAAAGTTGATAAAAAAGCTGACCCCTACTGCTAGTGAACTAATTATCATAAATCAGAAACCTATTGCTATCCCATTACGTGTGATGCCCCTGGAAAACGAGGCTCTCATTTCAAATGGGCTTACACCACCACAGGCGTAAGATTGAAAAAATTGATTAAGAGGTTACTCGGCTGATTGACAGATGTTATTATTCCTGGTGATTCCACCTAGTGAGTCAGATAGCACTGAAATACTAGGAGGAGAAAAAGAAATATTAGCTCCTGAAATGCATGAAAAGGGACAGGGAAAAGGGGAATTGTGAATTTCATTAATCACTGCAGAACTCCTTAGAAAAAAGGATTATTAGATACCTTTGTAGGAGTTAATGATGTCAGACGGCATCATTTAAAGATCAAAAGAGGGAAAGGTTTTGGCAGGTGCACAAAGGAGTCCTGAAATCTTTTGTATGTTCAGGATTTGCTCGGTGTTTTTCTCAGTTGACAATAGCGAAGCCGTGAATGAACCAATTTCACCGCTGCATAGTTCCATTAATTACACATTTGTGTGCTCTTTTAATTTGTAACAGATAACATTAGAGGCCATATTGTCCCTTGTGCATTTCCCCTAAGCTGTATATCTGCTGCCAGTTCATTTCAATTAATATCCTCACACTTTTCTTTTAAGAGTGGATAAAGATTATGTTAAAATGTTAAGGCATTGTGATTAATCGTGTTAAGCTCTTTTTCCGCATACTTAAAAAAAGTTTCTTTTTCCAAATACCAAGGCTATTTAAATTGACGCAATGACTTAGGCTCTGACTACTTAAAATGCTGCTGCATAAATGCATGGCCTTGCAATAAAAGTGAAGCCGTTTTATTTCAAAGATGATGTATGCAATATAAATTGATTAAAACAATAAACACTTTGAGTGAGCAATTAAGTGTTATACACATTTTTCCCCATCTCAATATCCTTGAAGAATGTGAATACGGATACAGTAGTCATTAATAACACATCAGGTCAACAGCAGCCTAACTTTCTCCCCTACCGATATGATTTAAGTAGTAAAGAAGATACTGTACAGGAGCAGTAAGAACTTATCTTACAAATAAACTAGAATCATTTAAAAAAATGGCAAAAATGGCAAAAATGTTAACATTTGGCAGTAAAGTTTGAGCTGTCCTAGAACACACATCCATACACCATTGAGACACTGTCCTTGTAGAAGTGTTTGGTTGACCATTGATTGAGAACTGTGGGAAGGGTGTCAGAGATTTCATCTTGCCCTTTTGGGCATCATATTACAGTTGGGTCACATTTTCAAAAAGCCACCAACAAATTTAAACCAACTTTATCACAACTAGGAAAAAACACGTCTGGAGATATTCAGCCTGGTTACATAAATACGGGAACTTACATTAACAGTTATGATCCCTTGAACCATTACCAATTAAATTACGCTGTAAGGGAGTGGGAAGTCTTAAATGTCAGAAGATAACCTGTTAAATTTGTCTGAAGCTGTGTAAGTACTTTGTTTATCACGATCTCATCCACTTTCTCAATTTATGGCTTGGGTCAAAGTTCAATCTAAATGCAATGGATGTTTTCCTTCATTTTGACAAATGACATTTACCAACTTTATTTTTTAACAACACACATTGCTGCTAGATTAAATCTGGGCCTACTGGACAGAATGCTATAGGGAGTTTGTACTGCAGCTTGCTGCAGGAGGTATGTGATACGAAATGCACCCCATCTCTCTATGAGCACTTACTGAGAAATAGGGAAGGTATTGAACCTAGAGTTTCTGCAAAATTGAAAAGGTACTGATTGTTTGAAGCTGACATAGTCATTCATGCGGGGCTGTTTGAAAAGTTTAATTGAAAAAGGATCAAAGCTGTTCTATAGCAATTACCCCTGCTCAAGTGAGTGGAACGGGACGTGCTGTGTTGAACATTACCAAGAGGAACCAGTATTGCAGATTTGAATACCATGCTTCATTTGACCGACATGGCTTTTTATACACCCTTATTGTAATTACCAATTGCACATAATGCTCCTCCCACTGTGACAACCTCTGCATCTGTGTAGTACTGCTGAAGCAAGATGAATGCAGCTCTGCAATATGCTCACATGCAGCCAGTGGCTTTTTTCATACAACAAATCCCACGGTGCATTGCAGTGGAGCAGCCACCGTTTGAAGGATAGCTGCAGCTCCACTGGGCTGTAGAGCTCAGCTTTAACTCAAAATGGATGCCTCACTGACTGAGCCACCTGGGAGCCCCTGCAGTCACACGTGTTTGGGTGGAAATTAGGAAACTACACGTTCTGAATTACTGAAAAAACAATACTCAAATTACTGGAAATGGAAACTGCAACAGAGTAGAATGAGACGCAGTTATCAAGCGACAGTATTTGATTTCAGGGAGAACAATAATGATAACAGATTGCATTTATATACCACCGTTTGGACTGCATTACTTTGAAAGGACAGTGAGTCACCTCAACTAACACTGATGTATAACACTGATTTGGTAGATAAAGAGCAGCCATTTTCAGCCAGAATACTCACCACACATAACAGTGGCAGGGGGAGGGATTTATCTGGCCAATTAAATTGCAGGATGATTAGATGGCCAGATTGGGAATTTTGGAATCACTCTTTGTGATTACGCCCATGACGGCTGATTACAGTGATTTAGGACCTCAGCTGAACAACCTCAAAGGACATAACCACTCAAAAGTAAATACTAAAAATACTTGACTGACTCAAAATTGTCCAGTTTCATATATAGTCAGAAAGCAAAACAGTATGACAGGTAGTGTTAAAAGAAAAGTTGTATTAGTTGTATAGATTGCAGTTCATCAGTATGTAATCTTAGGTTACCAGGGGTACAACAGGATTCCAGCAGAGTAGATGGCTTTAGTAGATGGATGACAGTGGAGATGGACCATCATGTCCTGATGTCTCAGTGAAATGTACTTGAATTTTCCAAAGCTTCTACCATTAACAATTTCTGGAACTTAGATGGAGCTAACTGTCACAGAAGCATCAAAACTTGGCAAATGTACCCCCAGCCATGAAAGACCTGATGACTGCAAAGTTGGATTGCCTGCTTTACTTGAAAACATTTCTTTTTGCCTAGATGAAACAGAGGCCCTTAAACGAGTGAGTCACAGAGAGTGAGTGTGTGTGAGAATCTATTGTAACATTATATTCCTTAAGCCATTTAGAAGAATACAGGATTCAGTGGAATTCTTGGGTTAGCTATGAAGCAAATCTCCAATAATTGGACTTCACCAGTACCGTGTTGCTAGAAACAAAGGTGAGTTAACATTTATATGAGTGAGATGAATTTATACTACACTACAAAACAAAACTATTATACCAAAGCAAAACATATGAATATAGAGTACACAATGAATAAGTTCACTTAGCCTCACACAACAAAGGGAATGTTCAGAAAATCCAGGTAATAAATTAAAGCCTTTCTATCCATTCAACTCAGACCACAACAGCAAACAAAATGTAGAGGTGAACCCATTGTCCTACCAGACTCTTGTGGCTTACATCCTTCATCACATTGGAATCCCTTATGGAGAAAAAAACAAAAGTCAAAAATTGCTTACTAATCCCAAAAAAGGCAAACCAAAGTATCAAATTACAAGCAAAAAGTATGTTCACACCAAAGATATTTATGCTGTTGGAAATGAAGGCCTGCATTTTTAATTATTATATTTCATCTCATTTAATTTCATTTAAAATTTACATTTACTTATGTAATGCATGTTACAAACCCATTCAAGTAAATGTATGAACTGAAGACAACTAGAAGACTGTCTTATCACCAAAAAAAGACTGATATTTGTATAGTACTTGTAAGTTGTATAGTACTTTGTATAGTACTTGTATAGTATTTGTAAGTTTCTTTTGTTGCAAATTGTCACCACCCTCACCTACAATAACACTCAGATGTAGACCACTGTCAGTAAAACTGCCTGATACAATATATGGTAGTGAGACTCAAATTCATCACAATTTGCTTTTTTCTTTAATTTTGAGTGACAAACTTTTTATGTTCTTACACAATATTTCTGACTTCTAATCTCTTGAAAAAAGGCATTAATTAATTTCTTATTTAAAGACAGTGAGAACAAAGGATCTCGTGGTTTGATTGATCTAGATGTCTAGATGTCTTGTCTAGATGTCTTTGTAAGGCAATCAATTTCCATATCAAGCAGGTTTTCATTTTGCTATTAGAAAAGCTCATTTTTGTTTTCCTTTAAAGTAGGTATTGTGAAATGAAAAAAATTGTCAAAGAACTCTTTATCTGAATGCACACAAATTACTCTCAATGGCTGCAGGTCATGATAGACCTCTAGGTACTTTGATGTACTCAAAATAGTGATTTTAAAAAGCTTATTTGAATAAATTGATATTTACTGGTCAGCCTAAAGTTAATTTAAATCCATAGCCTTTCACATCTCTATTGTTGAACATGGAACTTGTAATGGTGCAAATTAATAAGGAACAAATGAGCACTGCATGAGCAATCACCACACATTTTAGCTCAGAACAAAATATTATTTAAAAGTCTTCTCAGTTAATAATGACATGGAACTGCCTCTGCAAATCTTTTCACTTTTTAAAAGGACCAACTCCTGCTTACTTACTGCAAAATTAAAGGCAGGTTATGGTGTTTCCATTCACAGTATGACAAAATGCATTACATTCTTATCTCCAAATATGCTTATGAAATTATTGCGACCATTCCTGCTAAACCATTTTCACAATATATCCACCACCATACAGCTGTAGCCAGACCGCATCAAAGACAAAATGAACTGAGAAATCATTTAAAATTACAACAGATGTTTCAATCCTGAGAGTAAGAGTTTTATAAAAGGAGAGTGTGATGTTAACCCCCTGCCGTGCTCTTTTGTTACCACCTGCAGAGACTCAATGTTCCCAGTGTGTGATAGCCTATCCTTGATCATTATGTTGTTGTCACTCTTTTCTGCAAAAAATGTACATTGGCCCAGGGTAGCTACCACTGAACATGGGTTGTGTTCCCTCTGCTTAAAAGCAGGCCTGTGTCACACCCCTACTTGAGAAATGTATTCTGCTGTGCAGAACTACCACCCAGTCACCCTTTTCCAGTTTTCTCAAAAATCTTGGATCATGCTGTTTTAAAACCAATTATCCCATTTCCACTGTCAGAATGACCTCCATGACCCCAAGCAGCATGGTTCAAGACTACCCCCATTGAAACAGCTTTATTCTCCATCAAACATACACACCACTCTGAAAAGAGGGGCCTCCAGCTCCTCTGCAGCCTTTGACACAGTGAACCATATCCCCTGTCTACTTTTGCAGCAATGGGCATCTTGGTCATTATTCTTAGCTGGGTCTCATTCTACCTGACAAGAAATTCCTAACAGACATCCCAGAGGGGCCTATCAGCATATTTATATTCTACACTTCCCCCCCTCCAGTTCACACTGTACACAAGAACACTTGGTTTTATTATTTATTTCCATGATTTCCATGCCCACCCTTCACCACTCACATCCCAAGTCCTGATCTAGGTCCTGTCCTCTCTCGCCTTGATCACTGCAACTCCTTCCTCTTTTGCTTCAATTAGATTCCTGTCTGTGTCGGACTCCTGCAGCTTATCCAAAATTCTGCTGCTTGGCTGGTCCACAGTCTGCCAAAGTACTGCCACATGTCACTCCTTCTGATCTCCCTCCACTGGTTACCAGTAACAGCTTGCATCCCTTTCAACAGGTTGCCATTAGTCTACCTCTTGGAGAGTGGAACAGCTCTTTTGTATCTACCAATGAGCATCAGACCCTCCACAACTGGCAGGTACCCCCTCTCTGCAACTGCAGGGTGCCTGGTTATCCCAGTTTCATTGATTGTCACTTATGGCCCCCATGTGGTACAATGAGATTCCCATAATGGGAAATGGAGATTCTGGCTCTTGTTCTTTGCAGACTGAACCCTACATCGTGGCTCCAGTTTACCTTTCCCATATTTCTGAGGTCCTCGTATTGTTTGTGTGTTGTATTAGTGTATTGTACCTTTGAACTGCTGCACTTATAATAGCATGTATGTATTGATGGTAGTACTGGGTGAGGGAGTTGTTTTCAGACAGTGGTATTCAGTATGTTCCATTCCAACTTTATTAGATTGACTTCATGCTCCTACTTCATAAGATAAAAGCGCTGGCTAAATGAAAAATGTAAATGTTAATGAGAACCTTCTCAGACCTGCAGGGATGTTCTCAGGCTTCCGCAGAAGTCTCCATCCAGGATAGGTTGTCGGTGGTCTTCCTGTATTTTCCAGTCACGCTGTTAATGTCAATCAGAGGTGGAGGTCAGACCACTTTCCCAATTAGTACAAGTCAGTCAAAAGTAATGCAAGCCATATTTTAATATTAAATTACTGCTGCTGGAATAGCTCCAAAGTAAGCAGTTGGGGGGGGGGCTGGTTTGATGACACATTTTGCGGTTGTTTTTGTCCCTTGTGCTCCAGCCTTTACTGCCTTGATTTATTAGAACAACTCATCCTGACGGTCGTTGTAAGTGGTAACCAACAGGTGCTATGCATGTGGGCAGAGGCCATCTGGTTGTCCTGGAGACCAGTCAGAGAGCCCCAGGCGCAGGTATTTGTCCCCGTGCGGGCCAGTCTACCTGTGCGATTGTGTGGAGTGGAAGTTGCGCGGCGGGACAGCTGTGCTGGCGCCGTGCCCGCAGAGTGCCAGCCGACCGCTGAATTATTAACGACGTGCCAAAACCTGGGGAGAATCTCCTCTGCGTTCCTGCCTGCGCCCGATCTTTCCCACCTTGGCATTTTACAAAACAGTGAGTAATCTTCTATGTGTCATCCTATGAAAACTGCTTCATTCCGGGGGAAAAAAAGGCTAGCAGCATTTGGCAAAATTTGAATTTGAAGAGCGATTGCTCACTGGTGCAAACATTTAAAGAGCATAATCACAACTCAGTTTTGAAAGGCACAATACCATTGTTTAACTACTAACTGTGATATAATGTATTGCGATCAACAGATTGTGATAAGAGATGACTCCTGTTAATTTTGTTTCCAAGAAAGGGAAGAAAAAAAGGTTGTATGTACATTACTAAAACTTCATTTGAATTTCACTTACTTATCAGTGTCAAGGTAACACTGCACCTATACCTGTAACCAGATTTGTTATTATGAGGGCAATAGTCCAGGACCAATTATTTGGAGAGATACCTTCAAGCTGAAAGGTAAAAAGGTTATTTAATGGTTGGATAATTTAACCAAAGTTTCTCTGTTATATTTTATTCTGTACATTTCTGCCTATATGTTTTACACTCAAAGTTCTGTCCTTGCCACTGAAGGTTGCATCACCTTAACTACTGAGTAAGAAGTGCACAGCCTCTCTGAATAAGCCTGATTTAACCTTGATAAAAGCTTTACATTTCATAGGCCTCTTTTCTTTGTCTCTGTGTTTGTGTATGTATTTTGTATGGATCAATGACTGGCTGCAGAGATATGTTAGCAGTACTGCTTGAAATAGCAGAGAGGTAGAGGGAGGGCACCAGTTTAGGAGCTGCTCTCATGGTTCTAAATGCTTATGTGATTGATCAACAGCAAAGATATGTGATAATAGGGTGCAATCCCTAATTGATCTGGGATTTTTTTTACTAGCCTAGGCTTATCAAATGTACAGTAGTTTGGGGTGAGGGCCCATGAGCCTTGCAGTTAGCCAAGCTTGCTGTCTAAGATGCATAGCTGTACTGACTTTAGAAATGGGTTTGCTAGTTATCTGAGGTTCCCCTTTCAGCTCAAAGGGCCTTGTAGGTAGAAAGGGAGAATGCCATTCAGCATATTTATATATGCTGGAGATTTACATTGCATACAAATGTATCCAGTATTCTAACTTATTAATAGAGCAACAATATTTTCATCATATTTAGAAGTGTTTTGAAGCATCAGAATGTATGTATATACACATACCAATTTAAAAAGCAGTGCAAATCAGACGTGGCTTGTTTAAGGAAATCCTGACATTTCATGAACTATGAACTGAAGTGTACATCTCTGTAGGATAATCATATTTATTCTCCATCTGTGTGTGTGTGTGTGTGGGGTGTGGGGGTGGGGGGAATTCGCGTAGTGTAGAGAGTTCAGCAGGATGGGAATGGAGGAGGTAAGTTAGTGAATCAACATACATTTTGGAATATGTTTATTTCAACAAATAGCTTACTTTACAAATCCACAATGAGTTGTAGCACTTCACAATGATGCCACAACATTTTCCTACATATAGCTTTTAATTCCATGAGCTTTAATAAGTCACTTTGTTTGGACATGAATGATTACTCGGAGTATAGTGTGAAAAGAAATTTTGAACTGCATAATATACAGCAATAAACTGAAGTTGTGATTAAAATATATATTTTGTCACATGTTCTGTTTGCTCTTTTCACATTTACCGGTAGACGTAAAGGCAAAGCGAGTTTTTTTAGAAGATGAATACTGTATGTTTCAGATATGTTAACTTGCATTGTCCCTTTGGCCATTGAAATCAAAGCTGGAGACATGCAAGCTGTAACTTGGGGAGAGGCGGGGTAATCAGACGAATAAAAGGGTGTCACTTTCTCTGCTGTCAGATTTTCCAGTTTCCAAAGTGTCCAATTACAAGCTAAGCAATGGAAAATGTGGTCACTGACAGGTAGGTAGGGTTTCTGTGACTGTCTGCATGGGTCAGCCAATGTCCAATTACGGTTCAGGTGTCTTTCTCGCCGAATGCTCTGCACAATGGCCCGTTTACTGGCCCGTGTCTTGAGTTTTAGAAAGGATTCATTGGTCAGAGGCTCTGCTCTGAGGTATATTGCTCACCCTCAGTTTTGGCAGGAAGATAAGATTATAGAGAGAAAAAAAGATTGTCTACACACCATTTTCTCACTCTGCACACAGGATGGCATTTTAATCCAACGCAGATCTTTGCCTGATGATATCCTATGTGCACCACTGAAAACTGTTTTTTTTAGGAGTCTGTGGGCATTTGACTATCTGTTATACTTAATTCTGTCCAGCCCTGGAAAAATGAAATGTGTTTATCTTTGCTTTGTATTGTACAGGCAACACATGAGACAAACTTTGACCAACACTACCAGATAACACAAAGGAAAGAAAATGCTTTTACATTTTTGGTAGGACCAAATGCCTTTTCTTAAGCACACTTTCAGTTTTGTTAGGTCAGTTTTTATTAAGAGGGACAGTTTGCTTCAGTGTCAGCCAATAATGTATCCCCAAGGATTATTACATTTTTCAATCACACTTTTTTATCACACATATCTGAATAACATTTCCCTCTGTCCAATCCCAGCTGTAACCAGTGTCCTAGTACCAACCTTAGCCTAAACCCTGACCTCATTACAAACCTTAACATAATAGCATAGATTTGGTGACTGAGGGTGGTTACAAAGCAATTACATGGGAGTTCACCTCTGTTTCCTTTGTCTTGCTTATTGGGGACATAGGTCTACAGTTCCTTTCACCTCACTCTTTGGGCAATTTGACAGATCTGCCTGGGATGACTAATATTCTGCATATGGACAATCTTAACAGTGCTACCCCAAACTGGAATAAACAGCTTTCTGAATATGCCAACTCAATATCATAATATCAATATAATTTTGGGGCTGAATTAACATAAACTGTACATGAAAATGGTCCTAATAGTTATATTTCATTTCATCCCCCTTTCTGATTTTCATCTCTCCATCTGAATGAAGATATTTGCTTTCATTTTTTGCATTTCTTGTTATTTGTCTTAAATGGTAGTTTAAAAAAAGGTAATGACAGAAAAGAAACATTGGTAAATACAGGGTGGTCAGAAGGTCTAGTTGGTTAAAAAACTTCACATTTACATGTAATTTCAGTTTCATGTATAACCTATGATGTTGACTGTCCAGGAGAGAACTGAGGTGGTGACCTTGCATCTGCAGGAAAACTCTTATGGTGAAATGAACCTTATGGTGACTGAACTCCCTTAGACTTTTTTGCATGGGGGGGGTACATGGAGTCAAAAGTTTACAGAAAAAGTTTCAATATGTTACAGATTTATGGGATCGTATCTGTGTCACCAATAACAACATCACCCCTGATATTCTGCATAATGTTTTAAGGGAAACAAGACGTCAATGGCAATTAAATTTTAATATAGAAAGTGCCCATGTGGAACTTTATTGGCAACAAATAAGAAAGTGCCCATGTGGAACTTTATTGAAAACAAACAAACAAAGGAGCACAGACAGTTTAAAATAACTGAGTTCAATCTTGGACACGTGGAATGAATGTTATAGTTTTGTGTTGAAACAGACATTTTTACAGAAATAAACCAGGACTTCAGTTTATTTCTGACTATTTACTAATTATGACTGCCCTGTGCAAGAGATTCTAACTAAACCTGCAAATAAAAGCTCTTCAATAATTATTAGAGAAGCTGAGTAAGTGGAACATTATTGTCGGCTGTCATATGTTTATTTATTTAGTCCTGCTTGCAATGTTATGACATACTTGACTTCTGCAGCTACAGTACCTGGCTACTATCTGCAGGTTATACTAAGTTTGAATTCAGTTAGCACCAAAGATTAGCATTTTCCTCAGGATTCAAATTGATGCTTTAAGGTATAATTACATTTCTGTAGCCTCTGTAATTGTTTCTGCCAAAAGATTTTATTTCAGAATTATTTTTGAGCAGTTTGAACCTAAATGCAAATATTCACTTTTTTAAAATCGAAAATAGCAGCTGTCTCTCCCGTCCCATTTTCAGTGCAAATGATCCCTCTACCCAAAACCGAAAGTTTCTGTTAAACAATGACAATGTTTAATTAATCATAAAATAGAACACAGACGTCTTCCAGGACAAGCCATGAATCATTTGAAAAGGATGGTTTATGGTGACAGCCTGATACGTTGTTCAATTTCAGAAGTTATCACTGAGACAAGGGATTTTTTTACTCACTGCCTTTTGGTTCCATTAAGAATTAATATGTTTCAAGACAGAAAATAAAGAGTCTTATATGACACACCCCAATGTCTCTCCATTTGGAAGGGACACTGACCTGAAGAAAATGGGTCAGAAAATAGCTATACATGAAAGCCAGTGATTCCCAGGTTAGATCAAAATAAAGAAACCCCCAAGTCTCCCAGAAAAGACAAAATAAATAAATAAAATACATGAAAATAAAAACCAGATCTCAACTTGTTGCCCCCTGAACCTTCATAAAAATATTGTCTTTTAGAAGGGACTTGTGAATAATTCATTCTGTCCATCTCCATTGCTCTCTCTCAACTTGGCCACACAGATTTTCTTGTATTCTGGATCCTTCTAGATCATTCCAGCCAGCCATGGAGGTAGGAACAGTCCCACAGTTCCCAGAATGCACACCATGATAAACATCCACAGAAATATCCGGTCGATGACCATCGCCACATACTTCCAGTCCTCTTTTACCTGGGAGGCAAGCAGAGACAGCGCTGTTACTTTCATCTCCCATGATGCTCCTGTCAAGCCATCAATTTCCCCTCTAAATTGACTTCACGTCTGGTTGGTTTTTACAAAGGAGGCCACAGGAATATCAGCGCTTTCCCTTCCATGCCTGTCACTCACAGCTCCTGTCAGAATGTTAAAGTCAAAAGTGTATTGCTTTTAATTGTCTCTGAGAGACCAGCACATTCTCACATCCCCTGATGCATGTTAATAGACTTGCAGTGGTGAACTGTTCAGATTCCCTCAGGGAAAGGGACTGAAGAGCTGATGTGTCTTGTACTTGTCTGGACTTATGCTTGGCCTGTATTCTCCTGCCTGTATGTGTCTGATTCACCTGGACAGCAGTAATATATTCAGTGTGGAAAAGGGAAAGTGCAGCTGGGTTGCTGACGCTGACAGGAAACCACTACGCCAACCCTAGAGTGGTTGAGTGAATGGAGTCTATCAAATCACAGCTTTAGATTTGCCACCCCCTTCAATTTTTACTTAAATTTAAGCCTTATTTGCTTCTCACCTTTTTGGGTCAGTGGAGGATGATTATAATCAATCTGGATATTACATATTTGCACTGTTGTACAGTTGAGCTTCTGAACTGCCCTGTGGGTTTTTTAGATGTTACCACTAAATGAGGTACAGCAGACATACCTTAGCTAAAAAAAGGTTCATGAAATTTGTCCAATTTAGACACGCTATTGTGAGCAATTCTAATTCCAGGGAGGATTTGCAAGTGGGATGGATTTCAGCACAAAGCACAATAAAAGCGTGCAGGATGGAGAATTAACTTCTTCAAATAGCACCGCAAGCTCTGCCGTGTATCGATACACACAGGAAGTGTGGATTTTGTCGCTCAAAGCACAGCTTAAAGCATAGCTAAGTACACATGACTTCCTAGCTATGAGGAGCAACTAACTCTTGGTGTAGTATGAATAAATGGATTTTAGGGACGTAATTATAAGGAAGCACTTAGCTGACTGCAGCTCTAATCTTTTCAGCATGCTTATGGGCTTTAACTTTTTAATGATGTCTTTTTTTCTTCCTTTCATTCTCATAGCAATTAGCAGCATTCTTCTGGGGCCACAACTTGAATGGGCAATTTAGAAGACCTTGCTACACAACTGTTGCTAAGAACAAGGGAAAATGCAGACAGGCTTTGATGGTAAACAAGAACAGAACTGTGGATGAGGTCCACTCTTTGACCGTCCAGAAAACAATTAAGTCAGAGCATTTCAGCAGCCTCCCCATAGACCATTTAAATCAAGCACCTCAAAACTATGCAAATACCACACTAATGCTTTGTTTACATTCTTTGCAGAGGAGATTTGCATAGACTGACGCTGGCTATGAGTTTTCACCCACCCTCCTCCGGGTGTTTGTGCCATGCCTGCTCTGGTTTCTGAACACCTGCGAATGGTTATCAAATGTCAGGTGGCAAATAATTAGATTACTCCATGAACACCTGTGACTTCAAACCCACAGTGTGGAAAAACTGGTTCATTTGGGGTCTTCACTGCCATTTGCATGTCATTGCAGGAAAACGCTATTTTCACTGTTGAATAACCATCGATAGTGCATCCACGCCTCGAACATGATAACTGGCAATGGTGTGGCCTTGAAAGGTAAAAGTCCACCGCGATTACTTACAGAGAAGTCTGCGTCCTCTGCTCTGAGGTGGTCGGCGATGTACTGCACGCCCTCGATGGCCAGCTTCATGGAGGGGGACATCAGGAAGAGTTGCTGTTCATCAGCACCGCAGACCTTGGAGGGCCTGCCAGGGGGCGCTGTTGTCTCCGGCAGGGCTTGGCACTTGCACAGGGGCTGCCTGTCGCAGGAGGTCTCCTGGGTGAGCGGGTGGTGCTGGAAGGTGGGGGAGCGGCTGCACTTGCCGCTGCTCTGGCTGTTGCTCTGGGAGGTCTCCTCGTGGAGGCAGCAGTACTGGATGCTCCGGGAGCGGCAGCGGGCGGCCCTCTGTGGCGGCTCCCTCTCGCCGAAGCCGTATTGCACGCTGAGCGAGCGCACCTTGTGGAGGGCGCGCGGCTCGTCCAGCGTCAGGCGGTGCAGCGAGGTGGCCGGGGAGGAGGGGCAGCCCAGCTGAGGGGGCTCCTCCAGGAGGATGGAGTACTGGCTGGAGGGGGACCTGCACAGAAGCTGCGTCTTGGGCAGGTGCTCCTCCAGGGGGTGGCCCAGGGGCGGGAGGGGGAGGGGGCCAGGATGTCCGGGCTGTCGGAGGGCGAGGCGGGGAAGGCCTGCTCCGCCTCCACCCCGGGCCAGAAGGAGGGCGCGCTCCCTTTCTTGTGCATCATCTCGATGAGCTTTTTGCAGTTGTCCTTGCAGACGGCAGAGGGGCGTTTCATGAATAGCACGCGGGGCACCAGGTCCAGGAAGACCCGGCGCACCCACTGCGGCATGTTGTGGGTGCGCGGCGAGCGGTGGTGCACGTTCAGCACGAAGACGGTGATGATGATGGAGAGGGTGACGAAGATCATGGTGAAGAGCAGGTACTCGCCGATGAGCGGGATGACCAGCGAGGTGGACGGGATGATCTCGGTGATGAGGAGGAGGAAGACGGTGAGGGAGAGAAGCACGGAGATGCACAGGGTGATCTTCTCGCCGCACTCCGAGGGCAGGTAGAAGACCAGCACAGTCAGGCAGGAGATCAGCAGGCAGGGGATGATCAGGTTGATGGTGTAGAACAGAGGCAGCCTCCTGATGATGAATGAGTAGGTGATGTCTGGGTATATCTCTGTGCAGCACTCGTACTTCTTGCTGTTATAAGTCCCCACGGCATTCACGATGACCCACTCCCCACTTTCCCAGTAGTCCATCTGATCCACATTGCTGGCCATGCTCACCAGGTCGATTTTGGCCTTGTCGTAGGTCCAGGAGCCAAACTTCATCGTGCAGTTCTGCTGGTCGAAGGGGAAGAAGGTGACGTCGATGCTGCAGGAGCTCTTGTAGATGGCTGGGGGCATCCATTTGATCCTGCCGTCATGAAACAGGTGCGCCTTGGTCAGGTGAGTCACTGCAAAGTCTCCATCAGCACTGGGGAAACAGACATATCCCATTACCCACGCTGGCCTTTTAAATCACTCTCCAACATTCTAATATAACATTTTAACTGACAGGTGTTATACATTGGAGATACAGTACCTGACCTTGAGCTGGATTCATGTACGTGTTCGATTTTAATTTCATCACTTTTTGTGTAAAATGCACAGTAATACACTCTGTATAACCCCCTGCTTATCTAAGCATTATATCTTTTAATGCCCTGCTCTATTACAATATCTACGGATTAGATGCATTAAGCACCGGATATTATTGCAATTATTACTACCTTTTTTATCATTTAGAAGGGAGACTTTGGGTCACAGTTTTATTAGTATGGGCTAGGCTTGCCATTGGTGCTTTGCAAAAATTTACATATGTGGATACACAGCGCTGAAGACAACTATTTTTCTGATTTAAATCCTGTTTGCCATCAGATCAGCTTGTGCACTGCTAGCATGATACATACAGTGGATGGAGGAGCAGAGCAGCAGTAAGATTACATTACATTACATGCATTTAGCAGATGCTTTTATCCAGACCGACTTCCAGCACAACAGAACAGGAGTGTGTCCATTCAAGTTGAATGAGCAACAGTGTCAGACAAGGCTAACAACACTCACAGGCCAGTGAGTGTGAGCACAACACCATTCAAGCCCTACCACAAGTTAACTTGTGCAACCTGACTAGGCAATGAAAGCCAAGTACACTACAATACATCTGTCACTAGAACACAGACTCCAAAATACATCCCAATAGTCAAGTAAAATAAACATTAAATCCTACAGATAGCAGGTGTTAGGGGGTGGGGATTGAGGTGGAACCGAGATGCAGTCTGAAGTGGTGGGTCTTCAAGCTCCGACAGAAGATGACCAGTGATTCCGCTGTCCTAACCTCCGTGGGAGTTTATTCCACCACTGAGGGACCAGTACAGACAGGGGTCTTGTCTGAACAATCCCGTTGGAACGGGACAGTCAGTTGCTCTGGAGATGCAGAGGGCAGCCATGTTGACAGAACATAGTGTTTGAAGAACGATCTTAGGTATGATCGGGCTGTCCCATTCACTGACCTGTATGCCAGCGCCAAGGTTTTGAACTTGATGCGAGTGATAACAGGAAGCCAATGAACTGAAGTGAGGAGGGGAGTAACTTGACTACATTTAGGGAGATTGTAGACAAGTCGTACAGCTGCATTCTGGATTAGTTGTAGGGGTTTGATTGCACAGGCAGGAAGGCAAGCAAAGATGTGGTGTGTTAGACAGGTGACTTCTAACAACAGTTAGACCTCTGTGCGGAGGGCACTGGGCCGTCACACAGCCCCACTGGGATTTTGACAGATTTTCATCGGTTAAGCCCATGTGAAGCCAATGTGAAGCCTGCGTGGTGTATACAGCATTTGATCTCCCTCTCTTCTTCTGTTGCAGGCTCAGCAAACTGAAACCGTGAGCCTCAGTGATCTACGAAAGGACGCCATGAAACGCTGTGGTGGTGTTCTGCATTCGCCCACAGGAAGCCAAGGAACGAGCCATTGATAATGATCTTTGCACTTCCTCAGACTGACTGACAGCAGGCAGTAAGCCCCAAGCTGAAGCTCAAGGGTTTTGATGAAGGAGAAGAAAAAAAGAACACCTCAAAGAGACAAACACATAATGTTCCTGTGATATAGTTATATTAGTGCACGTCACATGTGCAATATTGCACATGCAAAAGTTGGTTTACATTTAATGGCCATGCAGAGTGCAAAATGATACTTACTGAATGACGCTTAAGGAATACTTTTGAATGAATGCTTTTTAAAGTTTTGTTTTCCATTTAGTTATCAATTATATTTTATATTTCAGTCAATTATATTCAGTACATGGTGGTAGTACAGAAATTTCCTCATGGATACAAATAGTCATCCTCTCAAAATTAGCATTTATTCTTAAATAGTTTATTCTTTAAATAGCAAAAAAAAAAAAAAAAAACATATGCTACAAGACATCCCTAAAACGGATCAATCCCTTAACATTTGGCTTGTTTCTTTTGGAGTTTGTTCTCAAGGAGTCAGTTTTGCCAGAATTTGGAAGAGCAAAGATTTCTGAAGACAGAATTAAAAGGGGGGACAGAGGAAAGACCCAGTACACAGGAGTAACAGCCACAATAAATTTTATCCTGAGACAACATACTTATTGTAAAGGACAATGTCTGGCCTCCAAATGAGCTCGGATGGAATCCGGATGGAGGTCACATTGTCATACTCTTCCGGGTTCCATCGTAGTTTGTAGTCATTCCACTCCTGTTGGAACGTGAGTGGTTAGAACAAGGTCCATGGCATACGAGCAAGCAATGAAGGATCAATCCAATGTATGCTAAAGGTGCTGCGTGTGCAGCATACCTGCTTCACCCAAACATTGGTGGTCATCATCTGGTTTTTCTCATCCTGTCAAGAAATACAAAAAAGAGAAAAAAAAGATAAAGATAGTTAAACTACGGTTCACCTGGAGTCCAGACACCATCACACTTTAAGAGAAGCCCCATAAACCGTTTTTCCTTGAAATGAGAATGGATTTATTTTACTGAGGATTAGGGTTAGTTTCTGGGTGTCATTGCTAGCAAGTGGTCTGCATTTTAATGAACCACTTAAAGTAGCTAGTACAGTGGTGAAATTGGACAGGTTAGAACCTGCATATCATTTTCATTACTATTTAGCATTTTAGACTGTTTGTAACCTTATTTAAATTACTCCCAAGGACTATAATTTGCATGAGCAACATAAAGGTCTGGAAATTATTTCACCAAAGGGAAAGATTTTCTTTTGAAGTAGATGCACTGGCAAAAATCTACATGAGAGATAAAAGAAACAAAAATCTTGAAGTTGAAAAATAATAATAATAAAAAATGCATTCCTTGTATTAGAAGTGAATGCATTTTTTCAAAGTGCTAAAAGGAGTCTGATGCAACAGCACAGGAAGTGTAAATTTTGAGTTCAAAAAATCTTAACTGGGTTTCAAATTAAGTAATTAGTGAATGAGGGTTACTCGGAAAATATGCAGTAATTGGTTGCATCCTTCTACTCACTGGAAAATACAGGGAGTAGACATAATAATGGAAACATCAAACAATGTGTGAATGCCTATCAACTAATAAGGAGTTGGGTTGCTCTTTGCCTACGGAACAGTTTAAATCCTTCCTTTTTGGAATGGTGTTGCACAACTGTTTCTAATGAGACATTGGAGCATTTTAAAGAAGGAAAGCCTCAGTTGTTTGAGAACCAAATGAGGCAAATATCTACTCTGTACTCAATGCTCCACAACCTCCCACAAAGGTTCAATGGTGTTCAGATCTTGTGATTTCGGAGGCTATGGAAGGCAGTTGATTTTATCTTGGTGCTCACAAAACTCCTCTTGAATCAGTTTAGCAGTGTTTTTGGAGGGGGGGTATCATCTTGGAATATGGCAACATTTAGAGGAAACAATGTTTGCACCATAGAGTGCACCTGGTTACCTAAAATTGTGTTCCTTGGCCATAATTCTACCATGCAGAGTTATAATCAGACCCAGTGACCCCCACAAGATGGCTGTCCATTCCATAACAGATCCACCACCATGCAGGTTGAAGGCTTCCGCTGGCTTTCTCTAAACATAAACCTGTCCAGATGTAGAAAAATGAGTAAAAGATGGTTCATCAGACCATATTACTTTCTTCCACTGCTACGAGGTCCTTTTTTGTGCTCATTACACCAGGTTGTGCATTGTTGCGCATTGGCCTTGGTTACAAATGGTTTCCAAATGGCAGCTCTACCATAAATATCAGCATTCAGGCCTCAGTCATATTATCGACTCATGCCCTGGTTTCAAAACTACATCAAAAGTCATCTTGAGGTAAAGTGCTAGTCATTAAAAAACAAAACCTTCAGAATTCTCCCAGAAATAGTCAACATATCAAAATAAAAAGACCCCAGGATTTAGACAACAAACCATCTTCATGGAAGAAGTAATTTTTCATGTCACACTGAATTAATGTGGTAAGGTTTTTATGGAATAATGCTTTTCCAAATGATGACTGGGTGGGTTTGATTGAATCCAGTAGACAGTATTTACTTTAAAGCAGGCTTGTTCCACTTTGAAAGTGGTTAAGACGAAGGGTCTAGGAGGTATTCCTCAGCGACACGATATTAATCGTGTCAGGACCCACATATTGATTCTTCCTAGGAAACTAAGCACTGTGAGGGTTTAAAGCAAATTAAGAAGATACACTTCATTCTCACAGTGCTCTAAAACTCTGTCTTCTCTTTAAAATGCCATCTTGGACCTCGGAAAACTTCTGTGTTAGGCTTCAGAGGTTCAGCAGCAGGGAGTGTCACACAGTGGATGAGAGGAGAATCTTTTCCGCTGTCTTCCCAAGCCATTTCTAAGAAAACTCCAGAGAGAATCCCTCTGATAAGCCCAGCGGTAGCTAGCCGTCTCACCTCGCTAGTGAGCCTGACTGCGATCACTGAGAAAAAAGCATGTTGAGAAGCTGGGGTAACTGCTCTAATTGTTTGTCAGACTTGTGAAAATTGCTCCAGTGGGGATATTGTGTGTGAGGCCTGGAGTAAAAAGAAGGATATGTTTATTTGCTTTTCAAAGAATGCATAGTCTGCTTTAAGTATGTGGATTTAGAGCGTTGAGTTTGTGGGCGTTTTGTGTTGCTGTGTGGGCTCCTCCTCACCACGTCAATGAGCTGGGCAATGGAGAGGCCGAACCGCACCAGCACCACATCGGAGATGTTGGCGACAGGGCGGGACAGCTTGTTGTAACGAGTGAAGAGCGTCTTCAAGAGTCTCTCCTCAGCATGGGCCCGTATTGTCACAAGACTGGAGACTGAAGAAAGAGCAGAACAAGGAGGAATTTCAGTCCATAGTTTTACTGAGCTAGCCTGCCCAGCACACTGGTACGTAGTATAGGATGATTACCTCTTAGTCTGAAAAGGATTGCCCTATTTCATTTTGATATACTATGTTGTAATGGTTCAGCCACAGGGCATTGTTGATGATCTTTCTAAGCTTTCTAAGATGATCTTTCTAAGCCATGGTCCAATCACTACAGCTAAATTTCCTCATGTCTGTGCCTTTCCCCAGCCTTGTCCTAAACTGTGTGTGACTGACAGGGCAATAACCAATCAGCATGTCCCTTTCCAGACATGGGCTGTCTCTTGTACTCTGTCAGAATCCTTTAATGTTTTGTGATATTTGGTGAGGAGTTATGCCATTTGAGTTTTACCACCCCAAATTAGGTCAGTTTTAGTCCTGTAGTGGCACATACATTTTTTCATCAGAATGGTATACCCTATCCCAGTGGATCCCAGTAACTACTTCTGAGCACTTTACTACAGTCCTGGATGCATGGATGTATGTCAAGTTCCTTTCTTGTACTAGCTAGCTAACATAAGGAACCACACCATGGTACTACATATCCTGTTATACATGCTGTGCTACTGTATACACATGTACAGTCCTACCATATTTTAAGAGTCTAAGCAACCACTCTGTTTCTTATGCTGTTTTTTTCCAAATGTGTGGTAAAAAAACCCCTCAGTAATAAACTGTCAGTACTCCCGCCCGCTAGCCATTGTGTTTTTTGTTTTTTCTGTCCATGTGCTTTTGTTTTTCTGTGTTCCAGCCCTGCCCCGCTCCCCGCCCGCTCTCCGCCCGCCTGTTTCCCTCATTGCCTTCACCTGCCTGCCTGCGCACCTGTTTCCCATTCTCGTTATCAGCCCTGCCCTATATCTTCCCTGTGCATCCCTGTTCTGTTGCCAGTTCGTCTCGGTTGCTTCTTGCCCGTTTCGTCCCCGCTTTTTGCTTCGTGCTGTTTTTTCGTTGTTTTTCCCATTTTTGACCTGCCTGTTTTTGACCTGTTTTTTGCCTGCCGATTCTGCTCTGTTTGCCTGTACCTCTGCCTGCCCGGTGTCTGACCCTGCCTGCTCCGTTACCCGTTTTCGGGATTTTGCCCTTCGGACTGCCTTTCTGGTTTTTGACCCCTGCCTGGTTTTTTACGGTTACAATTCCTGCCAGTCGGACTTGTAATAATTGCCGGCATTCGTTGGTCTGCGACTGAGTCCGTGCCCGAGCCCTGTCATTACCCCTGATAATTTTGGTCAAGAGTTCTCTGTGACCTGCTCCAGCCTTGATGAACAGTGATGAAAGAATAAAAACATATGAATCAAAACATATCAATCTTTGTGGCATGATCATAGACCAGTCTGAAAATTGGCTTCTTCTCAGGTATTGGTCAGAGCTGATTCTCATCAGGAAAGAGGGCCTCCCCAGGGATTAAATTTAGTCTGGGTAAAAAAATGCACTTTGGTCAGCACATTTAAATGCACAGGCCATTCAGTTCGCTCTATTTGCAGAGCCGAGCAGAGTCCAGGAAACAGCAGAAAGTCGGCCGTGTTTGCTCTGTCTGTTTTTGTTTGTGTAGTCTACTGGGGAAAGCACACGCCCTGGGGCAAGGTATCAGCGTGTATCAGTCCATCGGCGCTGTCTCCAGGGAGACAGAACCTTGCATAGTGGACCATTCTGGGATGCACAGGAGGGATCTTTGCTGTCCCATTGTTACCTTTTTTGGTTTAATACATTTTAAAGGGCACTTAGGGTTGTTATCTACAAAAAATAGCAGCAGCGTACACTCACAAATTTCATGCGACACGCATGCCAGATTTCAACCTGCAATGATTTTGGAGTTTTCATGTAAAAAGGCTTAAGCAATGAGTACCTGACAGCAAACCTCTGGGAAAGTGTTTAACTGGATGGACCAAGCATGTACCAAGCCAATAGCCCTCACCAGTCTGATTTATAAATGCTTTGTATAGCCAATCAAACCACCATCCTCAACCATCACGATTAAACAATTGGAGAGGAACTTCCTAGGCTTTACTCAATAAGGTGCATCTGTTGACAGGAGAAAACAACATGAAGGGGTGTATACATCCAAAGAACCCCTGCACTGCACCTACATATTTCTATGTAGTACCTCTTTGTGATGAACAGTGCATCTGTAGAGTCAGAAGGCAGAATTTTATATTAGAAGCAGAGAGGAAATTTCCAAATTTGCAAACACACAGCTCTCCAAGCTGATTTGATGACCTTTCCACCGATCAGGCTGTTGAACTGTTTGGTGAGGGTGAAAATATAATACTTTTATGTCTGTCATTCTGTGCACATGAATGAACTCAATTACATCCATCCCTTTTAAATGACGTACTTGCGTTCTAGCAGGCATCTAAATGGGTGGTTGGGAACAATTAGGGAAGACGTCACTCATAAAGTCCAGGGTATTTATAATCAGTTTTTTTTATTTATTTAATGAGTATGTAATTCTGGCTTCCATCCAAAACTGTTGATATATTAAAGCTGCAACAACTAACATGGAGATGCACATGACTGCACTTGCCAAGAATTTATTCTTGGCTATGCCTGGAATAGAGGGGGGACTCATATTTTGAAGGAGCGTGGCTATAATTTTGCTAATAAATTTAATAAACGAGGAAATCCCCAGTGTGGAATTGATGTTTTGAAGGGCTTTGAGATGAAGGTGAGGAGGTCTCCCTCCTACTGTTCTCGAGCTGTCAGAAATTCTAAAAAAAAATTTATAAAAGCATCATAATGTCAAAGCCTATCTACCTTGAAGAAAAGGTGACATGTGACTGTATGCCATGAATAACTTTGCTGGTGCGTCTTTCACTCACAGCTAGGCTCTTTTGCACTGGTGAATAAATGGCAAGTTTTGTTAATCCACTTTTTTCATTTTTAAGCCACACTTTGGGGGGTGGGAGGGGGTGGTGCAGAATGGCTGCTATTTTATGTATTAAACGACAGGCTATCCATTTAATGGCATACATAATGGCATAATGGCCTATCTGGTAACAAATGGGGAAAAAATGTGCACTGTGTCTAACCACTTCATCAGGGACATAAATGAATGGCAGTAGGCTTGAGGCTATTAAGAGCCCCAGGTCCACCCTATCCAAAGTTAACCTGAGTTATAAATTATTGCTATCTGTTGTGAAATATTGCAAATACTGTACCATACAGATACGATACATTAATGACAGTGTTTCAAAGACAGGCCAATACAAATAATATAGAATACAAACTTTTTAAGCTGATCATTATTAGTACAAATGTCAGTATGTTTTTCCAATGTGCTTGTGAGGGCAAATATCCCTAAGGGTTCTTCCATGTATGTCTGCCATAAATATAAATCTTTGAAAACAATCAAGACATTGCATGTGTCTGAAATATTGAAACCCATTTTTCAAATTTTTTATGTCACAGCTGGTGAAGGCACAAGGTCACCAAGGAGATTTCCTCTGTAAAATGAGATGATCTGCAATAAATGTGATATAAATGTGGTATTACCAAAGCACTTGTTTTTTGGATGTATTTTTTATAGCTATATCATCATTGAAATGTCTTCATTGCATCAAAAGTGCACAAAATGTTATGTACAAGCTGAGAAAAGCTGGGATGATGACATCAATAGATTCAAAGGAGACATTTCACTGTCTTACAAACCAAATATGTTTGATATACACCATTTAGACTTTTCTCTCTGAGCATTTGTATCATGTTATCGCAGACCTGACATTTATCGTATAATCTAAATGCAGGTTTCAAATCGGGAGTATAATTTAATTAAAAAGAATGAAATTAATCAATTTTGCAGGTTTCCTCAAAGGACAAGCTGTTACAGAAAGACTAATTTTCAAGATATAACTAACATAAAAGTCAAGGGACAAAAAAATGACACAAAAGATGCCCTTTAAATAAACCCACCAAATGCAAAATTCTCACCAATTATAGCATGTTGTTATTGAAGCTATGTGCTTTGTTCTCCAGATAATTTTGACTTTCAGTTTGCCCTTTCATTTTTCAGTTTTGATTTCAGAGATCAGAGCTACTTCTAGACAACATTCTGAAAGCCTCTTGCCATGAAGTAGACAGCAGACAAACGTGTCCCTTAGTTTTCTTATGTCTTATATTGGCAGTGATCTGTAAGTTTATTGGATCAATTCTATAAAACAGTGATGCACTTTTTTGTTTTAGATTGCGTGCATTTTTTTCCACAAATTAACTTAATAGCTATTACTTCTCTGTCAAACTTCACTTTATTTTCACTAAAAAGACTTAACACTTGCAATCTACAAACCACGCAGCTTTGAGTAGTGTTTCCCAACCCTCTCCTGGAGGGCCCCTTGTCCTGCATGTTTTAGATCTCTCCCTGCTCCAACACAGCTGATTCAAATGATCAACTCGTTATGAACTGCTGAAGCTGCTTATTAACAAACTGATCATTTAAGTCAGCTGTGTTGGCGCAGGGAGAGATCTAAAACATGCAGGACAAGGGGCCCTCCAGGAGAGGGTTGGGAAACGCTGGAGTAGAGTATCTATGTTTTTTTGGTTTTTTTTTTTACTGCGCCTAGAAGATGCATACAGCTCTAGCAACGGTTGTGCCCCTCTCTCCACCACTCACTAAGTGGCTCCCACAGTAAAGTAACGAATATTTACTACTAGAGGGAGAAAAGGTTAGCAGAGTAGTCGCAGCTGTTGAACGGTGTCAATTCAGTGTTTCTACAGTGTTTTGTTTTAGCCCAGCGTCCAGTGTTATGAACAAAGACCTGCAATGTTTGCATAAATTACATAAAGTCACATAACGGAACAGCTGTAGGAGTTTTGAGGGAAGGAACAGCTTCAGAAACGAGTGAGTTGATGCTGAGGACGCTTGGGATGAAACCAAACTATTAGATTCATGACATTTCATCATTTCCACAAAATCATGTGGAAAGCACAAAACAGTATGGTAAATACATTCCAAAATATACACATGCAATATTATCTGTTATAGCAGAATCGTGAGGGGTTTTGTCGAATCACAGGCATTATACGTCAAAATCATACAACCTTTGGTGAAATCTTATGCATGTAACAGTAGGCGTCAGTTGAACGTATTCAAAAATAGTTCCGTCCATGTTTCGTACCTCTTTTCTGCCTTCATAACGACTGGACTGTTGGTAAAAGCATTCAGCAATTGAGCAAATTCGTTTTCTAAAATGATCATTCTAATATAAAATATATGGTTAAGTTTAATACATATTTTTAAAACATGGCCAAAAATACAGAATGCAAAATTCCCTAAGCGAGACAGTTAATTCTGTATAAACTTTGAAAATATGTTATCTTGTATTATTTACTACACACAATAGTGCCCAGTAAAAGTCTAAGAGTCTTAAGTCTTAGATTTACCAGTAATGATAAGACTTACCTTGAGAAGCATGTAGTGAGATGAGGAGGACCAACAAACGTAAGCACTTGGTGAGAGACATTCTCATTAGATAATACATGAATTCGTCTTGCTACGAGTTTCAGCCAACTCTTTTTAATTTATGGATTTCCCCCTTAGTCTTCCAAGTCGAATTCGCTTGTACTAGTGTATCTATGCGTCTATCAAGGTTTCCGCATGTCATTGCAGTTCCTTTGATACATTCTCCAACTTGCTTTGTCGGGTAGGTAAAATAATATAAAAACAGCTGGTGATAGGAAATGCCTGGAGTTTCTCCAGTGGTTGAAGTCTTCTTCCACCCTTTTCAGGGACAGCTTATATCATATAAAGCTCGTTCGGTTGCTCATTCCTCCCCATCGCCTCCTCTGCGCGCTCTCTGCAGTTTAAGAGCAAGAGGGACTCGCCTCATTCAGTTAACCTGATATTACCGTCTTCGCTCGAGTTTTTACTGTGCCTCTAACCCTAAGTAGACTCACTCTGTTTCTCCCTCCCTCTCTTCTCCCCTCCAACCCAGTTCAGCTTGCGCGTCTCCCCAGACTGGCAGCTACTGCCCTGTGACATGTGTTGCCAACTCATCGATTTATTGCCAAACACAGATATTGAGACTTGTCGAAACTTATTTACAGCATCACTGGATGTTATTTCATGTTTAATAAATTGTAAAAACGCAATTTGGGTATTTATGCTAACAGTGCCCAGGCATGTAAGACACAGCCAGAAAATGATCTATATTCCTCTCTAGATAACGTCCAATTCCACCCTTCTGACTGTGCGCAAAAGCGAACTGAGGAGGGCAGTCTGTCGGCTTTCCGCTCCCGAGAGCTGGCAACAGTGTGCAGGAAGAGACGGGAAGGTGTGCGGGAGTGTCAGATCTCATTTTGGGGACAGGATTATGTCTTTACTTTAACATAACCAGAGAAGCAGTCAACAGCACTCTTACACATTCTCCATTACAACCGGCACTCCAGGCGACAGTAGATTTCCATGGGTGGAAGTATTTGAATACCCTTTTCTCCTTCATTTTACGCTTCACCTCGTCTGTTTACCCCGTTTCTTCTCTCATTATCTCCAACCTGCAAAAAGCGCCATGGGGAGGTTGAAAACCCGCTATATTTAGAAAAGGACTCGCAAGTCGTAACAATGTTTTTTCCGCATCATTTCGTTTCCCCAGGCACCACGTCGTTGATTAGTCAGGGAAATCGCACCCCCCGCACTTTACTGTCATCCGTGCGATTAATGTCATACATGACAAGCAACAAGTACGTTTGACTTGGTGACGAAATTGCGCTGACATACACGTGCAAATGTGATTTTAAAGGCTGTAGTTAGATTATATAAATTCTAGCAAACAGCAAACCCTGACGTATGCTCTACCTTAAATCTTATGTAGCCGAAGGCATTATGAGGAGAATTCTGAAACGTATTTTCACAGAGAATATTTACAGAATATCAGCCTGTATTTTTTTCCTGTAGGACAATGTAAATCGATGGAAAATGTGTCTTTAAAGAATGTATGAACACCACATCTTTCCCTACCCTTTATTGATTTTTGAAATCAAAGTGTCCTTCACAAGAACTGATGACTAAACCTGTGTTGGTGGAACAAAAATATATAACGTTATGGGTAAACCTTATTTCATACCCTTCAAACCTCTAAAACCAACACAGATGTATCTTATTTACTTTATTATGTTTAATTTTTTATTTTTATTTTTATTTATTTTTACCTTTTTTGGCAGGTTGGGGGGGGTGTGCAATGTAGTGATTTCTTTGGGGGTCACATCAAATTGTGCTTGTTAGTGATTTACTGAGACTAGATGGGTTTCAGCTTTAATTAATGGTACTTAATGGGCCCATATTTCTTCTGGATGAGAAGAATCAGACTGCTCTTTAGATGTGGAGAAAAGGAACAAAATGACCAATTACACAGGGTTGTTGACACAATGTGTGTGTGTTTGTGTGTGTGTGTGTGTGTGTGTGTGTGTATGTGTGTGTGTGTTGACCACCTCCTCTAATGCGCTCAGCCATCTGTGCTGTTTGTCTGTCATGAGGCTGTTTAATTAAGCCTGCGAAGCTGAAATGAGAAGAGGGACTCACCTTTTGCTCTGGGCTCTTTAATAATTCAGAGCAGATTATGAACGGTCAGCTTCTCCCTGAGTGCTGTTCTCCTCGCTGACCTCTTGTCCAATCCCGTTTGCTCGCCCGCCACTTCTCATCCGATTTTAATGTGCGCCAACCCGTCACTCGTCTGGTCGAGGTCTACTCGAACAGATCAGGTTCCCTGTTCGCGCCGCCCTCTCAAGCGCTCACAAGTGGTTGGTCCGTTTGGGGCCATGTAAAACCCATGCTATCTCCTCTGACACAGGGGTGCCCTGGTCTCCGGGGCTTATCAGCAAGTGCAGGTTATGATGAAGAGACAGCCTTGGGGTAAGCTGCGGGGCCATGCTGGGTTGTCACCAGCTTTGACGTGGGAAAACTGACGTGAGTTTCCCACAGTGCAATTGATGGAAATGCAGTGCTGGGCTGCTCATACAAAGGCCCTCTCTTCAAGTGTGATAGATACTAATTGAGTCTCATTGTAAAAACGCAGTACACTTATCACTTTTGCAAGGAATGCTTTTCCCTTAGCGATGCAATCAGCATTTTATGTGGTGTTTTTTGCAATTACATTACATTACATGCTCAGCAGGCATCCTAATCCAGGGAAAGTTACACTGGTTACATTTTTACATATAATCCGTTTATATAGCTTGATATTTACTGAAGTGGAGACTGGATCTGCAACCATCTGGTAAGTCTGGAACTCTAAAATAACCATACCACACTGATGTTGGCTTATATCGTTGCACTTTGCACGTGATATTTGATTGCAGCCCGTCAAGACCCACGTAATGAGTACTGGTGTCTCTGTGTAACTGCAAATCTGCTTGCAAACGATGGGATGAAAAAGGAGCCCCTTCACTGAAACACCAGATGGATACTGATCCCGATCCCATTTCAATTAAAACTTAATCAGTGTTAATATACGTATGGATTCATTTTCAAAGAAGTGGAGGACAAGCAGAGGTAGATATGTATACATATGTTTGCATTCAGGGAGAGACACTGTCATTCCACCCTTGAGAAGGTGCTTAGACTGAAATTTTTCATGAAACCATCCAGCTTTGTAAATGGGCAATGTGAAAACCTACACTATGCAGCATCTGGGTGAAGGCACCTTTAAGAACAATGTCATGGAAACACGCAGCTGTGATAATCAAAGGCTTTGATAATGTTCAGTTGTTATATACGCAAAGATAAAACAGTAGGATCGGTTCAGTTATCTCATTGAGAACACGGTCAATTTCAAACCAGCGGCTTCCAAGCTGTGAGAGTATGTGGTTTGGGGGGAATGATTAGTGTTTCGATTGGTCAGATGACTCAAATCTACATAAATTACACTGTCTGCAGTCCATAATAATAATAAAGCAAAATCTCATTGAGATAAGTCTGGAAATATTTAATCGTGGCCTACAATGTTAAACAATGCAAGAGATATTATTGTGAATTACTTTTAATATGTGTCCACATATATGCTTGTGCAAACACAATATATTTCTTTCTTTAATGTCAAACTGTATATATCCCAGCTGAACTTGACATAGTTGGATGGATACGTCTACATGTATTACAGTGAAATATGAAATCAACGTAAACGTAGGTACTACTTTACAATGTCTGGTATTACAGTGACACACAGTGATTAGAGGTGCAAGCTGGAGGTTATACTGTAATCATACACTGGACCTTAGGGAAGACTGTGGGAAGGAGGGTCAAGCATATGGCAGCATATTTTACTGGTGATTAACATGTGCTGATTATAGGAGTGACAGGCTACCTACACTTCTTTAGCTCCATGGACACTACATTATTAATGGGCTGAAAACTGAATGAATCTGTCCAATATTGATCTTTTGGTATGGGGTTTTCTATTCTGTGACTTCCATTATCCTTAAAAGACACTGGCCTGGAATGTGCATGAATACACAGGGGGCCTAAATAGTCTTCATGCCTACAGATGGGATGAGTTCTTCCCTCGCTGTTAACACTGGCGAGTTCTTGCCCCCTTCGTCCTCATCAAGAGGTCACAGTAGTTCTCCTTTATCTCTCAGTGCACTTACAATTCCCTCCAGAGCAGCACAGTTCTCAGTTTGGCAGGATGACTGGTCCGTCTGACCACCTACACCTTGTTCAGCTGGAGGAGTGAGCCCATTAATGAGACAGGGTTAATCTTACACAGCCAAACTTAGACAGAGAGGGAAAACTTTCAAAAGGTGTGTTGCTTTGATCTTACATGAGGTTATTCCGAGGAACTATGGATTGCCTCTCAAACTGCTAACGCCTCAGCCTCTTGTCAATTCCTTTTTGATGAGCTCTATATATTTCATTTATCTGGATAATGTTAAAGAAGGAAAGCATATACATCATCTCTTTGATCCTGCAGCTCCCTCATCACAGTGTGCCATCAGATCATTTTGCACACAAAGGCAGCAAAACGCTGTTAGCTTGATAAATTTCCTTTAAAACTGCCTTCTGCAGAGACAGCAGCAGTACATATATTCCATTGTGTCAACTGTAAACACAGCCATAAGTCTTGAGCTTTGAGGTGCTCTCACATACTAAAGGAAAGCTATAGAAGAGAGCTGGCTGCCAGGTCAGTGCAACTCAAAAGCTTGTACCATCTGTCCAGGAGAGAGCCTGCCTCAGTGCTGGCAATGGGGAGATTTCAGGCAGGGAAAAAGGTGTTAGCATTCTGAAATCGGGAAGCAAGAAATACAGGTAATTGCCTGTAAAATAGCCTCCTTATTTAAAGACGGATAAGAAGGTGTTTTCAATTGTTACATAAGTGATTAGGGTCGTTTAAATTCCTATCAAGTCCGACAAACACACCACTGCAGAGGGTGAGATACCACAAATAAATGACCGCACACCAGCCTATTGCAGTCACTGGGGTCAGCCTTGAGAGGTTCAGAGAGGCCATTTATTTCTGCATGAAGGCGAGGAATGAAAAGAATACATTCTGTAATGATAGCAGTGTAAAGGGTATGGATACGATACGAAACTTCTACAGCTGCAGCTGCTTTTCTTTGGCCACTGCTGTTGCTGCTTGGTCGTCTATAAGGCTTTCTACCAATGACCATGATAATAATGATGATGATCATCGTTATGTTGTGGACTACTAATGATGCCATAGGTACAATAAGAGGTATATGTGCAACAGGAAATCAATCAATCAATCAATACTAAAATTACAAGAATAAATCATCTAATTTAAAAATAATGGCATCTCCCTTATAGGTAATCAGAACAGTCTCCCTGTATATTCCAGTCATGCATCCCCCTTAGAGAGATGACATAAACTGGCATGGCCATTCAATAATGCTAATTTATAAGGACTATACCACTTCTGGTTGAACCTTTATAAAACATATTGTGACAAGCAGGGAACAATTATGCACTGAGGGGAGTGTAGTTTTCATATTTAACCTTTTTCACATTTTCAAAAAAGTTTTTGGAATAGCCAGTTGTACAATCTGCTCGACTCATTGTACACCTTCTGTGCTAATGTGGCAGGCCTGAATCAAGACAATTATAATCCTCCAATGCACTGGGACTCAGAACAGTTGTTATTTTTCATACTGAAAGTCCCACTGTGCACTACAACAGGGAACAGGCTGATTAGAGAATGGGTAGATCTCACTACTGATGTCACTGAGGGGCTTCTCAGATTCCTCAATAGCCATTAGAGGGCGCCACAGCAGAGAAACAATGGAGCCCTGCTGACATACCCCTCCAACCCCTGACGCAACAAAGCCAATCTGTGTCACTGCTGGGGGCTTTCAGTGACAGAGCTGGGATTAAACCCAGACTATAAAGCTCAGCCAGCACATTCTGAACAAGAGTTTTAGAAGTTTTCATATGTTCTATAGTTTTGGCACTAACGTTAAAGCTTAGGCTGCTGGAAAGTGTATTTTATTTAAATGCACTGCCTAACTGGATTCAATCATTAGCTTGCAAAATTGAGTAAATAATGAATAAGCTTCATATCAATACATGGCATACTTCCATTGAAATTGATATACTTTATCAGTCAATTCTAGTGAAAAACTAATGAAAATGTCAATGATTTGACGGGATACATTCAAGCATTTTCAAAATAGATGAACACTTGGTAAAGTCAATAGCAAATATGTTATTGCCCATTTGTGTTTTCTAAGTCCGCTTAAAGAAAACATCTGGTAAAACATGACCAATGTATAATGATGAGATTTTGTACCAATTTATTTCATAACTCACATACTTCTCTTTTAATTTTAATTCAAAGAGAAATATTGTCTAATAAGTTAGATTCCTGTGCAAAAATAACCAATTATCTCCATGAGCTGAAATGTATTCCTCACTAGATATCTTTCAGCTACTGGAACAAATTGACACCCATTAGGGAATCTACATTGATAATTCTCACTGGTTTTAAGTGGGATTTGTGAGAATACTGCCAATGGTTTCTAGAATTGCCATTCTCAAATGGTGACATCTGTCTGCAGCAGTTTGGTAAAACCCATACACTGTTATACTTTTTTCTCTTTTTCAATGCAGTGATGAAAGTATGTATGTACATCTGTGCATGTGCATGTGTGTACATGTGTATGGATGAGTTTAGTTCTCACATAGACCATCATTTGCATAACATTTGCTTGGCTACCCTTTGTGTTATCAAGTCAATTGTTAATTTTTTTGGAGCAAATCCCACTTTAAGCAACGCTGGTCCACTTTAAGCAACGCTGATCTAAACTTCCATATCATCAGGTGAAACAGTAAGAATTTGTCATGCTATTTTTATACCTTTAATTCTTAAATATTGTATAAGTGTAAAATGAAAGTAGTATTTACTCATGCAGCTGTAGTTCTCAAAGGTAAGGTTAAAGAGGCAGTGAGACTAGATGCACCTGCATTAAAAGGGATGCCAAGAACAACAAATTGAATCAGTATAGAACATCCAGAAAAAGTAACATGCATGTGTATTTGAGTACATCGAGTGTATTTCAGGCAGAGATTTCATGAAGCAAAGTACATTGTCGTTACCAACATCCTTGAGACCCTTGAGATGGCGTAGCGTGCTTCCCTGGATGATGTCATTGGAGCGACAGGAACTATGGCCTTGATAGCTGTTTTTGTGTCACATAGCAGCATGTATTGGTATGTGACAGGTGAATGTGCTCTGGATTGTTCTCTATGCCTAAAAGGTTGAGGTGACAGACAGTCTTTGTGTCTTTGAAATGCACAACAGAATATTAAATTACAACACAGAGGAGGAGCGGAGAATGACATTCTGGTGCTTGGTATTTGCTGGGGAATGCTGCATTGATCAAACATTTTTTTAGTGAGTGCATTCTGAAGAAGTTCAAAATGTGGTTTTGAATCATTTTTGAAATGCATAGGTATATTTGGAAAATGCTTATATATTAAGAGACAAAGAAAAAAGACAGCTAGATTTTGAAACGTGCTCAATTGAGTTTAACAGCATTTAAATTTGTACAGCCAAGTCATGTTTATGTAAAGGATTACTTACAGAAGAGGACCTCGAAACAGCAAGCCGTTTGTATCAACATCATTTGATTGATGAGTGTTTGAGTGTTATGAACCATCACTTTCCCAGGCTGGATGAACTGTTACAACACTCATGAGGCTATGCGCCTAGGAAGTGTAAGACTTCCAACACCTTTACATGACAAGATTTCCTGATCATGTGGTGCAATGTTGCATTGACTTGGTGTCTCATTAGATTGGAGAGGGGTGTTGTTTGTACAGATATGGCCCACTGAAACTGCACCAAAAATCCAGGTGCAAAGCACTTGAGGAGCTCCCCTGGGTCTGACAAAGCTATTGCCGTAGGTCATATGCTGCTCACTCAGTGGCTAACTGCAGCATTGGACCATCTCTGCAGTGGTAATTTGACTACAGTGTTGAAAGTGTTGAAATTTCAGAAACTTACATGAATCTGCTGTCATACCTTTAGCTGACAATTTCTAGTTCAGAATGTCAGTGCTCCGAATTGACCGCTAGGAAAAAAATCCAGCCTTGTAAGAACTTCAGCACTTACAAAAAAAATAACTTTGGATAATACAGTCAAATGACGCTCTGTTGAAATGACACAGAGGTTAGGACAACCGAGATATTTCACTGAAATAAACTTCTAACACAAAGCTGTACTTTAATGTCAAAGTTAGTCTTTTATATTCCTTTTGTACCATAATGAACAATACTTTGGCGCATTAAAATAGATAGAACTGGTTCAATTACACAAACCAGTGTTGCACAGCAGAGCATTCACATACCTGCTCACATTAGTCAGGACATTCTGAGTAGGATCGTTTTGCATGCACATAATTAACAGCGTGTCAACTAGTTAAAGCTGTACATTGCAATTGACTGAAAAGCAGAGTAGGTATTATGCCATACAGAGGAAGCACAGGCACTTCCTGCTAAACCTGTCACGTTGTTATAAATGGGAAATACAAGTCATAAAAACAGTAATAAAACAAATATAATGAAACAACAGATTACCCACTAAAAATGATTCAGTTGTGTCATAAATGTTCTCATCAGCCTACCCTGTTTGGTTTTCCAAGTTTAAGGGACACAAATCCCTAAAGTAAGCAATCTGCAGATATCGATTCCATTGAAAATCAATCTTCATTGTCTGTGTTAGTGGTTTTAAGGGAACTGGTTTGAATCAGGAAGTGGAACTCCAGCCAAAGCCACTCAGTTCAGCACAATGAATTCTTTCATGCTCAGTGTCAGATTTCGATCTACCCTCAGACAATATGCTCAGAGCCAAAAGTCTTAAACTTAATGACAAAGCTGATGTAGAAGAACTCTACAGAAAATGTATGTCTGTATGTACATCAGTAAGAGAGATTTGGCCTTTCTTCATGTTCGTGGAGGATTTCCTGTGTGTGGATTCAGATCCTAGAAGCACCGTCTTCTACAGTAATGCATGCTAAAAAATACCACTTTAAGAAGGCTTTTTTACTTTACTAATCCAGTTAGCTGGGACGCACATTTCCAGGCTGAATGGGATACTCAGTGGCTACAACTGAAATCAATATCAAATGCACTTATTGGTGTGGTATATGATATACAGTATTACATTTAGTCACAGGAAACATACAGTTTTCATTCAAGTGAAAAAACAAGTGTGGCGTTAGTAATGTGACCCAAAGTGTGTTAGTGCATGTCTTTTGGTTATCACTTCGATTTATGCTTTGTGATTATGTTGAATAAGCCCTAGTTTGGAATGACATAGGAGAATGACAAGGAGATGTCACGATGTCAGAACAACTAAGGACAGCTCTGTGGTGTATATTATAGGGCTATTATTTATTTATCTGCCTGACACTGCCTTCAACAGCCAGCCATGAAAACGCGTTAATTCCCAGCCATAAATCTTGTCCGTTATCATGATTTTCCCATTTGGATGGAGATTCCTTCATTTATCATGCCGTGAGCTGACAGGCCAGGGTGGTGGGGCAGGCTGGGGACACCTCTGAAACCAGATCCGCCTTTGAGCTCCCCCTGCACGCACTGCACAGTAGCTGTGTGACGACGTTGTGGAACACACAAATCCGTCAAATACAGCTTGAATCAGAGCAGCAGTGCAATTAAAGCAATGAAAGCGTGTGCAAAATGAGACCGTCCTCTGGGGAGCTAAGATACATTCGCTCACAAGTTTTTTCCCCCACTTTAAAAATACCTTTCAAAATCATATATTGTGTTTCTATATGGCAAGCGTATTTACAGTATATAGCCTACTAGGAAAGGTGCACAGCTTTGGTGACTGCATGAAGACAAATTCTTGTCGTTCTCTTTTACCTGCAGTACTGCTTCTAGTTCTACTAGTTATTAACACTAGTCACATATACTGACTATATTATTATTATTATTCACAATAGTAATAACAACAATTCAAAGAGGCCATGTGCACAAACCTTTAATGCCATCCAAATGTCATATTTTATCTTTGCCAACTCCGTCAAGTCTATCCATTAGGGGTCTCGGTATTTAAAGGAGCCTGTGATTGGCAGTCACAGGGGATCGTCGTGTACAGTAAACATGTCATTTTAAAATGCATGAAGGTATTCAGGACAATAACAAGCACTTCCCCTGTTTTCCCCTGTGGAGAATTAACAGGATCTGAGCCATCAAAAAGCAAATCATTAAATATTCAAAGTCGTTCTAATTTCTTCGTAAGTAGTTCAAAATACTCACCATAGGAACATGCAAGTGAAGCATTCCCAGGACATTGCTGTGGCTTTCAGGACACTGCATATTACATCAGGACCGGAACGCAGCCTCAAGGCTACCGTTTCCTCTGTGAATTTTAAGGACGGTGATTCATACATTCCTAAATTTTTGTCTGTACAGTTAGGGCAAAGCATTGCTGATATCAGTGCTTTCTTGCTGGTAAGAAATGTATTTCATTCTCAGAAGAGCAATTGTTATGATCAGGGCTGTTGGCTATACATGTTAATTTTCATACAGGGAGCACTTAAGGTAATGATGAGTAATAAAAATTTGTCCTTATCATAATTTTTTGCTGATTTCTTATCTGGCAGCAAAATTGTCAATGGTCAAAAACATTCTATATCTATCAAAAGATCTACCAACATCTGGAAAAGGAATAACATCTTTCCATGCCCTGACTGTTGAAGCAGCTGAGTAATGACTGACTCATAAATATGGAAATATGGGACATTATTGGATCATTGCTTAATTTGGTCATTTTTGCCAAATGAATTGCAAAATTGTCCTCATCATCATTTCTGACCAGAAATAATGAGCAGATCATTGATGTAAAAAAGCAAAAGTGTAGCTTTTAGGAGATTGTGATTTTGCTGTGATTGTGAAGGTATTTAAATTATGGCTCACCTAAAAGTTGGTGCTGGTGAGGAACGAAAATCTGCAGGTCAATTTTAATATACCCTAAGATGCATTGCTTTATTATGACAGTGTCCAGTTATGAGGATACCAGCTTTCTGCAGAGACAAGCCACATGCTTATTATATTAACGCCTCCAGTGGCCTCCTGGAAGTCTCCCTAACAATGTAAACACTGTGTGGCTGCTGATTGGTGAAAGGACTTCAGCTCCTTATGGGCCATTATAAACTTTCCCTCCTGACAAAATGTCGATAAAGGGGTGAATGTATTTCCATTCGTCCCCCCACACCCGTTCTCTGGCTCATTACAGTCTCTGTGTCAGATTGCAAGACTTTAAAAATAATGAACGTGTAAAAAGGAATATGTTTAGACAAAGCCAGACAAAGCCAACCTGCAGTGCTCACAGTACGCCGACGAGCAGAAAAGGACTTTCATGGTTGCTCTTCAGAAACTTCACAGAGGACAGATGAGAGCTTTTTACTGCTTCTCGTGGATAGCAGCTCATTACCTCATGCTGATTGTGAGAGTGTGAGGACTCCAGGTTACACTGGATGCCTTTTTTGGTCTTTTCTGATAAGGATACTGCTTAACAACAAAATATAAAGAATTCACAATCAAACGGTGCATCAAAGAAAAATGCCTTTTGTTTTCATAGACTTTAGAGGCTATTTTATTGTCTTTCTTTTGTCTATAAAGTTGAAATATTTTTCTTCATAAAGGACTGCTTTTTTCATCATATACATCCATCGGTCAGTTATTTGTTATTAGCCACACTGAATCTAAAATATATTTTTCATTTCATAAGGTCATCCAAGAACCTCCGTCTTTATAAAAAACGACACATTTTGAAATGATTGATTTGTTCCACTCTCTTGGCATGGCTTGTATATTCCAAAAACCTTTGAGTTTATTTAAACAGTAGAAGTATTCAGTTGCCAAGACACAACAATTCTGAAATGTCTGCTTATACTCCTACTCGAAAGAAGGCTGAACTAATCCAATTGACCCCTCTCATACAGACAGATTCTCTGATAAACAGTTTCCTCCACTGAAATGTCAACAACAGTGTGAGCTGAAACATAAATTGTAAGGGAGGCCACACTTGACTCATAATCATTTGTGAGTCAGGTTCCAGCACATTGATTAAAGTGAGTCGACCTGATTCGAAAGTCTTTTCCAACGATAAACTCACCCACATGTCTATCCACACAGAGATTGGTCATTCTATACTTGCAATTACCTCACCTCAGAATTAATTGGCCTTTCATATCCCCACAATTAGGTATCTCCAACTGGCTAATTCATTAATCCCTAATGGACTTAGTGGAGGCCGACACATAGCAAAAATGCCTAGTTTGATGAAGGTGCTATTATTGTATAACACTTACTTCAAAATGTGCTTTTAAAAACAACACTCATTCAGCAGTGGCTATGCTTTAGCCCAAAGCGTTTGCATCAGTATCCACAGACAGTGGATTGTGTTACAAAACCCCATTTTCAAAGATATTCTTCCTCAGGCCATAAAAACCTAAGAGCAGGAATACAGTGAGCTTCGGGTGATCCATCGTTTAGGAACTTCCAAAAAAGCCAATCACGCTGCCAACGATAAGCAATACACTTGAGGATCCAAACTCCAGATGGCTCCAAGCACCTTCACTGCAGGTAATTAAGAGCAATAAATCAAATATAGATAGATGCCAGGGAGCCCATGTTTTCCAATTATATTTCCTTGAATAGACTAGTTCCTGAAATAACACCTATTACCTACACTGATATTTGTGATTTGAGCCAGTCCCCTCTCCCCACCCCCCGCCCCCCCAAGACCTCAAATACTGGTAAAGTTATACCCAAACTCAGACTTAGTGACTGAAGGTGTTTTTCCCATCTACATTTGCTTTGCATTATGAAAAAAGTGGCCATGGTCATAAGCACAACATCTAATGATAGCAAGCTGCAACAAGTCCAGAGGACTTGGTTTGTTAGGGCTGTGAGCAAATTGCTAATTCCCTGGAGCAGTCAAACTATAACTTTCGAGCAAAGTGGAGGGTGGAAAAGCGGCTCTTGTGATGTGTTCCAAAGCAATTAAAAACCCGAAAAATTGTATAGGCCCTCTCCTGTACTAATGCCAGACATTTCCTCAGCTAAGCATTCTTTGGTCCCCAGGTACCGAGAGAGATAGTTAATTTTCAGTGCAATTTCCAAAAGGGAGGGAGGGCTCGCCTATTTAGACCAAGGTGGCCGCACTTGAAAGGAGGAGGAAAAATCCATGCCCACTGAATGTATACAATGGGACCTGCGTCGCCCGGGGGCTTCATCAATACTCCTTCCCGGATACCTTTAAAATGTACCTCCCACGAGAGCGCCGGATTGGTGGGGGAGGAAAAAAAAACAAAACATCAATATGTCCATTTGCTTACCCCAGTGCACTGAAACAACAACAGCAGCCTTGCCTGTCGGTAACATTCAGAGGAGGGCCTTCCTCTGACCCGGCCCTATTGACAGTTTGCCGTGTGCTCCCACTGTGGCCCCTGGAAACATGTGTGATTGACATGCTCCCCGCTGCATATTGATATATTGTGAAGGCATAAGATAAATCATGATTTGACACAGGTTGTGGGTGGTGGTGAGTGTCCTGGTTGTTTCATAACGGTTGCTGATTGCAGTGCAGTAGTGTGGTGGTATTTCATTTACTGTGCAATTGAGTTTAATATCGCACATCATCTGCCAAATGTGAATACAATGATCATCAAATTTGTGCAGTGACAGGTGAAATTTGTTTAATGTTTTCAATTTAGTCACAACATTTTTGTGCAGGCTATTTTTAAAAAAAACAAGACAATAACTGATAATTGTTGTAGAAGCGAGGACACTTTTGATTTGTGAGACCGAGATACCCTTCGTTGGGAGTTTGGTGGCTGTGACGGTTTTTCAGTGGGTGCTTTGTTGAAGAAACGGGATTCTCATGTTACATTAAGTCAATATAAGGACAATGTGGACTGGGTTCTACCTGAGTTCTACAGATCTGTGTATAGCAGTACAGGCCCATCACATAAAGTAGATTTTAAACTCCGTGTTCCAAAAATCCATAAATCCACTGCATTCTGTCCGATAGTAGCTTGCAGATTTATTCAGGAATATTCTTCTGCATCCTTTGCAGGGCAGCAGACTTTTATTTTGAAGGAAGACTATGGGAGATGAGGGAAATGAAAACAGAAATGCTTTGTGGGCAAAATTATGGAAATACCCTTCCGACCTTCCGTATTTGATTGGAGGAGGAGCTCTGAAATGCTATTCCCAGACAATGCAAGCTGAATATATTAGCATTTTCGCATTCTGCAATTTTCAGCACATTGGTGCAATGGATAAACACAACAGCTAAAGTGCTTTCTGGGTTCAGCTCCTTTGTAACAGAGTTTTCTGCTTATTTTGTTTTTAATCGATACTTTATTGGTATGCGTGCAACAATAAAAAGTGGTTTTTGGCATGGGATCAAAAATGAGATCTATATGTGTTGCCTTGCATTGCTGTGCTGATTTATGCAAATGCAAATACTTCCATCCTGTTTCTAACAAGAGCAGCATATACCAGTACACACACATTGAGTCAAACATGCACACACAAAACACAGACCCATGTCCCAGAGAGAGAGAGGCCATGTGTTATGTGTTATGCTCACCTGGGATTTAAATCCCTACTTAGAAATACCCAAAGTTATAGAATCCACAAAACTGACTGAAAAATAGGCAATGGATCATAAGTACAATCCTCAGGGCATCTTAAGATAGCTATAAATCAATAAGTGCGTCTTGAAATGGTAGCTGCTTGTCTTCGGAGAGATGGTTTTGAATCAATTCCATGCCTCGCACAGATACGTGGACTCTCAGACTCTCCTGTCTGATTGCATTTTGCCTAAAGATGGGCTTCCTCTCCCTGCTCACACTAATACAGACACCATGTAAAACTCACACCATGTCTGCACGTGTCATGATATCTGCACTGTGATCTGTGACATGACATATAAATGTACAAGAAGGGCTGTGTTGTAAAAGCACCAGTGACCTTAAACAAACTGTGTCACTCTAACCTTACCATAAAGACTTTTGTACTTTTCATAGCCTGGAAAGACAGAATCACAATTAATAATCACAATCTGAGTATCTAAAAATAGATTGTTAATGTTTTTGGGAGAGTAGTGCCCCACACTCCCTCCCTGCCTGAGCCGCTACCACAGTAACAATGTTTTATCACGTAGAAGCACGGCATAAAGGCTAGTGGAGGAGGCTCAGCTAATATGAAAAGTTTTTGTGCCTTGAATTGAAATACAGTTGTCATTTTTTTCCTGTTTGCATCAAATGAGAACAGCCTTCATTTTATGATATTAAATGAATTTTGAATGTGAATCCCTGCTTTCAAGGAATACAAAACAGCTTAAAGCTCTGCTACATTAAGTGCATTCCTATGTGCCTTTCCAATTTTGGTGTGTTCTTTACTGTAGCTTTTGGTCATCTGCTACAGGCTGACATTTCTGATATATGTACATTCCTCAGACAATAAAGTATTTTTTTGTTACCTTTCCTTTATTTGCAATCATGTTATTATTTGATGCATGTTACTACTCCTGTATAAGCTGCAGTCAAGGCCAAAGAACACTTTCAAATAAAAACACAACATTTTGTCTTCTGAACTGATGTGTCAAGGTTGTTCAAACTTTTCTCATTTTCTTGTACCCTGCTTCATTTCTTCCTGTGTTTTCATGGGCTGCAGTTACGGTGATTTACTTGAGTGCTCTCAATGTATCAAACCATATATAAGCTTTTGTGATGCAAACAGAAATTTCTGAGGCAACACAGTATCAGGCTTTAAGAGAATATAGGTAGTTCTGTTTTATAAAGAAATAAAAAAAATATTCTGTGGAACTGTTTTATTGAGTGTTGGAGTACACCAGGAGCAAGGTAGAAGAAGTATCCTCTCCACTGTGATTTTATGTCCCTTAGGAAGAGCTTGTGGCACTTCTTTGGAACAGAAATAATGTGTCACTAATTAGTGCATTGACCTTGCAAGGACAGGCTTTCCAATAAAAGACATCCGAAGTGAAGATCTATTTTGGCACAAATGCCAACATTCTCATTCGTTGTTATAACCCCTGAATCCAACTCCTTTGATTGTTGCGAGTAACCTTCAGGAGTGGTTTCTTTTATGATGTGATCCTTATATAATCTGAAGGACTAAACTAATGTGCAGGTTCTTAATAGCCCTTTAATTTCTAGCTGCTGCAATTCCCTGCCAAAAAAGTTATTTTTATCACAGTGTCAGAAACAAGCACCTAAGCAAAAAAATTTCAATGAATATAGCTGAAACTAAAGCTAAAAACAGCTAAAATAACAGATTTGTGGCAGAGTGGTTGGAGTAGCCATGTCGAGTGGTGATTGGATAAGAACCAATAAAAAGTTGAGCACTTGGCTTTTATTTACCTCGCTGTGGGGTATGGATAAATGTGAAAAGAGAATAACCGTGCAGAAAAACAACAACAAACAAAAAAAATGACCTTAGCAGGGGCCACTACACTCTATTAGAATTGGAACAGGTGTTCTTAAGAAAGGCCCACAGAGTACAGTGGGCCAGTAGTCTAAACCCTGCTAAGGTCATTACCATTGGACTTCTCAGTTTCTCAGAGAATATGTAAACCTTGAGCATTTACACAAGAGGGCGAGGCGTGCACTGGCTTTTCCCAGGACTTCTCCCAGAGAGGCTTGGGAGTTGTGCCTTTATGCAAAGCTACTGATTAGGTAACAAGCAACAGCTGGAGCGTTAAGCAATGAGTCATAGCGTCTGTCCTACCTGTGAGTAAGACCGTGCTCTCCCTCACCCTGCAGCATTGCTGGTTCATAGGATGATGAATGGACAGTGAATGGTGAGGAGTCCCAGACAGGGGAGCAGCCATCACTCACTGCTACCTTTCCACACCTCCCTGGTTCACAAGGAAACCATCTGGATTTCTTGATGACAATAATTTAATAATGTTCGTTGTATTATTTCAATACAGCTTTTTCTATCAACCAAATCACACAGATTTAGCAAAACTTGCAACCATCCTGTGACTGGAAAATCCAGACAGCATTATCCAAATCCATGTTGCTGATGCCCCCTTAGCATTTGGCTAGCTCTTTGTTTCATTAGCACAGACTGGAAAATTATTCAGGAGAATCGATGTTGATTCTCAGTAAAAGTGAAGTCCACTGCATTTAGTCTCTTTGAAAGTCACAACAGAACAAGTCTGAAAGTTTGCCACTGTATCTGCCATGTCAAGAAATCCAAGCATGCCAATGGAAATGGGTATTTACAAAGGAATCATTAATGCCTGGTCAACAAACATAATATGACTAATCTTGCAAAGTAACTATTTTTGGTGTTATTATTAGTTTAGCGGATTCCTTCTCCCAAACAACTTATGATGGTATTAGGCAGAACATGAAAGTTAAGGCAGCATGTAGGGATTGAAGCAGAACTGAATGGCCTCTATTTATATACTTGAAATGTAATCACGCCACCCATTATATCCACAGTATTTTGCCTCCGGCATGGCTAACAAACATTTGCTGGCAGTAATAGCTAACCTGGTTTTGGGTATTCAGGTCACAATTTTCTTTGTATTTTCCAAATGTTCTTTGCTGGTAAATGCCAGGCCATGTACAGTATGTAGGCCACTGCAAAGTCCAAACAACCCTATTCAGTCTGATCCATTATCTGTCCAAGGGTAGCAGCAGCTCCACACTGTCCAAAAAGAGCTGTGGGAAATCATATGGGCCACAAGGTCCCTTTGTTGCAGCAGTTTCAGTGGCAACTGTCAATAACAGCTGCATTAACCTCTTCAGTGACTTCAAAATGCCTTCAAAACATTTCTATGAATGTATCTATGAAATAAAAGATCTAGAATTGATTGAAAATGCAATATATGTCTCAAGTTAAGAGTGCAAAGTAGGTGGATACAAAACAGTACTAATTTTGTGTACTAATGTTTTGTACTCTTTATCTGCATCTATATCTTGTCCTTCCTTGCCAGGTGCTGTGATATGACTCATCTGCATTATAAGAAATGATGATGCTGTGCTCAGGTCAGAAGAGTTCTGCAGAGTGTGTTTCAGCCTCTCATTTATAACATATCACAGCAGACCTATGCTGCTTTTACTTCTCTTTGGACTCTATCTATACTGCTATTCTTCCTGTTTTCCTGGACCATTCAAAGACTTGCTCCAAACAGTGCTTGCCTCCAGGGGACTGCTTTCTGAGTCAGACTAGAATTATACAGTCAGTACATACAACTGACCACATAGCTTGTGGTAGAACACAGCAACATGGCAATGGTGGGGATGTGACTTTGATGTCTACCTGCACCTTGCAGGTCTTTTAATAAAATGGTCACATGTTTGCTAGGTAATTGCTCTTGAATTTGAAATCTGCTCTTAAAGTACATTGATAAGGGCACTTTTGTTCCATTATGTATTTTTTTAAAGCTGCCCACAGCTGTCTAATTTAAATGCACTGATAGAGTATAATGAGCACAGTGGCCATTATATTAAAAAGTGATAATTTTATGGGGTTCACTAAGGTTGCCTTAAAATAAATCTGAAAGGACTGATGCTTACCTATGACTGCAATAAAGCTTAACTCATAATTTCTTTGAATTACTTGCAGCCAGGCTGAATTTAAAGGAATGCTGTATTTTGCTAAAGATGGCTGGTGTTAGTTTCACGTCATGGGATACAGTGGTAAGGTATGAACTGTGATGTTGTAGAGATTTGTCCTGCACAATTGAAATTGTGCCACAGTATGTTTGCTTCTAATTACTGTGGCTGTTGGGGACCCAGAATAAAAAGTTAAGACCCCAAAAGACAAGACCCCAAAATCAATTGTTACAGACTGCATGTATATCTAGAACCCATGCAGTTTTTAAATAGCTTTTGCCATCTTCTTTTTTAAGAAGCCTCACTTAATGGTGATGAGCATAATTACATTTTCAATATTTAATGATTTATTCCAACAGTGAGTGAGATGGGTTTTAGACTTGCCCCCATGCAACACTACAATGCCGTGACTGGAATTTGTAACAAGCCTCCATCAATAATGACATGGGGACCCACTGTTTTAATGCACTTTTCTCTACATTACTTTTGTAGCCTTCAAAGCATGGTAACATTACACATAGAAGGATATGAGGGTGCCGGGTTGTTATCAGTGTGCAAAATAAATTTCATGACAACATGTAGCATATTAAAATTTGAAGCGCACAGACATCAAGTTTTGCAGAGTCTGTGTAAAGTGCCTGCCTGAACTATTCTATTCAGACTGGAGCAGGGCATCAATATTCTGCAAATGAACAAGAGGGGCAATTGTTTTGGAATCTTTCCAGTGTTTCCCTTAATGTAATGGTGGCATTTATAGTGTCTAGAAAAAGTGCCCAAATCTGTTGCCCTTGTCCCCCTCACACCACCCACCTGCTTTCACTTCAAATTACTGGCAGGCATTTATTGACATACTCTGCCATGTTGAATCAGTTGTTTTCATATTGGAGCAAGACTTTCACACCACAGGAAATAAATAAACTCCATTAAAATGTGATCATAATCTTTTTTTTTCCTTTTGGTAGTGTGAAATATATATATATATATATATATCTTGTGTTTCATTCTGTGATATTTTGTGAACAGTATTTGCCAATAAAAACAGTCTGCCTGACAAAAAATTCTGAGGTATGCTGTCAATCTGATAGAAATGGATAGTAAATTAAAGACCCTAATTTCTCTTCACCTGTCTTTATTTTATGTTGTTTAAAAAATCTGTGCATTTATGTGTTTAGAATTGTATTTGTGCCCAAGCAGACTTTACCTCTAAATGATCTAAAGTTGGTGTATGTTTATATCCAAGTATAAAACACAATAATCACCAGGTTAAACCACTGGCTACTGAGACACATACGTATTGAAATACAACTAATTTAGCTTACATTCAACTTACCAATCAATACTAACTCCTTTGCTGTGTGGGTAACTGATTGAAGCCAGACAGGTTAATTAGCAGTTTGTCCAGGATCCTTTGCTAATTTCTTTCTCCGTGTGCTGAGATGAAAGCTTGCTAGAGTAATGAAAAATGCATGTGATTGCAGAGCACCCACTGTGAAAATTACAACTCTCACAACTGAAACTTCTTTTCAGGACTGAGGACAGAGCTACCACAGACAATCTATATTTTGATGAGATATTTTACTCGTTTACTCCTTCCATCCTACTTACTTCTGTATCTACAAGTCCGGTTGGTAATATAAGGTTCCAGAGCTGTGTTAATATGCCTACTATGGGTTTTATGTTTTAGACCACACCTAAAATAGGAAGCCAGCAAACTGGAACAGTGGTAGCTTCAGTAATGACAAAGATATAACTTTCAGTGTGAACCACAGTGAGCTGAATATCTTGTCAATATATAGAACAGCTGTGGTGTTACTATACCCTTACAGGACAGGCTACAATATGAAATTCTGCTTCCTATGCAGTCCTGAACATTTGGTTTTATGCTGTTTGAGGCAGGCTATGACAGGCTAACCCAAGCACAGGAGTCCTGCATTATTGAACACCATTGTTGTGGGGTAGATTGGGATGGGATCCAGGAAAAAGTTCATATCAAATAACGTGCCATACGGTGCACCTTATCTAATGTTCATTATTCATATGCTGAGAGGTGAGACTCGTGAAGTCACTGAAGGGAATAATGCATGAGCCCATGCCTCACACTGTGTTGAATCAGCCAGGATTTGAAGTCTGAGCCGTTGCTGGCAGACTGACACACTCAGACACCTCACTTTTGGGTATGCACTTTACACTTTTCCTGAGTCCACCACGCAAGAGCACGATACAATGAGCTCTTCGGCTTTTGTGTGATACAGTGCACCATGCAGCACCATGCACCTTAGGGACTGAGGGGGAGCATGTCTACAGCAGAAAAATAGTGTCTTAATAGTGTAAGCCTCAGTAATTCTCTCCATAGCTGGCCTTTAAGCCACATGTAATGCTGGAAGTTTCTGGAAGACACATTTTTGTTACCTTTTAAAAAACAGATGCACGCAACAATTTTCAGCTTTTTATCCCAGCTCTCTTAATTTCCAGTTTTGTTAAACCATTTACCAAGACCTGTAGGTCCCCATACTGAGAAATGGTATGTAATTCATGAGTTTTAAAAAATAAATCTATTGTTACATAAAGTCATATTTTGCGTAGTCGACTTTTCCCAGAAACTCTGTAATACACTACACCCCCATCCTCCAGATATGGATTTAGTGCAAGGCTTGCCAACTACCTACAAATCTATGGCCATTTCATAAACAAGAATGATCTCCATAGGTCACAAAAGCTACAACTGGGTATATTTTTCACAAAGTCTGTTTTTGAGAGATAAGATGAACTGACATCAAGCTTCCAGAGGAATTCCTATTTCCTGGCCACATGAATGAATAGGTCATCGCTTGTTTTGATTGGTGCGGGCGCTTAACGTGTCATCTCGGGGCCAGAAAGAGCCAGATGTGTTTGCTTAATAATGAAAAAGAGTCCCATTTGTTATGATGTCATTCCATGCATGCCTGGGAAATGTTGGTGATTCATACACCATCACTGAAGCTGCCACTCTATACAAAAAAGTAAAATATTAAAATAAGCAGGTAAATTAGACTCTGTTCTTTCCTACTTTCAACATTCATACCTTTGAGATCTTTGTTTCTTGTAAGAATTTAAGAGCTACTGCGTACAAAAGCAAGGACGGCCACCCTGACTAGATATGAAAAGCCCTGCCAATTCATTAAGTATATTATTTCCTTTGCTCTGTTTGGTTTGTTTGCTCTCAAAAGGAATTACGCAAGCATTTTATCTCCCCGGCTACCTAAGCTCGCTGACTTTTCACTGCAACATTTGTTTACTTTGTTTATCAGGCTGTATGGCTATTTTCATGTATGCTTTTGATCTCTTTTTTTATTCAAATATTCTGCTTGTGGTGGGAAATGTGCTCATTCAGTCTAAAGACACCAAGGCCGTTTTGGTGGCCGGCTGTGACGTCAGTGCTGATTTCAGAGGTACATACATCCGTAGGTGCCCGTTGGGTCACATTGTAAAAGTTCAGCCATTCATCAGTCCCTACATTTCCTGGTACCCAGTCAATGCTTCCCTGACCCGTCTCAGTTAGTCACCACGCATAGGATTTACAGCAAATTCACCAATGCAGCAGTGAGCTGCAACCGTCTCTAAACCTCCTACCACAGGTTACACTCTTAAACTCATTTAAGCAATCAAACAACACGGTATTTTGTCTTTGAGCTGAAGGCGGAAAATGCTTACGCAGTGCAAATGTAAGGAAGGTGGCAGTCGAAGGCTATCACGTTTACCGTCAAAATGCTGAACTCACAAAGCAGTCAAAATGGGACAGATGTGAAAACGGAGTAAACTGAGAAAACTTCACGGTGTCCTATTTGTGTCAGTCTGTCTTTCTGAAGAGAAGATCTGAGCTGCCTAATGTACACATGACCCTTCCTCCTGTACCAAATACAGTAGGGCACAGAGAAACAGGGCTAGAGAAACAGTGAAAAGCAATGAACTGCATTTTCTACATGGCCTGATTTACATCTGAGAAATTATAAGTCATACATCAAGAAAGTTTGGGGAATTCCATCAGTTTATCATGTCAGTGAAATCACTGTGACCTTAATGAATGGTGATCATATTTTTGACAATCCCACTGCTAGCATTTCGGCACCTTATGTTGTTCTACCCCAGAGCTTGCCAATTACTTGTCTGAAACAATGAAACAAGGCGTTCACCCTCTGTTGAAGTTTGCTTCGAGTACCTTGGCACCTTTAATTGCACATCTTGAGATCTGCAGATCTACAAGATGGAACATGTTTTGAGGCCAGTTTACTCTGGGGGCACAATCTTTCCTTATTTCGCTGGAAGTAGATGGTTGCCATCTGGAAATGGGTTGACTTGGCACCAATTGGCCATCCTACACCTACCTAGAAATAAAACCCAGTCCCTTGTTTGTTTCATAAAACAGTTAGAATGAAGTAAAAGCATTTGAGTTTTTTTTTTTTTTTTTGATAAAACCACACACCGGTGGGTTTGAGTTTGTAAACCAAAATGGCTGTGATCAGCTTGTGACTGCTGTAGCTCCAAAGAGATTGGAAATGGATTGAGAAAATACTGGGTGGGTCAAGAGGCCAGATTGATTTCATCACCTCTGAAGACAAAAATCACTGGCGTGCTGGTTTCAGCTCTGCTGTAGGCTGGGGTGTGCAGCTCAAGGGCCATGCTCAGTGAACAGTGACGCTTTTGATGTGGCACTTGACAGCTCAGTTTCCAGTCCATGTCAGATTCTCTCGAGATGGGGACCCGTTCGGTTTCTTGCCGGTCCTAAATATCGATTTGAATTGAGCTTTCTCGTCCACTGGCATTGATGGAAGAAGAGTGGAACAACATGGCTGTCATTGAAGTTGCCTGAATGGTTGTGTGTGTGTGTGTGTGTGTGTGTGTGTGTGTGTGTGTGTGTGTGCACGCATGTGTATGTATGTGTGTGCATGTGCTAGGGCAGATAGGATTCACATGTTTAAAAATGCTGCGTTGTTGAGTTTTAGTATAAATTCAGTTTTAGATTTTCACTTTTCCTATGTGAGTAATACTACATACACTATACCAAGCGATACTAAGGTTTTGCAGCCACTGAAGACATTAATGACTTTTCCATATTGCTGAGTATAAATTAATGTAAATATAATATGACCATGGGGAAACAGCTTTCGGCAGTTCTTTAGTATATATTGTTTTTCCTCCAAGTGCTGGTTGAACTACTGAAAAGTGGATCCTAAACAATAAAAATCCATTGATAGACACTGTGAAACTGACTCCATGCAGCAGTAGCTATTTTACAGCAAAATACCACTTTCTAAACCTTGCCAAAAAGGAAATCTATCTGATGCATTTTTGCAGTCTGTTTCAAGCAGCAGAAACTTCCTTACAGTACCATGGCCAGGCAATATGCCATAAGAACAATTGCATACCAGCAGGAGAGTTTTTGTTAGGCCTTGTGCTTTAAAGGGCCAAGCATGAGGAGGGCAGTATTTTTTCTTTTTTAATGATGCAGCAAATTCTGATTAGGCCAGTATACTGTAGTTAGGAGTTTGTTGTCCATGAGGAGAAAACAAAATTAAGAAACTTTTGAGGAATTTTTTTTCCCGCACAGCCAAGATGCTGAGAGTGCACTTCAGGTCCCCATTGTTGCCCATCCCATCCTCCTAAGCCTCCTGACATTTCCCTCTCCACACACAAGGCATCACCTCTGCTGTAAGGTATATGACTCGGCATGAAACAGCAAATAAGCAGACGACCTCCGATATGCCATTAAGCCTACAGGATGACTGGCCTCCATGTGCTTTTACTGTGTTTGTTTCATGTATACAAAGTTCATTCATGTTTTTACTGATGCATACAAATGTACATCAGAGTTTCCAGCTTTCACACATGCAAAACAATATACTTTGAGACTGTGAGAAAGAGCCTTGACCAAACCAGTGTCACAGTGAATGTACAAAAGTTGGCAACCCCATTACATATGACTGAGTTATGTGTGTGTGCTGTTAGTCAGTCATGTGTTTTATACTATCTTTTGGTGAAATATACAACATGGTGTTTCATACAGAGAGAGTTTTAAAAGAGTCAATGCTAACCATAAATGAACAGAACTGAACCAATGCTCTAATTGAGTGTCTGTGAATGATATTTCATTAAGTAAGGGTGTAATCCACTTTTTGTGAAAAAAGGTCATCCATTGCTGACGTAAATGTAAGTTTCTTTCAAGAGAAATCATGAAAATAAGTTAGCTGCAGCTCAGTCAAAGCAGAGGAGCAAGGCATAGTCTGACAAAGCATACTTTTACTGATGACCTGCAGGTAACTTCCCTTAATGATTAACCATTATGACTTGCATTTAAGAAGGTTTTTTGTGAAAGTGGTCATTTCTTATTATATTTTTTTCCTCATTCATTACTCATACTCTAAATTTGACAAAATTTGAGAAAAGCTTAATTTTTCCACCCCCACTATAGGTCAAAATATCAAGAGTGTGGGAAGTGTAATCCAAGGACATCCTGCTTGTGAATGGCCAGGAATGCGTGCGTAGGCAACGGAGAATGGCAGGCTCCGTTTCTCATACAGTAAGGTTAATTAAAAGTGGATATATTTTTTCACTGCAGTCTTGGCAGACAAAGGCCAATACTTTTTCCAGAATGGGAGCCATAAAATGTCCTGAGACATTGCCCTAAAACGTGCTCATCCGCGTCTTTCCTGTTTGACCTTAAGCGAGATTAGGCCAGCAGTCCTCAGAGAGGCAATGTGCCGCAGAGGAAAAAACGGCAGGGTCACAAGGTCCAGGCTGACTCCATCAGAGATGTGGACTTTCAGAAGTCTGCAGCCAGCAGAAGACAACGCAATGACATCTATGTGTTCAAGAATACATGGCACAAGATGTGATAAATGAAGACCCAGGGGTGGCCCACTTTGCATGAAGATGAGTTCAACCAACAAGATAAAAGGAATCAAGCTGAATCATTTGTTTTGAGAACTACATTGGCTATATTCCTAAAATATCACATTGTGCTGTATGTACACCTTTTCTTGGAAAGACAGAGAAGAGCAGTGATGTTTGGCTGAGAGCTATTCACTGTGGAAACCACAATATGAACAAGCTAGGGAATCCTGAGAGAAACACTACACTAAAACAGAAGTTCTTAAGAAAATAACATACATTACTGTAAATATTTTCTGCACTGCAAACATTGTCTCAAAAAATAAAAAATGAATTGTCCTGGGTCTCTTCATTGCTGCGCTGTACTGTGAGTACCGTACTTCAGTATTTTTTCAGTGTTCAATGCATTCTTGTACAATAATGTACAATAAAAATACAGATACAATGGCTACTTTTCTTAATTGCACATATTTAACATTATGACATTAATATGAAGTAAATTAAATTATGGATTAAATTAATACAACAGAGATAAATCAATTAAGAAATGGTTCTTCCAAGACTAACCCCTTGTGCAGTTGAATAGAGCAAGCCAACAAATTATCAATATTAGCAGTTCTGTCACAGAACAGCTGTATTAAAAGATTTAGTAAAGTTTTAAATTGTGTCTTAGTGACAGGAAGGGTGACCAGTTAAGTGTGCCACAGATATAAACAGTGTGGCAGTGATGATAAAGCCTTGTGTGGTGTGTAAAGATATAATTCCAAGGTTAAACAGCCACATAAATACTGCGGGCAGTTCAATAAACCGGGAAGCCTCTGATGAAAATGTTCTCTCAGCCAGTCTCCTGGTACCTGTATCTGTGCTGTTGCAGAGTCCATCTGCTGCAGCATTTCACAGGCGCAGTTTCCTCTACTCCTCTACTCCTAGGACCTGCTGACCTCTGCTACTGAAAGAAATTTAACAAGGCATTGAGGCTGACACCCGGAATGTAAATGATGTGTCCCCATTCTCATCCTGAAGAGAGGAGCTCCTGCTATGATGTCAGGGCTGATTTAGCCAGACGCGCCAAACGCCACAGCCAGAGAGACGGTCCATGAGCAAGGGCCGGTGGAAACAGGGAACCTACCTTTTCACAGATTGCCCTGGACCTGATTCTGATTAATTTTCATGATTAACAAGGTCAACAGTTTCAGTAAATGCCAATCAACGGCAGCTGGTTCCTCTCAACTTGATTGCATCTGATAGCTGTAGCATTATGGTACCCTTCTGCACTTCAGAAGAAATTATTTCAGTTCTAACAATTAAACTGAACTGCATTAAATAATGTGGATTATTTCAATGTGATCTGAGATTTGTTTTAACTTAAGTCCATTTGATAATTACTACAGCTAATACTACAGATACTACAGATAATTACTATACATATACCATATAGGTTCAGGACATCTCTGAAATAAATACAAATACAAATAAGTTCTTCACCTCTTCTGTTTGTAGCTCTACGGTGGCCACAAGCTGCACATCTCTCACACTGTATGAGAAAAGAGCTAGAATTCATTAAAAAAGCTAGACACAAGAGCTTAGACTCAGGAACATAGGGAATACACATCCCTGTTGGCTGTTAGATTCATGCACTGTACTTCTCATGCTGCAGTCCTGAGGCCCAAGGGTGGAAGTGACAGACTGACTAAAAACTGCAGATACAAGCAAATACAGCCACACAGCTAGGAAAGCAATAGGTCTGTATGACAATTGCCATTGATCTTGCTAAACTGAGGATGAATTTGATATTCAGAGGCAGCTAACTCACCTAATGTTACAGCCTAACACTACAAAATACAGTGAGCAGGGGGTTGTTTTGATACTGCAAGCGCCGAGGGCAGGGGTGGTACTGTGATGTAGAGGCAAAGGAACTGGGGTTCATGACAGAGAGGTTACTAGTTCAATTCCCAGGTGGAGCACTGCCATTGAACCCCTGAGCAAAGCACCTACCCTGAATTGCTTCAGTAAATATCCAGCTGCAAGCTATGTGGTGCCCTGGATAGGGGCTTCTGCAAGCAAGCAGATGAATAATGCAATGCAATCTCAGAGGAGGGATTCTGTGGCAGAGAGCTGAGCACAGAGTCTTAGCTGCACTTTTTCAATGAAAATGTTTGCACACCCCGAAAAGGTGTAACACCCACAAACTGGCTATATTCACAAATCTTCCCCTGACTCCCACAAACACAGTTAGGGAGTGGCCATTTGGCAAGCAAAAGGTGCAAAATAACAGACTGCCAGAGCAAAACATGGCAAAGGGATTCAAGGAGAGCACCCAGCCACCTAAAATAACCTCTTCATCAATGCGCTCGGGGCACCTGAAGACATGCTCTTCATATGGGAGCTGACCTCTCACCGTTTTCATCAGAAGAGCCTACACAGCTGGATGGAGGTATAATTTAAATGCCTCTGGGAAACAGAGTCTTTATGGGTTTAAAGAAGGCACAATCTTTCAGGCGGTTCATTACACATCACAACATTGTACTAGTGGCTGCTCTGATTTCCTGAGCTAGGCTTAGAACAGCTCGGCAGTCCAGGTACAGACTCACTGACCTCTTTACAACGTCTCACTTTTTTGATACGTGACAACTCAATTAACCCAAATGATATGGATCAGAGATAATGTCTTTCAAAGCGGAGGAACTACAGAAACAGGTATGCAAGGTACACCTCAAAAATTTTGCTGTCTGGCAGCACTTTCACATTAAGTTTGAGTCTTGTTCTACTTGACAGTCTAAAAAGTAATTGCAAAATGATCTCCCAACGAGTGTTATATTTTCTCCAGTTAATTTTTTCGCTTGCATTATTTCTAAAAAAATGTTACCCTGTTACTTATTCTACATTGTGTTGGTGGAAACTTGTGATGAAAGCTATATTATGATACGGTATTTTGTCAACAACTAATAATAAAAAATTTAAGTAAAGCTCATGATTGAATAAATGAGTAAAATAACCTCATTGTGAAGTTAGAGGCTGGTTAATTGAAGTGCAGAAGAAGCCTGCTATTGTTCTGGGGAAAGGAAAGGTAAGGAAAATGGCAGAAGTCCAATAGATCTGTCAGAATGAAAAACCTTTTAGGTATGCTTACTGTAAAGCAACAGCACAGCCATATTTAGACACCATAATATAGCCTCATGTGTCTCCATTCCCTAAAAGGCATTCATCACAAACAGGGTTCAAACCTTACAACAGGAGATCATAGGCTTGGTCTTTTGCACAAGTGAATATGGTCAGAGACTGCAAGAGGAATGTCATGTCTGAAAACAGACCCATTTAAACAATTATCTCTGCCACATGTGCATTGATTTTTTACTCTTTTTTTTCCCCCCTCAGTCAACTTTGTTTTGGAATTTCCAATGGTATCACAGCAACAACCTTTGTAGAGGAGCCCCTATGTCATAGTCTGCAGCCAAGAATAATTTTTCACCCGACAGGTCACACAGTGCACTACAGTGAAGTGAGCCCTCAATGAAGGACAGGCGCTACTCTGCTGACTTCACAGAGAAACTCCGATGCACCCGATGGATCGCAGTCTGCTTGAGAGCGGGAAGAGGAGAAAGGCCTGGCGGAACTGACGTGCAAGTGACATGGCCGGTTTCAAGTCTGGGCCATGGGACCTGGCCTGCTCTCAAACATAAAACCCTGCTCCTTGCTGACTGAGCCACCCCAAACTCCCATGAATGCACAGTTTCCATTATCTGTACCTAGTAGCCTGCCAGTAGTTCATGCTATGTTTCATTTAAGACCATCTTGAGAATGCTTATAAAGTAAAATTTCAGAGCTAGTTTAGTTTATTTGCATCAGGTGAAAAAGTTTTCAGTTACCGAATTAGTTTCTGTCAGTCTCTAATAGGTTAAACCGGGGAATAAATACAGGACACTTGTGGCAACAGAAAAGTGGCTCGTCTGAGATATTTAACCTAATTCACCTTACACACCTTTCATTTGTGACCTTTGGACTTTCTACATTTCCAATAGCGTGCAGTAACTCGCACAATTGGGCCAAACCATTTGAGAATGTTATTAAATGTCATGCCTCGTGACTGTGAATGTGCAAAAAAAAAATCCACAGGGAAGCTGACACATCAATCAAGTGATTGTATCACTTCCTGCACCTGAGAAATGACCTCTCAGATTTGCAGAAGGCAGATAATCGCCCAAACAATCTTAATAAATTCAGTGCTGCTAACTACTAAGTGACGAATGACGTCACGTCAATCAATGCTGTGTAGACTTCTCGGTTGGTGCAGAATGCTCCATTTGCACTCATCTTTAACTTGAGGAAAACCGTGCTCTAATGATTCAGATACAGAGCAGAGCAAGGAGCGTTAACTGAATCCTTAAACATCTGAAGCATTGACAAAATTATAGCCGACATTGACTGAATGAGCAATTCCAATAATGAACTGGAGCAAGACTAATTTCATATGCAAATTGCCCTTGTCATTTTGGTTCTCGTCACCCCACTGACCCCCCCATGGAGAAAGCTCTTGTCTGGAATATATGTGAAATGAATATTAATGTAGGACCATGCTAATCAATAGCATGGCCTGCCTCCTTTACAGTACAGCTATGGTCAGTCTTACAGAACATATCTGTGTGTACACTACATGAGAGACAAACAATGAAGGAGGTGAGGGGCTAGATATCAGATATGATTGACATACAGGCAGTTCCTGCTTTACCACAATTCTGATGGGCCACGTCATGAAATGCCCCCACAAACTGTTTTTTAATGACAGAGTGACCGGTGAGTGAGAGCAAGAGTGAAAAAAGAGACATGACATTGTGAAGTTTTCCCATCTTTCTGATTTTAGTTTGATGTTTTTATTTAGCAAATTTGTGAGGGCCAAGCTGCAGAAGATCATGAGTGCATGCACCGTCTTGCCCCTGTGCAGCTAAATAAACACATGACTGAAGATGGCAATTTGCATCTTGAAGTTCATATCCTGTCACTCCCAATCCATGACTGTAACTTTACTTCATGTGTAAGTATATGTAAATGTACAAATATACTATGTCCATACTGTATGAATATTCAACTAAATTGCATATTTAACTAGTCTTTTGTAAAGAATGAGATTTGTGGCCCAGGTTCAGGAAAGTTTTGCAATTACTTGCAATGTATCATCTGTGGGAAAATGAGATCCATTTCCTTACAATCAGGTCTGTGTCAGGGTTTCCGAGAACAGATTGTGTCATAAAAATCAGGACCATCTGTATAAACAAGAGGAAATGTATTTGAAATCTAATTCCTGTGGAAATACTCATCTTTCCCTGAGCAATTTACCACTAGCCATTTGGCAGATGTAAAAGATGGATATTTAAAAGCTAACGTGACATATTAACAGATGTAGATGTAGACACCTTACAATTTTCAAATTATAACTTGATGGGATGGAGGACAATTGGAAGTGAAATGGCGGACACAGTAATGGCATGAAATTCAAGAAAGCTGCTTAGGGCTTGCATGTATTTTTAAGAGCTTGTTAAAGGGGGTGTTTGAGGGATTCTGCTAATCTGCTGATGATCTCTCATTGGTATTAATGCTGATTACTTCAGAAGAGTCATTGTGACACAAAGGCTATGACTGTATTCCAAAAATCCACCCTGCTGCTTCAGATGGCTTCCAAACCTGTATCACCTGTCCTCTGATGAAGAAAATAACTCAGTTTTTTGTGTGCAGTATAGGTGCATGGCCTTCAGAGATGAGTGATTTTTAGTGATCAGTAGATGTAACTGGTCTGTAGATCCACAGCAGCATTCGTGTACACCAGAAGCTGATGTGAAAGCCACTACAAGCCTTTTGAGAATTTCAGTGAAGATTTCTGAGAATTTCTATGCGGGTCTCTTCAAAGGTACATTAAAGTGACGTCTGTCCAGGCTATAACGGAAAGAGGCCCACAAATACATTATAGACAGCCTCTGTTCCGGCAGTCAGTAGCTGAAACAAAACAGTCTGCTCTGGTCAGAAAACACTGGTTCTACAGTAAAATGTGTCAGTGGAACAGAGTGCAAAGCCAATGGCTGGGATTAAATCAAAGCTATCAAATCGTCTCGAGTGCTACTCAAAATAAACAGCACCTAGATTAATCTGCTACTGTTTTATACATTATCTACACCATCAAGCCTTGGGGGAAAAGTCATTTTGTAGTAGTAAGGTGCAATAATAAACTACAGTAGGAATATTTGTACTTTTTATGATTTCATTGCACTTTACCCTCAGATGGCTTGGCTGTGTTGACTGAAATCATGGCAATGCACAAGACACAATGCAAAGTACAATGGCTAAAATGAAAGATATATAATAGGTATAAAATGGTATAAACTGAAAGGAGTATGATCAAATCAGTGGGTGAGGGGCAAATTAGGAAGAGCTGCAGTTAGAAGGGAAGATTGCATCATACATTCTAATCACACCTCCTCAATCTCAGCATCTGATTATGCTTTGAATTTAGTATATGTTGGCCATATGTCACTGTAGCTGATTCTTCCACCTTTCATCATCCCATTTGTCTATCTAAGATTGACCATGCATTGATTCCAAGGGTGGATGCTGAGGTGTGTCTCCTATTGTCTTTAAAAAGATTCTGGATCCTTGATGTGGAAAAAAATGCAATTCAAATCCATTCATATCACATTGCACCACTTCCCCGATGAAAGGTCGTGCCTCCATTGATCGGCAGTTCGTATCGTTCATCACTTGCTGGGGAGTAAATAGTGCTCCCGTTTCCCTATTAAGTCAATTTCCATGATAATCCATTCCCTGGGACGGTTCTGTCAGGGTGACTTTCAAGGTCAGCCATTACACACACAAATGTGTCAATAAAACTAGGCATATTGACAAAGTGCAAATGAAGCAGCGAAGAGCAATTAAGATATCTGGGTTATAATAGTGACAACCAAGGGCTATGATACAATTGTTAATTATTTGGCACACTAACTAGCCTACTACTGCACATACAATGTGCTGCCATGGTGATGATGCTTTGTATAGATCCATAGCTGGAAATACATATCTGATATACACATAGAATATACGAATATTTTAATATTTTGATTTCTCTAGCCTTAATAGTTTAATGTGTATTCATGTGAAGCAATAATATTTGAATTTCCCACCTAAAAAGTAGACTATTAATTTAATCTACTCTGTGCATAAATTTCATACAATATTTAATGGATTTTACCAAGTCTTAAGTATTATGTTTTATAGGCCTCTTAATGAAGTATTGCATTAATGTTGAATCATAATATGTTGATCAGTAATCAAACCATACTTTTTCATATCTCTGAAATCAGACTGTGGTGTGCTTTTTTTGCCTTTTATCTAAAAAATAACAGACCCCAGTGACTCACTTCAGCCAACTCAGTCCATGATTCAGACTTTTCATTGCATTCATCTCTGCGGGAAAGTTATATTCCCTTTTTTACTACACCACTTTACATTACAGGCATCAGAAAATGCTGTTCTAACATCTGACATTTCTCGTTTTGAATTTGCTATGAGCACTGATTGCAGCGAGTCCTGCTTTGCAGCTCACCGCACACACACTGAAGTTATCATGGAAAACCGATGGACACTCTATCCCTGGCCTAACCTCGGGAGGAATTGTAGGTCAGCGCTTCAGCCTGCAGCCCGACCGTCAGCAAATTCCGCCACTCTAGCGTTACGCCACCCAATCCTTCCAGGGTGGCAGAGCGGTGACCCGGCAAGGACAGGTGTCCAGGAAGGGCGGCATTGTTCTGGCTCCTTCTGGGGGGAGGGCAGGGCAAGGTGAGCTCAGGTAACGCTTCCTGAAAGTGACCCCCTCATCCTCCGCCGATGCGCCCTGGATCATAAATAGAAGGCTGCGGATTTCGCCCTTGCCAGTCTGGTCGACTTCCTCTCGTCTCAAGCAGCTGTGGCAAGATTTATTACGGATTTTCTCCCAGGAGCTGCGTAGTGTCTGTCTACTGTAAGAGACTATTAATAGGCTCGGATTGTTCTGAAATGCCATGGAGGGGGTGTGTCGCCGGACCCTTTGTTCTGCCGGTGGCAGCTGGTGTTACATACAGCTGGGTTCCAGAAAATGAAGACTCAATTAAATCTGCCCACAGTACGCTTTGGTCGCAAAGATTGAGGAAGGAGTGACATTTCTTATGGCATACATTTTCTATTCATTTCAGGGACTGGTAAATGTACAAGTTAATGTAAGCATCAAAAAGCATAATGCTTGTTTAGATGTGTTACCCAAAGTTAACTACAGCACATTGCTGTTCGATCAAATCTGGGTCCAAGTCTACTTATGGAATGCGAGCATTTTTGTTTACTTTTTGATTGAAGGGTATGGTCTTTCATGTCTGTTCATCACTGCTTACAGTGCCTCGTCCAGGTCTCTTTGAATCACAAGGCGTTAATCTCACATTTATCATTTAATATGCAGATGTAATTTGAGCTTTCAATTAGTTTCAAGTTTTCTGGAAAAAGTCAATACGTATTTGAAATTGAACTCCAGAGAAAGTGTTTGGTTAGACATAATGAGCACACAGCAAATTAGTAGCCCTGAATTATTCATGCTTACTCTGTACTACCACATAACACTTTCCCTAGGTTTAATATTACCACCATCAGTGTATTTTTTTAAACATTTGCCCTGGTATTAAACCAATATTTGTCTTTGACTTAAAAATAGAAATTCTATTATTTATTTCAAGAAAAAGTGACAGTTAAATTCATTTGTAAATCAGCATTTCAGGAGTTACATAAGGTTTCCCACAATGCATAGTGTCCTTGAAAAAATGACAAAAAACAGTCCTTCTATACTTCCTGATAAAGACTTAAGTTGAAATGTGTCATGCTTGTTACCTTTCTTTAACTAAACGGAAGGAACTTGGATAACAAAGTCAAGGTTTGCCCTTCACTTTTTTGATAGAGTCTGCAGCAGTCCACGTTCTAAGGAGATATGTGGGAATTAGCATTAATGAACTACCCACTACTTTTATTGAATACTTAGCTTGCTACAACCTGCACCTCAAGGACACCTAAAGCCCTGTTCTGTGAAGTACTGTATCTGCCTTTATGTTCACTGTATATTCTCTTTACACAAATTACAGCCTGATGCCTGTCAAGCCTAATGGTTGGAGTAAGAATATTTAAGCAGTGACCTCACCATCGTCACTAAGAACCTTTCACCCCTACACGCTGACCTTTAATGGCTGATAACTCATAAGTAGTGGCGCTGATGACAGGGATATGGGTTTGGCATGCAGTCAAAGAGCATAGTGTTCAGCCACAGTGACTGCTATGAAACCATCAGTCCAATTATTATAAAAGCCGGCCCTGTTTGCAGCACGCAGCTGCAGCGGCAAACCATATAAGCATCAATTCTCTGCTCATACTGAGTAGTTGAACATTTTGTCAGCGATGTCACTTTGCAAGTCCATGAAAATGTGAGTGATCAAGCAGCATGACCACCCCTTGGTTGCCTCCTTGTGCCTCAGGCATAAAGTCAACCATCTGAATATTCACAGAGGTTGAATGTGTTGAATTTGCTGCCACCTCCCCTTATTAGGGTCAATGCTATTCGAATGTTTGCAGAGTAACAGAAGCCGTAGGGAGGACATTGCAGAAGGAGCGAGAGAGCAGGTCTCCATCTCGCTGGTGTCAGTCGGCGACCTTTTGGACTGCTGAAGTGTGAAGTATTTTGTCCCGTCCTCTTTCAGCTGTAATTGATGATGGAGGACTGCCAGCTGGTCTATTAGGCTCAAGGGCACTTGGTGGGCTCTTCAGAATACAGGGGATTGAGGTCTTGGGCCGTCCAAAAATTGCAGGGGATTGACCCTGTCATGACTAATCTCCCGGAGCCCTGTCCGTGCTACAGGGCTGATCTCTCCATTGGAAACGCGTGTGAAATCAATCAAAGAGTGAGCTCAATGCTGCTAACGCCTCGCAGTGCTCTAACCAGGTCAAAAAAAAAAACCCAATAGTGGGAGCAAGCCTTTTCAATCTACCCACAAGTTTTGTTTTGCTTCTGTACTAGCTGAGTAATGAATTTATGGCTGAGAGATTCATGTGGAGACTGCAGTGATGGTTTTCTGTTTGTATAACTATGCTGCATTCTTCGCAGAGTAGTTTACCAGCCCAAGCAAGCCAATGAAAAAAAAAATGCTGGATTCAGTGAATGCAGATTGAAACCAAGCACATTCCCAGGTGGGTTTTGAAAAAGCGGCTTCTTGCAGTTTCACTGCACTCTGTTTTATGTTAGCTTTATTTCCCATGGCAATTTGTAAAGGACTATGCTGTATGATCAAACAAAACACAAAGGAAAAATGGGAAAAATATAGCAATACATATTCAAGTAAATGTATCAAAACTTCTGACAATTCTGGAAGACTTGTTTGGAGAAATAACCGAGAGGGACTCGGAGCATACCCTGCTGTAAGGTTTTGCACTCTGTGAACCTGCTCTGTAATCTCACCCTCACTGTTCTGGAGCCCTCACACTGTCTGGCGTTGGCCAGCCCAGGCTAGGGGTTGGTTGGGGAAAGCTGGCTCTCCTGCGGACTCCAGGCTTTAGGAGTCTGCCACCACTGAGACTGGGAGGAAAACCGCTTTCAGTGCCCTGATCGTGAGGCCCACAATATGTAGTGCTTTGATAAGATTTGGCCTCAATAAGACACGCCTGGCCTACTCTGCAGTTTCACTGAGCATCATGAAGGCGCAGTGTCCAGACGGCTCGGCAGGTGGGAAGGCAGTCCGAGCGGTCCAGCGAGCCGGGGGTGTCGGAGGCGGGGTTGTGAGAGATGTAGAGATGATGGCAAGTGCAGCTTCCCTCCCCTCCAGCTAGTATACTTTCAAGCAGCAAGGCTGTCATGTGAAATCACCCCAAGTGCCAAATCACCGCCAAGGCGCAGCTTTCCCCTGGGGCAAAGTTGTACAGAGAGGTCGTGCCACAGTCCGCCCCCTAGTCTAAGCTTGAAGACACGTGCCACCAAATTTAATACCCCTGGGGCATGTACCCATATCAACAGCCTTCCAGCAGCAGCATTTATTTATTCCTGAGGTCAAGGGATCCAGGAATCCGATTGGACAGGGAAACCGGGCGGAGAATAGCGGCTAAAGTAGACAGGCAATGCAAAGCAGCCCAGAGACCATGTTTTACTGCCTCTGCCAAATGAATACCACCAGCTGCATGGAGAGATAAACTAAAGGGCAGCAGCACTGATTGAATCTGTGAGAGAAAGCATGGGGCCACACGCATGAGCCAGAGTTTGAACATTAACAGCAACAGGAGTCTCAGAAAACAACAAAATGGTAAAAGGAACAATAAAACTAGACTAGCAATTGGACTGAAGTTGGCCAAGACAGTTCCCTGTTGCTTGTGCCCGGCCATACTGACTATACTCAACACATAGCATAGAACCAGAAACCAGCAGAACACACAGACAATATAGCCAGACAACTGTAATAATAAAGGCTGATTTTTTTTTTCACTGAAATGATTGCTTACTCACGCTTATGGCAACTATTTCACAATATAGCAATTTGTGTGAATGCCATAGCTTTGATGTCTTTCATTCAAGGTGACCATTTTGTTTCAAAGTGGTACACTCTCAAATACCAAGTATACCATCCAAGCACTGATCAAGGCAAACCCTGCGTAGCTTCAGCCATGCGACAAAAAAATCAGTAGGATGGCACAGCTGCTGGTAAAAAACCAGATGGCAAGCTCATAGCTGTAGCTATTAAGGTTGACATACACACATGTGTTGCAGGAACAAGTCCATTTACCAAGTTGTTACTATAGTCCCTGATTGAAACGTAAAGGAGTAATTTATGCAACAAAACAGCAAAAATAAACTTGTGTAGTGAGCAACCCACATATGGTGAGCACCCCAATGCAGCTTGGTATAGTATTCAGCTGTTGTCTAGAAAAAAAAAAAAATCAGATGAGATTTAGTCAGGAGTTTAAACTCTTGAAGTTGTGTTTGTGTATCCAGTTAACCACAGCAGTCTTGACATTTCAAGGTTTAGACCAAAAGGGCGTCTTATTCTTATCTATAAGCTTATTAAATCTCCTTTTGTTATGTTAGAGCACACAGAGGGTTTAGACTCTTCAAAGTTTCATGCACTACAGATGCAAAAATAAATATCGCACCCAGACTCACACACATAAATGGATTTCAAAAGCAAATTATGAAATGATGTTTATATTATATTTGGAAATAATGGCTTTAAAGATAAACACATTTTTTTCATTGAAGTATCTAATGCTATACAGAAAGGTGATACTTGCCTTGCTTGGATATTGCAAAAGACAGACCTCCTTATGTCAACACAGTTTTGTGTAGCTGGGATAATGCACTGCTTATCATTTTTAGGTCAAAATGGTGCATGGAAATGTGACCTTGATCTGTCGCCACACAGTGTGAGAGAGATCTGTGCAACTATGCAGTTTGAGAGTTTACAGTTTTTACAAAATCTGATTTTGATGAATCAGAGAGTAGTTCAATAGGTTTTTACACATACTACTACTATTACTACTTACTACTAGTACTGCTACTACAACTACTACTACTCAGACTTGGCACCAGGAGAAAAAAGGGGTGCAATTTAAATCCACAGGGGTTCACAAAAAGTCATAAACACTATGTAGGCATCGGGATATAAGGAGACAACTGGGGGTGCACAGAGGTCCATTTGGGGATGCAATGCACCCCTAAGCACCCCCAATAGCACCGGCCTGGCTACTACTACTGCTACTACTACTACTACTACTACTACTACTAATAATAATAATAATAATAATAATAATAAAATTAAAATTAGAAGAAGAAGAAAGAAAATGATAATGAGTACATTGATAGATATATGCATTTTGTCTGAATGTATGATATTTCTTCATTTGTTTGAAATCTTCCCCTGCCTAAGTAAGCAATATTGTGGAGCAAAGATGTTATTAAAAAGTATTGACTGCCACCTAGTGAACATTTAATGCATTACAAAGTCTAATAACTTAAACACGTAATTCTAACACAACCTCAAAAGGCCAAACAAATACCCATAAAACAGTCTGCATTCCTTTTTATGATTATTTGTCACATCTTTGCAGGTTTTACAGTGGCTTAAAAGGATTTCCCACTGGTCTGTCTTGTCTTCATTGCTTAAATGAGACCACATTTAGCCAATATTAATGTGTATTTATTTAATAAATTATGTCCTACTCCCTTATTCTTTCTAGTGTTTCCCACTTGTTTGAAAAACATTTGAAGAGCCAGTAGCCATACCATCTTTTAATGCTCTCATGCCTGATGGATTAGGTTAAGTGGGGCCAGGTGAGGACAGTACTTGGAATCTGAGAACATCTTTGGTTCCTTCTTGGTGATTCAGCTGGGGACAGCTCTGGATCAAGCAAATTCAATGCCACAGTGGAGTTATGGGGACACGGTGCCCTAGGAGGTCCGTACTGTGGATAAAATGTGAAAGCTGTTACACTGTGGTCATTAAAGATCCAATGGCAGTTATTGAAAGAAGAATGGGTATTAATCCAGTGATGTGGCTAAAATTTAACTATGGCCATCTAATCATTCCCCTGCAGTTAGGTAGCTGCATAATCTGTACTGTTTCCTACAAGAAACCACTTCTGTATCTTCCCAAACACGCTGATAAACTAAGAGCAAATGACCCGCCTTTCCTCTGACCAAACAGACATCTTCAAGGGCTAAAGAAACAAAGGAAACATGCTCCCAAAACATATGACATAGAAATTTTATTGTACAGTTCCCATGAGGCCATGGATCAGTGTCCTACAACACAGATGCTACGTAATATGTGAAAGCTATATTCATGGCCTTAAGCTGTAGTTAGCATGCTGTAATGCAGTTTTTTAAACAGAAAAAACACAAATAAGATTCTGACTTGCATGTAAACTGATGCAAGGTGTATACAAAAATTAAGGCTTGCTGGACCGTTTTTCATTGCAGGCTTGAAGAGGTGCACACTGTGTACTATTGCTCAATTCTTTCCTTTATCACTTGTGATCCCGTTGCTTTTCTCTCCTCCCCCAAAGAGCTTTGAAAAGCACGCTGACCTTTAAACACAAGCAAACCCAAGACTGAACGAAGCAAGACATTGAACAAAAATCTTCCTACGGAAAACTCAAAAGCTCAAGTGCAATAGTATCATAGGAGATTACATTCACAAGCACATTTCGTGTTACGCTGTACATCAGTGAACCACACAGACTCAAAATGACAAATGGACAAATCGTTTCAGTTTTAAATCCAAGGCATCTGAACGATATTCTTTGGACAAGTAACTGAACAAATATGACTTGGCAAGGCAGCATTAAGGGAAAAAAAAGAATTAAACAAAAGTTCTAAAAGATTCTACTGTACATAAGTTGCATTTTGTGTGCACAAGAGTGACCCCCATCCAAATAAAGTAAAACTATGCGTAGTTATCCCCCAACAAGAAAAGCAGAATTAGGTTTGGACGTAAAATGTTAACAAGAAGTCCAGTTTATTTCAATAACAAGTATGAGTGAGACAGGGAATTTTATTCTTTCTGTTTGTGGCTGTCTTATCACCTCACAAACAGACTTCTGCTATATAGAATGAGCACTCTGCTTGCACAAAATGCCAGTGGATTAAGGGAAAATGTCTTGTACCGTCTTTATCAGTATTATTTTTACAATGTTTGTAGCTCCTGCAACAATATGTGTATGGAAACAGTCATAAAAAGAGAAACTCCCAATGATTCCCACCCCACAGCTGTCACAGACAGGCAAGAGAGAGGAAGGTCCTTCTGAAACTGTGTGGAACACAGTTCCTGGCCTGTACACACACAGCTTGTTCTCACTGCAGACAAGGCACAATGGAGGCCTATGTTTCAATTTTTCCTCAGGTCTCCTGTAGACATATGTAATTATTTAAGAAGTGCTACTTAATCAAACATAACAGCACTCACAACCCTTTTCTAACATTCATTAGACTACATGACAATATTCATTCATGAAGTCATAGCCACTTATTTGTACTTACATCAAATATCATTGAGTATGCAGTGAGCAATGACAGTTGCCAGTTGGAGTAAATGGATATGGATTTTTATGAATGAAGTTAGGCAGACTTATGTAGCACTTACGAAGTTATGTGTCTACATCCACAGAGGACCCTGTTAACATGTTAATTTCCAAACATCAATTAGGAATCAAACACCACATTGAATAGCACAGCAGGTTTGCTTTTTTCAACCTGACATAAATGGTTGCAGGTAACAACATCAAGTAATACTTGAGACCACCTTAAAAATCTTATTGAATTATAGGAGTTACTATGGCTAAAAACTTTGTTGTTTGCCCAAGGGCTGTTTTATTGTGCTGACTATAAAGAATAGTCACCAAAATAGTAAATAAATAATAATAAATTAAAACAATCTATGTATTCTAAAGGCAGGCACATGACTCAGTTGTAAGTTCAAATGGAAGCAGGTATATATAAACAATTACTAAATACAACTACTTTACTTTTAAAGTATTGCATTGGTTATGTCATGGAGGGAAATCCTGAACAATATTGAATCAGTGGGTGTAAAATTAAAGGAAGTAACAACGTTTCATTTAATAATAATAACGTAAGTTTTTGCATTGTCTTCTCAGCTAAATTCTTTCTCAAGTTTAACCTTTTAGATAAAGTAGAATGTGCACATAATATTCATCACCCACTGGTGATAAATATAAGATATAGTAAGATATAAAAATGGCATTTTCAGCAATACATTAATAAAAGTATAACTATAAATATACCCACCCAAATAGTGCTTGTCATGTCTTTTAAGATGCGCATTATCTGAAGAAAGCTAGAAAGACATAAATACATACAGAACAATATATACAGAGCTAAAGATTCAAATAACTCTTTTGTTTTATATTGTACAATGATTCAGTAGAAACATGCTGAAATACAATATACTGAGATTTTGTAAGGCAGGATGTTTGAGAATTTAGCTTTCACATTGCTTCTTTATGGGCTACTAGTTTTCCTATTGACACTAAAATGCTCATATTCAATCTAACCACAATGCACTTTGTCCTTAACTCTGAGCAATGAATTTTAGCAAAGTTCAGAGCAAAAGTTTGGTATTCACTGAAATTAACAATGTAGTGTAAGGAACAAACAAAAAACACAGGGCTTTCTTAAGTCTGTTACTTTAAGTTAAGAACTCACTGCATTGTAGTTGGATTGAACTCCAAGTTCCAGGTTTTCTGGCTTTTACTGGATAAGGCACACCTTATGGCTTAAGAACGTTTAGTGGATGAAGGGGTTTGCATATTAGAATGCAATAATAGCCTTGCCTTTCAAAGACACAGCAGTAGCAAAGGAAATATCTAAGAGATTCTCAAGTTATGCAAGAACTGTTTTGATAGGTCGGTATTTGTACCTCTTTGTACTTTACATGTCTGCACAAACTGTTGGGGAACATTGAAATAACAGTGGATCTGATTGTATGATTGGATTGCTTCTCAGTCTGAACATATGACCAACTCTGAATTGTTGATAAAAAACATTCACTATATATATTTAAAGTAGAATGGATAATACCACATTTATGAACCCTGAAGAATGAGGTTGCAGGAAAGCAAATATGCTTCTTTCTGTCATATCTGGGGACAACGATTGTAGTTAAACTTAGTGTTTATTATTAAAATTTTAAAGAAGAAAATTCAGTTGATTAAAAAATCAGTTGATAATATTGTGGCTCATCATTGATGACGATAATATGGAGTTTTGGACCTCAAATCTATTTGTTCGCTAATATTATCATTACATTGATGAGTGAGGTGATTTTTTACATGGGAGCTTGCTGTAATAATTCACTATGCTGTCACTGAGTCATGCCATACATTTCAAGGATGAGATATTTGCATGTAAAAGAAATATAAAGAATGTGAAATTATTAAAGCACTTTTTAAACCCCCATAGAGCCACAACAAAGCTAATGTTAATCTCCATTTCAGCTTGCCTATAAATTTAATCTATTTATAAAAAGGTTGAGGTAAAATATTCATGTATATTTATACACTTGTTCTCTACATTTTCTTATTTACTTCACCATTGCAGTATTAGCTGAAATTAAACCAATGCCTATCATGCAAAGTAATGCTTTTGATTTCATGTCAGACAAAACAATTAAATGAAATTAATTCTCATTTCACATCCCTCTGTTAAACTACATGTATTACTTTGACCCAAATGCATCTCAGTGATTATATACAGTATTTGAAATTTGTTTTACGTTGTAGAGTATAGCGTTAACATTCTGTAAATTATGATTAATCTATTGAGCTATAAAATTAGCTTTAAGAGGCTCTGCCTTGCATCAAATGCTCTCTTTATTTCCAAAATCATACAGTAGCTTTGTTTTCCAAGGCATTTGTTTGCCATTAGAGCACATTTAGCATTTTCTAGTTATAGGACTTGTTGCCATTGTGACAATATTACTTGAGTGAACTTCAAATATGCATTACTTGTAATGACATGCTTTGATCAACATGCAAAGCAGTTGTGATTCACCTGGAAGGATTTATTTCTTCATAGCTTTCATTAGGTCATAGAAGAACAGGGCTCTAGTGCATTGCTAGCTGGTGCATAACCGTAGTTTAGACAGTAGTATATATTTGCAAGGAACAATTTACCATTTTTTTTGGTGATTGTGTTGCCATGGGTTAAGACAGGCAGAATCCAGAAATGAGCTCCAAAGTGGCTGTCTGACATGTGTGTTGCATCACAGAACTGAAGATAATGTTGATGATGATGAGAAAGTGCATGGCCATGAAATCTCTTGAATATCTTTCATATCTCATCATTCGTAATTGTGACTGAATGAATGACAGTCTTCCTGCTCCTTAAACAAAAGAATGCTTCCGAAGTTTGCCACATACATTCGGGGGAACATGAACAGTCTGTCACAGGGACATGGGAATACCTCAAAAATACTGTGCGGACACAGTCCACAGAGTACAGTAGATGTGCCTTTCGTGAGGTTAACCCGAATGTTTCAAACTAGAAGAGGACTTCTGATGGGTAGAAACAGCCATGACTGTGGCCTAGTCACTGCAGCAGTTGCTTCATCGCTCCTTTTAGCAGTCATTGCAGTATTTTCAACGGTCATTCCAGAGTTCACCAGGTGGACTGAAGCACAGGAGCCTGCTAGGATGCGGTCTTCTCCCTCACAGGAGACACTTCCAGATATGGTCTCCCCAGCATGCTTTGGACCAGCAGTCCCAATTTTTGGGCCTACTTGGAGCCTGACCAGCCCCTGTCCCCGTAGACCACGTCTCCAGTCGAGTGTGGCGACGGGGGGCAGGGAGTGCAGAGGTCGGAGTCGGTGTCCGACTCGCCCTCAGCAATGTAGGGCCGGACCTTGGCGCAGAGCGCCACCCCGCCGAAGTAAGCACTGTTGTTGAGGAAGTCCACGTTCTCCTTGGACTGGGAGATGCTGAAGCCACTGAAGGAGCGCTCCAGCTCCTCGTGGTCCACGGAGGGGATGGAGATGGACGTGTCGCTGTCCCTCAGGGCGCTGTCCCGCTCCAGCTGCTGCTGGTGCTGCTGCTCCAGCCGGAGGGGGTCCGACATCCCCCGGTGGCTCCCGCTGTGGCCCGTGGAGGAGCGGTCGTGGGCCGGGGGAGGCGGGATCCGGACGAGGGACGGGTCTCCCACGGGCGAGCTGCCCTGGCTGGGGTGCTGCTGCCAAGAGGTGGAGGGAGGACAGTGGCCCTGGGTGTTGCCCGGTGGAGGGTCGAAGTTCTTCTGGCCGGCTGAGCTGCCGGAGTGGATCATCTTTCCGAAGGGTCCGTTCTTGTCCATCTGTCGGTTCTCCACAGGGCTGTGGTAGGGAGGTGCCGGGTCGGGCTCCTTGGACCCAAAGTAGGCGTCAGTCTCAGACTGGGGGATACCCATGCGCTGGATGTAGATGTTGACCAAGAAGTCCAGCTTCCTCTCCATGGAAATCACCTGTGGGAAGGTAAGGACTCGTGATGCCCGGCACACAGCTTTCGGGAAAAACCCCAAGAGGCAGCAGAGTCTCGCCCTACCTGTTTCTCCACTTTGCCCAGTCTGCCCATCATGCTGGGGTCGTCCGGGATCTCTCCCTCTGCTGTGCCTTTGGGACGCTCCTTATCCGTTACCTGACCTCCCCTGCCAACAATCTGGTCAACTCTAGCAGTTAGAAAAAGAAACCACACCTAGAACAAAGCCGATTAAAAGAGGCCTCCTCCATGTCTACTTGCATTACACTGGCAGTATGGAGTAGTGTGTCAGGTGCATTCATCTTATTACTGTAGAGCCAAATGTAATGAGTAGTAAATACATCCAAATATGCAAAATGTAAACATCATTTTCATTTTGTGAACTGTATATAAAGGATGTGTGAGATTCCACCAAAATGTGTGTATTAAAAATTGAAGGGAGCAATTGTAAATTTGTGCAACAACTAATATATTTTGATTGAATGACAAAATTAATCAATATCTCAAGGGAAGTTCTGTGGCTCTAACACCTTACACCACTTACACCATGCCCTCGATCAAACAGACTCAATCAGGTCCTAGAATGACCAAGGATGACCAGTGGCCTATGGGAGAATCGCTCCTGCTGTTGGCTTGATTGAAAGGAATGTAGGATTGTGGGTAGTGGGGGAATGAGCACTCTCAGGTAGCCTACAGTTCTCATCTGCCAAGCTGGGATTGGGGAGTGGGTAGGTGGGGGGAGGGGGGGCACACACATGGGGTAAAATGAAATGGATAGGGGATCGACACAGAGAGAGGAAGAAGGAATGGGGAGCTCTTCAAACCCTCGAAGGTCTTCTTCCTCCTGTTTTTGTGTGGCGGCTGAGACCTTCAATGTGCTTTGCAAGCTGGGAAACGCATAGACAGTCAATCTACTTAATTCACGTGACAAAGACTTTTAAGTCATAGGACCTATAAGTCCCTTTCCCCTGGGTGTGTTGCTCTTAGGGGGTCTATTAAAGAGAACGTCTCTACATGAAGAAATGAAACTGCAGACCACAACAGGTAAAAGAGAACTTTGGCACCCTTTGCAAAGTCACTTGTTCTGTTATGCATAATATGATTCACCAAACCTAGCTCTGCATCATTCTCATCAGAGAACAATGCCACACTAACATTCCTTGAAGTGTGTAAAAATTAACACTGATAATGACATTATGGTGTATGGTAACACCAAAGGGAAAGGGGCCTTACACTATATATATTAGTTTGATGAATAATCTTACACTTAGTATTAGTTGAGACTGATCCAAACTAGTTACCACGAATTTTCCCCAAATTGCCCAGCAGACTGCCACTTTGATTTTGACCTGCATGTACATGAGAGGGAAAATACAGGCCCAGCTAGAATTCCATTCATGAGCCCATTGCTTGCCCTGCCTGGAGACAGTGCAGCTTCTTAAAGTAGGGTTTCATTAAAAAATGAAACAGAAGGGATATGTGGCATATCAGGACAAGGGGTATCATCTGACATGCTTCATTATGCTTCATGCCACCATGCATAAAGCAGTGAATAGGGAGGTATGACATGTTTTAGAGCACCATTGGTTTTCCATTTTCCATTGCATTCTGATGAAGCAGAAATTTTCAATGCATCGCAGTCATATCAGCTCAATACCTTTTTTGTTCAGCTATATGACAGCCTGAATGTGTTTGGGGGTTACTGTGCAAGACACTTCTGGGATTATTTTAGCTGGGTAATGTTAGTTAACATTTAGTCGAGAGGATAATTTAAAGATGTGTAAAACTACAGGTCACCTAAGACTGTTTACCAAAAAAACTGTGATGAGTTTTATATTTATTTTAAACTTACCTTTATATATACCTGTTTGAATAGTTATATTTTACAGTTATGTTTTCTGAAGTTTTTTTTTTTCAAAATAACCCTCTTTGGAATGTGTCAAGATGGCTTGATATATCAAACCAAGCATTTTGAGTATTTTCCCTGAGTTCTTTTCTAACAGTGCCTATGAGCCTGTAAAATTTGATATTACTGTGATGAAAAAAGAAAAAAGGGGAGACTGTCAAAAGAGTCTGAAAAGAAACTAGTATGAAAAAGTTAAACTATGTGTGCAGTTGGGTAAAGTCTGAGACATTCTAATTTGGCTAACTGAGACTGTTTAATCTGAACAGCTGCAGTAGTAAATTAAATAATATGCTGATTATGAGTATTTAATGTTCTCAGGTTGTACACATAAGTAAGGAATGTTTTACCATTAGCTGAGTAACAACCTTCTGGACTATTCCTTGCACTTTAGACCTCAGGATAAATGGGTAATGATTAGGTAAAAACAAGGTACTGGAATAATTAGGTATAAAAATGTAAATGCAATGTTAACTTCCTCCCAGAATGTATGGCTTGTTACAAAGAATCAATGAGTAATGTAAATTAAATAAAAAATAAGTGGGATCAGAGCTGTAACATGCCAACACTCTGAACAGCAATGCTAACAATCTTCGCTGTATTACTCTTCCAGCATGTTTATTAACTGTGGTCAATAAGTGACCTAAAGTGATGGAGACTGAGACAAGTACAGGTGCTGACTCTAATGTACTGCCACATAGCCTGAATCAAAAAAGGTTTTTTGCTGTTGGTCAAATGGGAGAAAGTGAATGGCCCAATAAGAAGGATGCAGTTTGATGCAACCTAACCTAGGAGAGTATTGGGGAGACTCTTTGGGTCCCTTGATGGTATACTTCTTATGGCGGGGAGTTGAGATTGGGGGACCCACAATCAAGTCTATCCTGGCAAGGCAAATAGAAAAGACACCAGCACAATGCATAATGAAGCAACACGTGGGAATCCTACGACACATCAAATTACAAAATAATAATTAAAAATAACATGGGCAAATAAGTGAAAATATATTCCATGCACACAATGGAATGCGTAAACGGCAACGTTTGTTTTTTTGTGCTTTTTCCTTTTTCAAATAAACCTATTTTAATGAAACTCCACACCACTGTTGTCTTGTTTGTTTGTTTCGCATTTTTAATTCTGAAAGCTGGAATATATTTACATATATGTGGAACCATTTTTTCAACTCGCAACATATATAGTACTTATTCGGTGGAGAAGTTGCCCATGGTATGAGGGTAGAGGGAGTGAACCGAAAGCTTTAGGGGAGACAAGGTGATTCCCTGCCTTTGGTTCATTTTCCCTCGTTTGGATGGTTGGCACAGCTTCAGAAACATGGACTAGCTGTGTCTATCCTCAGCACACAAAGCCATACAGTACCATGCTCTGATGGTAAAGAGATCTCATCCAGCCCAGGGGGCGCTGAATGCAAAGCAAAACGCTGCGTCGTGCTGGCAGTAGCCATTCAGTAAAACAGATTTTCAGGTTTTCTTACTCCCCTGTAAGCACAGATCTCCAACACACGGGATCCGGTCAATCCCAGTAACAGTCTCCTTATGCAGCAGAGGCATTCAGATAAGACACGACATCAAACTGTTTCATGAAACAGTGGGCTGGGATCCTGATTGTGTGAGGAGTTTGGATCAACAGAATAAAATCCACAACGTGATAAAAGTCATTACCCAGAAGCCTCCACCTCATATGAGACAGAGAGAGCATAGCAATGCACCCTCTTCACCACACAGCAGCCTTTCTTTTGAGAAAGGAGACACAGGTGGACAATGTGACACGACATTGTGGGAAGGACAATCATGTACAGCAGACAGGGCAGATATGAGTCATGCAGTGTGCAGTATTGCACAATTTGGGGGACCGGTTGACAGAGCGCTGTACCCAGTGCTTAGCCATTTAGCTGCAGACAGGCCTTTGGAGAGAGAACAGAGGACAGAACAGGAAGCAGAGGGGTTTGGGTGACCAGAGAGAGGTGAGACTCGCTCAGGGTCTTGCCTGGACTGCAGATTTTTGATTCGGGACAGCATGTCCAGGTGTCCAGCCGAATACTGCTCGATGACATCCATCACGTCATAAGGCCTCAGGCTCTCCTTGAACTTCCTCTTTGAGACCATGAATCTCATAATGCTGGGGAAAGGGGAAATGTTGCAGGCATGAGAAAATTCAACCCACATTATTCAACTTCCATGAGAAACTTTATACCGTTTCACTTCCTTTGGTTGATAATCAGTTTCCCAATACTTCACACTTTCTGAGTTTCCAGGGAATTACCAAGAACAAGGCATTTAGGGATTTCCTCAGACAAATTATAATTGCTTTTAAATGACATGAGGAAAAAATAACTACAGTTTCTCCCCTATACTGTTTCTGAACCACTAAGATTGTAAAAAGAATGGTTCAATGAATTGATCTAAACAATGCAGGAACAAGCTGAAATCTATGGTCTAAAGGGCTGGTCAAACAAAAACGTCATGGTTGAGACCGGTGCCAGAATGTGAGGCCAGTGGCACAGACAGACTTTAATGCAAATGATTTATATCAAAACATGCTGCTCAAATCTCTTACCACACAGCCCTGATTGTAACTTTTAATCCTGGGGTTAAGTCTTGCGCAACAAACTCGCAATGGCAGCTCTTATTGTCATCGACAATGTCGTCTCCAGGGAGGCTGGCTTCTACAAAAGAAGGACAAAGTCTTTACAGATGACTCCAGCATTGGTGGGAGAGGGGGGACTGCAGCCCCAAACTGCCCCCTAACCTCCAGACATTCAGTCTCAATGCTTGCATGGAACCAAGCGAGGTCGAGGCACGGCCATTAACTTGCACCACCCGGTGACTGGCGTGGGGATTGACGCCGCTAGATAGGGGGCAGGTTAATGACAGTGTCCGTTTGATTTCAGTGGCTGGACATGTCAAAAATTCCTGATGCAGGAAGGAGGCGGGTGCAGCACTACCAAAGAGGCAATCCCAGAGATTAAGGGGTTGACCTGACCTCTGTGGCCCAAAAATAAAACTGAGGCATTCTGGGACAGTGGCACCACGCTCGCAGGTGAAGCAGCTCGATAGTGCCAACACCACGCCGCAAAGGAAGGCAGGCATGGAGGTCGGCAGGAGCCAGGCAGCTGCAGTATCTGTCACACTTGTCGGTCACGTTCCACATTAAGCAATTTACAGATGTAATCACACCGCAGCTGAATAATTCCTCAATCTACAGCAGCATGAAGGTTGCATAATTTGGGCAATTACATAAAAAGGTTTCGGTTGGGTTTAGGGTTAGGTTGAGGCCAGGGCTACAGATGATGTTGGGGTCAGGGTTAGGCTTCGGGGTAGAGGTAAGGTTAATAAGACAACTTGTAGATAAAACAAAAGTCATGTTCCATGTGAATTATTCAGTGCCAAGAGGTATTTACAGCACTTACAAATTGCTACGATGTAACCACATGAGTAAATTATTTTCTTAATGTAACGTGTTTCCCTCCATTTTATATGCAATCTGCAGGTTGAGTTACAGCTTTATAGGCCAGAGAAGTAGAGGAAGTAGATAGGAAGTAGGTCCCAAACCTCAGCAGATTACGTATATAACAAGCAGGGGGGCTGCATGAAGGGATGTTATTATATTCCTTAGTAAACAGGAAATGCAGGGAGCTGACAGTGCAGATTTAAAAAACTGCAGATGCCCAGCAAGCAGTTAGCAGTTAGCAGTCAACAAGAGGCATTTTCCCTGGGTTTTATGGACATTTTACAATCTGTCAAGACTGGTAACCACAAGGAGGGGAGGGAGGGGGAGGAGGGTGTATATACAGAGGACAGACAATATTTCCTGCTGTGGACCCTGCATTTTTTAACAGAAGGCCACTTTGCAGATGGATCTTTGTAAGCAATCTGAAGAGTTAGTTTCAGTGCAATGCCTGTCTGATCAATTTTCAAAGCCAGACTTTAAACTGGAGAAAAAATACAGCAACAGGAAAACATTGCCTGTTTTTCAATGTTGTGTATTTTATCTCAATGAAAAATGCTGAGAAGTAGTTAGAACTAAGCCTGCAGCCAGCAACCCATGTGTCAGCACACAGAATTTTGAAAAATGCAATACATCAGCTCATACACAGTTACAGAGACAGACTGGGTGGGAACAGTATGTCAGCATTAAACAAGTTATGGTCTAACCCACTATTACGGTACATTTTCCAAGTTGGAGTTCAGTAAAGATGCAAATGTATTTTATGAATGGTTTCAATATTGCATTTACATTTTAAGCAACCTTTAGTTCCAAGGAATGAAACTTCTCACATTCCAAACCCATTCTCTTATGTTTTGGGTTGTTTTGTTTTTCTTCAGTTTTACACTCATGTTGTAGTTAAATCCAAAAACTGACCAGACAAGCTTTACAAAGAGTTACCTCCCAATGCTACAAAATAATCAAATCTGCTGTAAATGAAACATTATACTTCTCTTTCACAAGTTAACAAAACAAATGATCTGGTCATGGCAGCTGGGTTTGTATGCATGAAATTTAAAATTAAGTTATAAGAGCAACATTTAAGTGTGGAAAGTGCCAAATAAAGTTCTTCATTTTGGGAATGTGGCTAAAAGATACTTATGAGCTACTGAGTGCTTTTAAAATGGCTCAATGTTTGCAGTCTTATTATGGGAATGAACAATTGTTTGTAAGGAGAAGTAAGTGAGAATGATTTTTAGGTCAGCAAAAAGTGAAAACGGCATTTCCCAGCTGAATTTTCATTATTACTGATGATTTCTGGCCAATAAAGTAAGTCATTTAAAAACTCAGTACTTATTTTCCAGTGTCAATCCAATATAGAGAAGGATTAAATTATCTTGATTCCTGACTGCCTGGCATATTTGTATATTATTTAAAATAAATTTAATGTAAGTCACAGATCTCTAAAGCAGTTGCTGTTGCAATATCAACTAAGTAAAATATTATATAATAAAGATGACAGTGTGTAACAGATCATTTTAAGATTACTTACAACCCAGGCAGGATTTTTCAGTTTTGAGGTAAACTGCCACACACCAGAGAAGACTCGGATTATATTCAGCACTTTCAACACAGAAATGCTACCATGAATGCCTCCAAAGTTTCAGATATCATCTCAGATGAATACTCTCCAAAAAAATATGGTTACTCATTTCGCTGTCAAAACATGGGCCTGCCTAGACTTCACAGAAATACAAGCAACAAGAACTACTCATCACACCTTCACAGTTCCGGTCAATCCATTACACACATTATTGCCATAGTAGCTACATTTTTTTTAAACATGTGAGAAGCTATAACGCACAATACAGCTGCATTAAAATAAAAGAGCTTTATCATGATATGACAAGTAAGGATTGTAATTTAAGTTAAAAATCAGGTGCAGATCATATATTTTCACAAAACATGCAAAAAAAAGTGAATTCGGGAAGAATAAATGGGGCCTTGTTAAGAAGTCAGGGATTTTGGGCCACAGTGTCAACTTTCTCCAGCAACCTTTCTTGCATTAGGGAGGGGGTAAAATAAAAGATCGAATGTGCTTCAAATGCAAGTCTCCTACAGAGCCATGAAAAAGTTCCCAAACCCCAGTGCTGAGTGGGTGGGCCAATTGTGAGGAGGAGCAAATTCACCGCTCTGTAGAGCTGGGGGGCACAGCCCCTCACACCTCAATGGTCATACGGAGTAGTCTCTGTGAGACAACAGTAGGTCAGCTTCCTTCATGCAGGTCAGAATGCAGGAATGGCAGCCATTGGAAGCGCATGGCTTTGGGTCAGCGTACGCAAGTGGTCATTCATTATTATGGAGTGATGGTTGTTGGCATGAGGTGATGAGATGTAACTAACATCATTGCATGCATGGCTTGATTCAGCCATTGATTCTGACACAGCTAGCTTCCTTCATATATGTATATTTTTTGTCCTTGCGGTCAACCCCTAGCAGATGTGCAATATTCTCTTACTGATTAACCCCTCAATTGCTGCAAAGAAGTGGAAAAGGAGAGACATGAAATAAAGGTTGTTAAAGAATAGTTAAAATGATAACAAAATAAAATTGTAGTCATGATCATTCCAGAATAAATAAACATTTCATTAAGCACCACCAATAGGCCTAACGGATCTTGTGCTTTTCCTTTTTTGGAATACTCTACCCAAGTATCCTGCATTTGAGATCATAGATTGTTTTTCTTTCCTTAGATTTTCATGTATTGGACTAACTCTCTGAAGGTACATTGTGGCTTTCACAGAGGATTTTCAAAATTTGGGGTTCTGCAAATAAAGTTTGTCAAATGCACATGAGCAAAAAAAAAACATTTCCCAAAAGAAAAGTGGAAGTATTGGTGTATGGAAAGCAAGGGCAGAAATATGGACTGGACTTCCAATGGAATGGATTAGAAAAGATTTGTTGAAGAGCTTCAGGGTGTCACTGCGAGAAGATGATGAGGGGTGATGGGAAGATCATTTCAATAATTACAAATAAATAAAATATTGTGGATCAGAATGACTGTCAAAAAGATTCTTAAATCAATAGTGATTATCTTGAGAAATGTACCAAGCACAGTGACATTATTATTATGCCCCAATGCAGTCTGAAATGCAGTCTGATAAAAATGGATGTACAGTAAGCATGAAGTGTTTTTCAGCCTTAGTGTACCTTCAGGAGTACTGATAGTTTCAATGATTTTCTGTTTGTAAATTTGAAAAGAAGGTAGCCAGATAATGTTGCTTTAAGACATGAAACCAAAAATGTATGCATTTGTTGATAACTGGAATTCACAATAGATGATTTTTCTTTTTTGTCTAATCTGGATTAAATTGACCACAACCAACCAATTTTCAGCACTTTCCAGGTACTAAAACCCAATGGCGATATGTCATATATCACCAATTGATCAAAGATTACGTTTACTGGTTTATTTGTGATTTACTCCAAAATAAACAATTTAAAAATATTATTATACACGCTAAAGGTTGGGGTATTTAATCCAAACTTCCATTTTTGTTTTGAGAAGGCAGAAAACAAAGATTTAACATCACTTGGATTCCATTATCAGTTGACAGATCAGCATAGATTTTAAAATGTCTGAGGCTCAGATCTAATTGTGCCACATATGCTCTCCTTAGCTCAAACTAAGATACACACCAAAAAGAGCTCTGTGTTCAGGGAAATTCTTTTTTAAAATTACGTTTGTTACACAAAGTTTAGGACTAAGTACACTGTGATTGGATGTGGGCCTTAGACAAAGCAAAGCTGCCTAATTTGATAAATGAATACTAATATAATAGCCAAGAAAAGTCCATCGTTATTCATAGTGTATGCTACTGTTAACAGTTTGAGAAGTTAAAATGATTCCTGTGTTTTTCTCTATACAGCTCAGTGCCTGAAAATCAGTACTGAGATGTGATACTGAATTTTCCAATGATAACACTTAAAGAAGAACTCCACCAAAAATTCTATTGATATGTTGTGCCTTACTATTATTGTACTCAGACACCATGTGCAGTTGTTCTGAAATAACACGCTAACACGTTTTGTAATACATATGTAATACAATGTCATATGCCATTTGTCTGAGTAAGGCTGAGATTCAATCAAAACCACCAAGCCATCTTTAGGTTTAGCCATAATCAATATGACTGTCATTAGAAGGGTCAGCCTTGGGTTCATAAGGGTTCAGAATTCTGAAAAAAAGGTGTAGTCAATTAATTAAGTGTGGAATAATTAGCCTGTCTAAAATACCAAGTGCTTTGAAAGTGAAATACAACATATCAGAATTTTCATTTGATTGAAAATAAAAATCCACAGTATATTTTGAGCAGTACATGTCTGGTAACTTAAAATTCTAAAAAGGAAAAGAAAATGTATAAATGAATTATGATTTTAGATTAATATTTGAATTAATACACAATATCTAAAAGAACAATAGCTGCAGTCATTATCCTCACACTTGTTTTCTTGTTTACCTTACTACACTATACACATACCCATGTTCTTATAAAAATATGTTTTCTTCAAAGGAAAAAAGCACAATAGCATAACCTACATCTGAAAGTTATGCTGTGGTGCTTTGGATTATTTTACTGTAGAAGTTCAATGGATAGCAAAGCACCCATTGCTTCTGCTGACCTGGCGAGCTCTTCATTCTGAAATCTTCATCCTGCATCTCAATCAGCACTTTAGCATCAGCATCAAACAGAGAGATGGAAAGGTATTGGTCAGAACTGGGTTGTCCCGCATATGTGAACATACGCTGTCTTACAAAAGTACACAAATGACAACACAGATGCACAGGTAGCAAGCACATCCATGTACCCATACCAAAATGCAGATGTGAAGACACAGTCACCTGCCATGACTTCACCCAAAGGATACCACTCTCCATTTTGAACAGCATTTATGATATTCACAATGTGATACAATGTGATAGATTGGAGGTGGTATGCAATGTTCTTTGAGGATCATTGACAGACAAAGCATGGGTCCCTCTGCAAATCTTGAAAACACTAAAGTCACAGGAATAAAGGTAACACAACACATGTCTCTGGACCAAAACTGCCAAACCAAGACACGCATAGGATAAAAGCTCTGGACATGGAAAAAAAAAGAAAGAACATGGTAAAATACATGTAATCCTTTCAGTGTTGCCCATGTCTTTTTGAGACTTAAATATTATGTCATTAAAAAGGTGCCAAAGGTAACTGATATTCAAGTCAGACACGATAAGTGATAATCAATGTCACCTTTGCAAGCAGGGAATTCTCTTGCAATTTTCTGTGCCTAGGGGACAGAGCTACATATAGATAATACTTTTCACAGACTAAAGTGATCATAGATTAATAATCGGTGACCCCAACAAAGGACCAAAGGGATATCAATTCAGACCACCTAACCTCTCCCCACCTTCTGAGTTCTGCCGGGACGCACTGCCCTTGATGCGGAAGGCCTGTCTGGCGCGGTTGCGCTCGGTGAAACTCCAGCTCTTGGGCACCTTGCTGGGGCTGTCCTCCATGCTGTTGTCGGCGCTGGGGGACCTGCGCATTCCCTGGCCCTGGCCCTGCCCGGGCCCCTGGGGAGAGCTCTTCCCTTTGGTCCCGGAGCTCCGGGGACTAGAGAACACCCTCTCCTTCAGGCTGACCTTCTGATTGCTGCGGGCGGGAGGAAGCGAGAGGAACCACGGAACGGGCATCAGCTGACCGTTAATGACCCTTAAGCAACGCCATACCGTCACCGAAGAACGTTTCATTTGAACCAATTAGTGGAGAGAAAAATGAATACACTATATCCACACAAAGAATCTCTGGCATTTATGAAGGCTCAAAATATGGATTAATATCTAATTTGAGTTCATACAGTGTATATTGGTACTGTTGGAATTATAAATATGAATATAAAATATACTCATGATATTCAAAATGTATGTGAAGTGTAAAAATGAACACGGTTATTGAAAGAATATGGACACATGTCTCTGACACAAGACATGAATGAAAATTATACTGCAAGAGTAAGGTACTGTTAATATATATATTACAATTGAAATACATGGATATATGTATTAATTTTGAATTATACTTTATCTTGTTTATTCATTTTTCCTCCACTACAATGGTACGTAATTTCAGCATTTGGCAAATCAAGTATAAAAATGATCCCTTACCTCTGCACTAACGACACGGAAAATATGATTTCACTTTTTAAACCTCTGTGTCTGCACACGTCAAACATGCAATGATTTGGGCCAATGGAGAAAGACAAGCAAGCATGCGCATATCAGATGCTTCAAGCTTCCTCCCTGTAGTAGACAAGGTCACTACAAAACATACCGACTAGCTAGTAGACCATGTTCTCACTGGGGGTTGTCTCGTCACTTGCCTTTAGCAGGAAAACCATCAGAATGAAAGTTAAAAATGTTTCGCACTGGCATAGGACATCCTTGTGTACAAGGCCGTGGCCTATCATTTCACTTTTTGCTCTTTCTGAGAAAAGCCAGACGACGCAGATTAGAAAATATGGACTACAGAAAATGGTAAGGATACCTGAGTAAGTGGTTATGTGATTAGAACTGCAAATAGAAATGTTTCTGACACTGACTACACCACAACCTCCAGCAAACCATTGTTACTGGTCCGTACTTGAATGAATGATGTTGTAAAGACTACAGACGCAGACAGACCTCCTACAAATATGCCAACACTTGTAAAATTAGGCAAATGCACATTTTAAGAGCTGAGAGGTTAAGTACAGTACATGGCCATATACATGATCATGGCTTAAATATCTGAACATCAAGAATATATGAAATAACATAATTATTTTACATAATTATTATTGCCATTTATTGTGTAAAAGCAGTGGTTGTAGTAGTATAAGAGGAAATAATAAACTTCTCATACTACCAACTGGTTTACATTTGGATTACGTCAGTACTAATCATATGGGAGAGAGTAATTATGTGCATATTAAGTATTCCTGTGCTTAATGCAATTGCATTTTAAGATGTTATGGAGTCAGACTTCAAACTGTAGTTGGTATCAGTTCCCCAAATCCCATTCCAGTTATAACACTTCTTCAATTGAATTCACTCATACCAGTGCATTCCCTTTTCCTACCAAGCACATCTGAACAGGAAGAGACTACTGAGTTGTCTGAACTCTTTTGTAAGTTTGCTGTGGCCAGTGTAGGTCAAGCTAAATGAATCCTAGAGTCAATTTATTTGTGATGCAGGTAAATTGTGGTGATATTTTGGCGATATATGGTGAAAAATACAGTGTTACTTTTATAGCTTACAGTGGTTTTATTATTACATTAAAGACACTGCCGGGTGCCAGAAGGTAGCTACTCATACATATATTAAACATGCTTGAGCTGCCACCCATGCACCCCAGTTTAGGGAAACTCAAGGTGACAGTAGAGATTAGGTTCAGCTTGTTTTCTCTCACCACAAACACAGCTGTAAGATACTTCTAATCTGAGTGGATCCTGGAGATGTTTTCATAAGTAGAATCTGGACTAGGATGTCTGGTTCACTTCCATGAGAAATACTAGGGAAAAAGGCGACGTGTCACCTTAATCTATCCCAGCATGCAAAGCGTGACTCAAACATGCACGTGTCTCTGTAATTTTCCCTCCAAGCCATACAGCCAGGCCTCTCCCGCATCTCAGTTCAACAGCCGCCGTGTCATGCAAGTGCGTAGCGTTCGCAAAGAGCAAAATGCTGCCTGGTTTCACACGATGTCTTTCCATCACCGTCAAATGTCATTATTAGTGGTGCAAAGTAAACTGGTATGTGCCAGAACCATTTGGATTTCAGTGCCTTGGTGGACCATGGAAAGACCTTAGAACCCATGTAATGCATGAAACAAATAATGTCTAGCAACAAAGGAGGTAAATTAGCATGGCATCAAGCAGCTTGCATTTTAAAACCAAATGTAAAAAAGATATGTTATGATATATGAATGCAATTTATATAAACATATATCCTTATACAGTATGTGTAGTTATACTTTATATATTCTCATTTATACATATAATACTTATAAATGAGGTACAAATAATTTAGTTAAAACTGCAGAGTGTTTCAGGGGAAGGAAAATGCATGCGCATTGGAGTGTCTTCTAATTTAACAGCAAATATTTTAGTAAATAAAAAAAGAAAAAGGAAAAAAAAACACTTCCACTCCAAATCTTTTATTTCCTTTTGGGTGTTGTTGTCTCATTGCTTTCGAAAATGTACCACGTTTGCAAAGTGGTCACAAAACCTAAATATACGGCATTAGTCCTGATGGTGACAAGACTAATGGACCATTTGGTTTGCACCTGGCCACATCTACAAGGCAGATAAATCGAGAAAAGAAGATAAGGTAAAAAAAGGGGTCAAACGCTCAAAAGAAAGTCTAGCCGTGCAGATATTAGTATCTATGCAAGGAGATTCCCAGGGTACCTATGTTGTCCAGGGCAGCACCCACAAAGGGTCTCTTTGCATGAATTCTCATTACTGGAAACGAGGGAGAAGAGGCATTAGGAGAAGGAAAACTCCCTATTAGGAAGTTTAAACAATACTGGTTACAATAGAAGAGTACTGTGAAAAATATCTGTACAAAGTATTTGAAGTGATCATGGATTCATCATGATTTTAAAAAGTAAAATGGTAGAAAATGTGGAATATCAGTTTGATTTATTACTGGCAAAGATGCTAATGTGTATAATATGGAATGTCAAGATACCCTGAGCATGTCTGGCATGTTGTCCTGTTGGCAAGTTCAGCTACATTTTTTTCATGGACGACCTCCAAGCATATAGAATGCATGTATGCAAGCACACAGTATTGATCTGTTGATGTAATATCTGTACACTGTGGCAAGGGAGGCCTCAGGACATATTTGTATGGACACAGATTTCAGATTGAGCATCAGCACCCCCTGCTGGATGGTCTTCAGAAGGCATCAACTCAAGCAGCATCAGTCTGGTTTCCAAATCATCCTATTCACGTTGCCTATACAAAGCATCAGCGACAGCACCAGAAAGCACATTGCCTTCACAGCTGATCAAAGCACTGTATAGGCATTCTGGGAACACTTTGCTGCTTAGAAGACAAATTAAAATAGCAGAGGCAGTCATGTCAGTTTGAGAAAACATGATCCCGCAAGACTTATTTTGTAGAGCATAGCAAGGTGAAGCTGGTGTTGAACTGGACATTCAGACAGAGATTAGAGAAGACATAATCATTTTAAATCCAGGAACAGCTCAAGCTGAATATGCTCTTCACTGAACATTCTCAAAAGTCAGCTCAGGTATCGTCTGGTAAATGAGCAATCTGTATGGCCAGTTCACTTACAGTTCACTTGATATTTGTCATTGGAACAGCAGCTTCAGCTCCACAACATAAGTTTGGCAAAACACATCAGATAAGCACCTTATAGATTAAATACTGCACAGCACTTTACACTGTGTCCCTGTTTGCTGTGTAAAAACATCATAATTATTTTCTTGTTAGAATTCAAGTAAATGTTATTAATATAATCAGTGTTGACACAGCAACTACTGTATGTTTTTTGAATAGCTTTAGTGTTTCAATTGTGCTATCAGTAGCACATAAAATGTTATAAATTATTAAATATGGATAATTATGTTTGAATTAAATTACAGTGTAATTACACAGCAATACGAGTCATATAATGTAAAGTTTTATTTCTCTTTATGTTTTTATGGAAAAAGAAGATCAGTATTGCACTGACACAGATGGGGTGCTTCTATGGATGACACAAAACTAGGGTTTAAGGCTAAATTTTTCAGTAAAATATTTCAGCCAGATTCATAATGTTAGCAGTCCAGTTAGTTACAGGACTCCTGCAGCAGGAGTCTGTGGATGAGGACATTACGTCCTCAATGGCCACTTCCCTCAAGCCCCACCATATGTGCAGAGCATCATCAAAGCCGTTGGTTTGGATCAGACAGGACGTTTGGGTGTAATGGTGTTGGGAGTCTGGAGTGCAGATGGCACAGTGGCAAAACCCCCCATTCCTTTTCAATAAAGCACTTCATTAGAGCATACGTATGCTGTAGAATCCAGTGCAATGTGTAGGAGAAAGGATCATTCTTTTATACCGACCTGGGAGAGGGCTCTGGCTGGGCCTCCTTCCTGAGAATATAGAAAAATAAAAACACACAAATTCACACACACGCATGCACGCACACACACACACACACACACACACACACACACCATGAAACATTCTACTCAGCCTTACTCCACTCCTTAAAACCATTTCCCATCTAACTATACTGAACAACGGCTCAATACTTTTACAAATGGAACGTAGCTTCAGCATTACACAAAGAACGAAAACCAATCCTCCCCATTAACTATAAACCATCTCAAAAGTGGTACCGCATATCCTGCATTAGTCATTTCTCTCTTAAGGGAAGTGAAAATGCCTTTTAAACTGGCAATTGCATTGTATTAAACTGCCATTTTTAAAATCACCTCAAAAACCATTTACTCTAAGATGCAAGAGTTGCACTGACCTGAAGGACAATCCAGATTTGCTTTTCAGATTCCGCAAAAGGTCCAGCTGATTCAGAGGAGGGATTAGCCTGCAGCACAGACAGGTACCATCACACGGAGATTAAACTCAATATTTCAACCTCATACATACCTACAAGTGCTGCATTCCTTATTACTGGGGGTGGTAGGGTTGGAACAGTTGGTGCGATCCTCACTGACCGACTGAGTGGCTACCCTGCAAACAATACCACTACCTATCACTAGGAGCACTAGAGAGTTAAAAGGTCATTTGTGGTCCATGTTCTGTCATTACACCTACCAACGAAACACTTGTAATACATCATCCTTATGACAGAGTTATCCCTTTTTTAAAAATAATAGTGATCATGACAATCCCTTCTTTTAAAAATAATAGTGATCATGACAATTTCAGTTTTTTGAACATGATTGGATGACTTAAGAGTGAGGGATCCCCTACAGCAGATAGCAGTATCTTTCCAGATACTCCAATTATGAACTCTGGATGCAACAGTTCAGTGTATCTTGCACTCCGATGCATGGATCCTTGATTCAACAAACTAGCCTTAATCTTAACTTTGTCTATATGGCAGAACTGACCCAGGACAAGTGCTTAGAGGTGAATCATGCAGAGGCATCCAAGGACCACAGTGATCACATTTACAACAAAGTAATAAATGTGTTTTAAATCAGAGGTGTTCACTGGAGATCCATGACTATTCAGGCTTCAATCCATCTTTGGTCTGGGAGACTAAAAATGACCCATCACTTAGACGGGAACTCAAATGCCCCAGTGTTGCAGGAGTCAGCTGCTGTTTCAGAGGTATCTCAATAACAACCCTCAGGATGAGGAGTGGACGCCACTAACACAAATAAGATCGCAGTACTGGAGGTCAATTGAAAGTACACCAATCCCTTTTGAGGTCTGTTTCAGTTCTTTAACTGCAAAGATGCAACTCTGGAAGCATGACAGCTTGTTAACAGGAGTCAGTAAGTGTGGGTTGTATGTGCATAGTCACAATGGGTTTCCAAAGTGAGTAAATATTAGTCATCTCATGCGTTGGGCATGCACTCCTGAATCAATGAACTTACCCATAACCCATCAATTGTGTTAGCAACTTAAAGTGCAGTATGGGGCTGTGGAGCTGAACAGGGTTATCGAGAAGTTGATATCATGTAAATAAATATGGTTGACCGAATTTATGTTTTATTAAACTAAGCAAACTGGGTAGGTTGACAAAACTGCTTAGTTTAATTCATGTCATGCACAGGGCTGCATTTTTGTGAGGCTCAGATTTATCATTGCAGGAGACAGCACAAGAGCCTGAACTCTGAACAGCTTTCCTGAAAAAATGCATAAGACGTAATGACTAGCAGACTCTCTGCTCCTCTTAAACTGATGAAATGCAGCCTGTTTTGTGCAATCATGTTGCTTTGTCAGACAACAGTGCAATCTTGTAGCTTTTCATACAGTTTCTATTGAGGCAGGCATTTTCAACTTCTCTTGAATGCTAAAATGACAGGTTACATTATTCAATAGTCATTTATGCAGCAAAAAATGCAGACTGATATAAATGCTATATTTAGTCCATTAGACAGTTGAAATCTGAGGGCTAAATATGGGGACTAAAAGCCACTATCATTTTCAGTGAGAGCAATCTCTCCAGTGAAGGACGCAAAGTGATGGATATAGCAGCTATGTGGTTTTTCATCATGTCAGTTATCAAGCAGGCCCATCCTGTTGCAGATGGCCATTTTCTTTCCTAACGTAAAAACGTAATAACAAGAGTATACACTGCCAACATCCATGTATGTTTCTTGTTTTGCTTTTAATCATAAAACAAAATGAATTCAGCAAGAAATCTGGTCTCTCCAGCAGGGCTACTACCATATACAATTTTAAATAGATGAAAAACAGCATTCTGCCAGATAAATGTTGAGAATTCCAGGGAAGTTGTTGCAGGAGCTAATGAAATAGGAGATTATTGCCCTATGTCCACACAATATGGTTTATAAGACAGTTCCATGCATTTGAGGAAGTGCGACGCAGTGCCATCACACCTCTCCACGACTCTGACATCAAAAATACTAAACCGTAAGTCACTCCTTGCGTTCACGCTTTCAGCCCCGGGAAATGACTCCGCTCCAAGCCCAAGTGCTAGCTATCGTATAACAGCTAGCTCTGTAAGCTACAGCTGGCCCACTTGATTAGCTGGAGTCGTTTGCATTTAATGAATATGATCTAATACTCTCCCCAGTTGCGATGTAAGGTATTTTGTAGGGCAATAAACATAAGGGGTCTTGCTGTGTGAAAAATGAAAATTGTGCTGATTGCACTGGGAGTGCTGGGTAATCCGGTCCATTCAATGCAGAGTCCGTGCTGGTGCCTTGTCAGCACAGAGCAAGTGAAACAGGCCACACGGCATTCACATGCAGCTCATACAATACCTGTAGGGCCCGTATGTAAGTAAGCTGGTGGCGCACCGACACGTTAGTAAGGACGCAGTTGATTGGAAGAACATAGAGCCCAACAAAGGGGAAATAAATACATCTGTTAGAGGCAGGGGACTTCTGAGAGGTCAGATTTCATCTTTCATCTTTTTTTCCACTTTTTTCTTTTTTCCATCTGTCATTTTCTATAGTGACAAACAGTAGTCAAACTACTGTCTTTAGGTGCACTTTGAAAAACAAGCTACTATGCAGATGGACTATAATTTAAATTCATATTTGTTGAAATCCCTGTCATGCTTTTTTGGTTCATACATAGTAATCAAGCTAATGCTTCAATGAATGTCTATGAACTTCACAGCATATATTGTTGCACAGCCAAAAAGAATTCTGAGCTCCAACTACCAAGCTGCCAAACAAACCAAACCACAGGAAGTGCTAAAATCACATCCTTTTCTATAGCCCAACGTAATTCAAAATTCAATATCCATATGGAGTAGTTCCTTTGATAATGGACTGGAAAACTGACTTTGTAGGAAATGTAAGGAGGCCAATATGACAATCTTACAGATTTTCAGTGTCTCAGTTAATAACTGAGTGAATTCAGAAATCACGGGATTGGATGGAACACAAGCCAGCAGTATCTCCACCAGGAACAGGGTTGCCTACCTCTGACAAAAGCCATTGAATGTCTATACTTATAGCACCAATTATCAATGGTCAAAGTGTCCATCCAGCAAGTGCAATTGATTACAAGTACAATATAAAGAGTATGCTATAGTAATTACTTAATAGTCTTATTGGATGCAGTCACTGTCAGAGACATTACTTGCATCCCCAGTGTCTGCATGTACTTGCCAAAAAGCAATGTTTTTTTCCTCTTTTGTTGGCAGAATGGCATTCTAATTCCTAAAATTAAAAATAATGGTTATATCTCGCAATCAGCAACAGAAAGGCATAATGGCGGTCCACAATGATGTTGCAGTTTTCCCTGCAGGAGAGGAATGGAAGAAGGATGACTATTTGAATGGATTGAACTGGAAAAAAAGGTTGTTAGTGTAGCGGTCGTGGCCACGTTCTTCGCCTGATCAGCCGAGGGACCTCTGGGTTCTCATTGGTCCACCGACAGGCCCAGGCAGAGTGACCAACTGGCAACGAACGGTGTCCATTTTTATTTTTGGAAAATTATATTTGGCGGCTTTCCTTGACGACAAGGATCTGTGGCGCCGAGGGGGGGGGCGGAGGAGCGCTGCCGCACCGAATTCACAGGCCTGGCATGGCGCTTGGCGGTGTGACTGTAGGCGCCCTGGCCCGCCGCCCAGCTAACAGGGGCCTGCAGCAACCCCCACACCTGCACAGTATCACTCAGCCCTGCACCTGCAGGTGATCCAGCAGGCGGCCTAGCAGGAACAACAGGCAGCAGGCCCCACGAGGACAGCAGAGGAGCTTTGCTGGCTAAGTGCTCTCTGGGGCCTTGCACTTTCTTTAACCTCGCTTGTTTTTTTCAGACGTCAGAAGAGGTTCATTCAGCCAGTTCTCCGCCAAACAGCCAACACCCGACTCTGTTTCTCAGTCTCAGCTGCCATGGCCAGCCTAGTTCTTTCCATTCTTGGATATTCGGATATTCCCATTTGTCCCTCTGAGACACTGTAATATGTCATGGCGAGAGTGAGGCCTCATCAGCCATACAATAGGTAGAGCTAATGCATCATGTCCCATTTTGTACTGTCCTATCCCCTGCTGCTTTAAACCAGTCATGGTGGTTTATGGTTAAAGAGAGAAGCCTTTTGATTGGTTGTATGCTTGGTTCATACAAGTCAGTGCACAGTATACACTTGCTATATTCATTTAGAGGGGTCATGAGGCCTTATTCTTCCTCATCATTTCTTCATCTTCAATTTTCCTTCTACCAGCCTGACAGGATAATGATAAAAAAGCCTCTGCCTCAAGTGTTCCCTCTTTTGCCCCCTTCAACAAAATGCCACATCTCTGCCACACCAACAATCCCTAAGGTTTGTTTGCTGTAGATCACATACATCCACAATTTTACTCAGTACAGCACTGGCTGATTATTTTCACATTAATAACTATTTAAAGCCTCATAAATTGTATTCAGCAGGACAATCAGTATACAAGAACACAAATGCACAAATCCTGTTACTTCCAAATGCTGAATGCAATATGTCACTCGAAGATAGGTACAAAGTGTTACAGCAGTTGTACTGAATGGCCAGCTAGATAAAACTGTAAGATCTTTAAAATGTGGAATCACTCATGTTTCTCAAGAGAGTTTCAGCTTTCTAGAGAACAGACAGACTGTAAACACAAGGGCTGATGGGTAGAAGAGACCCGGTCCATACCTGTACATCGGCACAGATACAGTTCGCTCGTAGTAATCCCATGTTGAATGCAGGTCCGTCCGCGAGAGGTTCGTGGCATAAAACCTCCATGCAGCCTGGGTTTAAACCAAACAAGATGCAACATGAATCAAAATGTCCCTCCAGACTGGAAATATTCCTTATGGAAATATTCCTCATCACTGTGTATCAGTATGCTCCTTAATGGAAGGTGCACAATAGGAACAAGAGCTGTGAAATTTATTTTGTATAAACATCCTGTTGATACAGTACAGAGAAACAGAAGTTCCCAATTGAGAATCTGCTTGTTTACAGACAATGGAGTGGTCGACAACTTATGTCATCATCTATTGTGTAAAGAATTTGCAGAAACACATAATGGACTAAATTCTAAAATAGGCAGAACATTTTCCAGCAGCATATTTAACCTTTTATCATGAGGATCAATGGGGTTCTAGACAGCTCTCTGGAGCACACCTGTGTAACATTTCAATAAAACCTATTTGCAAATGGATGAGCAAGATACTGGAAGTTGAAGAACTCAGGATCATTTGTGACCTGTATATTATGAGAACTGTGGGGGAACAATCAGAGCAATAGTTCTGACATTTGATTAGAAATCCATATATAACTGCCAACTCAGATGCTAGAAAACAACAACAAAAAGCTATCAAGAGCCCCTGTGACCTGCTCTTTTAGCCTTTCTGAGCCAAATGAAGGGTTAAAATGTGTGTCAAGTTGATTCCAAAACTAATCAGGGCCCTCTGGTTGCCCTTTGACCTTGTGAAATGGAAATTGATGGGTTTCTGGACATCACTCAGCATAACATTTTGGTGAGGCTGTAAAAGTTTCAGGATTCTGAGAAACAGTGATATTAACATTCATATACAGTTTCATCAAAAGAAATCAAAAAACAATTTTGTGATGGAACCACAGAAGGACAGAACCATAGGAGGACAGAATGACAGGACAGCCTGAAAACACCAGGCCCCTCTCTGTTGGTGGGGAATAGAGACTCAGGGAGATGCTTATTCATACTGTGGTGACGCACACGGTACGGGACTTGTGCACGGGTCACAGTCGCAGTGCGGATATCTCAGCAGCCTCATCACAGCTTCGACCCGCAGCTAAAGACATGCTAGCGAGAGTCGCCCACACGGTGGGCTCATAGGTGAGTCCTGGAGCGTGATGTCTGGAAAAGACACCGATGAGTCATGACTTTATGATCAGTGCTTCCATTCTAAGCAGATGCAGTTCATCTCAGACAGTCGACACTTACAACTAAAATCTGTCAAAAGTGATGCGGGGTATTTTGTATGCCTCTGGCCTCCACAGGCACAAGGATTTCTTGGCTGTCATCATAGGTCATCAGTTTTCCACAGTGAATAGTTGGTAAAATAAAATATTTCTGTCAATTCTGATGTCTCAAGGTTTATTCATTATATCAAGGAACAAATTTTAAGCTTCTAAGCTACCAAAATGGAAATAGCAACAAAGGTGTGTTTGTGTGAATATACATTTTATGTCTAAGTTGTGTGCATGCACATGCATGCGTGCATGTGTGTATGAACACGGGTGTAGGGGTGGGTGAAGGCATGGATGTTCCCACTGTACTGCATTCATACCTCCATGTTTGTGCCCTGATTTCAGCGGTCCCCTCAGAACAGTACTACCACATATTCACCTGGATCAGGCCTGCTGCAGGATTCCGCCTTTTTTCAAAGTGTTTCTGCCTGTGCTGCTCCTGGACCTTCAAGGCAAACCCAGACCCTAGGATTCCCTTTGATAGAGGAGAATCGTACAGTCACAACACATTAACAGCCAGCTGTGGGTTCCATTTAAACCCAAGCACTTAAAAAGCTTGCATATATACATACACAATATATATACATGCATATATTAAGCATGCACCAACTTCCCCAGGCCCCAAATTAGTGCTGAAAGAATGAGGCCCCATGAACCCAATAATGGGTGGTGCTGCTATGTGCTGTCAATCACTGACTTAAATCAGTCACTTTGCTCTCCACTGAAAGACACCATGATTGGTAACAAACAGTGAGTCAGTGACATAACATATGATATGGATCCTGTCTTACAGCTGGAAGTGCAAAGAAAGACACTCCGATGAGGGTGAAGGTTGCTGCAAGAAGTCGTCCGTTCCAGGTTATGGGATGCTTATCACCGTAGCCTATTGTAGTCAGAGTGATCTGAAAGACAAAAACAAGATATTATTATGGACGCTCCTCCATAATTAATGTTGAGTCAAGCACCATTATATGCACATTGTCCTAATACTTCACCCTTATTGTCTATAAGAAATTAAAACACGATCCCCTGTCGAGACAGACAGGAGCAGTAAGTGCATTACCGAAATGCTAATCACTATGTTTGGCTTTACCGCTGTTTATAGAGTAGCATTGAGGTATTGCCTCAAATAAAAAAGAGACTTACAAGTCCCCACCACAGAGCGTCTGCGTAGGTCTCAAACTGAGTGTTTTCATCTTTCTCAGCCAGATAAACCAGGAAGGAAGCCAGGATGAGGCACAGAAAGCCGATATACCAAGCTGTGATCAGCTCCTGCGTGGATTTAAAAAAAAAACAGGCTTCGTTAGAGCTTGTCAAATCTGACTCATGCTTTCACAGCTCCCCCAGAATCATATGATGTTCTCGGCAAGCTGCTAGACACATCGCAAAGAGCATTGTCCTCTCCTTCTAGGAGGATGTGGGAAACCAGGGCGTTGCTTGCTTAATATTCCTCCATTCTCAAACATGCTATTTCAGTTTGCACAGCCCTTTTACTTGGGTGCCACCTCCACTCCTTCTGGCAAGCTCATAACACTTTGGTGTTTCATACATTAGAGCTCTTATCTGATGCAAATCTTGCTCAGGTCTGTATGTACACATCCATGGAAGATGTGTCCCATTACACCTTCACTGTGTGACATTTTAACACTGTTGGTTTCTGGTGTCACTTCAGTGCTTTTTAATGTGCTTAATGGGTATCTGAGTTAGCACAAGGTCAGTGCTTTCTTGACATCCTTTGTGTAGAATATTAATGACACACGCTCTGGCCTGCTGGGAGCTCCACAGCTCTCGGCTGTGGCTGCTGGCTCGGGAAACGGTGAGGTGCAAAAGGGCCCAGAAAAAAAAGGACCTGCTTTGAATTAGCTACCTTATTATAGCTTCATCTGGTAGAGATGGACACTACTGTTTATCATGCTGTTCAGTGTCCATGGCAACACTGTTCCACAAGAAATTACTCATTGAGGCCTGTTTGTTGAACAATATTTATTTATTTATTTATTTATTTATTTATTTATTTATTTATTTATTTCTGAATGTCATTAATTTTTTTTTTTTTTTTTGCTGATTGGACACTTTTACCCATGGTGACATTTTACATATTATCCAATTATACAGTTGGATATTAAGTTAATTAAGCCAGTAAAGCTGGGGGAGCAACAGCAGTACCTCATGCAGCACTTGAATCTGCAATCACCTCCTGTGCATCCAGTGTATGCTGATGCACATTCAGCAGTGCCCAGCCTGCGGCCAGCTCAGGGTATTGCAGGACCGACTGGCACTGCAACCTCCCATTCCCCTCCTGGACAGCTACCTGTCAGTGTCTGTGGCCTTTCATTCCAGCCAGGACCTTCTCCACCATGTTATAATGCCAATAATTATTGTCCTGATTTTGAAAATAATACCCATCTCTCCCCCAGTTCTGAGAGCTCTCAGGGTTTAGGGAGAGCTGGGGAATGTGTGGTACGTTTGAACTCCGGTAGCCCTCATCCGTATCGGACGATTGGACGATAAAACAAATCAATGAGAGGGAAGGAGCTATAATGGCATAGCTGACTGCAATGGTTTACAAACATGTCATCCATGGATCTTTGTCATCCTTTGCTACTTCTTTCTGATCATTCTTCTAAATCAACTTTGGGCTCAGGGTATTTGACCAGAACCAAGAGCATCTATTGCAAAATGAAATGCCTGACCGTTCAGACTCACTGTTATGTGGTGTGGTCAGTTTCTACACACTGAAATATGTGTCATATGTTAGTGTGTTAACAGTTAAACTTCACAGCCTTCCCTTAATTGTGACACTGTAACATCTTGTTTCCACTGTAATGCACTAACCCCTTGAGTCATCCTCAACAGAGCAGCATGAAAACAGGAGCTGCAACTACTGGACATAGAAAAATGAGTTAGGATAAGACTTCATGGGCACACAGAGCAAGCCTTCTCTTCACCAGTCAGATACCATCCTTAGTCACACAGTGGAACACTAGAATCAACATTAACATCTCCTTGCAGAGAGGCTGAATTCAAATCTGTGCAAACATACACATATAAGAGAGATTGGTGCTTAAATGCTTCTAATGTTTCTACAAACATCCACAACATATCCTGGAGTCAATATTATAGCTTCACTGGTGTCATTTCTTGGCAGTTGTATGATTTGGCTGGACAGGGGTCCACTCAGACTCTACCAGCTACACAAGAGAAGATATGCTGATGCAGAATGCTCAGTTTTGGCAATAAAATCAACAAAGTGACTTAAGTGGCTCTCACAAAACAATGAAAGCTGAACACGCAATCGGGCCGACCACAGATCACCCGCCAACAGCAGTAATGTGCGGCCAGGTGCCGGTTACCTTGCTGTGGGCATAAACAACAGACCCCAGGAGCTTCCAGGTTCCACCCCGGCGGTCCATCCGGATCATCCGCAGGATCTGCAGGAACCTTAAACTGCGGATGGCAGAGGTGGCGAAGACGTTCCCCTGGGTCCCCGCCGCCAGCACCGAGATGGAGGCGATCAACACCATGATGTCTGCAGAGGAGGGGGCAAAATCAAATTTTAGTCCCAAGGACACGCGGGACAAATTGGGCAGAACTCAGGCAAGGCAGGCAAGCAACGCTGCGGAGATATTTTATATTACATTCAAAACTGTGAGGGGAGTTTTCCTCCTCTGTACATTCTGACATTCTGAGTAATTACCTCATTGATTTCCCCAGCGTGTGATGCCTAACACATTCTCTTAAACACAGTCGGCCGAACACAAGAGGATGGATTGTGCATTGCATTATGGGAATCAGATGAGACCAGGGACAGGCTCTTACAAGGCCTGTTGCACATGCTCTGGTTTCTTTACTCCTGTTGTGTGCCCCTGTGACTTGCACCAGATATTCTATATTATAAGTAGATTTCACCTCTGTGTTTCTCTCTCTGTTTGTGTGCTTTCTTACTTACTTATCTCAGAAGTTCACTTGGTGACAGAAGGTTGCCATGTTGTCTTTGTTTCCAAGCTATCTACAGGAGTTTAGTTTTAGACCATGGCCCTTCAAAAAAGTTCATAAAGAGCCAGCAAATTTGCAGACTTTCAACTTCAACAATGGCAGAGACAGATGTTTTGGGTGGGAAGTGTATGGGAGCTGTGGTGTCGAGCTGTGACAGAACATACTGTTTCGTGTTTTGTATGAGACTGGCTTCCCACCCGCGGAGGGTGTCTGCGGGGCAGGGGCCGCAGTACCCCGGCAGTCCTCAGGGCTGAGCGGGGGTGGCGGCGTTCTCACCGATCACGCAGAAGGGTTTGCGGGCGAATTTCAGCCTCCCCCTCCATCCTCTATAGCGACAGCAGCACCCCGCAGCCCAGATCCTCACGAAGTACTCAACTCCGAACACCACGATGGTCACGATTTCCTGCACACAGGGATGGAGGATGACACACCACAGAGGTGCACGCTGCTGGAATTCTTTTTTACAAGGTTTTAACATTTCATGCAAATAAATGTTAACAGCTCGCTGCAGTACTACTCATCGTCATCAATGCAAACTAACACCATAGCAAGTCACAGTACTAAAGATAAGTAAAGCAATACCTGTAAATGGAATTTAAAGACTAATTCTCTATTTTCACAAATACTTTTTTATGTTTTTATTGTATTGGAAAAATAAGTATGTGTGTGAATCTGAGGTTTTAAGACAACATACCAAATCATACCAAGCAGCCAGTCTGGTCAGAATCATTTTGACAAGACAAATATTTGCTCTGCAATGACACAAGTGCGTACCAGAATATACAAGGCGTCTTCTGAGCTTTTCTCATACTCCTTGATTGTGGAGAACACAGAGAGAACCAGGCAGGAGAACACCAACAGAAAACTGCAAGAAAGAACAAGCAGCATACGAAACCATCATTCACACGAGTGTGCCAAACGAACAAACAGCTCATGAGCAACACAGACAGGCACCATTACAGAACATTTACTCACATAATTCATCTTTCCTGCATCCATGCTCAATTAGCAAACTAAATGCCTCATTGGGGAGTCTGGCCAGGTAATTATCACCCACTTTGATTGGCCACATATATCATTGCCTCTCTGCTTAAATGAAGGACTGTGGCGCATCCTGGTGCAAAATGGCTAGTGATTGAGGTGCATCCCCACCCACCTCTGCTCCCTCCTCCCCCACCTCATACACACAAACACACAAATACACACAAGCACACACCTACACCAAATTACACTGAGATCTGTGAAAGGGATGAAGGACACTGTAAAATAGAGCAATTCATCATCATTGGCACTCAGCCGTTCCCATTTGTCCTCAACAGCTAATGGAGGCTGGGAGCTTATAGGAAGTGTGCCTGGTCATTGGAAGCAACTCGTTTTTCATTGTTAAATGTGTTACAATGCGTTACTAATGACTGTGCACAAAATTCATGGGAGGGAATTGACATTTGCCCCATAAGCACACACTTCAGGCATGCCATATTCCAACACCATAGGCGGTATGCACTCCAAAGCAAGGACACATTTGCTTGTGTAGTATTTTTGGAAAAGCACAAAGTAAATGTAAAAAAAAAAATTGGCCATTTTTAGCATCCTAAAAAGCCGTGCAAAAACAGCATTGAGAATGCTGGCCTGCCAGCGTATAGGGTCCACTGGGACAACACAGGCTCTCGTACAAGCGCGGTCGATTAATCAGAAGCTGCTGAATGCTACTGTTCCGTTCCACCCCACTCCCCACAAGCGCCCCACTTGCAATCCTCTCAAGATCAAAAATAGCAGCAGCGCCACATGTGCTGCTTTCTGCCCGAGAGTGTCTCCGTTCTGCATTCTCAGATCTGCCACCATGCTGCGGATTAGGGAAAGTGCCAGTCAGAAAACATTTTAAGACCGTCGCCTTTAATCAACCTAATACTTAAAGCAAGGGCCTTTTCAAATCAGCTCTGCTGATGATGGGGCTATGAGGCCACGCCCCTTTTTCCGATGGAAGAGGAGTCAGGCACAAACACAGCAGCAGCTGAATTCGCTGCCATGAGACCGTGAACTGGTGCATTGTGGGATTTAGGGAAATGATTGATGATTTAGGGATATAGTTGATGGATATGCCAAATCGTGAGGATCAAGTTGCAGTAAATTGACTAGAGGAAAAACTCAGAGGCCTTGTTTTTTCTGCCCCAGTAGAGGGATAAATAAACACAACCAAGTCAGTATTTACTCCTCGTGTTCTTCTGAATCCACGGTAAGTTGTGAACAATTCAGAGACAACTGAGAGGCTGAAGTCACTCACAGTGGTGCCAGGAACCTAATAGGGCTGATGGAAGCCCTGAGGAACAGATGCTTTCCAGCTTGATAGGCTATCTCTGACAGAAAAACAGGGACGAACCACCCCCCCTTCTTCATGACATAAAGTCTGCCAAAAAAAAAAAAATTCCAAGCAAAGCAGAAAATCCCTTATTCCAGCAAACAACATTAGGGGGGGTTGAACCTGACTTAGAGCATTGGCTCTCGGTCGTACAGTGATCAGGTTGCCAGTACTCAGCCTCATTTTTCATTTGCCTCGTGTCTCCCTATGTCCGCTCCCGGGTTCACGCAAGGACTGTGCCAGTAAGAGCCAACTTTGGGTCTCCGTGGTGTTCCTCTCATGTCTAATCATTACATTTTGAACATGCTGCGAGTTGTAAGTGCAGGAGAAAGCCTCATCCTGCATCTCCTCTTTGTGCTACCTGTGCACTTTTTTTAATGTTTATGTCAACAAACAAATGTGAGGCATGGGATGGAAGGACCCACCTCATCACCAGAAACAAGAGCAGGGCTAAACAGGAGGCGGTGAGGAAATCAATGCCTTTCTTCTCTGGCCATCCTACCCCTGTCAATTGCCTGTAGAGTGTAGTAATGTTATTTACGACCTCTGTCGTGAGGCATTACCGTCAAGCAGAGGGCACCGAGGTCCCTCTCTGTTTGCACCCTGGTAGTCTTTATCACTGCCGAGGATCTGGGCCAAACTTCTACTATCTCAGCAAAATGTGTGGGAGAGAATCAGAGGCACTGGGAAAGCAGCAGTCCTGCTAATACTAATATGCTAATAAGAAGAGCTCTCCATGGGTCCAGCTCACACTCATGGATAAGCATGTGGGCAGCACATACGTGTCTCACCAAACATCCATCTGTCCATGGTATCTGGATTGACTGGGGACCCTAATGCTGTCTCTGAATAACCACAGATGCAGCTAGGTACTTGCTGTTGATTTAACATTTTTTTTCAAGGTGATAGACTCCAATATCCAATATCTTTGTGTTCCAAGGGATGTTTCAGTGCATTTGATTTGAAATATATTTGGCTGAAATACACATCTCCTATAAAATATATAGAACACATTTAATGCTCTTTTCTTGGTGATACATTTAAAATGTTTTATATATTGAATTAATTGGCATTATTTATTTATCAATAAAATCTGCATATACTTTCTGAATAATATAAAGGTTTAAGTGCTGCCTGTAGTAGTCGCTCAAAGGAAAGAAGCCTTCAAAAATTCTTGCATACCTTTCAGATGTGGGATCAGAATTATCTCCTGTCATCCAGTCCCTCTTAAGGAATACCAGAAATTTGGTGCATCCCATGCTACGAAATCTCCTGATTTTTCTGGGATTTCTCACTCTAAACCCTGGCCTCTGCTAGAGGAAGCGCTAGAGGAAGGAGGCCTAGAGAAAAGCTGGTAATTGTTGGCTGACGGGGGCAGGGGAATGATGAGGTTGATTTGATGAGAGCTCTTACTCTTGCCAAGGCGCTGGATTTAATGGGACGTGCTAATGGACACGACCTTACGAACGCAGCCTCTGGACCAAAGTGCTGCTCAAGTAGCTCCCAGCATGGATTAGCAGAACTTTCAAGGGCTATGCACAAGCCAGACAGGACTTATTTTATCAAAATATATTATATCAAAAGTTGAACGACTGCAGTGAGCACTGTTAAGAACATTATAATGCAAACACCAGATTAACAGTGATACCAACACACTGGAGCGGATATAAATCTGCGAAGAACAATTTAAAGTCTAGCTCTAAACAACAGTCCTTTGGTAATCAATATTTAATAGTAATTAGGTGGTTTCTTTATATTTCTATAATATATCACATCAAGAATTTGAGTAACTTTTATATATTGTTTTTTTTTTTATCTGAGCAGATGACAGAAGACATTATCCAGGCCAATTTACACATCTTACACTTTTAAATATAATAAAATGTTACAGCTGGGTATATTTTGGAGCTTGCAGTAGGGTACAACAACAATGCTCTACCTAGAATTTGAACCTGTAAAACTCTGGTTTAAAAATAAATAAATAAATAAACATTTATTAAGCACTGCATCACAGCAATACCCTCACCTATTCACTTAGACCAGAATAAATATATAATTACTAAGTCATATCTCAGTACCTCATCTTGCATGTTTTGTTTTTTTAATGCCACATTATAATAAACACTACCAGTGTAATAAAAGCATGGGATTTTATGACACTTCAGATCAGTAATCATCCTGTAGCTGAGTCATTTCCATGCTTATCACTGCATGAGTCAGGAGACATTTCTGGAAAGCAGCAGCCAGAACACATTAGTCAAGCTGCAAGTGAGTGCGAATTACGGCGAGGAGTTCCGTGAGCTCTAGCCTGCCAGGGAAATGAGGACCATGCAGTCAGTCCGCATAGCATGAAAGGCAACACATCCCTTAATTAACAAAATTGCACCGTGACACAACAATTAGGCTGCACTGCCATTCAAAAACACACACCGAGAACCATGGGAACGGGAGAAGCTTCTTAAAACTGGCTTCTTAAGGGCATGTCCCTCTGCAAATCAGTACACGACTGACAAGAAGGTATCATTATACTTTTTAAAAAGGGTCATTTCTGTGTAAGGTGAATTGTTCAGTTTTACTTGAACGACCAGCCATGAGTTTGCAGCACATCTGAAAACAGCCAGTATCGGCAATGTATTAAATAACTCCGGATTCAAGTTCCTAATTTTAGCACATTGATTTGAAATACAAGACATCGCATTTTCCCCTGACCCAGGTGGCAATAAATGAAACAGGTTCATTTTGTTTTTGTTTGTATTTTTTTTGACATAACACAGTGTGAGATCAGTGTAACATGAGTAAAGATAAACCTGAAACCATTTTTTTCCCCAGCACGCAACATATGTTTGGAGTGTGCATATTTAAAGGTGACCATTAGAGTTTCGGATTAAATATGTATGAAAATGGGAAAGGGTAAGGAACAGCAAAGAAAAATGCTTTATAGAATGGACAGACCCCTTCAAGAACACAGCTATAGCACAGTGGCCTCAGTGGGCAGACTTTAATGGCTTTCCTATAGAGGACAAGGAATCCATACAATCACGCACAGTGTCATTATTCTTAGTGGCTATGTTTCCATTAGAGTGTCAAAACAAATTTGTCTTGATCCTTGAAAAACAATCGTTTGCAGCTGTGCATTTCACCCACCAAGACAGGTAGTTTCACTGAAATTGCTTTGTCAGGAAGGAGTGGAACCACGCTATTTGAACACAATGCCAAATCTCATGGCCAGTGATGGCTTCAGTTAATCATTCATATGAGGAAAGCAGAGACTGTTAAAGCAGTCAAGCGTTAGTATAAGTGTGCAAATGCTACCCACTTCCATTAACTTTACTGTGCACGTGGGATGGTTGTTTTGCATTTTCCCTCTCTGTCTGCTCACTACACTAAGGTCTAAGGCAGGGCCGCCCAGTTTCCCTTTGTTCTGGCCCGCCATGGCATTTGTCAAGATCATGCTTATTCTCCTCTTATTTTGAAAGTGCTGTAAAATCCTAACCGTAATGACTACAAAACGTAAATTTTGTGCAGCTAAAAAGTACATAATCTGAGTTTTACGCCAATGTACAGCACAGTACTGTTAAGCTGCGTTTTAACCGAACATTTCCTCGCGCGGGTTTGATCGCTTGCCTGAAAAATGAACAAGCGAATTTCGCGACACGTCACAGCAAGCACTTTTAATTGCACCAACGCTGCTAGCAGTTTGCTAGACACAATGGAAGACTAAGTTATCTTGCGTTACTAGCTAGCTAGTTAATTAGCATATATAAATGCCGCACACAAACACTTTTTCATTTTTTGTGATCACGGATAAGCGACAGAGAGTCAGTGCCGTGGCTGTGCTTTACCTTCGCTGGAAGTCTCGCCGGACCCAGCGCCGGCGGTCAGTTTGGGCGCATAGTGTCAACCGGAGACGTGCCCAGCTTCCACCGGCTCGTTCAGAAGTTGCGTCTGGACGACGGCCGGTTTCAGCGGCACTTCTGGCTAACTCGGGGCCAGTTTGATGACCTGCTATTGAGGATCGGATTCCAGATTGCACGGATGGACACCAAAAGCAGGTGTTCCAACCCCCCCTGCGGAACGCCTGGCAATCAGTCTCCCAGCCACACATATAAGAATATTATATTCTTATAACAGTTATAAGAATCTTTCTTCTTTCTCTTTGCGGGGGAAAGATAGGTCTTTTCTGCTTTTGGTTAATAGAAAAAAGGGAGGCAAAACTATAAAAACGTTGGGGTATTAGTAGGCATTTCTGTATTATATTTTATTATAGGCTGTTATATAATATAAAATAATTTACGGCTGTTTTCAACTTAATTTTCTAAAGCACCTTGAGTTGCATGCACTTTCTGTCAGAAAGGTGTCTTTCCTTTTAAATGTTTATGCTCCCAAAAAGAAGCATATAGATGTTTTATGTTTTTGACAATCATCTCTGCAAATTAATAAAATTACTGTTAAGCAGAATGAAGAGTAGAGTTTTTATTATTTTGAAATTTTAGATTTAGAATGTTAATATTCTATAAAATATAATACATTTTAATGTAATGTAGTTTCACATAACATCAACATTTATTTTTGGCCTGCAGCCCTCCATCCAGATTAATTTTTGGCCCTTCATAGGAAAGAATTTGGGCACCCCTGGTCTAAGGTGATATGTATTCTAATAGCTTTCATTTGTATGTATAAAAATTCAGTTTCCATTTGGTAAGTTGCAAAAAATTGTGACTTGCATGAATACATTAATGGCAACACAGTCAATGATATTAAACAGTATTGCATCCATGGCTTTAGATGTTTATGCACTCACAACCGTCTCTCCTGTTGTATGCCTGTGATGAGTGCATTCCATTCACTTATCTGCTGCCACTCTTACAAGCAGCTTAAAAGGTGTGGATCTTGATTGATGGATGATTACAACATATCCTTTTTCAGGGCTGAGTCTGATAAATTGCATGATGTATAGTCCCCCTGTTGTGATCAGCAGGCTGTAAGAACAGCCCAGAGTCCAACAGAACTGGCAGGAAAAAACAGACATGGACAGCACATGAGTGTATAACACCCAGAACATTCTCATGACGTTAATGCACTGCATCCACTCCACCTCCCTGTTTTCTTCATGTAGGTCTTCATGTTACTGGTGGCTGTGCACTAAATGATGGAGCTAATTGAACATAATTTCTCCCAATACGGTGAGAGGCTCCTTGTGTAGGCCATAAGTGGCCACTGCATTCAAAGTTTTCCAATGCATTACAGACTATAATTGTTAGTGAGACTCTGGTTAACTGTGATCTGTAGTGTTTGTGAGCCCTTGGATTCACGTATGAGTGTGTCTGAGTGCATGCATTGGAGATTGCAGGCCTGCTCTCATAAAAAAAAAGGTTTCAAATGTCTTCCAATGCACCAAAAGCAAGTCTTAGCCAACAGCACGTAGCGGGTTTAAAGAAGCAGGGGAACATTTCTACTCCCAGCTCAGACCTGGACCCTAGGCTTTGATCCTGATTTTTGCCTTTTGGAAGAGCAGTTTGAAGCTCTCGTATTGCTTGCATGACAACAAAACTATGGGGGTCTTTCATGACAGTACAGAATTATGTCTAGAACATGGCCTAAAGTTGTTTTTTGTCCACATTTTTCTGACAAGAAAGAATTTCAGTATGACTTGTATATTCTTGTTCTATGATTCTTATTTTTACCTTTAGAAATATATTTTGTATAGAGTAATAAGAGTAATGAGGAGTTTATACCAAGGTTGAAGTTGCAGGTTTAAATACCTGCTGCAATATTGCTCCTGTAGCCTTGAGCAAGGTACTTAACTTGAATTCTTTCAGTAAATATACATGTAAATTACTGTATAGTAACATAAATCACCTTAAGTGGCCTTACTGCTGATGTGTCAGTTACAGCTCCAGCAGTTTGAAGGTCTCTGTCTCCCTCTGGGCCTGCATTTAACAGCTTTTGTGCCACACCTTGGTCCAAAAATTGTGTCTTTTATTGCTTTTGGCATAATTCATAGCTGACAAAAAGGAGATCATGCTGAGAAAGCACCAGAAAACAGAAATTAATAGCAGACTGCTTGTAAATAACAACAATAAATAAACTCCACTAAACTCCACTTGTGCTTCTTGAACATCCATTATGTGATTAATAAATTAGTATAGTAATAATAAACACCAGAATAATTTAGACTGATAATCATGTTGTTGCTGACAAACCCACATGCAAGTTTGTTTTGCTCCGTCGCTGAAATGCAATTTTTATTTTTAATAATATTCTGCATAATGTCAAGGCAGACATCCATGCACACTTCATTTAGATAAACCTGTCACAGAGGGAGATCTGAGATGAAAGATGAAAGCGGACAGGTCTGAAAACAGTACCCTTTCAGGGAGAAACCTCACACGATATTACAGCTAGGAATTTGTCTGACAGCGTATCACACATCGAGAGACAGGGAGAAAGAGGCTACTGGTGTGCAGATCAGTCAGCAACAGCACAGACACACACACACACACACACACACACACACACACACACATGCATGTTCACACTGTCTTACACACATAAACACACACACACACATTTGCACGCATGCACTCACACACACACAAACCTGCACACACACACACACACACTAGTGAGTCAGGGGCTGTCACATGCTTCAGTGAAGGCTGGCTGTCATTACCGCCTGCTCGGCTCTGACACACTCATCAGCCTCTTCTCACCACCCCTCAGAACACGAGGCAACCGCTAATCAAACCAAAAGCAAAAAGGAAAATGGGTTTGCCAAAAAAACAAAAACCCACTTTGATCGCTTTTTTTGGGCGCTTGGTTTTTTTAAAGTGCCAGTTTTACACAGAGACCTCAGAGACACAAATCCTTGAAAACCTGAGTGCATTATGCATGTGCCCATTAGTGGCCAGTGATTAAAGCCCACTCAGTGAGTCAGTGCAGTTTACACTTACTATCGATCAATCAATGTGGATTTCATAGACCTCCCTCTATGTGGAACGAGGACTGATTATCTTAACATAGTGAAGGGGAACACAGTTAATTAATTCCCATGAACAACACTATTTCTCCTGTATGACATTTTTTTACTCTGTACAGAGAAAATGGGAAAAGATAAACAGATACTGTGCAGACACAAACCAATTCATTAAGCATGGGTAATGCTAGTCCTGGAGGGCCACACGGTCTTGATGTGTATCAGTTTTTAATTGGTTAACTGAAGTTTTGAAACTGAAAGGCAACCCAACGTCCCTTTTTCCCTTTTTTTTTAAGTGGGAAGGTCAACTGAAAACTTATTTCTCACTCACTTTATTATCTGGGTATACAAGATAGGTATGGAAATCAATGCAAGGACTGTGTACCCACTAAACTCTGCTGGAGATTATTAGGCTGCAAGATTGGAAATTTGACAAGGACATAAAGGTTAATGTCTCTATTCTTTTAACCACGATAGAATCATTAATGATCACAGGGAGTCAGGATCTTCTCCTCCTGAACATGACACCTAGTACGGCACAGTGCATTATGAACTGGATTTACTTGGTCCAGCAGGAAAGGTGGTGTCCCCTAATGATCCACCTACACCACCCCCGGTAGCAATCTGTCTTCATTGGAGGTCACCCACCCAAGTACTAACCAGGCCCGGCCCACAGTATGAGAGGATGTTGTTTGAGTTGTCTGGCTACTGGCACAGCAGCTCTTTTTCTTCGATGAAGAGGCCTCCAAACACTCTTATACTTTATATTCCAATCTTATACTTCCACAAAAATATTTCACATGTCCCTCACATTTTCTGATATTTAAAGTGGGCTGAGAATTCTCTCTCTGCCCAGAGATACAGAGGATGATGCTGTCAGCTGTATTGAGCTGTTTCCTGCCGGCCATGATTGATGGCATCTCCACAAAACCGAGGCAGATATTCTAAGGAGACCTCACGATAGTTTTATTACTGACCGTTCCTCGCGCTTCCTATAAGCAATGAAAGGCCAATCCAATTTTACTGGCCTGCTGCACACGCAGCGTGACAGTAAACAGCACATATATCAAAAGGAAAGTCCTTTCTTCACCACAGCTCCTCACATCGATCACGCTGCCTCCCCAGCCTATTACGGAATCAGTGACCAAATGTCACCCAACATCCTGTTGTCCCTGCACAGTTAGTGCTCATAAGAGTATCACCCATTTCTGTGGCAGCACTTAGCCACAAAAGTGCACACCATGTAAATATCAAACAGATTATCACACACACTGCCAGGCTTTTGCTAATTGCTGAGCTCTGTAACTGGACATCAAAATGCACCGATGAAGGCCATACCATGGTAAAAATGTTGCACAACATATGGTTTAAAATAGATCTGTGGCTGTTTGGAGGATGACATTTCATATGCAATCTTTATTCCTCTCAGTTTAGACATCAAAAACTTACAGCTCACTCTAGGCAGTGGTATTGCAGTGCATGTCGGGGTTGGAAGTGTTTGAATTACACATATCCATTCTGTTTGATTAAATCAGGCCAGACCTGCCCCATTAAATCCGACCAGAACTGCAGCACGATGGTGGAGCGTTGTCCCGCTAGCTCCAGCTCAGAGGAGGACTCTTAATATCACTTCACATAACCAGCTCTGTCTCTCTCTCGGATGCAAGGCAGGTGGATGCGATTTCAGCCGCTTGATATAAATAGCAGCTTCTGGGAGGTTCAGACAGCCCAAAAACTGCTTACATTTAGCATCTTGCCCCCACCCCAGTGTGAAAGCGGAACCCGGGAGCAGCAAAGTCAAGGAGGGTGACGAGCGTCTTCGAGGACCCCCGGCCAGCCAGGGGGACGTGTTTTTTTCAGCCTCATTAGGCAGCTGGCCTGTCCCCGGCGGACTGGCGGGTGACACCGGCGACGTGCAGATGCACAGCTGCAGCTGTCGGACTCCAGCGAGCCAGCGGTTGTTCTTGCATAATTAGTCCCTCTCGAAAATTACTGCCTGCAGCACCACAGGGAGCACAACAGAAATCTGGATAAAGCTGAATGACTTCAAAAACAAACGTTGTATGTTTCTGCCCTCTTTTTCATCCTCACAAGGAGAAGTAGTACGCGGCTAAATCATACAGAATTCATTTTTCAGAGCAGTTCCATTTGGGGTTAAAAAGCCAGCATAGACACAGTTATGAACAGGTTCTGGCAACTCTGTCTCTGATTTGTACAACCACATATTAAACAGTGGTTAACCTCAACTGGGGACTTAAAAAGGGATAACATGTGTTGTGTTTTCCTGCCTCCTGCAGATGAAAATTAATACCATTATGTGAGCAATTAGCATTTAATAGCTTACTTTTCAGTTCCTTTCAGACAATCAGCACAGAACTGTAGTACATGTCTGGTGGAGATTGCTGGAAAGTGCTATGATATATCATATATCCTTAAATGCATGGATTAGGTGGTTCCCGAAATGGCAGCTTTGATAAAGGTTTCCGAAATGCTATCAACTGCATGGGGAGAGCTGCATTGTTTCAAGCAGTCTCTTCAATAAGGACAGATTTTTTAAAAACAGTATTTAAATCTATAATAATATAAATAATGTGATACTCTGAAATATTAAGGAATCGTGGCACACATTTTGTTCAAGTCAAATGTGAAACTATTTCAGTATGTATCTGTGATTCACACTTGGACGCAATTAACTGGAAAAGACAAGCTACCGTAAATGTCAGAAATGCCAATATTTAGTCACTATTATGGTCTGATGGCCAAATTAAGTTAGGGGAGGGAAGAAAATCCAATACAAGATATGCAATATGCTGGCAGGTGCTGGAGATAAAAATTTATCTGGAGGATAACAATATGGTTCTGTGTATATCACAACAGCTCAACATTAGTTTATACAATAAAATATAAAAGCTTGAAAAGAACTAGCTCATGGCATTGTTTTGCATGACCTCAATCTATCATCTCCCCATGCAATGATTGGATTGTGTTTGTACTCTTTAAAAAAATAGCCTAGCTATATGATACGGATATATACAGATTCAAGTTGTAACCTTGGAGTACAAGCGGTCAATGCAACGCTTCATTCAGCTGTTACTAATTGGAAACTTTTATTATCAAAGCAATAGCCGTGTTACCTTCACAGCTGAAAGCCTTGGGTGACTTGGATTTGCTAACTATCACCAATGATAAATGTAAAGTCAACACAGAAGTACTTTTTCTTTGACCTGGAAAACAGAAAAATAGAAATAGGTGGCCCAGTTGTGGAGCAGAGTTCAATCACTAGACTCACAGCAAAGGGCCTGTGATCTCAGGCCCAACCCAGGCCAGCTGTGTGCTTAAATGCCATTCAAGGAAAATGACTACAGCAAAAATGTAGTGAGTAAACAGATGCAGCACAAGATTGATATTCTGAAATGAAGAGTGGTAAGGAGATGCTTGGAGGAAACAAGGAGTCTTGGCAGCCGACACAGACCCATTGATTGGCAGATTTGTGCAGCTAAGCAAGACATCCCAGACATTTCAATCTTAATATTAGTGTCAACAACTAATGCAGAGCAATGGAGCAAAAATGTTTTCCAAATCTTCTTTCCTGTACAGTGACAGACATGCAGGTTGTGTTTTTCTTCCTCATAAAATACCTTCTTGAAAAACTGGTGAAAGCCAATGCCTTCTCGGGCATCTTCTCCTGGAATTCTAAGTATTAACTGAGAATCTAACTGAGTGCAGCCCTTACTATTCAAATTTAAACCAGCCCATTCACTCCTTGACCTTTCCACTGCCTTGCTGAAGCAGGACAGTGTAGTTATTGCCCATAGAGAGCAATCTCTTTCAATGAAGTATGATCCAAAGTGGAACACAGTGGTTGAAACTCCACGTTGTAAGATAATACTGTATCATCTTATCCAACCCCACCCCCTAATAAAAGAAATAAATAAACCTGCTGGGCTAAAGAGAAGTTCCCTGAGGTTCCCAATCTTCCAACATCAGCCCCACCCAGATATAATCATCAGCTAAGGGTAATGAATCACTGTGATTGAATTTCTGTTGCAGTTTGGTTGCCCCTGTTATACAGATAGAAATAACAGACAGCGCTGCACAAAGCACCTGACCTGTGTGGAAGAATAGATGCCCAGCACACACTCCAAGTAGGTCACAACCAGCCAACATACATTTTTGTAACTTTTTAACGTTGGGGAAATCTTCGCATCAGCAAAAAAGCCATGGAAGACATATGTTCCTCTCCTTCCTCTCACAGCACTCTGACCCACCGAGACTGGAAGTGGGACTCAAGGAGAGGAAGACCTTGAAGAAAGGAGCGGGGTAAGGCTGCTCCCCCATGACAGGATTGCATTTGGAGAGTCAGCCCAAGAAATCGAACCTTCCCACAGGGAAACAGAGAAAACCCAGATTGCCCAGATGATTGAGCCATTCCACACGCGTCAGGTCGAGGGGAACTTTCTTTTGATGCTATTAGGAGTGAGGGGGCTTCAGGGTGAGGAGGATGAGGAGGGATATCTACCATAACCGCTCTGTCTGTGGCTTTGTCCTTAACTTTGAACAACAACTCATCACAAGTGTTAAATTCTACTGATGGTTCCACATCATCTCGACTGCTGTGCTCACTGACATTGATAAAAAATACTGCGCGGCACAAATATTTTTAAAATACCGGCTTAAATTAAATTCATTACCCAAATTGAAGGTCCCCTAGCAGTATGCAGGCAGAAAGCCAGATATTTGCGGGTTGTGGCTTTAATTCGTGCATCTTTGAATCGAGAGTCACCGGGCTGAACTTTCCTTTTTTCTTTTCTGCTTGCTAAGTGCAATCTATGCATTTAGAGATTGTAAGGGAAAAAAAACCCAGTAAAGTGACTGCAGGAGACTGAAGTCAGCACACTGCACTTTTATAAATCAGTAGCTGGAAAGAAAACAAGACCTGAGAGATTAAACGCAGCAAGGAGAGGGGGTATAAATTATGAATCAGAAGGTACTCTACTCTCCAACATTTCATTTTGGAGACATGGTTACATCCCTCATCATTCTTTACAAAAGAATAACTAGAATGTGGAGACCATCAGAGTACAGTAGGTCCCAATCCACATGCAAAAAAGAGGATGCCAAAATACTGCATATCTCAACACCAAAATAATAGGCCTATGCATCATAGTTAAGTTGAAGCTTGTGTCACAAGTCCACAGGCTCGCTGACAGGATAGCTATATTTGAAAAATAAAGAACTTATTCTGTTTCCTCAGTAGAATGCCTGACATCAGCACTTAGTATGCCAACCTGCCTTTCGTGTATCTAAAATGATGATCACCATATTGTCGGCTCATGTTTCTGTAGCATATTTAATCAGCTACGCAAAAATATTCCAAAGATTCAATAACAGAGGAAAGAGTAATTTCAACAAAGTTTTCCGCCTTCTTTCAAGTCAATCCGCCAAAGACAGTAAACTGGCAGCTCAGTCAAAGTCTCACCCAAACACCTGCCTCTTCTATAAAGCCACATAATTACTACGACACAATTGCTTTACATAGACTTCATAGAGTCATAAACAAATGAATTCTCGTTCAGAACGGTCGACGTGATACTTCAGAGATCACTGTCTTTATCGCAAACACAGTATATCGTTCAAAATGTTTGGGCTCCGCAAGTGTCCACGAAATGTCCGGTAATAACAGCATTGACGTCGCGATGGAGCTGTCCAGAAGCCTCAGGTTCTGAAACAGTGGCGTGAACATGCTCAGATTGCTCAGTATCGATTGTGTTTCACGATTCGATTCTACTCCCACCGTGTATCGATATCGACGCTTTGCTAAAACTGTGGATTCATTAAAAGGAAACTATTAAATATTTATTGGGAAGTCAAATGATAATCAGCTTCACTAAAAATATCTAATGTATATCGAGTTGACCCTTGGTATTAAAACACAGGTCGTTTTATCGCAATAGTAAAAGGACAGGCTGATTTACATTCGTTGTTGATAGATTGTGGGCTTGATATGACTTCTTAGGAACATTTAAAGATGCTACCATCTATTGATATTGTTATTAATGACTGAGCAAAGGCTTTGAACTAACCGTATAACATGACATAAAGCAGCATTTGTTTGATAGAAAATAGAGATACAATGCAGTATATTTATTATGTAGGGAGATAGGGCGATGTGCAAATTTGATCAAAACCCATATTTTAACATGTGTACCACACAAATCATATTGATTTGCTGAGCGCATTATTTTATGCAAAGCAAGATATTGGAGCTGGGAGCATAATGGTTTTCGGCACAAAGTGCAACTTGTAAATGCGTACGACTGTTATCTTTCACGTTTCCCATATATGTACAGTAATATATTTCCCTGTGAATTTTTTAAAAATCCAACATTGCATTCTACGTTCTAAATCTCATACATGTTCACGTCAAAGAACGTCAGCAACACATTTCCCAAAGGAAATTAACACCTTCCATACTCTGAAAACATGTTTTAAATGAATGGTCATGTTCATCCCAGGTGTCTGTAACGTGAGAAATCTGTTACTTACACATAAGCGTGATATATAAACGCCCATCCTCTCGGTCTTTCCAGTACGTTGTAGAGGAAATTCTGCAGTCTTCGATAGAAGGCATTTCTCTTCGGTGGCTTCCCTGTGCCTGAGATGCTAGACCTAGGCTTGCTTAAGATGCTGCCCCGTTTCGTAGCTTCGGAACCTGCTATGAGCAATGCCCCGTCTCTGTTTGAATCGCCAGCCCCAGCATCCAGCCCAACAAAGCCGACTTTGAGCTTTTTCTCCCCGGTAGGACCCGGATAAACTCCGCCGTTGCGGGACTTCTGCACCATAGTTGAAGTCTGCTGTCATGGGGAGCCGGGTGGCGATGTTTTCGACCCTTTGTCGGGTGGGAGCATCGCAGGGCTGGGCGTGTGGGGACGGAGGAACCGTATCGTGCGTGGAAACGTGCTGTCTCCCGTGCTGCTTCTGGAAAGCCAATTGAGAAGCGCACAAGAATCTGCAATGTGTATAGCCTTCTCACCTCGCTCCTTCCGGCCACCTGACTCTCCAAAAAAGATGGGGGGAAAATACGTCTTTAGTAAGTTTTTTTTTTGCCTAAAATATTGTGAACATCACTTAGAAATGTGAATACTAAAAACAAATACAGTACACAAGGCGGTTTCTAACAACGTTGAAATATGCGCCACAGAAAACAGCAGCAATGGAAAAAGACAATAAAAAGGAATTGTACTACTAAATAATAATGCCACCAAGCATCGTAAACTATTTTCAATTTAATTTCATATGAAAATGATGATCATTACCTGCATGCAGTGTATGTAGACAATTTACAGCAAGACAAGAAAATGTAATCTTATCGATTGTTTTTTTTCACATATATTGATTTTTTGTTATCACTGTCATTTCACTGAAAACTCGGAAGGAACTCGTTGACTAAAGTAAGATCCTTTTTATTTTAAATGACTGGATCGTTAGGGATTTCAAAGAATTCTATGGATAAGAGGGTCCAGCTTTATCTTATTCAATGGCAAATTCATTGGTGTTTTTCGGTACAAGAGCCGAAAAACATGGACATGCTGATCGCACAGTACATTGCATTGTTCGTAGTGGAGGAGAGATGCGTGTAGAATAAACTTACCTCATAAATGCGCTATCAGAATACAAATACACAGAACGCAGTCATTTTTAGTCGATTTGGAAAGACTTTACAATCATGTAAAGGCCCAGATTCAATCCAACTGGCAAGTCACAATGACCATTTTCGACAATTATCGATGTCTCGATGTAATTTTTATGTTATTTACACGATGTTTGAAATCAAAAATGTTTTCAAAGAAACAAACTAATAAAGCTTTAGTTAATTGGCATCTCAAAGAATAAAGCACAATGCAGTTGGATGGAACCTGGACACAAGTCTGCCATACAAATTAATGGGCGTACATGCTGTATTTGTATACGATTTCATGTAATCTGTTTATTCATTCATTGCTGATGACCACATACAATATATGACTCACAGGCAAAAAATACAGGCGCTAAGAACTGGAGCTTGGTCAATGCAGAAGCAAGTGGAGAGTGCATACGGGAGTCAGACAATATCAGTTACCCTTGTTATTGCTTAATATCAGATTGTCCCTGTAGGGACAGTCAACAAACTGAATTTACAACACAGCCGTGAGTAGGTTTGTTTTATTTGAAATAGTTCATGAGGGTCAGTTCTGACAGCAAAAGCCAGTAGTTCAGTTTCATTTTTTTCCTCACCAATTTCGTCACGTCCATGAAAGGTAGTCATCTAGTATTAATAGCGTGAAATTGAAAACATGTAAAGTGTATTTTCAATACTCGATATCGGTGTCATACTTTATATACTGTATACTGATAGTAACCATAGCTCCTGTCATGACACAAATATTGACATAGATAATGATTTTATTTACTCGTGTATGTATGTATGTATAAATAAATGTGTCATAGGAAAAAAAAGATACACTATGTAAAATGATTAGGGATACCAGTTCATTGTTTATTTTAAAATGTCAATGTTGCTATTATTATTTGATTCCAGGACTGGAAATGCACAGTATTAAAGCATTTCACCAACTTTCTGCAAAGGAACTGTATGTTCAATAGACATTCAGGATTGTAGTCACAGATTAATGTACAGGGTAATCAAAAAGTTACCCTGTAGGAATAATCCCCCATAGTTAATGATGGCTGCAAAATTAACACAAGAAAAGTAAAGCTGGTTTTTATATATGGAAAAGCGGGCACTTCATATCAATCAATTGCTGAAGAATTCAGTGAACACAATCTAAAAGGCCACCAACTGATCACAGCACCATGGGAAGAGTAACTACTCATTCCAAATGGTAAGCATTCATGCATTGTGTATTTGTTGAATAGGAAATTATCAAAAAGTGAATGTCCAATATTTTGAATCTCATCAGTTTTTTCTCATATTTCCCTGTGGGGTGTGGCTTTTGAGCTATGCGTTGCATGTACGTTATAATATGAACAGGGGTGACAGAGTGCAGTAGAAGTTAAGTGTTAAGGGACTGGGCTTGTAGCAAGAAGGTTGATGGTTTATTTCCCAGGTGGGCCATTGAAGCCTATCACATGGCAAATAAACTCAATTGCTTCAGTAGTATGTCCAGCTGTATACACAGCAAATGTGCCTGATGTAAGCTGCACTGGGAAGGTGTGTCAGCACATAATGAGTATTAAAAAAGGTACATGCACAACTGCCGTTACATGTCTTTCCTTTGTTTCCCCATTTCTCTGGGTTTGTTTTGCTTGATGTTCAATGGCCTACATTTTGATTGCTATAGCAACATTCAGACATGCCACATCACTACTGCCTCTGACTGCACAAGGACTGGGCTTCAAACAGAGCAATTATCTAAGTGAAGGCCACCGACATCAAAGCGGCGGTGACATCTTTTGATCCAGGGGCCACTGCAGAGCCTTCCAGCCTTAACATATGCCCAACAGGGATGCCACCGCAGAGCCAGCAAGAATGGGCGGAGCCCAAAAGGTAGACCCTGAGCGGGAAATGCCACAAAAGGCTTTGACATTTACAAAAAGGAATGAGGCAGAATGGCAGCAGGCTCCAAATGCATGTTTAAGAGCTCCAGTCCAGCCAAACTGCAGTCAACCTGCACTGCATTATGAACAGGTAAATATGTCATAAAGTAAAAATTCATATGAAGCTCTTCAGCACAGACAATGGAACAGTGTGGAGTGTGTGATCAGACTGAGAATTGTACCTGTGAAAGATGTGGCAGGATCATCCAGGACTACAGCTGAAGGTGGAATACGGAATATGGAACCACTAGAACTTGCATTTCATTTGAAGCAGTATTAGAGAAAAAGCAAAGAAACACAAATATACATGGGTATTGTTATTTTTATTAACAACACTGCTGAGCTCCTGCATTAGCAACCCTGCATTGGTCCCCATTAAAATGTTAACACAGGGAGTGGTGAGCAACATAGCGTATTGCATAGTGTGTGTGTGTGTGTGTGTGTGTGTGTGTGTGTGTGTGTGTGTGTGTGTATATGTTCTCTTTGGTCTGTCTCAGCTGCTGCCATAGTGATGCTGTCCAGTATTGGGCACCATTGTTTAAAAAAGACTGCTTAGTGTCCACTGTAGTCTCTGGTGTCACTCAGAATCTCCTCCAATCTGGGAATCTTTAGAGACAGTATGGTGACATTCTTCATCTTATATAATAAATCCCGATGTCACAAGTGACCTCCATGCCACAGATTCACACTGACACCCCGGCCAACTCAACTATATCAGAACACAATCAGAGAACCACAATCTGAACTGTAGATAATGTTTTATTAACTAGCAAACAGAGGTTAAATTTGCAACAATATCTATAATAATCTGAGAGAAAAAAAAATTAAACCTTTTTCTGTACAATGTTTTTAGAGCACACAAACTAAAATCAAACAAAGTATGTACAACAGTCAATATTTAGAAAAATTACAATAGGTATTACACGTAACGCGTATCCAAGCACAGTGAATGTACTCTGGGTTAGGCATTGCTTGGTTCAGTTAAAATACAGCAATAAAACAATACTTTTAATAACAACACTGCTCAAAGGAATATACTATCAGTTGGGGACCCCTTAAATTTTTTTATAAATTAATCACATTACTGAAAAATTAGTCATTTGAACCACTAAAATCAGATGACAGAATAAACATAATAAGATTTAAAATAGATTAGGTGATCAAATTCACACATACAGTAGATACTGTTGGCAAACTAAGATGAGAAACTGACCTCATGGGTAGCACTCACTGATGGGCAATAGCTATGTTTTGTATTTGAGCTTGTCAGAGGTTAAGGGCAGTAGAGGCCAAACTACCACAAGACATGGTCTCAAAAACATCAGTTGTGAACACTAAATGGCTGTCACCTGTCTGTAAAACAGCCCATTAAGTGAACCTCTGCCTGTGTGATCCTAAAAAGGGTCCCTCAGGGAGAGAAAAATAGAAACATGATGTTCCTGCCTCCAGAAATTTGACTCTAGAATGTGCGACTGTCCATTGGTCTTGATGTCTCAAGAAGTCATTTAATCCACCAGTTCTTTATTAAAAACATGACCTAAGAAAGGACTGCTCCCACTGAATGCCATTCACTCATATTAGCCAGGTGAATAACAGAGGAAAAGACTGACATTTTGCATGAATGTTCATGGAGTTCAGCACCTGAGATTCCACTGAAGGCTTCCTTCTGTAAGTCTCTTGCAATATTGTGTTATCTCACTGAAACATCAAAATATTCTCCACAGAAGAAGGGGACGGTTAACTGAAAATGGTCAAATCAACTGTGGCTATCGTTGACCAGGTATATATACTGTAAGGTTTGCTGTCCACTTCATCACATTGTATACACCCTTATAAAATGTTAGACATGAGGCAAGAAAACAAGAAGCAAGACAGAAAAGTTACAGAGCAAATCCAAGCACATGAAAAATATCCAGATTCAGCCAAACCACAGTGTTCTTTAGCCTTACCAAATATTGTCAGACATTACTCTTTTTTTCTTTTACACATCTTTTGTCAATTCCAGCTACTTGAACTATTGCATAAGAAATGAAAAGACCTTACGCTTTTGTGTTAATTTAAGGACAAGTGCAGTGAGGTTAGATTAACTCTAGGTCTTTTTTTCAAAGTACATCCAATTATAATCTGGGTCACTGGCATCCCGTGAAATGTACCACCCCGCTCCCTCCCAAATGTCAAAAGGACACCAAGGGCTGTTTTATGAAAAAAATATCAGCATCTGAATTTATAATAGTCTTCTACCACACCAAACTGAAGCCTGAAATAAATTTGAAATGCTAAGGAAAAACTCAAGTATTTGAAGATGAACCCCATGGAAAGTGATTGGTTGGAAATACCAAGCACACAACGTGTGAATGCCCATACAAGATTGATCTGGTACATCCAGCCAGGAATTTTCCCTGGGTTTTTGATTTTCTCATAGAATTGCAGGTGACCTTTTACATTATTTTAAGAGATGGCATACTGATAATTAACTACGGCTTTACTCCAGGAATGTAAGGCTCTGTTTGTTTGAAAGCAGCATCTGCGCTTTTCTTTTGCCTTCTGAGAAAATATGGATAAATACCTAAAGCATGGATTTTAAAAAGCATATCACTTAATGTTGAACGTATTAGCTAAAAGAACAGATTTCTCCCAGTTAATGAAACTAAATTTGATTTGTATTACTGTAAATTCCCATAGGCAAACAATGTCTTGTGTGCAAATCTGAGATTAAAAAAAAGGTTTAAAAATACAGGATTCACCATTCCCTTACACCTGCATCACCTGAGTGAGACACATGAGAATTTAAGAATTTATTCAATGGTGTATTTTTTTTTTTTTTTTACAATACTCTCCTTGGCAAAATTTTCACATATTGTCTCCTGCTGAATGAGCACTTTATGAACAATATACGTGCCTTTACCTCCAATGTGTTAAAAGCAAGTAAATACAGTTTTGAAAGTGCAATGTATTTTAAATCACAGAATGTTAACACTAACACTGATGCTAAACAAAAATTATTCAAATACAATCAATCATCCAGCTCATCTCCTCCTACCCACGTTATCTCCTTTACGCTAGATGTAAAAACGCCCTATCTAAGTTTTGTAAGCAAGAAATCCTGTTTTGTGATTATAGAGCACACTGGGAAAAATCATCCAGCATTACTAAGTGAATGACTTAACTAAGGAGCACTGCTGATCAAATTAATTTGTGACCTGGTAAGACTTCGAAATTCACGGTAGGAAAAATTCGTCAAAATGGAAAATTTCATCATAGCTCAACTGACCAGTGTCCCTCTTCACATTGAATGTCAGGACATTCTGCTTTGAAGAGGACAGACAATCGGTTAACCACGATTTAGCGGATAATTCCATCCAAGTTACATCTTGCCTGAACCAGGTAGCTAATGGTTTAAACTAGCTTACTGTAAGAGGCCGGTGTTACAACAGCTTTGATTAGCTGCTTTCATCCTTTGCTTGTGATTGCTTAATTCACAAGCAAAGTCACTGCCTATTAATGAAGATGGCGTTGCCCAGGAGGTGAAGATGTAAAGGGAGAATTTCCACCCTGTCTAATCAATACTGACGAAAAAAAGTGAATTTGTAAATAAATCAAAAGGAGAAAAGCCCTTTTGGTGAGGCAGTGTCCAGTACAGTACATCTTTCGAGCTTGTCGTGATCCCTCTGTAAATCAGAGGCAAACGTTTCAAAATAACATGACCAAATCGCCATTGACGATCACACCCGTGTTAACCGGCAACGTCGACTTTTCCGATCAAACTGTCGAAATGTACAGTATTATTATAAGTGTATTAAATATTTTACACATTATATTGCATCATCTTAAAGGTTTTCTTACAATATAACATTGATCTCCTTCAATCGGCATATATACTATATGTTGGTCCCTGTGACAATAAAATATTGTTATAAATATGTACAAGAAAATAAGAGCAAAATTAAAATATAATGCTTACGATAATTTGTACTTCAGTCATCCCTTTGTTGTCATATTCTTTCCTGCATCTATTATTAATAGTATATTCTGTCAACAGTGAAGATGGATTTGAGTCTTGACACGCGAAGATAAATAAAACTACTATATTAACTCAAAACAACAACATGCTATGCAAAAGAGACAACCATCTTACAATGCCGCGACTCTCTGACAGGCTTCTCTGAAACTATTTACCACGTAGGTACACTGGCAAAATCAACAAATGATTAGCTCACAGATATGATTAGACTTACAGAATATTTAGGCAACGCTCTCCTGGCGCTTTCTCTGCATCATAACACTGGTTAATAAAAGAGCAACAAAATAAAACAACAAAATTTAAAGGCAATACGCTGCTGGTCCTTTAAATACTGTATGATACTGCCTGGAATGCTTTTACTTTTTTCCGCTCATTTTAAATACCTGATATTACCAAGGAATGAAATTCCCCTGTGATATTTCAAGACAGACAATAAATAACATGTTAAGGTATCTGCACTGACTCGCTCTCTGTTCAGTACAGTAGCACTCGAGCCGATCGGCAGCAATAGCATGTTCACCTTTCAACCTCAACCACAACCCAAGGTCTGCTCCAAGCGGGGCCCAACTCCAAACATGCTGCACTGAGATGGCCCCCAGAACCACGAGGGCCTCGCATGCACCTAGCAACAGATAAATAATACAGCTTGAGTCTGACAGCATGCTCAAACTGCAGTCCGAGGCAAGGGGATAACAATGATCCGTGTCAGGTAGTTTACAGCTGGAACAGGAATCCTGCAGTTAACAGTAATCTGTATGTCAAACTGTAATCCTGCAGCAGTCACACTGACTAGGCGTGCTCCACCAGAACCGAGGCCCATCACAGCCTGAAATCTCTGAAAGATCCCATCACGAGGAAGGTCCAGCTCCTTCTCTGATCCTGCTGATTGGCCTAATGTGTTCCACGCTCGAGGAGGAGCCACAAAGTCCAAGGCCAAGCTTTGAACTGGTGTTGTCTGGACAGATTGCATTACCTAGAAAAAACTTTCCCAATTCTCTGGATGTGTCCATGGGTATTGATAAGAGAGACAAACTTAAATGACTGATGTCCCAGTGTTTCTCACAGGCAGATTTGTGGATGAGCTTCTTTTATTCTTCCTCGAGCCACCTCTCGCCCCCTACAGGAGACACACATCTTCTGAATCTGAGTCACTTGTAGACAATGAAAGAAAACTAAAAATATTGCATCGCTAAAAACTCTGTCCTTATAGGTCCCCATCAGAGGGTGGCAAACACAGCTTGAAGAGCCTATGGGAAAAGAAACAGAAATATCAAAGTAAATGTAATATACACATAAAAATCAGGCAAAGTGTAGCAGAGGCTGTACCAATGGCCCTCACAAACAGTAATGTGTAGGAGTCTAAGTAGGAAAATCTTGACAATGGTCTTTGACTGTCATTTGTCCTGTTCCTGAACCCTTGAGTTATACAGACGCACTTCATAAAGACAGAAACTGAAGAGGGGCTTTCAAATCCTTCTGAATCATAATTACAGGCAGTGAAATTCAACTCAGTGTCCTTGTCTTGCCACAGCATATTTAGTCCCCATGCTGAATTGCCATAATTAAATTTTCCACTTCAGTTTTCCAACTCGTTCGATTTTTATTCAAGCTATTTGCTTAACAAGAATCGACCGGTGGTGTTCAGATCAGATGAAGAGTCTTCCAGTCTTCACTGCAGCTCAGGTCTCCATAAATTAGTGCCATTCATTGGTTGGGCACTGGAATCACCTGTTCATCCAGCAATCAGTCACATGCTGGTTAAAGGCATATCTAAAACCCGTTAGGGGTGGACAATGCATAACTAGACATTATGCTCAGGTAAACTGGCAGTTTGAGAATGCTTCCTCTTTATAACTCCACAGGCAGCATTTAGCTTTCAGGGCTCACTTGACAGTGCAAAATGGGGTTACCTTGGTGCAGTAGGAGGCATCTGGTCCATCACTTTCAGGTTCTTGGCTGAGATTTCAACCCTGGTACCCTGTTGGAACAGATTTAAGGGATGTGAACTTCATTCTGTCCAGCTTTAATGACAGCACTGGTGTTTTTAAGGGGAAGCAGAGAGGGCAACTGCAGGAGGCCCAGTCCTTGAAGAGGGGCCCACAGACCAGCACAATGTTCCCTTTCTCCGTCCCTATGGTGCATATTGCTTGCATGTTTATTGCAGGACCTAACCATTTCATTCAGGGTAACACACAATTTTCCCAACATTCGGATAGTGGGCCTCACTATTACCAAATAGGGCCCCTACATAAGGCCCCAAAACTGCTAAAGCTGCCACTGAGACAGAGAGCTTTGAGTTACTTATTCCCTCTTATACACGATTTTGCACACGACTGCTTCCTCTTTTTTATTATTTTTTAAAATTAATGTTGGCAAAGCAGTCAGTCCAAGTCACGTTTTAAACAGATTAATAGCTCAGAACTGTGCACACACAAAACAGAGTTCACAATCTTCAGATTTACAACTTTACAATTTATGATCTATGACTTGGCAACACATAGAGAGTTTTTGGCAGAGAGTTTTGTTTAAGTTTTGATAATGGAGTATAGACGGTACCTGTTTGCGCATGATATCCATGGTCTGCATGAGACATCTGGGCAGAAGTCCGTGGTTCCGAGCCAGGATGACGGCCTGCTCCAGCGACACACTCAGAGTGCACCTGCATCACACAGAGCGATGTCAGAGAAAGCTCCGCCCCTACTCCTCCCCAAACAGGAAGTGAGGAGGAGCCAACACTGAAATGCAGCCTGACCCTCTGTTCAATCTAACTGCAGGATGCTTCATAAAAAACTTTAAATGAGCAATTGTGAGTAATTTTGTTGTCTTCACATGATATGTCACAACAAACACAGCAGCAAAAGAAGCACAACACAAGATTCACATTAAATTTAAGGACACAAACACAGACTAAATATATGTTTGACTTATTTTACATTCACAGGGCAGGTTCTCTTATACAAAAGCGGTGCATCAAAACAGCTGGCCGTTCTTGAATGATTAACATAGCTCGAAATGCATGCAGCCCATGCATGCACTAGCCATCTCTAATGAGTCGAGCACACAAATGGTCATCCTGAAGGGGGCGCTGTGGCAGGACAGGTACCTCTGCATGCCGGTGGCACACATGGTGATGTGGCAGGCGCCCAGTCGGTTGCAGAGCTCCGAGGATATGGGCAGCACGCTGACCCCCGAGGGGTGACTGCTCCCCCCACTGGACGCGCTGGGCTTGACGTTGACGTAGGACTGCATGAGCCGGCAGAGGTCGTCCAGAGCGTTGAGAGGTCGCAGAAGCTGGGGGAGGTGAAGTCGGGGGGGTTGGAGAAAGGGAGTGCGGTCAGCAGCAGGTCGGGAGAAAAGTCTGGAGCAACTGCTTTGGTACCCTTGAGCAAAGTAGCCTGAATATGCCTACAGATTTGTAATTAATGGATAATGTGTATACTGTAAACTTGGTGGGCCATTAACAGTGACTGTTACATAGATATGCATGTAGACTTAATTTTAATGTAATGAATGGTTCAAACCCTCACCTAGATCATTAATATGACTTATGGTTGCCCTCTACGAAAGTGTCACTGTGTTTGACATATAATAATGAGTGTTATCACCATAGAGGTTGAGATGGTGGTTATCCTAGAATCCACTCAAACATTTTTGATCAGTTTTATAAATTTTAATTGGAGAGATCCTTCCTCCTCTGCTGAATACAAAATAATTTAACAATAACAAAATGTTTCAATTGTATTCATCTAACAAGATCTGCACGTTAAATCATGCCAGGTGTTAATCTAACCGGCAAGAGCACAAAATCCCACACCTGTCAGTGGCTTAACACCTACTGTACTGTGCTGTTTAGAGACTACACCAGAAATCACCCAACATACCTGGTCTATCTTTACAGCTGTGGTGTTAGAGTCTGAAGGTAAATTGGATTTCTCTAGATAAAACGCCCTAGGAGAGAGAACATGAGAGATAGAGACATTGTGCATTTCAATACAATCATATTTGATTCCATATACAATTTATGCACCAAGATATTCAGATGATACTCATCCATGAATAAACACAACCAAAGCTCTACATTCTCATAAACAGTTTCAATGTCAAGCCAAGTGTAATGAAGTCAGATCACTAGATAGAGAATGAGGAAGGAATTAGGAGGGACTCCCTCTGCACGTACCTCAGCCTGCGGTAGTAGGCCTTGACCTTCTCCAGGGAGACTGCGTTTGTGCGCTGCTGAAACTCCTCCATAGAAACGCTCTCCTGAGGGGACAGGCCCTCCGGCCTCTCCAGTGCTGGAACAGCATTGAATTACATTTGTTTACCTCTTACATTTGGGATTCTACCATGTAACCTGGTTACAAATCCTGTTCACTTCCATAATCATGAGGCACCATACATATGGACTGAGCACACATTAAAGATATAACATCCAGTGTGGACCGCAGAACTAAAATGCAAGCCATGTATAGCTTTTTAGTTAAAATATAGTTTTTTTCCAAATGTTTCTGAAAGCAGAAGAGGCCTCTGTTTAGACCGTGAGGCTGGTGTCCTTGCTGTGCTATATATTTAAATATAACATCGCTGTGGCCTAAATATTGTACAGATGGTGTAGTACTGAGTACCAGCCACTAGATGGAAGCATCCATCCATTTTCTATCACTGAGCTCCATACCCCTCTGAAAACTTGCAGAGAGATTTTACATTGAGGTCTGTTCTTTACACTACCATTCAATAGTAACAATGCTAAATCCATGCAGACTTTCCTTTCTTTTATACTGTGAACTTGGCTATCACTGAAATAAATGAATAAAGACTATTATGAAATTGTGTGACTACAAAGCACCTAATAAACCACTTGGTCTTGCCCTGTAACCTCTGTGAATGCTGTCTGGGCTAGTTTGAACCCTGAACCCCGATGAGTGGATAACCAAAGGAACTCCTGTCAGAGGAAAGGTCTGTTCTATTTTTCTGCCAAGGTTACCTATATCAAGCCTTCTCTTAGCAGTCTATACTTTTCACCTTGCACATTTCGACTGTGTTTGAAACCGAAAACGAAAAAGGCAACACTTGCTTCAATTTATCTCACAGAGTTACGAGAAAAGCAATTCAGGCTGAACACAGGCCTTCCGTCCTAGTGCTAACACAGGCAGTGGGAAGGCTGATTTTGGAAAGCAGGCTGGTGTTAGGCTGGCGTGAGGCTGCTGTGACATGTGTTGAGCCAGCTCGCTCACCCCTGGAGAATAGCACCGTGTGCAGCTTGAGGCTTCCCCCGTTCTGGAGCCTGGTGGGCAGCTCGCAGAAGTGGCAGCTGTCCAGCAGCAGGGTGACCCTCAGCGCCTGCCGGCTTCCCTCCACGTGGTAGCCCACTGACGTGTCTGCGGGAGAGGAGGGGGGAGAAACGCGTCACACGCTAACCTGGATGCCCACCACCCTGCCCTCCAACTCACCTGCTGTGCGTAATCCCACAGCAATTCGTACACAAATGCTACGCGCTAACCGGCATTGTGCACGGCTTGCGTGTTTATCGAAAACTGAGATAAAGCCGTAAGCTCCTTTTAAGCATTTCCACAATAACAGCTGGGCAGTCACTGAAGAAAAATGACAAATCCCAGTTTTTTTTTCTTTGTTTTTATTTCAAAAGGAAATCTATCTTTGGCATTCGCTTTTAGCAGCTATCTAGGCTCTCTGTAATAAAGTCCCTGACAGGGGTGAATGTAGAAGCAACAGAAAATCCTTCTTTATGAAGATGGTTTTACTGGTCTTCACACTTCATTCTAAAATCCTACCCATTTACTTCCAGTGCGTGCAATTTGTGCTGACACGTACTTGGCATGTTCTGTCTCGATAATCCACTCTAAAGAGCCATAGCCTGTGTGTCTTACTTGCGACCAGACATTCATCCTCCAGCTGGCGGAAGTAAATGGTCACTTTGTCCAAGTCTTGCAGTGCTGCTTTCGTGTCCTCAAGCATCGTTCTCTCTTCCTTCTGTCAGACAAAAGGAAACATCCCTGCTGAAACACCTGACTAACTATTCAGCCCATGGGAGGTTGGTCTTATCCAATGCAATCTCAATGCATTCAACTGATTGGCCCAAAAATAATTGTTTACTTGTTATTATGATGTATTTTTAAAACTGCATTTTCACGTGGGCCTCTATCCACGTGAAGGGACAGGAAGTTTGGTGTGATAAGAAGTTAGCAGTGGTAAGTGAGCTGGGTTTGGGTGTATTTTGGGCAGGTCTTTGGCAGGAATGTTTTCAGGTGAGTAGTTAGTGGGGTTTTCGGGGGTTTACTGAGTGGAATTTTACGCATGGGTTTGCCTGGGGAGCTTCTGGGGGGTTTCTGAGGCTGGGTTTCGACAGCTCAACGGGACCCTTACCACGTGAGGCGACAGCATGGACTGGAAGTTGAAGAGCACGCCAATGGCGGCGATTTGCTCTAGCCACTTCCTGCTGACGTCCTTGCTGTCCTCCTCGTACTCGCCGTTGTTGTTGTAGCGGAGGTTGAGGGCAGCCAGCAGCTGCTCGGACAGGGTGCAGAGCGCCCCCACCACACTCTGGCAGAAGATGACGTCCCGGCGCAGCTGAAGGTCCGTGTCTGCAGACATCGGGGCCGGGGGGGGATGGGGGGCACACAGTTCAGCATCACTGCCCAGCATGTCTAACTTGTAGTGCAGCAGTCAGAGCAATGACATCTGGACATCTGGACTGGACTAGGGTTTGCGAGTTTGAATCCCATGTGGAAACCTACTCAAGGTACTTCAAAGTAAAAATCTAGCCACATAATCATGACTACTTGAGCATGCAGTAGGACTATATTTCATCCTAGCTAAGATTTTCTGCAAAGCAGATTAATAATGAGGCTAATATAAATACCTGCTTTTAAAAGTCTACACCACAAATGAGAGGTGGACATCCCCTTTCTAAAAGGCATGTTCCTGAATTTTGATTAGGAGTATGGTGTATCTCCATATGGAAACAAATTTGTCTATATGTTCATATATGAGAAAATATATCTATGTATGTGCTTAAGCCCTATGTATGACACAGTACCAGTATTTTAAATGCTCTATTACAGTGGATTAGAGATGAGAAGGCATTTTTATTTTGAAGATAAGAGCCCATTTTGGGAAGACTGTAGCACCACATTAACAGTTTCCATATGTCTACTGTGGATTCACTGGAGCAGGCCCTGGCGTTGTAAGACATAACAGGCCTGTACCTCACAAATAAATCTCCGTCACACTACAGTAATTCACAACAGAGAGCTCCCCCCACCACTCCCCTCACACTCTCACACACACACACGCACACTCACAAAAACACACACACGATAAACGTAATACAAACAATAAAACTAAAAATAAATCTGTCAGCACAACCCGCCAACACTATGTCCAAAAACAAACACAACAGCTGGAGTCTGCTGATCAACAATAACTCAGTGGAACCATCGCGCTTAATGCAGAAAGCGGTTCATGTTGTTTCTTGTTGAGAAAGAGGGTTTACCTGTACACTTCAGCAGCGCAAGGAGAAGCTGATTCTTGCCATCTGTGCATAAAATACAAAGAAGTGAAGATTTAAAATGGAGCCAGACTTCTTCAAGGTGGCCAATCAAATGCACTGGTTGCGCTAGCTAAAAACAAAGCTTTACCCAACCCACCTTCCACGTATTTCTGCAGGTTCTCCACCAGGGATTTGATGGAGCTGGGGAGGTTCCAAGGGTCCTCCTGGATGTTCTTGTGGATCATGTGGCGGCAGCGGGCGGTCCAGTCATCTGTGTGGCGGATTTCTGTGCAGCAGATGGGAGCACGCATGAGAGGTCTGCTCTGAGGGGGACTCCTAGCTGCTTTTAGGAATATAACACTGCAGCTAACTACTCAAGCTGAGAGCTACACAATCCCGTTCCTGGAAGGCTGCAGGCTCCGTCTGCAGGCTTTTGACCCAGTCAGACACTTAGCCACTAGATTCATCACTGGAAATATCAAACCAATTCAGAATCCCTTCTGAGTGATATGGGTTTAACGAGAGCTGGAAAACATGCCAGACTGGCCATGCAGGATTGGCACTGAGTAGACCTGCCCTGCAGTGCCCTAAAACTACGCCACAACATACAGTCTGTAACAGATGAAGAGCACAGGCAATTCTTGGGAAGTATCTGCATATTTCTATTTTCAATTACAATCAACTGATCATTGTTTGTACAGTTTTTTCCTGTTTATTACATTGTGTACTTTGTTTTCATACGTATTTTTACTGCTTTCATTTCGAGGCAGTTTTCATAAGAATTCAAAATACACAAGATCACAAATATGTTTTTGTGAGCGCTCCTTTTTTGGAAGTCCCCTCAAATACTGATGTCAGAGAAGTATTGCATAACATACAACAGCAAGTCACATCTGCCAAAAGTACCTCCAAATAACAACAGCAACAACAACAGCAATGCTATTGCTGTTGTTAATTCTACTACTATTATCACTATTGCCACTACTACTACTACTACTACTACTACTACTAATGAGAAAAAATATAATAATAATAATAAAGTATTAATATATTGATTTTAAAGCAAAATTTTTTACCTAAGCATGGGCAAACTAGATAATATGCACAGCGTGTAACCAGAACAGGGTACTTCATTTTCTTTATGAAATGTAAATGCAAGCAATGGAGTATAATGTTGTCTGTACATGTTGATCCGGCTATAATTTGTGTCCTGCACAAGTATTTGTTAACTGATGATGGTAATGCTATTTTGGACATTGTTTAACTGCCTGAGCTGTAAGACTACAATCACAAGTTGACAAATTATCACCAATTACATAGTTTCACAATATCACAATAATATGACACCGCCTGCCAAAAATACCTATCATCACTGATTAAATATTATGATTAATTACAACTGAAGTGAAGGTACACAATCTGTTTTCATTAGGAGACACTTAAGTGGTACCTGGCTGACTGCAATCCATGGGAAAATGCTTGGTTTCCTCACTGGCCTTGGTCATGACAGGGCCTTTGAGGAGACTGTTAATGGAATCAACCTGCAGAGAAAGACACACAATAAGCAATCTGCCTCTTACAAACTTAAAATAATAATAAGCCCACACCTAGTCTTCTCGAACAATCCACAGTGTCAGGGGCTGTTTACAATGGCAAGAAATTGGACTAGGGGAGCCGAGAGGGCCTGAATCTGCCGTGAGAAGGCTTTTTACAGGATGAGACGGGACTCAGTGTCAGAGGTCACCCGAGGAGGGTGGGGCACAGATCGGGCCGGCTGGGCAGAGCCCCGTCTGGGCGACGCATGCCTGCGAGCGGGCGCCAGCGGGAGATGCAATTGAAGATAAAGGCGGTCCGCATCTTTATCGCATTATCAGAACCATCTGCACCGAGCGCTCCTGATCTCATCCGCCTAAGGAGCACTGTAACCCAATAGGGCTGACCCAGACATATTCACTCAACAAAAAAAAAAAATACAAATCAATGAGTGTGTCACCCAAGCTGCTTCAGGGACTGTGCCAGGCACCGGTATCAGTGACATCCCCGAGACCTGAAGCATACTATGGAAGATCTGCTTAAACCAGGCCAAGGCAGGAAAAAGAAGCACAAACTACAGCCAGAGTTTAAGGACCACAGGGAGCTACAGGGCGTAAGGGGTAATACAACACAGCATTTATTTAGGTCGGAACACAAGTAGAAATATCCAACCTAGAAGTAATACTGATAGTAATATGGGAATTAATATTGGGCCTGGTGGTAATACTGGAAGTAATATGGGTAGTAATAATAATACTACTAATAATAGTGATGACATGTATAGTAATACTGGGCCAGGTGGTGTAACTTATTGTAACTTATAAGGGCAGTTTTTACAGTTGTAACTTGGGTAGCATTACGGGTAGAAACACCACTCATCATGTATGTACGTAGTACATGCATGTAGTAAGTAGTGTAAGTAGTAATACTGGTAGAAATACAGGAAGTAATGGGTTCAGTAAGTAATAATACTGATAGTAATATGGGAAGCAATATGTTTGGTGAATAGTAATGCTGGTAGGAATACAGGTAAAAATACTGGACCCACTAGTCATATATGTAAGTAGTACACGTTTCTAATAAGTAATGTAAGAAGTAATACTGGTAGTAATATGGGAAGAAACATATTTGGTGATTATTAATACTGATAGTCATATGGGATGTAACAGGTTCAGTATGTAGTAATGCTGGCAGTAATGTGGGTATAAATACTGCACCTGATTAAAAAGGTGCTCCAGACAGCCATGCAGTTTGTCCTGTTTGTCCGACGGGATTCTCATGTCACACGGCAGCTCGTCGCCTAGAAACAACAATCACTCGCAAAGATCACAATCACAGGTACCCAGCAGAGTACTAATACATGCTGCGATGTGAGTTTTATTTTAAAACCGACCACACTGCTTCTGCTTGTATACAGAGCTGTGCTGCAGCTACATGGAATAATGGTTGGGCATATTGTGTTTGTAACTAAAAGGCTGCAGGCTCACTTGCTGGGAAGGGCACTGATGCTGCACCCATGAGTGAGATATATAACCTGGATTACTTCAGCAAATACCCAGCAAATACCCCAGAGGGGAAAGTAAACATCCTGTAGGTTACGCAAGTGTACTGAATAAGGGAACATGAGAGCATGTAAGGGTATATAAGAATGTGAGTATGTATCTTAAGCACCAAAGTCACTGCAATCAGACTGTAGCAATGTCTGTATGTGTTTTATGTCTTTCTGCGGTCTGCTGGGTGGGAAACGTTAGCACTGCTCTTGCAGGAACCTGCAGAGGAATGCAGCAGATTAGGAACTGGAAAGGATGATGCGCCGCACCGTGAGGGGGAGAGAGATTTATCAGCGCATCGTGTCGGGCCGTGCGGGGGAAACGGAGCTGAATTATCGCAGGGCGGGACCCAGGAGAGGGGCGTCCGCCTCTCCGATTCCAGACTCACCTGAACCCATCTCGTCGCTCCCCAGGTAGGAGCTGTTGCTGCGCACGCTGGTGTAGGACAGGACCGAGTCCCGGTTGCTGTTGCATTCACTGAAACACACACCCACACACACGCACACACACACACACAGAAGAAAGATGGGCTCAGAGTCAAAAAGTTTATGAACAAACTGGAGCTTGTTTCCTTGCTAGCCCTGCCAAAGAATGCAGAGGCTTGTCTTTAATTACTGAAATGCTCCTGCTCTTCTTCTAATTGGCTACAACAGCATGATCTGAACCGTATGGGTATCAATCAATCCGCTCTCGCGTGCTGTGAGGATGCTGCAGCCGTGCGGCCGCTGACGCAGTGCACAGATCTGCGTATTCTCCGTCTTTGTACATACGTCTCCTCTGAAGGCTCTCCACGGCCTGCCTCGATTACATCACCGCTTTCTATAAATCTCCATATAGAAACGCATGTGGAAAATGTTACCATGAGGAGACATATCGTTCCCCACACAGTCAGCAAAGTGTGTGTCCACACTTAAAGTGTCGCACGATACGTGGAAACAATGTATGTGAAGAGAATAATAAAAAACAAGCACATTTATAGAGAGAAGTGGGCAGTCAGGGGCTTTTTTCCACCTTACAAACCATGTTGGCCTTTACAAACTCTTTTATTGGTTCTATGTGCTGTTCAACATCCAAATAGCGCCCATTCATCATCCATACAATTTGCGTTCATCGTTATGAAGACACAAGTTTAAAATTATGGTGCAAAGTCCTGTAAAGAGCCTTTTGCTGTATGCAGTCGGACGCCTACTTTAGTCAGCGACAGGAAAATCTCTGAGTCGCAAGGAAGTCAGAGGGAGATTATATCATATTTGTTATTTTCTTTTCCCAGTAACCTTGGTTTCGGCATGCTAGAAAGCTTCTAGAAATGAATGCAGACGGAAATCTATTCAGAGATAGCATATTCTGTTTTCAATTACATACTAGGTGTAAACACTAAACATGTTGATCATTCACCAATTCAAAGCATTATATATATATATATATATATATATATATGTGTGTGTGTGTGTGTGTGTGTGTATGCTAAACATGACAAAAACAAAAAACAAAAGGTAAAAGACATTACACTATGCTAAAGCGGATATTGACATGTTGTAATGGGTCACTGGTAACACAGAAATTGATTTTCCGTGTCAGTCTGTGACTAGCTTAATACTGTAAATCATCAATCATGTAATGGACACCGAGATCCCAGCCGGTGTTGGTGGCTGAGGTTTGGCCTCCAGGGGGCACCAGACCACATTGTGGCTTGCAGATGGCAATGATTCAGACCACACCGACACACCTCGGGCATTGACGGCCATGCCACAGGAACGTCACTACAGCGATGTGAAAAAGCAAACACTGCCCACACTGTTTCAGGCACAACATCTGAGGTGCACAGCTACTGCTAGGATATAGACACGCACACACACACACACACACACACACACACACACAGAGGCACACACAGACACAGACACAGACACAGACACAGACACAGACACAGACACAGACACAGACACACACACACACACACACACACACACACACACACACACACACACACACTCCCTTTCCAACTAACCTTCACCATTCACACCCACAGACAGATTACTTATGTGCTGTACTGCAGAAAGCGAGAGGTGTGTCACTGACACATTGTAAATGTATTTGAAATATTTTGATAGGCGACCACATAAATTCAATGCAATTTTTCACAGCCAAGAACACAGTGGTCTTGGTGGACCCGCTCAGTGTTATTTCAGCACAGCTGGTTTACGTACATTTGGTCCTGAAACTATGTACCCTGTGCCTTTCTGCTGTGCGATAGCACTGATGTAGTTTGAGAATGAAACAAGAGAGTTGTCTCTGGCTGTTTCCGCTGACAGTATTCACATTAAGGCCTGAGATAATACACCTGTAAACACTCTGCCTCATTGACATGCCGGTGGACCCAGAGAGATGTGAAGAAATCCGAAAATACTCCCTCTAAATAAGCTGGATGTGAATGGGTCGCTTGTTGGGATGCAGACAGCTGTGAGTATTTTGGTATTCCGCTCAGTTTTGATCTAGGTTTCTTTGGCGCGACGAGCGAGAGTTTCCTTCTCAACGGGGCTTACGTAATCCCTGAAGAGACCGGGCCTCGCTTTCCCACACTGCCCTCGGGGCGTGGGGGGTTTTCCAAATTTAGTCCCGCCACAGCCAGAAATGGAGACCACAGTCAGCTGGGCCCATGGTCTATTACTCTGACCACGCCGGCCGGCTGGTTAGGCCGGGCCGTCGCCCAGAGGAAACTGGGAGACACTTGTGGACTTGTGTGGGCATTAGACAGACAATCTGGTCATCCTCTTGCTGGACATTGAATTAAAAAAAAAAAAAACAAGTTCGCTTGGCAATTACATCACAGGCTTGCCCAACTGGGAACACAAGACAAGGCTATGCGGGGCAGGGATACAAGTTGCTTTCTATAATGAGACATGCAAAATAAAATGAGAGACCAGGCCGAGGCAGGCATTTCATCTGGGCGTATGGCATGTTGTTTCGCCCCAGCCCTTGTGGGTGGCAGACAGAACCCAGGCTTATCTAAAATAAATATCTAAATTGACTTCTTAATGACAACACAAACAGACTGGCAAGCATGGCAATTGTCAGAAAAAACTGTGATATTTTTAGTCTTTTATCAATCTAGAACCATATTACAGGGGGACGATGTGAGCTATTGTTAGGATTGAGCTGGCCATCTGTAAACTATTACCACTTAAAGCAGGATGTTGTTTTTTTAACATTATAGACTGCACAACATCTTAGCCCCGTTTCTCTTATGATCGTATATGTCCCAGAAAGAGCTGTGATGTTAAGCCATATATTAAAGACTCCCCGTGCCTTTAAATGTTTGGTGCAACTTGGTCCTCCTCACCTATAGGAGTCTCTGTAGCTCATGGTGTCATGGCCCGAATCCTCCTGGTCGTCCTCGGACACTTTGAAGCACACCCGCTTGTTCCCGCCGGACTCCGTCTTGTCCAGGTCCCCCTCCTCAGACACGAGCGAGGTGGGTGGAGTCTCCTCGGAGACAGGCGGCTCGCAGCCTTCAGGCTGGGTGGGCTCCGTTATGGAGGACAAAAGACTGAGGGGTGGTAGGGGTGGTGGGGGGGTGAGAGACAAGAAAAAAAAACAATGAGGGGCGAGGACGGCAAAAATATTTAAACTTCCCTCAATGGTGTTGTGGCTTCAGTCGCCATTCCGTTTGGGTTTGCCCCGGAAATATTTTTGGTGCACGACCCCTTCCCTGAAGCCCAGAACATAAAATAAAACGCATAACAGACGGGGAAAACAATGAGGATTTCACAGGCGTGGGAGGTCGTGACCTTTGGTTACACGGCACACATTGCTGAAGTTCCAAACTAGCTATGCAAGTTGTCTAAAAAAAGGGTTTTCTTCGACTCAGTCTCAATCGTTAAGCCGCAATGTGCAGATTGCCGAACTGGGCCTACCCCTCTGTATTAAAGCAGTGCTGCCGAGGCAGTGGGGTCGCAGTCAGGATTTCCACGCGGGCTGTGCCCGTCGATGCCTGCCACTTACACGTCTATCTGCTCCACGTATTGCCGCATCTTCTTGGCGGTGAAGTCCATGCGGTTGAAGAGCTGGATGTAGGCGTCCTGGGCCTCCATGTCCTCCTGCTTGAGGAGAAAGCTCAGGCCGCCTCCCTCCTCCTGGGCCGCCCTGCCGTTCAGGCTCCGGTCCAGCGGTGACCCCTCACCGTCGGCGAGGCCGTCCTCCTCTCCGTTCTCCTGGCTGTGGCAGCTCCAGGACGGGGCGCCCATGCTGGTGATGCAGTGCTGCGTGTGGGACATGGGGTTCAGGTTCGCTGCGGAGACAAAACAGCACAACGTGGCCTCTTGAGTGCCATAACCAACCAGTATTAACAGCTGTAGTAACAGTAAGTCCTAGCTGGAGTATGTTTACCTAGACACTTATCAGGACGAAGAGTAAGGCTTTCATGGCAAGATATATTAGTGAATTTAACAGAAGTTATCAACCAGCATTATAAGAGCCATGGGCAGGACTGAGAATTAAATGCCAATTCCAATCAGAAACACGTTTTTAAGAAAAATAATGCAAACAATCAACACTTATTTTTTTAGACAGCGGGTACCTTCTAAAGACTTGCGTGAGAGAAGAGAGGAAGTGAAAAGGAAATGATGTCAGTATTCACAAACACGCTTCTTATTAAAAAGAGGCACCACATAGCTAGCGCAAAAAGGTGTCACTTCACAGCAGTAAAACTGTACAGCAAGCAGACCGAACAGATCAAGGGCAGCCGCATCGTGAAAAATGAAATCAGCTGCGACTGAGCGTGAAGTAATTGCTGAAAAAAAAAAATCCCTGCAAAACGTTTTCACGGGATGGAGCTGCCAAGCAGATGTCGAAATGAGAAAGAGTCTGAAACAATACAAACACCAGTCTTCCAGCCAAAAGAGAGTCTGCCACTGCTACGGCTCAGCAGCACAGCTACAGTGAGATGAAGTGTCGGGTGACAAACCAGACAGCGAATGGTAGCAGTCACAGCAAACACAGGGGCCAGATGGACCGCAACCGCACCTGTTCAGACCACGTTCTACCTGCTCCAGCACTCACGCGGTGTGTGTGGCAGCAGTTATTTGGTATATGAACAATTAAACACACACATGAAGAAAGCAATTTACCACAAAAACGTGTCTTAAAGATGGTTTGGAACAGATTGTGGTTAACCAGGTTCGCCTCTCAAGCGTGACCTGATGGAGATGATTAGCCAGGAGGCAGGAGACTCCACTAATTCATAGCGGGAATTGTTAATACGGCAAAGCAGAACATTTACTGGGCTCATTTCTCAAAAACAGGTCTTAAACTGTGGGGTTTAATTGCTGTTTTACGACTTCTAATTAATCACACACGCCCCGTTGAGGACAATCAGTCAAAATGATCCCTTTATTTCAAGCAGGAAAAAAACAGTTAATTTCTATAACAACATATTGAGGAAATACTGTTTCTTTCTGCAGTTATGAAATTTTACAATATGACCTCTTAAAAAATATGAGGTCAAAGACAAAAAACTCAGAAAAAAGATCCATTATCACTCTGCTTGAAGCTCCACATGTACCAAACAATTGGGAATTTTTGATCCATCGCTATGTTGATTGAAGCTGAGGCCTATGAACTGAAGCTCTGATTGACGCAGTCATTGAACTGAAGCTCCAACAAACCTGCATTAGTGAAGCTCAAATGTCTGTGTGCTGCAGTTCTGTGGCTTGACTGGCTTAATCTAAGATGCCATTATCCTAAGGCTCTGAGGCCTGCATACTGAAGCTCTGAAGTCCACTCTTAAGTCTGTACTGAAGCTCAGAACCCTGTGTACTGAAATTTAAAAAGGTCTGTGTTAATAAACCTCAGAGGTCTGTGCACTGATGTTTTGAAATCTGTGTACTGAAGCTTTGAAAAGCTTGTTACAGCAAAGCATATGGAAGCTTTGAGGTAAGTATATGGAAATCTTCAGAAGCCGATGTGGCTGATGCTAACTGTAATTAGGCTCAGAGTTAATTATACCAAAGCTGCATGGCAAGTGTAGCTCTGAAGCTTTTACTGAAGCTCTGAGGCAAGTGTAGTGAAACTCTGAGAGGCCTGTTTTACTGACCCTCTTAGGCCTGCACTGGAACCCGGAGAAGAGTCTCACCTTGATCTGGGTCGAGGCCGAAGAAGGAGTTCTTGCGGCCAAAGCGGATGCTGAAGGTGCGACCGGTGGACGTGGGGGCCTTGGGGTAGGACACCTGCATCAGGTTGACGTGACAGTTGGTGGGGACAAAGTCCATGCAGCCCAGAGGGTGGGGCTTGGTGGTGGCTTGTTTAAACGTGGGCCAGGCCTTGCTCCTCAGCTCCTGTGAAAACTGAAATAGACAAATGAAAGACAAATGAAACAATGACATCACCATGACCATGCCTTAACATAAAGGATTCATTTCAAGTTTGATGCAAGTTCAACAAATGAATCCTGCAGTCCAAGTAGTTTTGTTACCCATTTTTCATTTTTATTGTACTAACAAATTAACTTCACAGTATGCACTTATGACAAATTCATCAAATACCAAGGTGGGCAATCAAATGCATTATGTGATCATACACTGCAGTATAGTATATAGGCATAACCATATGCCTATACACTATACTGCAGTTTCAAACAGATTTATGAATATTATCCATTTGCAAGCTACTTTTAAAAGTCACACTTGAGGTACAATAGTTAGCAACGTATTTATAAACCGTGATCCAGTGACATAATCTTCCCACAAGAGCATGAAGCTGAACTAATTGGTCAAGCAGCTCATCTTAAGGGACTTTACATAGCGATCCTGCAGTTCTCCGTGATGAGTAGGTGGTGAGGCTTGGGCGGCTCACCTGCTGGTAGCTGCGGATTCGCCTACTGATGCTTTCCAGCTTGGTGTCGCAGATGTTCCTGAACTCGAACTGCGGCATGGACACCATGCGCTCACTCTGAGACATCAGCTGGCTGCAGTTCTTCACAAACTGGCTGTCGTCCCCGGCGAATGCATCCAAGATCTGACAGGCAAGACCAAAAAAGTCATAACAATTCTGATCAAGAATACACAGTGAAAATATGGTCCAAAACTGACCTGATGTCAGTAATTTGTAACCTTCTGATCATGACTATATAGTATTTACTAGGGATGCTCAGAAGACAATAAAAAGTCAGTGCTGCTTCTGTGGTTTCCAAAATTTGTCACGTCAAAATCAGAGGGGAAATCCACAGTTGATTGGTATGTCAGATTTTATGTTAAAAGTCGGAACCATGAAAATTTGTTTGGGAGTAGTGGGTGGTAAAAATGATGAAAACCGAAAAGGAGCATGCCTAACCAAACTGACACAGATACGTTGCATGGTCAGGGCAAAATCCTGATCAATGAGGCCCAGAAGAGGAGCCTACCTTGGATGTGAGGCTGAAACAGCCTTTGGGTTCCACCATCTTCTCCAGCACGTGGCTCTTGACTCCTGCGGTGCTGACGTACTCATAGACCACACCGTGCTCCAGGTGCACATTATCAACGGTCATGCTGACCAGGGGGCCATCATCCGAGATGCTCATCTTCCCCAGACCCTTCACCGGATCTAAAGGACACAATTACAGTGGAGAATAATGATTCTTTGAAGGCGGAGGCAGGGGCAGAAAAAACCAGTCCTCTAGCTTGTTTCCAATCTGTCCTGATTCCATCTATGACAGATGTGACTACTCTTTTAATCTCTAACTTGTTTTCTGCAAAACCTATAAAATGAATGAGAAAAAACAAGATTGCTTCAAGTCATACAAAGTAGCTTCATTTCAAAAAGCTGCAATGAGAGGGGCCAGTATTTAACAACACAATAAACATATATTACGCTAACACAAACAAAGAAGCACACAGAGCACGCATTCAGATATGACTAATAAAACCATGGTAAACAGTTTTTGCACAAAGAAAGCAAGCCATTCTCTCACAGTAATAATGCCAATAAAACTTCCTCTCCTGTCTTCGAAGAGAAGATTTGAAAAGCTGCAAACGTCTAATTTTTCAAATGGTTACACAAGTCAAATCATTTTTAATACCTTAGCTGAGGTGCACTGAATGCCAGCACACCCTGTCTCTCCAAAAGATTTTGGAAGAGTCTGACTCTTATAACTGCATTTAAGTTTCCCAGACTTTCCGCTGTTGACAGATTGGAAAAATGACACTGCTTCTGAGAAATGATCTGTGTGAGAGTGGCCACAGTTGCCCAGAGTATCCATTCAGCATTTTTCAAACCCCAAAAGCAGAAGAATGAAGTTAAGCTCCACTCCACTCTCCTTGAGGCATTCCATTCTAAAACTTATGACCTACGTTTAACTTTTATTGAGAGATGAGGGTTGTCTATTAAGTCCCTTCTACAGATACAGCAGAACAGACTAACAGGACACACAAATAGCTTTGTGAGGTGTTAAAATTCCCAACTTTCCCAACTATTCCCAACACCAATCTCTCAGTGTCCATCCCCCCAGAGTGATGCAGAGTGAATGCCACATCAGCAGAAAAGACAGCTGAGTCTGTTCCATTGCTCCTCCTCCAGTATGGCTAAAGAGTCTTTCCTTTAAAGTCTGAAGCCTCCTGATCACTGACCGTAAGAGGAGGATAAAAAAATGCAGATTTATGGCATATGACGTGAGAGGGACCAGGTTTTGCAGATGACCCCCTTCCTGCCACGTTGATGTGACTTTTCCCTGCGTCTGTTTCCGCCGCCCAGACGCCGCTGGGGAGCCGACAGCCGGGTCGCTCCATTAGGCTTTACGCTGCTTCACTGGAGAGTTTGCGTGCTCATGCTGACATCTGGCGCCGCTAATGAACTGTGTGGAGTCTCCCCTCCAAATCGGCAGCGGCATTTGAAACGAGGAGGCAAACTCGATTTTCGGCAAGGCCGTCTGTTTCAGCGTAATTTTCGGCAACGCTGTCCGTTTCAGCATAAATGCTCACTTTGATAAGAATGACTAATGAAGACTCATAAACAAATTACGTGCTGTGGGATTTTTTTTTTCTCTCCCCACCGCTATAATGACATAGAGCTGAGGATTTCACCTTGCACGTGGCTTGTTTTTTTATGAATATGCTCCGTATCTGTCAACTGAAATAGCAGGCTTCGTTTCCCCTCCACCAGGCCCCATAACCTCAGGTGCTTCCTCTCTGAAAGCCACGGGGGACGTGGGCAGCCAGATACCTGTTCCGTTCGTGACATCATCTTCCTCGGTTTCTGATCCTGTTGATGAAGTGAACCTGCCACCGATCAGGGACCTCTCCTCCTCCGCATCCTCGAACGTCCTGTACGCCCACTGGGTGAGGCCCTATGTGGACGGAACAGAGCAACCGAGGCTTAGCAACACCGTTTCAGCCGACAACGCATATTCATAGGACAGTGGCATCTGGTACAATGGCTTTAGGGTGTCTGCCAGCACGAAATACGATAGAACTTAAGCAAGCATACCCTGGCCATCAAAATGCATTAACAGATTTCTTCAAGGATTTCATGACTTAAAATAAATAAATAAATAACACAAAATGGGGTGTACGCAATGCAATTCAAGTTTACGAATTTTTATCATGTGTTCCATTTTTTCAAATGTTTAGAGGGGGTCACTGAACTGAAATAAAAAAAAGATGTGGAAGAGATGAAGAAATCTAACCTTTTTTGGGCTCATCACTCAAATTTTAAGGATAAAACACATTGCAGTTAGATTAACAGAAGCCTTAATGTCAATGTACTATGCCCATTGCTAGTACCTGGATGAACATTTATGGTGTGCTACTTAACTGTGAATGTGGCATAATAATAATATCCATAATAATAAATAATCACAAAAATAATAACAATAATAAAAAAGAGTTGAGTCAAAACTGAGAGTGTGCCCTGAAAGCATTCGAGTATTTGGCCTCTAGCAGCAGCCCCCAGCAGTTCTTACCAGTTCCTGTTGCTCCTCGCTGCTGCGATGAGCTGAGAAGTGGTCCAGGACCTCCAGGTAGCTGTCAGCGTTGACGTTGTTGCCGTTGACTTTGAGCACGCACTGTCCCGGCTGCAGGCCCGCGGACGCGGCCTCTGACCCTGGGGGCCGGAGACAGAACACCCCCTGCACGTGAGTCAGCGTTCTCACTTCCCTGCATTCATTATCTCCAACTGCCCTTTCGTAGGGGCGACACCAGCTCTTTAGAATAATTAGCTGATTTTCATTCGAGAGGATTAGCATAACGAGAAGGTTATCTAGACACTGGGCCATGTTCTCCCCTGAAAAGATGCATTCATCTCCCCTGAAAAGACGCATTCATGAAAAGTGATATTTAACCCTTCAATGGCCATAAGCAAAGTTTGATCTTACAGCACTCAATATTTATTGATTTTTTTTTTTTTTTTTTTGAGAAGGGAATCACTTTTTGGATGATCCTCTTATTGTTCGCCTGAAAATGGACATTATGAAAAGGAACAAAAACCACACAGATACATTTCTTTCCTCTACATCTATTGACTCTAGCTGAAGAAAGACTAAGAGACAAAGAAATAACGCTTCCCATTTTGGGCCCTCTATTAACTCTGCATACTGGCCTGACAGCAACTATTTTCTCTTAACATATCGAAAAATACTCTAATGCTCTCCCTGCTTTTAAGAGACTGTCCTTCAACTTTAATTTTCACATCATTTTCAGGGTCCCAAGGCACTCACAGACTATGAGGACAGTTCTTTCCACATGGTGCAGCTCAGTGTTTCATTAAAAAGTCATTTTATTTTAATTGTGTAGTTGCCAAAATTCAATTTGAAGGTTCCTGGACCTGAGATGATAAAATAAGTTGGTCCAAATGTCTAATGTTAATGAGGTCTAAACTCACTTAACATTTGGTATTAAAGTTATTTTCTGTCTGAATGTTTTTAGAATCCATTATTGACAGAACAAAATAAACAGGCTCACAAAGAGATTGCACTTTATGGAAAAGTAAAATTTGAATGTCCCAATGTGTCAAATAATGAGCTGTCCCTAAATAATTAGTTGTTCCCTCTTGGGTACAAAGTGACCAAGATTAGCACTGGTTGGATATGGAAAAAAGTCATTAAATTTCTTGAATGACATCGTCATCAACAGCTATTTCAAACTGAATGCTGACTTCCAAATAGTGGCATGAAACATTAGCAGTTAGAGGAATGTGTGAATTCCTGTAGACTTAATATAGAATCACTCCGCACTAGTTATGTTCGCCACATGTTCGCAGATCCTGTCGGTGATGAAGCTTCCTTCATTTTGTGCTTCAGCTGTTTAACATATCTGAAAACATATTTTTGCCCATTAAGCCATTTTTTGCCCTTTCACAAGAAAAGGAATTTTTTCTCAATTCGGATGAAAAAAGACAAGGAAAATGCATTTGTTAATAATGACGTAAGCTTTGGCTGAAATGAAATCTTTGGAAGTTTCCAGTGTAAGAAGGCTCTATGCCAAGTTTGACTGACTTGGAGACAGTAGTAATCTAATGCACAGGAACTGTGCAGGGCTTAGCTGGGGTTCAGCCACAGAGATCAAAAGTTGCTCAATTCTTCTCTGAGCCCTTTAAGGGTGGGTACACGCTTATATCGGAAACTGAAAACGGTGCTGCTAATCCTTACCCAGTAGAGATAAGTCATAGAGATACAGCCTAACAACAACGTGTGCACTGACACACTTCCTCTTAGTTGCATGCATGCTGTGATATGCTGTGCACAGTGACTGCTCACACGAAGCGTAGCGCTAACCGCAGTCCCCCCTCGGCCTCATCAGCTGCAGTACAGCTGAAAAGCCACAGCGAGTCCTTCTCAGTCCAAACAGGAAGGGACCTGTACCAGCTGCAACGCAGTACCACTGTTCAAGCACTGCAGCCGACAGTTAGACCGTTGCTGACAAAGAATCGTCAAGGGATGGAATAAGGACATTGGGGCTGTCATGTGATTGGTGGGAGCCAATAAGATTTGTGCTGCATACCTCTTCTCACTGCATGCACATAAGGAGGGGCGGAGCCGCAGATTTTGAAGGAAAGCGAGTTGCCACAGTCCGGGATCTTCACAATCCTTCAGAAAAAATCGGGAACACATTTGACAACAAAAAGAAATGGTCACGTACACTTCCTATTACCCCCACTACAAAAATAATTACTATCAATGCATTTATTAACATGCAAATGTTGAATTCATGTAACACTATTACAATAAAATAAATTATCACGACTTCACCAACAATAATGATGGAGCAAGTGATGAGTAAATCTGCTGAAATACATGGCCTGTGTGTTCACTGCGATTAAAAGAAATGGTTATTACTGTAAATGTCAGCACTTCTGCCTAACACTGCGGTTAACATGCTACACGTGTGATGACAGATTTTAAATGCGTCACATTTCTGTACTCTTTGACCACACAGCAGCAGTGGTGCAAACAGGGCCCAGGGTTTGCATGACGAGAGAACAGCATGACCTCAAGACAGGCACAGGCGCCAGAGATCTCTGATGCCAAAATCAATTTCTTCAGAAATTTCGTTTCTCGAGAAAGTCTGAGGAAACGAGCCTAACGTAGCTACCACTGAAGCCCCTGTCCACTTCTCACTTCTTAAAAATGGGGAAGATTTTTTCTATTATTCTATTTTTTCCACTTGTTGAGTGTAGGCAATGTAAATCATTCTAAAAAAGTGTAGCTGCAAGCAGCAGTGGCCAAGGGCTATGCGGATAACTGCCAATAGTGACTTTTGGTGGGGGAATAACTTAGAAAGGCTGGCCTGCTTGAGAGAAAAGCCATCCCAACGTTACATCATTTCCCTTGGCATGTTGATACAACCGACTGGCACCCTGTGTCCGGGTGTGGACTTACTCCTTGGCTTTTGTGGCCACCAGCAACCGCAGGGATCGGCGGATGCAGAAGGACTGGTTGATCATGGTCTCCACTTCGGAGAATGGCCGCAGGAACACAAGGTCCTCGTTGATGGTGTAGATTTTCCTGCCTGTTTGCAGCCCTGCCATCTGCAGACACAAACAAACAAACACACACACACACACACACACACACACACGTGAGCAGCATGTAAAAAGAACAACCCACTGGGATCAGACATCAAAATTTAAACTCTTAACAGGATGAACACATAATTACATTAAATTACTGATCTGCTTTGCAGATACTCTTTCCAATGGAGACTATGCTGATATATTTCACAAGTCATCCACCTGCACAGCTGAATATTAAGTGAAAGAATTCGGGATTAGTGTCTTGCCCACGGTGCTTAACAAGTATCTGCTCAAGATCACCTTTTTTCCATGAAAGCCTATTAACTGCAACACCTGCAGCTGAGGCAGATTCACGCAGCTGTTACACACACACACACAGCATGAATGATTTACAACTTCTGAAAATTATTAGAGCCGAGCAGCGGACCTCTCATATCGCCTTACGCCCATAAATAGCGGAAGCCGCTGGACGTCTGCTGTAATAACAACTGAGAGGTCACGGGGGCCTGCGCAGGAAAAGCCCTCCTTCTCACACAGACCTGAAACCCGACCTCTCTCTCGCACAGATAACGCGGCTAAGCCAGAGAGCGCATGCTGCCTTGTGCAGAAGGCTCAGATTTGATTTGGAGTTATCTGTCAGGGTGACATGAGCTCGAGTGATGGTGTGCCGAGGAGTGGGGGGGCAACGATATGCTCCCATCCGCTGTCCTGCTCGGTCAGGTATCCCCACAGATCTGTCTGTGTTAATGCCTGAGTCTGTCGGGGCCCAGCTGGTACCCTGAACTCTGAGCTCTCCTCAGCAGATACAACAACAGATCCGGATGTGCAATGAGCATATATGTGTATATATATATATATATACATATAGTAGAAACACAGTTAGTATATATACACATAGTATATATTGCATGATGTGTGTCAGTTAGTTTGCCTGCACTGTTTGTATATTTATGGTGTGTATATGTGTGTGTGTGTGTATATTTGTGTATGCGTATGTGTGTGTCTCTGTGTGTGTGTGTGTGTGTGTGTGTGTGTGTGTGTGTGTGTGTGTTGCTCTGCCAGTAGAGCGGGGGTCTGGGCTTAGTGTGGAGAGTAGCCTGCAGCGCTATGATGGCGATATGAGTAATGAGGATATGGCAATGCCACTGTCCCTGTAGCTCCCACGTCCCCACATTCTGCCCAGGGACAACGGGAGCACGACTGCCACCGAGGCCCTCAATTGAGGTGTCTGCCAGAGGAGCCTGGGGGTGAGGGTGACACTGGCTGTTGGTGGCCTCTGGCTTGTGATTGATTGATACAATTATTATTCTTTTATTTTGCAGTATTCACTTCTACTGAGGGAGACACTGTCAGTCATTTCTCACCAACACAACGCATCACACTCGAAAGATTTCATTAAAAAAAAGCTAAAGACAAAACAAGGCCTTGAATTAGCTTGACATATCACCATAAATCCTTTCATAGTCCATCAGAGCAGGTGAAATATATTGGTTGCAATTTATCTAAGTGTGCATTTGCATTTCACCACCTGAACTGGATATTAGACAAAAAAAAACTTACTTTTAAATAATAAAAAACATCAGCATGCTGCCTTCTGTTGAGATTGATAAATGTGCTGAATGCTCTGCCACTGATCTGAGAGCAGTGGAGGTCATGCGAGGTGGTTGATAATGAAGGCTCTGTTCCCTTTCTTCCAGGCTCTGGATCAGGGCCCTTTCACACTCATCTGTTGTTGCTTTGCGTGGCTTCAGTTGCCTAGCGGGCAGCCCCTGGGAAACAAGCCCCTGCTTTCTGAGGGAGGCGTTTAGCATTCTCATCTCTCCCCCTTTCAGCTTCGCGTCTTTTTAATCAGGCCCCAGGTTCGGCGATCCGCTCTGAAAGGCCGAGCTTGTCGTCCTCGGACAGGGTCACTGTTGTTCGCTGAGTGGAGCAAGGGAGCGCCAGCGGAGCCATGGCTCCTCTGTCCCCCAATCCCCAACCCCCACCCCCGTCCCCCCGTCCCGCGGGACAAGCATCGGCCCTGACGTGAGCGTTTCGCTCCGCGGCTTTTGCGGGAATCTAAAGCGGCATGCCTAATTACCTTTTCCGAGTGTCTCAGAATGATAGAGAGAGACAAGGAGAATGGGGGAGGAGGAGGAGCGTTTGCAGCGTGACGGGGACAGACTAATAATGCGTGGTCTGACTAATTACGACCTCATTGGGCACTGAGGTGTCCGCTGAGGCGGCTTCGCAGAAGGGGTTTGAAACCCTACGGAGCTGCAGCTGTGAGTTGCCCTCCTGAGGCTCAGAACTGACCTTTGACCCCTCAACTCATCTTTGCTTTTTTTATTGTCGCTGATGATCCAACAGATGAGGTGAACACAAAGGCCTTCAAAGGAGGATAATATTTCAAGGTTGCAGGTGGGCTTGGGCTATACCCACACCCATCACAGAAAATGACACCTTCCACAACGGTGAGGGTGGAGGGGGCTTGATTGACCTAGGACGCCAATAATTCTCACCTCCGCATGAGAGCCGCGGCGCACTGACTTCACCACGATGGCCTTGTTCTTTTCCTCGATCTCGAAGCCGTAGTCCTCCTCCTCTGGGTGGATCTGAAAGGGAGGAAAACACCCCATCATCTTCATCACCATCAACATCACTCGAGGCACATGCTTACTTAGAACAAAAATGTAGAGGAAAATCCCATTCTCAGTCACTAAGGTTCTTTAATATTTGATCACTAACCATAACTTGACAAGCAAAGTGAATTTTAAAGATGCACTGTATGATTCATTTCTTGACAGCATCACACAGAAATTAATTTCCTTAAAAGATTATTTATTATCAAGAGGCCTGGCCTTCTTTATTCTCTTTCAGCGGTCAGATAAGATATCTCTGTTGCCTGTCAGCAAATCTACAGGCGCTTTAGCAAGAGAACTAAGACAACAGAAGCTGCAGTTGTAATAATGACCTGGGAGCTGATTGGTTCAATGGCTGATGGGGAGGGGAGGGGTGGTGGTTATTGATTAATAGTTGGGTGGAATGCTTCAACCTTTCAGCACAAAACAATGTCTGTTTCTGTCCATTCTTAATTTAGACCATTCAAAATGGCATTTAAGTGCCAGCTTTTTCAGACACAAAGTCGCCTTTTCTTTTAACCTTTCCTCCCATTCTTCAAACATCTGCAGCCAAATGTCACTAAACTTGCAGGGTGTTGGCATTCTATGAAACAAAGCACGGCTGATGTTTATAAAGAGATGCAGGCAGTTAAAATTCTTCCAAAAAAAAGAAGGTAATCCGGATATGAAAGAGACACTCAGGGCAAGCCTTCTGCTGAAAAAAGTAAGATAGCTCCAAACAAAGCAAAGTTGTGAAAACAAGTCCTAGATGCACTGTAAAAACCACTGCTAATGTGCATATCTAAATACAGGTGTAAATACTACAATAGTACTAAATAATAAATGTAGTAATAGTAGTAATAATAGTAGTAATAGTAATAGTAGTAATAAATGTACTACAATACAATATTTTATACAATATTTTTGTACTACAATATTTGTTTGCTGAACTGGCACTTTCATCCGGTGTGACTTATTATGGACTGTATGTTGTTGTTTCCTGACCATGGAGACATGACATCAGAAATGAAGCATTGCCAGTAATGTGGGACTGAGGACTGTTCCGTTTACATCCATGGCTGTGCTTCTGTTACAGATCTGCCTAAGCAAGTAATAGCCAATCAGGAACCAAGAGATGCGACAGTAACTCTAAAGCATGCCAGTTGCGTTCATATCAGCACAATATGCTGCTTTAAACAGACAATGATTTTGACATTTTAAAACTGTTTGAAGAGCACGCATGGTTTCAACTTTGACACGGTTCCTTGTAATTATCAAAACTCTTTGTCTCTAACTGACAGCCTGTCCTCCTGAATGCTTGCCTGAACGCTGCGATAATTTAGTCACGGTCACAAGCTCTTCATCCGCACGCCTGCTCATCCAGTTACAACCTTTCCTTGGAAAATTTATCGTGCGACCACGGGTTTCGCCAATTTACTGAGATACGTCGGGCAGACGCAGCCTGCTTTAATTAACGGAAGCCGTAAATGCAGGAGACGCTCCCTAGCATGCTACGCTGTGCGAGTCAGAGCGGCTATTCACGGGAGCGACGTGGCAGTAAACCACTGACGGGGAGGATTCTGCAGTGACGCTACACCTGAAACAGCGTGGCGTGTTGGTTAGCCTAGTGGTTGGCTCTTTCCTCTTCCAGAGAATACATTACAACTCATTCAAGGAGTTGTGGTGGCTTCAGGTTTATCATTACATGACAATCACTTAAAGAAATATTGCTCTCAGCCTTACGCTGAAGCATGAAAGAGAGCCCTTTTCTGACAGCTTAAAGGTCAAAGCAATTATTGGCAGCATCGGTGTGAAAAGTCTTTTAATGACCCTGGCTTTTGCTGAAACCCCCAAGCATACACTACAAGAGCCAATGTGGAACCTGAAGAGGCTGTGTTGATTATATAGTCTCGTGGACTGGGAATAGCCGTTATCCCTGAGTTCCTCTGGCCGCCCTGACTAAATGAAAACATGGAATTATCTCCAGACAGCAACGCCAGACTAACGGAGCTTGAGGACCACTGCTAACTGTCAATCATGGCAAGGGACAAGTGTAATGTCTCATTACCAGGAGCCTGGTCTTCAAACTGGAAAAGAAAGAAACTGAAATCTCTAAAGGTACTCAGACAAATGTATATTTTCCTGTTTCAATGTAGATGGTTTTTAGTAATTACACCTGTAACTGACATGTAACAAAAAGGAAATACTCTACTCTGCAATGATTCCCTTTCTGCTGTGAAATAAAAGGACAGACTGATATTTACCGATTACAAATGATGACGCACATTTGAAATTGCCGGAATTATTGGTTTGTTCTGTTTTTCTTTTCATAATAATATGTTGGATGCTTTCCCTGCTTGAAATATTGTCTGGGTGAGACAGATTTATTCCACGGTCTGTCTTCATGTGCCAGATTTTTGATACCACTTATGAGTCTTAAAAGAGTGTGACGGTAAGGACACCAGCATTGGCCTCTACCTTCATGGGAGAAAATGAGTTCTGCCAGAAACTGTTAAACTTGAGACTGCCAGAACCCCTCCCACCTGCTCTCTCTTCCACCCGTGTACTAGAAGAAATGAAGGATTGGACAGTGACGTCACCATACACACAAATCTTTGCTGTTTACTTGGAAAGTGGCTGCACACTGGAAGCTAAAAATAGAAGTGGACCAAAAATGCAGATAAACACTGTACTGAAGCTGTTTTAGTCATGGATTTTATTAAAATTTTACTTTATAAATAAGGATACTAGTACTATACATTGGCGTTTTCTCAAACCATTTCCATTCACTTTCAATGACAGATTTGGCCCTCAGTACTCAAATACATCCTAAACTGCAAACTGCAAAGAGATGGCATTGTGCCATCACTGTCCAATCCTTAATTTCTTGGTCTTGCCCTCCCTACCTCCATGGAAAATGTGTATGTTCTGTCTTTGGCCGTGTCCCTTCAATTTTTAACGAGCCAGCAAATCTGTACACTTTCATCCAAAAAACTGCAGAGATTTTGAGCACATGGAGTTGAGTATCTGTTCAGAAAATAGAATATGTGTAGTTCAGCTCAGACGGCTCTTCTTGGTGAAGTCTGGCTCGCGGTCAGGAATGCAGGGTCTGAACAGCACGGGGGGACGGAGCCTCCCTGTGCAGCCAGCCAAATTATTCAACAAATCACCAAAACCCAGCGAGACCTGTGGAGCTCTTCAAGGATTAATCCTTATCTGAAGGGCTGGCAAAACAAAGGCACTGATACCCAGATGTAATAACATGAAATGGCACCCAGGGTCGTTCGATGGGAGTTAAAAAACCCAGGGAAAGTGACTGGTTGGTCGAACCAAGAATTTATGAATCTGCTTTGTAGGAGACCGGATGTGTGTTTTAGCACATTCAGCGACACATTCAATTAACAATCAGAAAAATTTATTTTTATTTCATGCTCTGAAATGATCTAAGCGTTAAATCATATGTGTGGAATAAACTGGTCACACTTGTTTCGGAAAATTTTGGTGCCCTTTAACAGTATGTTGTATCTGATGGAGGACTTAATAATAATACTAAGACACAGACAACGAGAGGAAACACATAAGCATCCCTACTTAATCTACTGCTCTGTTCCTGGCTTCTGCAGTCTGGCCCTGTGGCGTTACTGTACACACTTGCCATACGACTGCAGCAGCAGTCGTTTCAAATTCAAAAAAAAAATGTTTGGGATGTTGTATTTTTGAAATGTGTATAAACATTGGAAGACAGATTGTGGACACACAGCGTTTGACCGGGGCCAGCTGTGTAGTCTGAATGGTTGTTGACTTAGAGAGGCGATTGGGCGGTCAGCTTGGCTCTGGGTAAAGGGTAAAGAGTCTGCATGGTTATGTGCCGGCCAACATTGCAGATAAACACACAGACATCCCCCATTAAAACATTCACTTCTAAACTGAGCATTGCTGAAGGTGCTTTCACGTCAACGTCAACGTCAACGTCAACGTCAATGCCTCAATGTGTATTTATACTGTGTGAGTGGGACGTCCCACTACAGCACATGCATGTCATTTACCCAAACATGTGACCCAGACAGGGACAGTAACACTGTGAGACTTCAGTAAAGACTCAGGCGACCAAGGAGGACAGAACATCCCATCTGGTACCTTTTCAAGACCAACCAAAGTGGGGGAAAGTAACTAATTTCCAGCTTGAGTAAAACATTACAATAATTAAAACAAAAAAGGCATAAAAAGCTCTTTCAGGAAAAATGCTCCAGTCTCTTACTACACCTAAAATGAACTTCAGAGTCTGCCTGAAACACTGTCTTTAAGATAATAACACTGGGGTGTTTGGGGACAGCCTAAAAAAGGGAGAAATCTATCCCAGGAGGCAAAGGCCTTTTGTGCCCTTGGTGAATAACGTGCGTGTCGTGGCGATTACAACTGAAACGGCTGTGCTGGATCAATTTTCACCTTCGTGGGCCACGGCTCGGTGGGGCCTTACCAGCAGGGACTTGGCCACAATGTTCTCGATGAGCTTGAAGTCGTTCCGCAGCTGTTTGCTCTTGGAGCTGGTTCCCTCCGTCTCCTCGTCGGCGTAGAAGCGGAAGAATTGCGATTCGTCTTTGAATTCGGTCTTCTCCAGCACTGCCAGGGAAGGGGAGGAGAGAGCGGTGTGATTGCGGTGAATGTGAGTTCGTTCTGCCAGAGCTTCAAGAAAGAATCACAGCTTTCTATATCCCTGTAAAGGAAGTTTTCCCATTCGTCATCTATTTAAAAAGAACTGATGCAATAGGGACTGTAGGGTTCACCTCAAAAGAGCAATTATTAAATTCCACCTGTTAATAAATATTAATAAAAAAGAAACATAACTCTGGATACAGTGCTACTTGTCAACTTCTCCAAACCCAAGCAGCTGGCTAAACAACACACTGTGGGCTACCATAAACACAGTTAATGAACAGTGCACCAGACTAAGCTTGACTAAAGAGGGGAAGAAAGCACAGGGTACAGTGATCCTGCTCTTTTCCTCACAGCTGTAAACACTGTCTCATGTTTGAGGATCTAAAATTGTGTTATTTCCTATTTCCATGTGTTTTCGCAGACGTTTTGGAAGCACAGGCTGTTCTTCTGCTCTGTCCTTATGAAGTGTTTCCAACTAAAATACTTCCGAAGGGCCCTCATGCAGAAGCAAGACACTGCACCAGAGCCACGCTTGAGGCTGCAGTCAGAGAGACCAACTCGAGCGTGTGTATTTACAAGGGGCACCTAACGCATCCAGTATACGGTGCGTGAGGAGAGGGAATAAGACGCAAACACGGCGCAGTCGTGCAACCCCCTCGGGAACGGGAGCAGAGGTGGCGCCCAGCTGCTGCATCGCACGCGAGTTAGTTGTGCTGGAGTGAACAGAGCGAGGCTGGCCAATGAGAGCGGGACGCCTATTTGTTTCACAACGGCAAACTCGGCATCCGGCCAGGAGGGCCTAGCCTCTCTATAAGACTTCTCTCATTGATCTTTTGGTTATTGTTAGCTGGTGAATGTGGAAAAAAATAAAGGTCTTGGGAACAGGAGAGAAGAGCACTGGCATTACGAAATGCACAGCAATCACTCTTTCTGTGCATCGCCTGAAGCATACATTCACTGTCTTCACCCTTCATTTAGTGTGACAAATTTAAGACTGAGCACAAAATGAAATGTTTTGTGGTAACCGAAAAGAATGAAAAATGGGATGAAAAAAATTTACACTTGCCAAAAATGTGTTGCCCGTAATCAGACATAATGCATGCTGTACTACTTTGAGCTTGGTTAGACAGACCTAGTAAGATTTAGGAAACCAGCCTGTTACGAACCATTGATTTGGTGCATACTGGGGGCATGCAATTTTAAAATATTTAGCAATATAGTTACATCACTTGCAAACACCAATCAGATACACATTCCAAAAGATAACTGAAATATCAGTTGTTTTTCAGAGAACAGCACTGGGTGACCTTTAACATGGTCATGGTCCAGGCTAACCCAGGACGTCCACGCTGCAAATGCAAAACATGATGACTGTGATGAGGAACACTACGAACAATGTTTATGTTGAAAAACAGAGGCTCAGCCAAACCACAGATTTGTTTTCCTCATGAATGTACAAACATGTTTTCTGATTTACTGACCGTGGTGCATGAACCCGCTGTTGCACAGCCCGACACCCAGTGTCACCGCATCCTCACGCGTGGAGCTGTCACCCTGCGGTGGGGGGGGGCAAAAACACAGTCACCGCCTGGCAAAGGACCGCAGGAAAAGCTGGAACTCCACTGTGGACTGACAATCAGCTAGCAGATCGATAGATTGAATTAGCCCATCAGAAAAACATTTGCAGTGAGCTGCTTCTGGCTTTACTGTATTTTGAAGGTTGTGCCTTTGGAATGCCTTCCGCAAGTTGAGCAGTCAAATGCAGCCATTCAGTAGCCATCTGGACACCTTTCTTTCACATTTTAACACATTGCCATAGTAAGCCTACCATATTCAACCTCAGAGACTAGAAACACAACACAGGACCATCCTGCAAGGATTTTCATAAGAAGTCCTCATAAGTTCTGTCCTACAGATGCTGTTGTGTTGCAAACTACATATAAATACTGTCAGAATATGTCTTGTTGTAAGAGGGGGGAAAGCAGTTGCAATTTAGGGTTGCCACGCTGATCTAATCAACACGTAATTATTGTGCTGAACAAAAGGAACACACATCAATGCTAGCAAAATACACTTGTTCACGTTATAGCAGCAATCAGCAGCCAGAGCATTAATGGGGACAGATGCAGCCGCTCTGGTAATTCACAACTTCTTTGTCAATGGGGAAATGGGATGAAGAATTCACAATAAAGCAGAAACAAACAGAGAGTGAAAACACGCACAGAGGCGCAGGAGTGGTTTACAGAGAGCATGACTAAAAGGGTCAGTCCCTCTGATGTCATGCCTGATTATACTGTACCCACTGTACGTTTACTCACTCCTGATACAATGGCATCCTACAGAGCAGGGGATAATAGGGACATTCCACGTGAGCAGTAAACAGTCAGTCATATAGTAAACAGTCTTCACTGCCTTCCACTGACAGAAACAAATATCTGGGAGAGGAGCAATGAGGATGCCTGCCAAACAAATAGGACTGCACAGAGAGAGAGAAAGAGAGCAAGAGAGAAAGAGAGAGGGGGAGAGAGAGAGAGAGAAGGAGGGAAGGGGGGAGAATGTCAGCAAAAGAGTGGGAAAGAGGGAAAAACAGCGTGAGAGAGGAGATGGTCAAGTAAGGGAGAAGGAAAGAGAAGGGAAAGAGAAGCAGTGACATAAAATAGAGGACAGAGACAATATGACAGAGTGAGAGAGGAAGAGAGTGGAGAGAGACAACACGGAATGAGAGAGAGAGAGAGAAAGAGAGAGGAGCAGAGGGAAAAGGTGTTGACTCCGAGACCCTGCCTGGGCTTGTTTCACACTCCACCAGCGCAGGCAGAAAATGATTCAGAAATGAGCTCCCGTCATCACTGCTTTCCCAGTCCGTCTGCCATGCCCCGCAGAGAGGTCCTTGGCTTTAAATCAGTTCCCAACAAATCAGCACCCCATTCATAGCTACCACCGAGACCGAAGCACAACAGTACCAGAGCTTCACAGTCTGGGGGATTATTTAAGGTGGACTGTGCTCACACATACGGAAAATCTGGGTGTCACCTACACTGGTAATAATTTTCATTTTAGCATGCTCAGAACCTACTTACCTGAGATATTAACCAGTCAATCAGTTTACTTGCTGGAACCACAGACTTGAATGTTTTCAGATGGTGGTCTCTGTCCCTGCATTCCAGAGCAAACATAAAAAGGCAATTTTGTTACACGTATCTATACCCTAAGGGTGTTTATTTAAGGTATGTACATAATTCTGCTCATTCACGAGCAGAGGACAAGTTAACACTGGCATATTAAATGAGTAACATTTTTTGTAAATCTTCACTGGGGTGTGGACTTTGTGGTGTGCAATCTTTGGCAATTATAAGCCTTCATTATTATCTTCTCCTTCAGTAAGCGAGATGGTCAATTTTTGTATTAAGTACACATGTATCTGCCAAGTTCATTTCTGACCAAGGGGAATCTGAGCAGTAAATTTTGGCACTGTAGCTCATTGTAAGCAGAGGATGCACATCCGCATGTCATTCAAAATAAACACAATTCTTGTAAGAGGAAAGTGACAGGAAGTGCTGCAGAGGATGTGCGGTTGACGAATGTGATCTAATGGAACACACAGGGCATGTGTCTGTGCGTGCTTTAACAGTTCATTCTCCTCTGACTGCAGCTACACCACGGAGATGGCCATTTTAGCGTACAGCAGGGAATTCAAACAAAGCTAATTAGCGTGCAGGTTTAAAATAGCATTACACACCCTTGTCTGTGCCTCGTTCAACAGACCCAGAGAATTGTGAGTGAAAACACACGCGCCTCCTTCTGAAACTGAAGGACTTTCTTTAGTGCGCATTGTTTTACAGATCCAGGATTCATAAGGGAGCTTGAAATATGAAGTGCTAGTTGTTGATACAAGAAAAAAAGTGACTACTATGAATGAAAATAATGCTTTCATTTACAATGTCTTCCATTGTTATTATTAAACATATAATTGTTCACTTTCACTATCAATGCCACCTACATTCATAATATGTGTTTGTGTGTGAGTATATACATTTAGTATTTTCTCCCTTTCTCTCAAAAGTATTTATGGCTCCTTTGGTTGTCTTTAATTATTTTAGCCTTTACATTCTACTGTGTTACTGCAATTGTTCTTTGATGTGAGAGACAAATTGCTTTGGCAACAACTACACACCTCGTTCATTCCAATTAACTGCCTTTGAATTTTAATCAATTTTTAATTTGATACTGACGTAGAACCTTGTACATCTGTCATGCTATATTCTTACTTCATATTAGAGGAGTTCCTTGTATTCCTCCAGTTTTTTAATATTCTGTCCATGCATACATACAAATGTACCGTGAAGTGCATTACAAAATGGACTCTTCATATCTGTTCCCTTCAGAAACATCTGAAATTGAGCTCTGAATCAATGCAATTTTGCTCAACCAAGTATAAGGCTTTTAGTCAGAGACAGCTGACACTCTTGTCGCCACATATTCTGACATTTCAATCAATGCCAAACAAATCTGCTGAGTGAGAAGAAGGACACACTGTGCAATCTTTGCAAATTAGTCCCTAAATAAGGTTATTTAGGCGTCCTGCTGCTAGCAGCAAATGCTTCTGCAGAGGAAAATTGTGATCGATGGCATGTTGCATCACAGAAGGAAATCCGACTGGACCAGGGCTGCTCAATACAAGTCAAAGATCTGGAATGATAGAGAGAACTGGTGCTGTTTCGCTCCATGTAATCCCCTTGGGGGGTGGGGGTGCCACAGTAAAGGAAGAACTTGAATGCATTGCATAGATAGATGTCTTGGTGTTGCTCATTTCAGAGCGCGGTGGTCCACCCATGATGCCTGTGGGTGTGTCAGCAGATACTGTGTCAGCAGATACTGCCAGGTGGATGAGGGGGAACTTACTTGATCACGGGCGTGAAGAGGCTGTGGAGACGGCAGTACAACCGCACACCCTGCAAAGAGGAGCACAGCCCACAATCAAACCAGTATTACTCACCACCTCACTTTGCCTTCTTGTGCATGCTCGCACTAAATCACTTTCCTAGCTGCCATGTGTCACCTGAGAACAATGCCTGTATCCGACGGTTTCGACAGTGGTTAGATACAGGCCTTAGGGATGGCTGAGCTCTTTCTGAAGAAACTGTTTACTGAGATCGACTTTGTTGGCATGTATTTTCAAGTCCGCCGAGCATGATTATCAGCGCTGTCCACGCTATCAGATAATGAACTTGTCACTGTGATGCGATGGTCTTTGTTGTCTCTTTGTGAAAGCTGGAACACCGAGAGGATGAGGATACCTTCGACATAATGTCCTCCATTTCACTCCTGGCTTTGTAGGTTCCATCGTCATACCGGAATCTGTACAGCACCTGCTCGTTCTTGAACTGGTGCTTGTCAGACACTGGCAATGGAATGAAGGGAAAAATATATGCAATTAACAATCACAGACTATCAACTGTATTCATTCTAGGCTGGAAACACAGGCACACTGCATAAATGAATATTCCGACACATTATTTTCCATCTTAATGCTATTTAAGACCTCAAAGCCAATGTTTCACTTTAACTTGTTCTGCTGCATGAGAAATACACATGCAATTTGTGATAACATATTACATAAGCATACTAAAATGTGAATAATTAAAATACCAAGTTAGACAAAATGATATTTACTGTGGAAGACAGTGAATGGAAAAGGATGGAAACAAAAATGCAGAAGTAAGGAGGAGATGGTGGGCAGGGTTTAGCGGGAGAATGCAGAGGAGAGAGAAATGACAAATTTGGAAATGGACTGTGGTGCTATCTCTAAGACCAAGTCAACATATCTGGTTTAAACTGAAATTACTGACACATTGCAGAAAACAATCATTCTGATGAACATGGGCACATCTATGCCTATGCTATCAACAGCTGTCTTACCAACCTCAGAGTAATGCATCACCATCACTAAACACAATGGCAATAAGCTTAGATTTAAGGCAGTGCTTCAGTTTATTTCCATTTACTTTTGCAATCGGGCAAAGATGACAGCCATCTTAGCTTTCCCCCAGGGCCACACTCATCTTCCCAACACCCACAAATGTGATCTGTTTGGCCACATCCTATGGGCTTGCAATAATGAAGCATGATGTGTAATCTGGGCACATATGGTCGACACTCACCGGAAAGCAAAGCCTATTCATTTTCAGTCACACAGATGTGGCCTTTGAGATGTTTGCGAAGTGAAGCAGGGGACACATACAGTCTTCTTTAACCCCAAGGGCTCTAATTATCGACTGAATCCCGCCACACACAGAATGGCCAGAGGTCAATACAGAGTGTGAAAGAATGTGCAGTGACATATTAATATTATATACCTCCACTCACGTCAGTCGTCTGGCTTCTCTGTTTCCATGGTTTTATTCAGAGGGTTAGTGGTAAATCTGACAGATTTACCAGTACTGGGGGGGAAATTCACCAAACCCTAAAATACCAGTGCCGTTCCCACATCCTGCAGATCTTAAGTGTCAGAGTGACACACAAATCAAAATTCCACCTGCAATATAGCAGGTCTTTCTTTGATGGTGTCTTATGGAGTTATTGGTACCTCAGGCAAAAACCTAAAATAATTCATAATTTTATGTAATTTTAATCATAAATTGAAAGAAAACTCACATAAGGTTTTCCTCTATATAATATGCACCTTGCAACACAAGGAAATGATACTCTGAAGACAGAGAAAAACAGCAAACAGGCAGAGAAAATAGGATGCAGACACACTAAAAGTAATTATTTCCCAAATATTTGCTGTGCGTTTTACGGCGCTTACAGAGGCAGAACACAGAACATCAGCAAATTAAAGATCAAGTCAAGCGTCTCCAGAATGTTTTTCCTGAATAAAAATGAGCCGGTTCTCTCTCTGAAGACAGGAGGAAATTATTCTATTCAAATATCGCCATTGTTTTGGGACAAGGTGAGTGGATATTAACTGAGCCGGAGACAGTGGCATAAAGGAGGGCAGTGTGAGAGCGAAAAGGGTGAGAGTGAGATATTTATGAGACACATTCTCGTGTGACATCACAGGGCTGCAGTGGTTACCACAGGCCTAAGGTCACAGGTATAAATCATGTGGGGGCATGGCTGTTGCTCTCTCAAAACTGACAACCATCATGAACTATTTCTGTAAATACCCACCTGAAGAAGAGCATAAGTAAAAATACAGAAGCTAAGTCTTATTAAGTCTAACCAATAAACCATGCAGCCATGAGAGTCTGTGTTCCCTGGGACAGAGACAGAGGGAGGTCCCGGGAGAGAGAGAGGAGAGGGCCGTCACATGGGGAGGTGAGACTTTATGACCTCAGGGACTGTGAGAGTGACAGAGCGAGCCTCACCGTGATGGATGATGCCGTTCTCCAGCAGGGCCTGGCCCAGGTTCACGCCCTCCTCTGGCTTGCTGATCTCTCCACTCTCTATCAGCCAGGACACAAACTCGCTGCGGACACCAAAGGGAGAGGGCAAAACAGAAAGCGCTGAGTCTGGCCATCCATCTGCCAGCTGTGCAGTGCGACACAATAAATAAGATAACCACCATTGTTTGTTATGCCACAGTCACTTGATACACAGTGTATTTTACCTTCTTGCATCTGATTTAAACCGACAGGAGAAAAGAGTTCAGACTCACATCTAAACCACTGATGAGCACCTTAAGCAGACATTTCTTTGAATTCTCCAAAACGACTGGTTGAACAGAAACCCCTACCAGGGATGTGTTTTGGTGACCCTGGACACAGACATATTCTCCTCCAGCTAAGAACAAGTGTTTTGCTTCCACTATGATGTGACAAGAGCTGGGGTGGGGAGCTCACTGAGGTCCATGGGTTTTTAGCAGGCAACTCCCGCATCGCCCTTCCCAGCTCCTCAGCTACTGAGTCTCGTCTCTCCCTCTCCACACCGGATTAGAATTACAGCGCCCCGTCCCCCTCCCAATCAGCACCCCTCTGCCTCTGGGTATTACTCAGCACTCCAAACAACACGCCGAGCCTCAGCACGAGTTGCACGTTTTTGAAGAGTGTTTACTCCTAAAAAATGCAAAAAAAAAAAAGAAACCCTTTTAATCCATTTTTCTCATTTTTTTTTCTACAGTTCAGACTGGATGCTTGCCAAGAGACTGTTTGGATTAGAGACTCCTATCGTTTCCAATCCCGCGAGCATGACTCTGAAAGTCTTTACTTCTCCATCATGTAGGCTGCTTAACACAACTCATCCCCCAGGATGTCAGCGACAGACACAACACAACAGTGCTGGCCGGAGGGGAATATGAATTAGCCAGAACTGAAACAACCGTCACGCGTACAGGTGCCCTTCTACCCGAGGGTCAGGCACCTTCGGCCAACCGCTCCCACCTGCACAGTTTCTCTAAGAAAGGCCGCAGTCCGAATATTTTACCATATTTCAAATGTGCCTCAGACTGGCTGCCCTTTTTTGCATGCTGCACTGAGCAGCAGAACTGTGTGGATTTGCCAAATTTCTTTCAGCCGTGAAAAAAAATACTCTGTAAAAACAATTACTGTACTGCTAATTACTACTGGCAGTGGACTAAAAGACTGTTGTTTGCATGCAGCCAACCCAAATGATGGAAAAGCCCGGTTCATTTCAACAGAGCTCTCTCAGGGCTTGCCCAATCAAGGAAAATAATTAATTCAGTCTTTATGCGACTCATAGATATTCACAACATGATAACCACGCAGAGACGTGGGGCTGAAAATGGAACAGGCTCAGAGGGAGATGAAACAAATATTTGATTAGTCCAGCTCTGTGTGTGTATGTGTCTGTAATAGTGCTAGCCCCTGCATAAGGCATTCTCTTTCACCAAAACTATCACCTTTCCGGAGCAAAGGAAGGTTAAGTGAATCTGAAGCACAAATGTAAGCACTGCTATAAATCTTAAGATCTGGCTGACTTTTCTGGTTGCAAAATATCTGTTATATTATTCATAGACTCGAAATCAACTCTCGCCGGGAGCTTAAAGAACTTGGATTACCTCTTTTTGTTATTGAACAAAGTTTTAAAAAAATACATGTTCAGAGCTATTTTGGTCTTCATAACAGCTTGTACTCGCATTAAGGACCAGTGCTGAAGAAAAATATGTAAAATACATCCACACTTATGACACAGCCAGTGAAGAAAGATCAAGGAAATGCAATGCTGGCAGTAAGACTGGATCTTGCTCAGGCTAATAAATCCTTGTAACAGCTTTCCTTGTATATTTGTAGACCAGCACAGATACACAGATTTTCCACAGTGTAAAGGCACACTGTGTTTTCACCGAAGGTGCGATGTTCCTTTTGACCATTGCTGACGCTGATTCACTGTTTTTGCAGTATATTTGTGAGTGCCATCATTGCAGGTTAAACCCAATGCTGACTGATGAATGAAAAATCAGTGTATTGATTGAAAAGCATTTGCATTGAGCTGAGAATAATGCAGCAGGTAACCAAGGCCCTTGGCTGCTCCCTGCAATACTTGCATTAAGAGACCTCTTATTCAATCGAGGTACCGCCTAAATGGAGGACAGGCGAAAGAAAGAACAATCTACAGTATTGATTTCCTCGCAATAATGGTGTCTGTGACGGTGTCTGACTGGCTGAGCATTCAGAGTGCAGTTCCTGGAAGGGCGAAAGAAGTGCCCCCTTCTCACACATGCCAGAAGAAAACAACAAGAGCAAACAACTGCTGTAAAATGGAGCACTCTGCCAGGCCCGCAAGAGCAAAAGAACATGTTCACTCCTCTGCTTCTCGCATTTAACTCTTCCACTTACATCAGAGGTCACTTCTTCTGTCTAATTTCACTGCATGCTTCACTTTAAGAGCCTGTTTACACTGTGTGAAAACATTTTATGAATGCAGTGCCACCAATTAAGTAAGTATGACCTATCATTGAAGTTAGTTAGGAAGCATACAGTGAGCATGTATTAAAGGGGTAATATCTTTCCACTTTCAAAGTTCAACCTAATTTAGAAATCATGGTTTTGATAACTGTTCCCCTCCTTTGTTCATTGTAAAAGGCTCTAACATTGATATTTACAGAGGACGGACATATAAAATTTAGTGACTTCCTGACAAATCAGGAATCAGAAAAGTATAAGTCTTATGAGCTGCATGCTTATTAGCTGCTTACTACCTGTTTATTTAGTGTATGTCATTCTTAATCATTTAGCTGTAATATGTTTGCCAACTGTATAAACAGTTCTTTAAAATAATATGGATGTTAAATCTTGAGAGAAAATATAAGACACACCAATGTTCAGTCCTTGAGAGAGGAAAAACAAATGATAAACAAATGACATGGCACTGGCAAGAACTACTTTGCCAGCTTGGCAGCATAAGTCACATACAATTCCATCAAATTACATTTGCTTAACAAATGCTCTTAACCGTAGCACATTACATAGCTTACAGTTTTACAATGGTACAGCTGCTGTCTCAACCGCATTATAATCGCGTTATCAATGTGCATGCCAATGTGGCAAATGTGAGTTTGGTACCTTGCCTAAAGGTACAACAGTAGCCCACCTAGGAGCCCACAACCTTCGGGTTACCACTGCTGTTTCTGACCACTGTGCCAATCTGCTTCCCTACAGTACCTCATGTCCAGCACCACGAGGCAGTTTGATCGTTTTCAGACCGCATCTGCTCCTGTGATCGTGTTTACAAAGCTACCTCCCTGGATGGACTCTGCACGTTGTATCAAATTTTACATGAACTCATTAAATCAACAATCACGGAGGGTTTGTGCGGACTTGATGGATGGGCGCGTTATCGTTTCGGCCGAGTTAAACGTTACACCTGCCCTCTTGTCTCTCGTCAAGTCAAATGCAATCTGAGCTCCGTGGCGCTCTGCAGAAATGTGCAAACAGAAAATTTTAATTGCTGTTTGAGATGGGAATGGAACATCTGAGCCGAAGCATCATGGAGCACGCGCTCCCGCAACGCTCGCTCTCTGTCCGCCTCTGGGAGAATTCAGAGGAAGTACCAAAAGGAGAGAGGGAATCACTACAGCAGCTTGCAGTTAAAACAGAGTGTGAAGGCTGCCTACTGAAACTGCATCCAAAACGGTGTAATCTGGAAGAGGCGACGGGTGAGGAAGAACCGTTTCCAACCGGTTCGCTCGTCTGAGGGAGGGCGTCGGCATGCAGAAATCAGAGCGGCTTCAGGGCTGGACCTCTGGGCCATGGAGAGGGGCTGGACCCTCGACACACTCATCCGCATGTTAAGCCAACTTCCATGTATGTCAAAATGGACATGTGCAGAAAACTGTCCAGAAGAAAACCATACCTGCAATACCACTGTATTACGTCATTATATTACACAAACATTGTTCTATATTAATTATGATACCTTCCCTGAGTTATAAGAAACACAGCAACCATGTCTCTCCAAGGAAAGAAGTGTAGTGGAAGTTTGGTTGTCATCTGTTACTGAAATAAGTTGCCTGGATAAGATCGTCTGCTCAGCTGATAACCCATAATAATGCATGCTTGAGGGAGGAAGGTAATTACTTTAAGTCCACCGTCATGTCAACAGTGTCCCATTTAAACAACTTATTTGTCAATTATTCTAGTAAACAAAAGTTAAACTTGGACAAGTGACAATGTCAGTGGCAATGTAAATTGAAGCAAATTAAATAAAATTGTCCTAAATTCTCCATTATATCTCAGAGAAAAAGACTTGATAGAAAAGTACCGGGGTTTGCCATTCATGTAGATGTGTTCATGTAGATCTGGTCAGATTCTATAAAACCCCACCCTGAAACAGAATTCTGTTGTGATGGATTTTTTGCCATGGGTTTTTGGGTACTGACAGATAACCGAGTAATAATCGATCCATAAGTCCACCAGTCAATCAAGTAATCAGTCAAGCACATCACCTTCGTAGCCAGGTGCTAGACAGAGTACTTTTACAATGAATAGAGTGAATAGAAAAATCTGAATAGTCAAAGTCATTTTAGATTTAGGGGGATGTCCCTGACCCCACGAAAAGGCCATCAAGGGAAACTCCAGGAAAGAGAAAACAAACAACAGAAAGTAAGCAAATAACAGCTTGTAAATGAACATAATCTCCAAGCGGTTCATTGAGTGAATCTCAGTGAATGTGTGTTGTCTAGCTTCTCCCTTTGTTCTCACCCGCTTGCTAAGGCCCATTGTTTTTGTTTCTGTTTTTAAACCTAACTGCTTCGGGGGACTTACTTTCCGAAGAAGCACTTGGGCACCATGGTGAGCTTTCTGCGTCGGTCTTTGATCAGGTGCCGGCTCTTGCTCATCATCATGTGGTACAGCTTCTCTCCTTTCTCGGCGATCATGACGTACGCGTCCCGCTCCATTCCCAGCTTGAGACCTGCCCAAGACAAACACCCCCCCATCAGATTATTGTACAAACCATCTGCACATGCAGAGTCAAGCAGTGACCATTTATGCTCATGAAGATGCGCTTGTTTTATCGCTCTTCTCTGCATGAAACTATCGCTTGCCTTGCTAGTGTTTCATCAAACATGTAATCAAGTAATGGTATGGCAGCAATTAGGTAACTACAGCTAGTGTACGCTGGGGCTCAACAGTCAGCTAACATTGATTGGGACAAAACACTTTATGTCTTGTCATATTGGCGTCCATGCATTCTAACAGCAGTATGTTTTGATTTAATCACGCAAATTCAAGTCTAATTAATCAACAAGATAGGTTCTTGTCAGAAACAATAGCGCTGGCAGATTGCTCTGTGATTAATTACAGGGTCACTGCATGCCAGGTGTAGCACACTGTCTGTCTCAGTGCTCACTACAAAAACATTAACATCACCAAGGGGGTTTTGGGCATGTCCTGCTCAGAATAATATTACTAATCTGTTGAGAAATAAAAATCCCCCTTTGAGCAATGATCTGGAAAGGGTCAATCAAAAATGAAAAGTGACCAAGACTAAAAGCAAAAACAACAAAAAAGAAATCACCTTCGTTTGTAGTGGGTTTTTTTGTGGTCTCAGTTTTAAAGCTACAATGAAGGTGTCAAGTCCCACACCTACCTTGACTCATACTGTCCAGGCAAATAATTTGTTTTTGGTTTGCTTTTGGTATTTTCCAAAAAATTTCTACTGAACTAGTACATCTAATTTCTTGACTTGGGCCGTTAGCTCTGAGTTGATACCATCATAAGCACGGCCTGGCATTGTTTAACTGAATATATAAGCCTGGCCCATCTAAACTGACATTAGTGAAAGTTTGGTAAGGAGTACATGAGACTGTAACTTCACCAAAGAGCCCCTCAGCAATGCTTACAAGAATAACAAACACAATTTTGCAACCATTTACTCAAAATCTGTAATGATCAGAGGCAAATCTTCTGCAGGATTCCTGTAAAGATTATTGGAATCTATCCAAGTCTTTTTTAACCAGACCTTTTGGCTGCTTCCCAGTGCCATTCACATGAACTACTTTGTCTGAGACTACTAGAAAGTGCTCAATTTACAATAGTCAGTGGGGGTTAATGACCCAAAATTGTTTGGCAGCATTTGAAAGAGCGGTCCCTGAAGTAAATACAGCAATCGCAATTTCAAGAACTGCATGCCCCCATACTATGGCATTAAAACATACATGATGAAATTCTCTATAATGTGTTTCAATACTGTTGTTGACATCTACTGATGTTTCACCAGTCCTGCACTGTAGACTGGAATAGGAATGAGTGAAGGAGAAATTCTTATCTAGTTCCCTGCTGAATGACTGTATTGATCTACATGACTGCCACCCAGCCCGGCATGGAGAAGCAGGGGGTTGGGGGGGGTGCTCATGTGTGGTGCCAGTCTAAACAACAGAGAGTCCTGAGATCCTGGAGAAATAAACCGTGCTTTAAATGCTGCGAGACGTCTAGACTTTCTCCGCAATAAAGGGGACACTCCTGGACCCGAGGAAACGATTCCAAGCCCCAAACGGGCCATTCGGTTCTGACTCACCAACAGGTCCAAGGGACCAAGGGACAGACCGTAAAGGCAGTGTCAGGTCCTGTCTGCCTACGCTCGTGAGGTTTCTCTTGACTACAGGCACACATGCGACCCCATGGTATTGCTTTAATGTGCCGTTGCTACGGCGGGGAGCACCGTTGAACGGCTGAATGCAGTTTGAATTCGCAATGAAACGACTATGAAAAGCAAACAAATTTTGCTTTGATTGAGAAAGGTCAGCCTTATAAAATGAACACCTCCCACTGCCACAAGGCTCATGAGACCACTACATAATACACATATATACATACATATAAGAAAGACAGATAGACAGAGAGAGGTACTGTATTACTGGCTGATTTCTCGTTTTGACTTTCTTGTTCTGAGGGAGGAGAGGAAGAGAGAACGAGAGAGGGGCCATTTTCCTCTCCTGTGTTCTCACTCCAGGGTGAGCTTGGAGCTGGTTGAGGGTGACAGTAGAGCAGCCTGCAGCTAGCAGCAGCTGGAATGGACTCTGAACAAAAGTGTGGCTATAAGGACAGAAGGCCACATAGGCCTGTCCTGTCACCCAGCTCTGCTGTCTGAGGCTCTGGCCTCTACCAACTACCAGAAAAAAGCTGTGCCCTATGAGGGACAGTCCATTTCCATCAGAGATTTACAAAAAGGGGAAAATTTCTGCACGTCGATGTCATTCAGGTCAATGTTGTGTGGAACTTCTCATATTACATGTGATTCTTCTACTAATTACCATTGCTGGACCTTTGGGTTGGACATGCAGGTGTTCCTTTTTTAAGAGAGTTGCTGTATCCCTATAGCGATCAACCACATATAAAGTCACATTGGACTATGGAGCCAGTCACTGTTACTCTACATGTATGTGTCTACATACTTGTTGCCTGTCCTAAGTAAGTCCTGGTTGTGTATTGTTCTTAAGCCCACACTTGCATGTTTGCAACTGTCAATCAATGAGCTGTGGGGTGAACTTCCCCTTGAAAACACAATAGTGAAATCTGATCTGAACGTGACCTGCCTCGTGCAGCACATAGCATTGCCTCTTTCAAGCCCGTGCCCTGGCTTTCTGGATTGACCAGGCCAGCTGACTGGCTTCAGCGACAGTGTTGCACAATAATCATTTCACTCCTGCCTGTCAAATCAGAGGAGATCTTACACTCCTTCAGCAGTAGGCTTTAGTAGTATCACTCAGACACTTTTGTTTCAACTGAGGACTATGGCTGCCTCAAGACACCAGTTACAAACCCGGGTAAACACAAAAAGACAGAGAGGCATGGAAACTAGAATATCATGCTAATAGTTGCTGTGCACCCTATGACAGCACTTACTGCCATTGTGGCAATGGCACTATATTTCAAGGATGGCGCTGATGATTCAGTATGTGTGTGGCTACTTGCCTGACCCTACTGAATGCACCAGTAAGTCGTTCTGGATAAGAGCTTCTGCCAAATGAAAAAATGCAAATTTAATCCACACAGACGTGCTGGAGTCCCCTAAGTTTATTTGTCATTCTGAGAAGTTCCTTTCGGTCTGGAGTAATTATTCAGCACAAAGCTGATAACCATCACAGGTGTACCAATTGAGTGTCACACCAAAGCACGACCTCTGCGCACATTCAGCGCACGTGCCACGGGGCACACCTACAACACTTGGCTCCCTGAAACACAGCTTCGGGGAGTTGCTGTGGCAGCCATCTCTGCCTCAGGGCCCACGGCAGATCTCCCAGAATGCACCACACTGCATGACTGATGTGGCATCTGCTGGCTTAAGATCTACTGCCAATCGCTGAAAGCTGATACTGATGGAGGCCTGGGAGGCCCATAAAGCAGGTCCTTCTGGCAGGGTCAGGTGCAGATCTGAGGGCTTCCGAAAGGCCCTGTAACAGCGTCCTTATTGGTCATGTGTCAAGCAACACTATCACTTTGGGCATTAAGCTTGTGCACATGGCTTTATGCACTATGCAAGGTAGATGTGGAAGAAAAACCACGTCAGAATTTTCAACACAGAGAAATACAATTTCTTTACAAGATGATAAAAGACCTACATTTTCATGTTAGGGCACCTAATGAGTAATGAGACCGTAAAATGAGAAATCATCTTAAACCAATTTAAATTCATAAGTGCTGAACACATTATTCCACTGCTTTTACTTCATAGACTGAGCTCTAATTCGCTCCAAGAGATTTCATTTAAGTGCTTTGCTGATGTGATTCTTAATTAACAGGCCACAAACCCAGAGCCAAATTATTTTATTTCCCATTCTCACATGTTGCAAACATTGCTGTATATCATGGGCTTTTTGCCTGGAAATAGGAGCCCTGGTGACTACATCAAGGGCTAACTGACCCTCACTCACTCCCCCACTGGCAAAACAAGAGACAGCCCATTCCAGGTGTCTCCTGTCCCAGGTTAAAACACAGCTTTGAAGCTGCAGAAGCAAAAAGCAAAAAAAAAAAAAAAAAAAAGGTGTTCACTTCTAAGGAGAGAGCAGCAAAGTTACATGGTAGTTGACAAAGAGAAAAAAGAAACCACATGTACTGATAATATGTACTGTCATATATTTAAAATGCATTCTGTATATATTTATATTTTATATACATTTTGTACAGAATATGGTGACTTGGCTTGTACCTGTACTCAGGTACGAACAATGCATTTTGACCTCTGTCTTCTTCAAGCAGTGTGTCTGAATGTCCACTTTGCTACTTCCTAGTTTTTAATATTGATTTTTAAAGAAAATCTCTTCCTCTGAATGAAACTGTTAAGCAAACCTCTACATCTGTCTGCCTCATGAATGCATCTTTCCTCCATTCCCTAACACTTAAAATATAGGAACACCTGCTGGGATCACTCCCATACCTTTACATACACATGAGACTGGCCAAGACTGGAATTTGGCACTAAGAAAATGTCCCTTTGAAATTGGAGAATGTAAATGCTGGTATTAAATCACCTTTAATTCCAATAAATGTATCACACTAGAGTGGGCCATAACCCTGTTGCTGCACAGCTTTGTGGGAATCCCAGGGCTTTGGAGAGGATTGGTTTTGAACTATTAGAGGGAATGAATTATGTATTTATTCTTCTCTATTGCTCTACATTGCACCATGCTATATGGAACTGATATTTCATGCTATAGTCCCATTATAATGGTAAGGCCAAAGACAGATGAGCCAAAGATGACTGACTCTGTATTCTATATTGAAAGATCTCTTCATGAATTTCTGAAGGTTACATTTCATCACCAGAACTCTTTTGTTCAATAATTTAGAGAGGGAGCCAAACAGGATAATTAATGATCTCTTGTGAGATGCTCCACTAGGAGCAGGTTCTCAGCATTCTGTTGATTATGCCTGGATATGTAAGATTGCTGCAAGGCTTAATTAGTTTGGCTCATGGTTATGGCACACAGATCTCCCTTGTTCTCCTCTTAATCTTAATTTGGTAGAGCATCAAGATCCAAGCAAGTGCAATGCTGTTACTACTACCATGAAACAGTATCGCAATGGTATTGCATCAACAAACACTACTGTATTTATATTATAAATTTACAACCGTGTAGTATTTGTCATTGCTTGGAAAAACAGCTCTAAAAGAGATGAGTCATAAAAGGCTCAGCAGGTTTTTATAAAAGCTTAGTCAAAACACAGGAGGCACAACAGCTTCGCAGAGAATAGTAACAAACTTAAGGAGTGGCATGTTTTCTTGGTGAGTGTTGCTCTCTCTGGCAGCCTGCCACCAGTTTATTTCAGGACCAGGGTCGATGTTCTGTTTTTAGCCCGTCGTGGTTGTTTTGTGAATGAACTGTCCGATAACCTGTCTGCAGCGTCTCCATCGCTCGAGCTGCATCGCAGAACAAAACACTGTTTGCTACGACCGGGAAAAACAGCGCAGAGCAACGTCACATTCAGTTGTTTTTAAGAACAGAATCATATCTTCAACATCTCAGATATGACCAGGTTTAGGAAAGGGCAGAACTATTGGTGCCATTGTTCCTTAAAAGTCTGCTTCAATTATTCGTGCGAGCATACTAAATGAGATCAAATGAGGTCTAATATTCGGTCAGTTGTGCTGCGAGTTATTTCACCACACATTAAGACGAAAGCACTGGAACAAGTGTTCCATGCATGGCAGCCTAGGAAAGCAATTTCATCAATGACCGCACTCGGTCTGGTTAACTCAAACACCAGCCCCCGTGTGATGTGAGCTGGGGTTATTTTTACACAGAAGTGTGTTCCAGGAAAACATACTACAATTTCTGCACACCAAATCTGCCAAAACTAACTCAGAAGAAAAAACAAGGCTATTCGCAAGAGAAGTGGCTGCTGCTCTGTCCCGTCAGGATTTAGACTGAGTCCCAGATGTGCACTCTCCATAACTCTGAGAAATACATTTTAGGAAGTGTTACATTTTTGCATCGCTTACACTATATTATTCATCAGCACCCAGCGCTCCCATTGTGTAATTAATGAATGAAAAATAAAGATGTTTCCTAACTTGTTGCTCCACTTTAAGGACAAAGTGCATCACCGTCAGACATGATTTGTGCCGAAGGATGTTTTTAACCCTTTGGTGTCTGGTAAGGGTCCTGGAGGCCATGCAACTAAAACATTTATTCTTTCAGTGAAACAAAAGAAAAAAACCCAAAGACATAGCTAAACGAGTGCCGGTCTTTCCCTCTTACTCACTCTCTCTCTGCTCTCGCTCCTTCAGGATGGCATCCAGCCACTTTTGTTTGTCCTCCGCGTTCTTTGCCATGCACACAAACCACTTGTTCTTGGCCGTGTTGTGGATTTTCCAACCGTTGGTCACAGTGTAGTTATTGCTATGGTAGTCGGCTGTAAAAGAACAATAAAACTTGGTTAAGAATGACTGTGGTACTCACATTAATCAACTGAATGAAGACAAAAAAAAAATCATAGAACAGGCCTTTAAAATTCAATAACTTTGTCCTTGAATAATAAAATTACATCAATGTCACATTTTTGGCTGTGACACAACAAACAGTAGTGTCCCTCACTATCTCACAAATTCACTGACTAAATGAATGGCTCCCCCAAAGTAACAATGGTACCTTCATCTGCCCACTAGATGGCAAAGAGGAACTAATGAAGAGATGCACAGTCACCACAGTCCCTGAGCAGTGCTTGTTTTGCTCAGTTCATCATGCACACACCATTTTCAATGAATTTTCTTCAGATCAGATTAAGATGCAGCTGTCCACCCAATCTTACCAGAGAAAGGTGACAGGGACTACCCAGACTCCACAAGGGCAGTTTACATTTCAATGTTGCATCAATCAAATTTATTGAATAGTTCCAACTGTTCTCATAATTGTTGTTAACAATTATAACAGACAGGACTTGCAAGTCACTGCCTCACTCATAATGCTACTCTGACCTTGTTAATACACACACACCAATATGCATATAGGCATGCATAGATCATAAGATAAATAGCAATATGAAAGATGAGCTCAATGCACATGACAGGCTAAGAGGTCGTAAATCTTCACAAATTCAGCATTAAATCTCTAAACTGTATTAGGGAAACATGTCAGCATGAAGAAACTATATACATAGAAATATATATAGAAAATATGAATATAGCAACATGAATGTTTCCATTTAACCACAGAATGTTTCTAGTTAACGACAAATTTTGTCTGTGAAAAACATTCTTAAGATTTAGGATTAGTCATATGTTGCATGACAAAACCACTTCTGCCAATACACCACAATTAGAACGAGATATTAGCGATATCACAGTGAGACAACAAAACACCTCATTCACTGAAGTAAACACACCTTAAAGCATCAATCCCTAAAACACTGACCTGAAAATGTTTAATTGCTAGTGTCTGATTAAAGATCCTCATAAGGTTTTATTGGACAGGGTGCATACTGCGACCAAAAGAACCAGTAATGAAAAAAGGGGGTTGCCTACTGTAGCTTTTGTTCGGTATTGGCTTCATATGCTAAGCCGCTAGTTAAATGCATGACCATGACCTCTAAAAAGGAGGCATCATTACAAATTGATATATCTCTGTGCCTGAGGCAATACCAGGCCCATTAAGAGGAGAGCGAGGTGTCAGCTGTTTGTATGAATGTTTATTAAGACCTTATTGGAGTCACCTTCAAGTGATTAATCATGCTAATGTCACACCTGCGAAAGCGCAAGGATGGAAAGTCATACAGTAATATAATGCTGAAGTCTCTGGGGATTTCACAGCAAAGTAAACTACGACATGATAAGACGTACAGCAGAACTAAAGCAATGATTTGCAGCATCATCAGTGGCTGAAAAGCTGAACTCTTCATGTTTGCGCTTCTTTAAGTTTGTCAGTGTGCAGACCCACAGTATCAGTTTGAAGAGAAACCTGGGCAGTGCCTGACTTTCTCTTTCGAAAATGTCCGATTAGTCAGAAAACACTCTCCCTTTGAGTGTCAGATCTCTCCTTTTCTCACGAGAAAGCCGTTCGAGATGTTTGCCTCTGCGGTTTGCCCCGAACCTTCAGAGACGCCGGCTGGCGAAGCGGCTGTGCCCGTCTCGTTCTGCCAGCCTCGGTGCGGGGAGAGGAGGCTCAGCACATGGCTGCCACATCCTCTCTGGCCTCCTTCCCCCTCCGCCACACAAACAGCCGGCTCCGCGCTACAGCGCCTGCGCGCTCGCCTCGTGAACCTCCTGCCTTCTGAACAACACAACCGCCTTCTCACCTGTCCACCGGCTTTCCACCGGCAATCCAAACGGTGATCTCGAGAGATCGCTCACGCATCAATCAATTTTTATTGAACATAGTGCTGTGGGCAAACAAACTGTCACATAGGTCTTCATAGAGCACCCTTCAGAGAAACAATTCAGGTTATACTGGATATAATGCAATGAAATAACTGTGATGTTACAGCAATGGAGAAGATATCGCTTGACAGTAACAGAATCAACAAGATGTTCAAATAGAACATACTATAATTAATATAGTATGATATCATGCATAAGTGATTTGCTTAAGAAGACAAAAAAAAAAAAAAAACACTAAACTGTCATTAAATGTTAGTCAGGAAAAGTTAGATTACTTCTCCTTTGCCCCCTTGCTGTCAACACCCCTTGAAACAACTTTCCTCAAACAGGTTTCCCCCGGTCCAAACCTGACTGCTCCAGTACAAACCTGTTCCATCCTCCACGTTCTCCACCTCCATCACCTCTGTGTTGATCCGGCCTCTGAACAGGTACATGGGTCCGTTGATGGACTTGGTCCTCTTGGTTGACTTCTTACCCGACACCCTGGATATATGAACAAAAAGGCCAATTACTCACAGGATCACCACACACCAGAAGAACCTGTGTTTGTCAGAATGCCATGACAGAAATGTTTTTCACAGACGTTTTCTGACATACAGAGTGCTGCATGCTGTATCAGTTGCATTGGCTTTAAATGAGATGGAAAGTGTGAACAGGAGTTTTGGAGGGTGCTCCTTGAAGCCACACTGCAACAGAGGGCCATGATACTCACCTGGATTTCCGCTTGCAGTACACCAAGAGGTTGTCGAACAGGAAGAAGACCCTCTCCTGAATGTTCCCGGCAGAGATCTTGAGTAAATTGCCATGCAGCAGCAACTCCGTGCAGATATCAGTGAGATTGGTGCCCTGTGAGAAACGTGGAATGAAAAATGTAGTTCTGAGTAACATTTAGGGTGGTATTAAAACGACAGCAGTCAAAATATTAGTAAAGGAATTTGTCTTGTAACTGGGTAGTTGCATGTTCCGTTCTCTTGAGCAGAGCACTTAACCTGAAATGCCCCAGCAAATGCCTGGCTTCATACAATACAGAGAAAATATGGACAACATGGTATGTAAGCTATGTAAGTCACCCCTAGATACAGGAAGGGCATCTTCCAAGAAAACTATTCATTTTTTCATTTTATTTGTTTCATTACACTAACCAACCTGAACAAAGCTGAGCTGAATGTGTGGTTGAGAGACTGGTGTTCCAAATTTAAGCATGACTTTTCTTCTCAAAAGTAATGGACACAAAAGCACCCGGAGTTGACTTTCATTTGCATGCAATTTATGATAAGTAAAAACATTCTTATTTTCATTCACACAAGCAAACACACGCACACACAATTTATCCATCCCAACCTCCAGTCACGCACGCATACGCAAACCTACCAGCAAACAACAGCAACACACGGAACAAACAAAACGTTACACTGTTTTCACAGACAGGCTGTGGAGTCAGTTGAAGAAACATTGGTGTGACCTTTCAGCAAACTTCTCTCCGGCTGCCTTTGTTTATTAAGCCCGCTTTGAAGAGGAGGTCATCTGGGCGGTTCCTACAGCCAAGAGCAGGGGTGTCTGGGAGTTCACATCTAAATGCTAATGTTCAATTCTAAATATGGAAACCAGGAGACTTTTAAATGATGCCAGACACCATCCCCTACAGACATCTGGACATCCTTAACCATGCAGGTCCAGATTTTTCTCATATGGCATGTTCCGTGATGTCTCGCTGTTTGAAAAATATGTCTTTTATTTGAGGTGAGTGAGGTAGACCAGTTTTAAGACAGTCTGTGTTAAATATGTATAATTTGGTAGTGTCACAAGCATTTGATAGTACCAATTATTTCCCTTTGGATTCCTACAAATTAAAAAGAAGGGGACAGATCTAATCTGAAAGACATCAATTTAAAGGTTATGCAGACATAATCTTTTACAAATTAGATTCCGAAAATAACAATGGATAGCCTGAACAGACAGTCAGTGAGTGACGGCATTTTCTGTGCTTTCACAGCGTAATCTGTTCCATTTGGCAGATGTTGAATTTGCATTCAGCCTATATGAAGCCTTTCCAGATGAATGTGGCTTGTACACAGCCCCGGAACTAAGTATTTTTCTCAAGGTGACTTGCTCAAAAAAAGCTTCAGAAACCTTTTTACTCAGCCAGGATAGTGTGTGCAACACACTGATGCCCTTAAAGAAACAGCATTCTGTGGCTTGACTTCTTTAAGAGATGTCCTCGCTGAAATTATTCAAATATTAATGCTGTCTTCCGAACTCAACAATAACTCCAGAGAGGTCCAATAACACTTCTATTGGGAAGTGGAAAACAAAAATAGCAGTCAATATCATAAGAATATTAACTCCAAAAATAAGTTTTAATGAAAAATCAAGACCTGAAAGGAAAAAAATTGGGTAAACAAATCTAGTTTTAGTTTTGAAGTTCTCTCAATGTCACAACCTCAGTCCTCTAAAGAAAAAGAGTGTTTGGAGCAAAATGCATTTGGCTTCTCAGCCTACAACACCAAAGCACAAGTGTGTATGGACAATTTAAATCCCACATTTGGTAACCCTCTTCACTTCACTGTGAAGGGAATGTATTGAGGAGGCAAAACCACTTTGATGTTGCACGGAGGCAATGATGTCATCAAAGACATGTTGACCTCCACAGGAAGAAGCCTCCCGAAGTTCCACACCATCTGATTGTGTTCATGGCCAGATTCATAATCAGCTCTGTTAGAAGTGAGGGCAGCTCATTCTGAACAAAGTTCTCCACGGGTCATTGGTGTAACACTGCTATTGTGCCACATAGGACACTGTTTTGTTTTAATGATAATTACTCGGTAACATCAATAGAGAAATATCTTCCCTGCAAGAAAAATGTGGAGCCCATTCTAGGAATGCTGTATCACATTCATCCACTGACATTTTCAGTGACATGCAAAGTGAAGTTGATTCATACAAAAAAAACCCCTTTCTTACAAAAGACAAGCGTCATGTAAGTGGTGCCCTTAAACAGGCACTCACTGCAGATTTTACCAAAGGTTCTTCCCCAGACATAAATTCCTTTGAACTAACCTTTTAATCATAAAGGGTCCGCCTACAGCAGAGAGAACACTCTTTTCTTTAGTCCACAGTGCTGTGGTTGAAACGGCTCATGATGGTGAAGCCCTGTTACTGTGTTAGGGGCTGAGTTTCCACTGTGGGCTGGCTGCTCGGCCCTTTCGCTAGCTACTGCGCGGGCGGCTCTTCCATGATGGAAAACAAGGAGCTTGGTTTTGCAGAGACAACGGGCCGGGTAAACGAGGTGCTTTGCGTCCGATGCTTCAGCAGAACATTGTGCGGCAGCCCACTAACACCAGGGGCTGTCAACACATGATAAAACAGTGTGTTAAATCTGAAAGGTCCTTATTCAAAGCTGCAACGAGCACCTTTCAGCGCCTGTCCTTCTGTTAGCACGAAAGAGTCGGAGTTGAGAAAGCTGTCAGCTCTGTCAGTGAAGAGGCTACCAGTGTGACGCAAGACACGGCTATTCAGACGGGTCTCTAGAGCAACAGTAGCCCTGCTTTCCTTTGGCTTCCATTCTCATTTCCTCCTTGTGACACAGCGAATGAAAACGTCGCCCGAGGGCTGATTTACTTGTGCGGATTCCCTGAGCTCACCTCCCACCGGACTGTGCTGTTGCTTAACTCGCCCCCCCCTCCCTTGCTCTGAACTCTCATTCACACCGTAGCTGTGACTCAACACCAATTCATCTTATCTCGCGGCGTTGGGCACGGTCATTAACGTCATACCAGGCCACAATCACTGAAGCACGTGACCCAAACCGGTGGTGTTTCACAAGAATATAAAAACAGCAAATGAAGTACTGACATAAAATAAGGAATAAGGTAGTTGCTATCAGAATGTCTACACATGTCTTGACACACCCTATGATCTGACAGACTAAAAATGGCCCCATATTATCAGATGCTCTGGGCCGTACACTGTCAGCATGTGATTCTTCCATACCTACAGATTTCACTCTGTCCAGCTATGTCAGTTCACATACATAGCACGAGCGAGACTATGGCCTGTATTCTACCACGTCTGCAGTTTCTGTTTACCGTTTCTCATAACCAAAGATTGACTGGTCTATTTACATTGACAGTTCTTGTTTTTAGTAGTTTTACTGCATACAGATTACTGCGTACTGAAGAGTGAAAAGTTAGTACAATATTCTTAACATATCTGATCTGACTGCATTGTCCCCTGCCCTTAATACTGAGAAATGAAACTTAGCGAGCATCACGTTTTTAGGTTACTTACGCAACGATTTTCATTATTCGGCAAACTTACAATGTTGTGTAAGAAGTGACACGGAGGTAAGCCTTAGATTCTCCACACAATTGCAAGGACAAAGCTTACTGCTTACTTAAAGCTTACTTTCTTAACTGGCAAGCAGATTAAAATAGTGTTCTTTGCACACAGTGCTATTAATCTACCCTCTCGCAGTAAAGGAGAAAAAAAAATCTCCCAAGTGGCACGGCGGTGAGGGTGAGGAAGGGGGGTGTGGGGTGAGCTTCGCACCTCCCAGCCCTCGATGTGCGACTGGAGCTGCTCCAGGGCCTCCAGCTTCTCCATCTGCCTCTTGGTCTCGTTGATGTTGGAGCAGACCGTCTTCATGGCCTGCAGGGCCTCCTCCACCGCCGGGTAGTCCGCGTGCTTCTTCGGAGTCCTCTTCAGCAGCTCCTGGGGAGGATGGGGGAGGGTACAGAGTTTGTTATACTGGTTAGGGAATCTGACCTTTCACCAGGAGGCTGCGGGTTCCAATTCCAGGGCGAGGCGCTGTTGTTGCACCCTTGAGCAAGGTGTTTAAATCGCTTCAGTAAATATTCAGCTGTATAAATAAGTGTTAAGGGAAAAGTCTGTTGTGCAAGCTGCCCTGGAGAAGGACGTAATTTAATGACCAGTCGGTCTCTATGCTCCAAGGTGTAGGGAGCTGATTAGTTATAATCAATCACCTTTAATAAACAGCGGGGAAAAGTCTCTCTAAGGGACATGACTGGTGCTGTATAACCAAGGACTCAGTCTTTAGCTATGTGATGGTAAAATACACATGGGTACCTCAAGTATTTCACGCTTTTGAGCTTCCTTCATTCATAAAGTACATTCCCAAACAAAATATCCAACAGAATCTTTATAAGCAATCTTTTTATCTGAATACTTAGCATTTTTGTACCTTTGACTTGTAATGTATTGATTGTAACATAATCTATCTTCAGTATAAAAACAGGTCTGCAACCCTTAAGAACACACTAAGCAATCTGACTAAAAGGAGATTAAGAGGATTTGAAACCATTTTCCAATGATTGGCACTGAACACGTTGCACAAAGCTCTGTCATTTTTTCCCTTCTCTCAAAATATGCAAGTGATATGGTATGAGAATATCATCACAATAATGAAACAAACCTGAATCACATAACTGTCAAGAAGGAAAAAATGCAAATCAAATGAAAAAATATGTATCCAAACAGACACGTTCTTTAAAAAAAAAAAAATCAATTTTGCACTGGAAAAAATGCTCTAAGTGAGCCAACTGAGTACCTTATGAAACGTGAAACTGCTTTGCACCAGGAAGTATGCATAGTAACCAGACATCCACCCTGAAGTCCGGCTACAGATGGCTGACTCAGTATGCCTTCAACTGGAAAACATTTGGAGTTCAAACAATCATGAACCTTTAGCTTTTTTGGACAGATCTGAAGCATCTGTGTCCAGTCTTTCTATATATCAGAGCTTGACACGCTTAGTTGTAATGGAATTAAAATTAATTCCGTATTCTGCTGTTTGTATTCCATTCCACTGTATTCACAGTGTTTCTCATGACCATCTTTTCCTGGGGGATTCACTTTTCAGTTTTTTCCCTAGTTCTGGGTTTTCTGGTTTTGGATTCCCTCTGGAAAACAATCTCTGTCCTGCACTTTGTGACAACTCCAATCCCAAAAATGTGCTGCAGCGGATGTGTTTTGATGATTGACTGATTGACTGTCCACATGCTGACGAATTCTTCCAACATGAACATGAAGCATAAAGTGCAGAATTGAGCAGCCGGAACTCAGAGGCCTTGGTCACACTGAAACTAAGTGTGGTTACAAGGCCCCTTTTCTGCGCTGATCATGTTCATAAACAGTGTGGTTATGAAAGGTAGAAACTATAACTGAACTAGATTGTCCTGATAGAAGCAGATAGCGAGAACCGATGATATCTCTGGTTATTGTGCAAATGAGCATGCCCTTAACAGGGCATGGAGTAACAGGAGTTGACTTTTGGGAGTAGACAGCGGTTGTGCACTGAACAACAGTGCAAACAGTAATTCCCATCCTGCTAAGTAGAACAGATAGTGCTTTCATGGAGGCTCCTCTTGATCACTGTGCCTAGACCCAGGAGGTTCAATCAGCTGCAAGTGCAATGCTTACTAGGAACACCTTTAATATGGTCTTTGATGGCCTTTTACGTCGTCAGAGAGCGACGGGCTTTCCACTTATCGTGCTTGTTTACTTCGAGCTCTCGCATGATGCTCTGAAACGAGAGTTCCACACTCTAAAGTGCAGTGGCCTCACCTCCAGTCTGTGAGTGTGGACAGACTGCAGCGTTGCTTACGGTTAGCTGTTGTGGTCATGGGGCCGCAATGTGGGGCCTGACAGTGTCCGTTCTCAAGGTTTCCGCTGTCCCAGCGGGTCGTTAGCGAGAGGAGCGTCTCCGCTTGAAAAGTGGGTGCTCACCGCAGCTGAGTGGAAGGGCACACTACGCACTATCACCTTTGCACACTCACAACAGCGTGCGACCTCAGTTTCCTGCCAGGCCAATCAGACAGCGGCCTTGCACACTTCCTCAACCTCAGCAGCACAGATCTGAGGCAAAAAGAGTAAACACGCCATGCCCCGCCCACAGTGGGAAGTCGATGGCCACCTCAGGTGCAGCGATAGTGACGTTAGCGATCATTTGATGGCACAATCAGAAAGGCAAGCAGACAGGACAAACACCTGCAGACTCATTAATGAAGCCCTTGTTATGTGCTCCATTTATTTTATGTTTTTGTTAGGAAAGGATTTGAGCCTCTGCCAAGCAGACATTTCAGACCTTTTTGCAATGCAGAGACATGGGACTAATTATCAAATGTACCTTCGCTTTGTTTAATAATAAAAGAGGTCTGCCCAATAGTAAGTCCTACACAATAGAAAAAAACTTTAGCATACAAAATTCATGTAACACTTTAAAGCCATTGCCCTCTTATGTAACACACATAAAAGAGCAACATTAATTTTAGTCAATCTTTACTTCTTACAAAAGATCCCATGCCTTTTTCAGGGTTCCAAATTCATGTCAAAGTGACACTAAGCCGCAAAACAAACATTTTCAATTTACTCCTCACGTTCCAATTTGGTTGGGATCTGACTAAGGTGCACAGACCTCAGTCTCAGAGGGCCTGATGACTTTCCCTGTCATTCTTCAGCGGTGACTCACTCAGGCACTGTGTGCTGCCTTTCCAGTTGATTTTAGACTCCCTTGCAACAAGTCAGTCATTTTTACGACCTAAATGAGACCCAAAAGCATGTTCAGGTGGCTGTGCTGGAAGCATTTAAGGCATGATTACTACTATGAGGAAGTTATGATTTATCAAAATTTCAGTTAAAAAGGACAGCGATCCCTTCAAAATCGCTCTTCTCTGCCTCCGGTCGTCAGCATGCATAGCAAGGTTATTCACTCCACGGGGAGAGACAGCAAATGTATTCTGGGGTCTGAATGAGACGTGTTATTGTGGAGCTGTTTATGGAACCACAAAAGAATTTCAAATTAGCTTTTCATTGCTTTGTAGAAAAAATAACAGCTCTGCTCTGTGGATTCCTACTTTAGCAAGAGGAACAACACACACATTTATAAACCTGCAGCTGAATTATCTTTTAAAGGTGCACACTGGAAAGGGGCAAAGTAATTTTCTGTGTTTGTTTCACTTCCTCCTCTTCCATCAGATAATCTGGGTTTTCCAAAATGTTCCAGAGATTTTGGTTCTGTAATACCCTCCACAACAAGGGACAATTTCTGTTAAAAAATACAGTTGCATCTCTTTATAGTCAGCGGTGGCTTGTACACCACACCCACTCATGACACATAACTTCGTCCATTCGTGGTTGCCTGCTTTGGCGCAAACCCTGTTGTAATGCTTGCCGATTTCTACATGACCAGGGAAGAAATCCATCTGTGGTATCAAAGCCCAACCTATGCACCCGCCCTAAAACCACACACACACTGCCATTCCGGTATTAACACAACACAGGAGCCACGGCTCTCCTAAGACAGCCGCTGCAATATGTTTGGGAGCCCTGTAGAGTGTGAAGGGTTTGCACGAGTGTGGAGACAGGGGCCAGTTACCTTGAGCAGGAGGGGGTATTTGCAGATCCTCTGTATGGGTGAGAGCAGGTAACCCTCCAAGGGAATGTCCGTGCTCTTCTTACCTCCCAGCAGCATGCAGTGCTGAAAACAAACACACACACACACACACACACACACACAAAAGTGCTCTATGTTATCAAGACCTCCTTTCCCTTTCTTCTGCTCTCAGCATCACAAATGACAGAGCACTCAATGAAAACTTCACAGAATAAGTTGCGATAGCCTCCATGAAAAATGACAGAGGGGGGGCCACTACAGCACTGTTGTCTCCCCCATGCAGGCGAACATCCCTGGTTTGACTATCCTAACAACAGGGAGAGCAGGGATCCCCACACAGCACCCGATAATGAGGGCCGATCTCTCTACCTGGAGGAAGATTGACAGAAGGGAGACACAATGCCTAGTGCAATACCCACACCGAAAAGCAGACAATACATTTTTTCCCTAACCAGATCCTTAATTTCTAATAAATATGGAAATTGAAGAATGCAAAGATTTATGTCTACATAGCGGTTCTGCAACATCTTTTCACCCCTGGAGAAGCCTTCAGCACTGACTTCATAATGTGGCCAGGATACAGTTTTATCCACCGTAAACTCAACCTTCTCTCTTTTTTTCCCGATGGGAATGAGGCAGCACCTTGTTTTGTGTTGATATTTTTGCATATGCCTGAAGAAATACTCTCCAGTAATACATATTCTGGAAACATTTTGATAACATTTTGCAAGAAAAGTGAACAATAACTCCAGCCATCATGCTTTATCATTGGATTATTGGTTAAATAGGAATGGGGGTCGTGCCGGAAAGCGAAACCCAATATGAAGTTGCTGGATTTTATTCCAGTTTTTTTTTTTTTGGAATCGCCTGGCAGAGGCAGCTCAGAAGAAAACTGACAATTATGCTAAAGACCTGTGTCCCGCGCTCCCGTTGGAAGGCGCTGCGGGGCGCGCAGCATCGCCACGGCAGATCAAAGGCCGGGGAGCGCGCCATCCGCAAGCAGGACAGGAGCATCTCCATACAATTACTGCCGATATGCGCGGGGAGCAACAATGAGGCTCTTTCTTCGGCGAATCGCGGGGGGGCGGGCAGTCGTGACGGGCGGCTCACGGCACTGCGGCGGCGGCTCGTTTTTAAGAAAAGCAATTTCGTTCTGAAATCCTGGAATGCCGGGCGGGACGCCTGACGAATGCAAACGGCGTACACTAATCTGCATTTTATTTCCTCAAACAAGGTCTCATTATTCATATTTCATAAGCCTCGCTCCTTTTTTAATGAAATGTCCTCTTTAGTCCTCTTTATTACATTCTGAGCAATTTTATGCCATTTCCCTCCCAATTCACTACCTTGTGTCATATGACAGTCTTCCTCAAAGAAAATGACAGGCTAAACAGGTCTATGAGTGAAAAGGGGCATTAAATTCAAACCAGCCCAATAAAATAGTTTAATGGAGAAACTGTTCATAGACTCCAGAGTCAAATGAGGTTCATGCTTTGTCTGTCTAGAAGAGATAAGGGTTACCACAAGGTTAGCAGAGCAAATGAGGTGACACCCTTCGATGTCCACATGCTTGCCAATGTATCGTAGCAAGAAAATGCCTCATCCCTCACAGGAAAGCCTTCAGGGAGGTGAAATAAGCATAATGAAGCAGGAAAAACCGTGACTCACCAATAGGAAGGTCCTGACGTTGGGGATTTTGTTGAGCTCCATCAGCAATCTGAGTGCTTTTTCATGGTTACTGCAATACTCCCCGTACACAGAAAATTTGTTTTTCTGAAAGGAGAAATATAGAATATACGTCACTTATATGAAACAGAAAGAAGAAAACAAACCAGGCCTAATTCATGTTTGTTTTTTTTTTTGTTTGAAAAAAAAGATGGTCAGGCAGGAAAATGATGTTGGAGATTTTAATCACACTTGGTTTTAACTCGAGTTTATTTATGATTCTACCTAATGTAAGGGTAGAAATGCTGAATTCAGACTGCAGAGAGTGCTGCTGTGGTGAACCTGAAAACAGGTAAGTAAGGCACCCTTCCAGTGTTGCTTTTCTGCACTACGGTGAGCTAGGAAACCCGACCTTGGCGTCATCGGAACTAGGCCAGGGCAGGAAATTCTACCTTGTGTGTGTAGAGATATCCTTCAGAGATGCATTACACTCTCTCTGTACTGAATGACTGCGGTGAGATCGATACAGAGGCGCTGGTTGGCTCTGGCCAGCAAGGACAGGGGAGCCGTACATTGTAAAGGGATTTACCAATAAATGAGTGAGTCAAGCAAAGGAGAGGCTGGGAACACTTGATACACTGAGTATCAAAATAATACAATCTGGGCTATCTTTTGCAATGGTTTGAGTCCAGTTGAGTACAATTTTTCCGCTGGTCCAGAAATGGTTGAATAGAATAGAATACAATACAATAGAATAGAATGGTTTTTGTTTTGTTTACAGGCAGTTTAGGAATTCTGCACCATTATACAAGACAAAACAGACAAAACAACATATATTTTCAGTAATAAGCACTCCTTGACTGGGATTATTGTCTGCCTCTGCTCCCACTTTCATGTCCTGAGAGACATTTCTGCAACAGCGATAGGACAAATTGAGCAGATTTCTCTTGAAAGCAGGGCTGAAATTAGGCTAATCCCTCATGGTTCGTAAACAAAGAAGCGCCCAGAACGGGGCGTGTCCACCGAGGATGCTCTTCGACTTTCACCTGTACAGGTAACTGCACCTTGCCTCTGATACAGCGTTTGGAGCTGTTCAGCAGACACAGCGCGTACCGTGTTCCCTTCTCTTTTCCACAACACTGTGCGGAGCACGGCGGTGTGTTTGAGCAGCAAACACAGCCCAAGGCCATGAAACGCCCCAGGCCTTCAGGGGGAATTGGCAGATAAATAGAGATCTACCATTGCAGGGCTGAACATCTGTTCTGACATATGCTGTGGAAAAAAAAAGAACCTTTCACAATCTGAACGCGTATCCGATAAAGGGAAGAAAAAGGATATCAGATAAACAGGAGTAATGACCTGTGCTGTAGGTCATTTCCATGGCACAAACAGCAGCAGGAGTTTTTTTTCTTTTCATCATTATTAATTTTGTCACCATTACTATGCACAGGGGGAAATGACATCTGAGTACAGCCTTGTTGACTATTGTTCCTGAGGACACTTGGAGCAAATCCCACGATGCCTTGTGGTGGAAGGTCTCTTTTGTGGTCACACTCATTTTCCAAATGGCTGCAACAAAGATTTAAAGTGGAGAGGCGGCTCATGCCTTAAAGAATTGCAGCTTAGTTTGAGCTGATCTGCTGGGAAACTACACAGCTAAAAGCCAAAAGACCAGTTTAAGAGTTCTGTTTTTAGATCTGTGTGTGTCAGTATACATTTTTTTCACATGTGTGATAGGATGAAGAAAATATAGTCACATAGTGTCATTCTGTTCAAGACATTTCCTGGCAAACTTGTGAGGACAAAGGCATGCTACATAACATTGGAAAAGGTTTAAAGGAATGTTTCTGTGTACATTTTGCGATTTGACAGGAATTTCAAGGCCATGAAAACACACAGCAGTGCCCTGCCTGCAAGTGTTTTGTGCAAAGCATTATGGGAAGGGCTTCAGACCTCCTCTTATGGGTTCTGTGAGTGAAGCAACAGAAGTCAGATGCCCTAATTCAGAGTGATCAAAACTGCTTCTTTTTACTTCTTTGCCTCTGAAAGATGGCAAAATGAGACTATACAATTGAGAATAAAACATGAGAGCATCAGAGAGTCTTAGACTTATGAGCTTAAGTGTCTCCTCTCTTATTTCATCTCATCTCACACAAAAAAATGCAGAGCCAAAGATGAAAGCCATGCTTGCTAGCATTACACATCCAGACCAGCAGCACAGTTCAAAAAGACCCCCTGAAATATACATCTGCCTCGCTGAGTGCTTGGAGATCAGATCTCTGCCTGTCAGGGTTAACACTTCTCCGGTCCACCCACAGGAAAGAGGGAGTGCCAGGAACGCTTCCCTCAACCGAAATCAACCCAACTCAATGAATGCGCTCTCTTTTTATCAAGAGCCTTCATGGCATTCTAACGTTTAGCACGCTTAAGCTCCTTACACGTTACGGATTGTCCATTCATACAGCTGGATGTTTACTGAAGCGATTCTCGCCAAGAGCCTCGCTCAAAGAACACGAAAGCAGTCCCCACCCCCGAGCTTGATCTCGCAAAGTTTCGGTTCCGAGTGGAACCACCCCTCCTACACCACAGTCTCACACTCCCTCGCTTTATCTTCCTCACCAGTTCACTGGCGGGGTAGCCTTTCCACCCCGAAATTAAACGTTTGAAATGCGGCATCCAGCGCTGATGGAATGAAAGCTGGGAGCTGTGCTCAAAATAGCTTGAGAGTTTGTTTGCGTCTTTGGTCTTTTGACAGACTTTTCTTTTTTTCCTTGACTGGATTTTTTTTGGGCTGTGCAAACACGACTGTGAATCAGTCTCTGCAAACACTATCAAACAGAGGTAAATGAGGAGACAAAAAGTGGGGTTGTAATATTTCATAATGACGAGACTGTTGGTGGGACCCGCAGTTAGGGTTGCAGAGGGCTAAATATTAGGCAACTGTTGAAATCTGTAGACTAACCTCAAAGGTTTGCATGCAAACCTGGTTCAGGCTAAGGTTGGTACTGAGTATCGCACTTCTTCAGACTGCAATCATTCAGTTAACCTGAGCATGAACTGAAAGTGTGGAGCGAGACTCCAAAAATGTAAAATCAGTGGGCACAAAATGACTGGCTGGCATACACAGAGAGCCTTCTGAAATGCACCCCTAATTTCAGCAACTGGTAACTCCTGCCCAAATCCCACTGGTTTCAATAATTTAATTCTTCAAAAATTAAACCCGCAATGGGAGTCTGATAAGATGCCTTCAATTTGCCCTTACTGGAATTAAATCTATTTTTGGATTGATTTACATTATTTCCGCATTTTATTTGCTAAGCACAAAAGCTTATCCAGTATTACATAGGTTACAACTGGATCTTCACTGAAGTTTCAGGTTATGTACAGTGGTTTGAAAAAGGGTAGAACAGCAGAGGCCCAATGGGGATTTGAACCATTAACTTTCTGGTTATGAGTCCAGTCTATTAACTGAGAGATTGACAGAGCTCTTAACACATGGGGGGAATGAATCCTTCCTCCAGGTTATGGTTATTTCCTCTGTGATTCAGAGTAAATCATCTCCAGGCTGGGATTGGAGGGTTAATAAAAATTGAAAGCAGAGAGACTTCTGGGTGTTCCTGTGCTTTAGCCCAGGTTGGGGGAAAAAAAAAAAAAAAACAACAGACGGGGGCAATCAGTCCCCTGGCAGGCATCACTACTGGGAGATGGAGGGGGGGTGTCTGCTGATACAGTCCCGGAGTACAGAGTTACCTCATTACCCCTTCTAACCCTGTGCAGACTGAGGCAGCAACTGGGCACCGGGCCTGCTCCGAACACCACGCCAGGGGGTCACCCGGCCAACCCCACGCAAGAAGCAGGAGGGGCGTGGGGCACGTCTGCAGTGGGGAGCGCACACAGCCGGACCCTGTCACGAGGTCAACGCTCAGTGGACCTGTGACTCAGCCCTGTCTCTGTCCCTGGGGTGGAATCGATACGTGTGCGGCCGGAGGTGGGGGTGGGCAGGGGACTGAGTGTGAGGCGATGGCTAGGCAAATCAACACAGGCATGCACCACGACGCTCCACTGGCTAAGCGCAATTTCCCTAAATAATGTTTTGGGAAGTGCATCAAGCTACTGTGCACACACAAAAATTACCTGAGATTGTCCACTGACTTTCCGTGAAAAAAAAAAAAAAACATCCAGGGTTCCCTTTGTCTAACTTCTGAGAAGGACACAGGCTTTAACAGATCAGATCTCCTAGAATAAAATTTTGTGTGCATGGAATAGATTTTTTTGGGCATTTGTAAAGCTGTAACTGACAGCTCAGTTTCAGGTATGGCCACTTCTGCTTTCCTTCACATGTATATACAAAAATAAGTGATTCAGTACTTTACACATGCACCATTGGCACTGGATGACAATGCTGTGTGGTGTATACAGTACTTACATACAGTAGGCATTACTACAGTCATTACTCTTAAATGTGTACTTGTGCCATATACAACTCGCCTCTTAAAATAAAACACAGTGGTCAAAACAATGAATTATTATTGTGCACCAGTGTGATGATTACATTTACATTTACATTTATTCGTTCAGCAGACGCTTTTATCCAAAGCGAGGTACAAAAGTGATAACAAGTGGTGGTCAAATCACATGGGTGGTAAGCTTACGTTTACCACCTGGTCAGCGAGTTTATCTAAGATTTCCAAACCATACCCAATGTTTTTCTGTCAGTTGTGTCAAAATGGGGAACGTGTCCAAATGAGTAATCGAACAACGCTTGCCAGCTTTGTCCCAGAATAATCCGTTTGCAGAATTACGGGTTCCACTTAGTGTAAGCAGCTATAAACACGGTCTGCCAGGCATTAGTGGAGGGATTAGCTACCATCCACCTCAGGGCACAGCAGTGAAGTGACAGAGCAGCTCATATTCCTAAGGACATGCACCTTCCTTTCTACTTCAGGACCTCTGTTGGACACCTGTAGCTGATCTCCAATCAGCTCCCAGCAGCTATGGTTGACACATACAACTTTTGAGAATGCATGTGTGTCTGGAACATTTGAGAGTCACTGGTATAGAGAACTTATGACTTTATGTTCCCTAAATGTCCGCATGTGTTTCTATAGACATTCACATTCAGCAGAGACATCACAAGAAGGTTCTAGAATCTTAGTTTTAATTCACAGGCAGTGCGCTGTGAACGTTGCGTTTGGAGACCAGCCTCTGCCAGTCTGTGGACTAATCAGTCCTTGGTTCAGGCCCTGCATTCTTGGATGGACTGGCATGGGCCGTCAGTCCTTTTCCATTGTTGTACGGCAGACGGACACGGACGGACACGGACTTTCTCCCGGTACAGATGGGACTTTGTTGTCATGGAGGGGCTAACGGGTTCAAAGCAAGGCTGGGGGAATGGGGTGGGGGATGGGGGAGGTGGCAGAGTGGCAGAGTGGTACATCCGCTGGAGAGAGTGCCAAGCCTGGCTGGGACAGTGGAGGAGGGGGTACAAGGGGGCTGGGGGTGTGTGAGGGGGGTCTGCCCTGGCAGGAAGTAGAGCTTTTGGGAAGGGGAGGGGGGTGGCATGAGGAAAGGGGCGCTGTACTCACAAACTGGAGGAAAACGTGGCCCAGCGCGTGCTGCGGTTGCGGCTCTGGTTGCAGGCTGGACTCCAGGGCTGCCAGGACCTCTTTGTGGACGTCCAGGATGACCTCGATGTTGGAGAATAGGACCTGCGCCGATAGGGGAGAGGCGAGCAGAACACAGAGAGGCCCTGTTAGACGGATGGACACTCCCGCTCTCTCACTCTCCCTCTCTCTGTAGGAAAAACCGTTCACACGGTCGCAGTGCCATGGGGCTTTGCTGTGGTTTCCAGAGGAGCTCAGAGCCCCTCAGTACTGCGAAACAAAGCAGGGACTGTTCCCTCCAGCTCTCTGCCTGGCCCTCTGTGGCATAAACACCACGGCATCTCATTAATATGGATGCTACCAACACGGAAAAAAAAACATATCCCACATTACCAGCCGTTAGAGCTCTGAAGAATGTGCTTAGTGCTGCTCTTACGGTAATGGGACAAATCTGACACACACACACACACACACACATCTTCTCATATCACAACAAAAATATCACATGGTTTTAAACTTGGCCAAAAAGTAGCAGACAAAGAATGGCATGTGAGAGAAAAGGCCTGTAGAGTGTCCGTGTGACCTCTGTCTTTCTCAGACAGCACAGTACAAATCAGCTGTTTCAAGACTCAAAGGGTGCTTTTACTAGACAATAAATCCCAGGGAAAGTGTTTGGTTGGACGAACCAAGCACCTACAAATCAGCCCTGTATGGGGCTGGAGGTGGTGCCTGCTCCATTCCCCAAGAGTAACACATTCCCAGGGGCTGACTATCAGTCAGTTATTAGCAATATACAGGGAACAACACCTATTTTATTGCCCAATGGGATGTACCTTCTTGTTAAATTACAATTCTACTGTAAACCACCTGTCTTTTTTTTTTTTTCACAGAGCACCCACAGATGGCTTTTAAGCGTGTGAACTTACAGTAACTGGGAATTACAGACAAGAACAACAAAACAAACAACACAGGGATTTTGACTGAGTTTTTTACATTTTCAAAAGGGATTAATAAAGTGCCATACAGAACCTGTTTAAAGCTATATTCTGTCAACAGAGCATGAGGGCACAGGTGGAAAGTAGTCAAAGGGACATTTCACACTGACACAAGTTTTTTTTTTTCCACACAGACAGTAATGTACAGAATAGCTTACCAGGACTGCTAACAGAAGCAAAGACTTCAAGATCAGGCATTATGTTAAAACTGACCCAATGACATAAAGTGGCGTATAATTCTGTCTGGGCTCTCACCGTGTCACATTAAGTTCGGTACACTTAAAACGGCAGAAAACACTTCCGTGCATGTAAGGATCATCTGCTCAAATCAGTGCCTTTCTGAAGTTGAAAGGGGTGCAAATGCGTAAGATCTCATGTTCCCACTTTGGCAGGACAGCCAATATGTCACCCGTGCCACCCAGCAAGAGGACGGTCTTAAACCCAGCCCCATCTGCTCCAGGGTTGTGTTACACAGCATTCAACTGCAAGGACAGCGATGTCTGGAAACAATTGCAAATCTGTTATATTGTCACAGTGTCTGCCCTTAGCTTCACCCCAGAGAGGGAGAAACACTGAACAAGAAGTTCAAATGTTAAAAGCTTGAATCGACTCAAGATAATTTTATTTGACTCAGACCTCAATTCAATCTAACCGCAAAGCGCTTTGTCCCTGCACTCTGGAGTTTGCCTTCCTGGGACTAATTACAGGGCCTTTCACTGAGTACTTCAGAGCTCTCAATGTTCCTTTGTTTCTTTAACTGTTTTTAGAGAATCATTAGGGATGTTGGCTGACTGTTTATGTTATGGATGAGACCAAATATTCAACTGGAAAATTGACCATGAAATCAGTAATCAGCTACTTGGATCAGTATTTAAATGCGGGTAGATGAAAAAGAACTTAAAAAAAATATCCAGAGTTTTATTCTCTGTCATCTTTGTTGAAGAAGAAAGAAGCCAAAGAAACCTACTTAAAATAAGATTAATTCAATGATTTAATTCAATGAGTTTCCTCCTGATAGATTTTGTGACTGCAGACATTGTGTGTGAAGTGCAGAGTCATTATTATGGAGTTTAACAGAGTTTGTGTGGGAAACTGGGGTTCAATTATTTGAATATTCACAGCATGGAATATTCGAGGATCAAATTAATCGAAATGTGCATCTACAGTTTAGACCTAAAAGGGGCAGGGATTAGGGAGGGTTAAAAAACAGAGGAAGGTTACCTTCACGTTTTCGGGGGAGAGGCACTGCTGGTCATCGGCGGTCTGTCGAATCCTTTGCAGAAAGGCCTGCGGGGGAAAAGACAGGGAAGAGTGAGGGTACGGTCAAGTACATTCCTCCCATTACCATGGTTTGCTGTGCGGTCCTGAATGACCGCTGGAGGGGACTGAAACCTGGCTCAGACTCATCTCACACAGAAACACTGCCCGTTCCACATATGCTCCTGCTTTCATGGTCGAAGGGAAGGTACAACTGTAATAAATAAAGAATCACATGTCATGCCTTCCCGCAGTGAACAACCAGTATGACAAACCATTACATGAAACGGCCAGTGAAAATGGGTTATTAAGGCAAATGCATTACGCTCTGCCTAATAGCCTCACTGTGCTCAAAAACTCAATTTCCTTGAAATTACTTATAGATTTACTCACGACTTCCCATCTTTGTTTATTGGGATTCCAGGGTACAGCCTCTTTAAATATGGTTACTGTATTTGATTTCATAATCAGAGATGAGCCAGCACAAGATAAAGCCGTCTGAAGCTTGTACTGCAGGGCATAAAACCCTGACACAGTTCTTAGACGCAACTTTCCCGATGACGAAAGGTGCTGGCAAGAGAAGAGCTGATCCCAGTCCAGCCCTTAATCCTCTTGAATTAATTTAATCTTCATTATCCATTTTAATACAGGTTCATGTCTTTGGCTTGGGGTCTGCACGCTCTACACCCCGCCGAGTATCACAATGGTTTTAACAAACAGCAACAGCTTAACGGCTCGACGCCTTCGCTCCTAATTCTCCCGCTAACGGGCCTGTTTGAACTTTCCGACAGATGTTCGGGATCGTCATTAGCAGCGGCATCTGGATCTCGTCGTCCAGAGGCGTGGCGATGCCTCTCGGGGGTGAGTGACGGCCACTTCTGGCCCCGTCTCCGCTTACAGGTCTCGGAACCCCGCTGCCGGGGGTTCCGTAAAGTACATAAACGAGCGAGGGACGGCGCGGAACCCACGCAGCTTTCAAAGGGGCGCGTACGCCGTAGGTCTGTGGAGTGACGGCTCCCGCGGACAGGGAGATCAGAGACAGGGAGGCCAGGCCGGCGGGGAGCGCACTGCGGAGAGGGCAACTTAGCTGGACGCTGAAAGGAGTCGGACAGCCCCACGGCATGGTGCGGATGGGCGGGGCATCAGTCAACTGAGGTATGATTTGTGTAAAAAAAAAAAAAAACTCATTTTCAGAGGATTCTTCAAGGGGAATTCCAATCCCCAAATATTAAAAAATGGATATGCCATTCCTCACCTTAAGAGCGGCTGGTGTCATTTCTGTCACAAGTCAAATTCAATACTTTAATCAAGGAAGTGAGCGTGTCATTCGATAAAGCAGAAAAAAAAAAACTCAGCAGGCAGCTCTGCCTAATTGAACTGGACTGAAGCACTGGATTTACCACCTGAGGGGAATTATGTTGTCCTTTCGGTAATGCAGTTTTAATTTTTGGGTGGAATTTCCCTTTAAGGACTAATGAAGGGGAAAGGTACACTGAATTTTCATATGGTATTCCACCCTCAGCTTAGCGCTCATGGGTCCCCCACAATGCAATACCTCACTGATGAATATTCATAAGCGAGAGGTGGTTCGAGCTCTGCTCTCCTATTGAAGACCCCATTGAATCGGCGTTGAGCAGTTGACGCTCTCCACTCCTACCTCAGCAGGGAGAGCTGGCGGTCTCTCTGGGGAACGCAGGGATTGGATTTCATTCAGCTTCCTGCAGCCTCGGAGGCAAAAGCTAAGGAAAAGCTGACCGTGGCCATTCAAATGGATGGCGCTTGGAGCAGAGCCACCCCGTACAGACCAAATCAATTCTCGGGCCGTAGGGCCCTGTATTTAGAAACAGCATTTCGGTGTCCTTTTTCAGCGTGCAAGATCACATTGCAATCTCGATGCAATGACCCAGAGTGAAATATAAACAAATGTAAGTAATTCCAAAACATTCTTAACCATCTTGCCACACTAAAGAGCAAAGAGATCAGAGGAGAAAGAGGTGGGTTCATCAAGGTATAGATGGGTATTGCTTTTTCAAGAGCCAACTTTGAGCAAGCAACATATGGAATCATTGCATTCTAACCGAGGGTCAGAGATACATGACAGCGACCCCAGGAGACTAGGAAAGGCCCAAAGTGATGGGACACTAAATTATTTACTGCGAAGTGCAGAGAGGTGTTAAAAAAGGGGGGGGTATCGTTTCGCTTTCGATGAGGTCTCTTTGACATGAATGAATAATTTATTAAGAGAGCTGAATACACTACATAGACCTATACCCACAACTTTACCCTTTCAACCTTTACAGGTTCTAGGGCCAGGGTGATTTGTCTAGTCAAGAAGCCCTTTTTCACTTTATGGTTGATTTATGCCAGGTAGAACAAAAACTAAATCACTGTCTTTTATAACCCAGCAGGCCCAAGACCTCCCTCCCTCCCAAATTTCGGGCACATGAACTATGAAGCTCATGGAATGGAATTAACTTTTGTTTATTAAAAGGGATTTTTTTTTAAAGAATTATCATCTTCAAATATGCACAGAAATGATTATTCTCCATTTAGAGTAAAATCATAAGTGAGGCTGCCCTTTAACAGAGCTACACTGGAAAGGAGGACGTCAAGGACGGAGGTTGACAGAGTCAAGCCTGTTAACTCACATGGCCTCAAGTCCTCACTGAAGGTCAGCAGCAACAGCTACGTGCCAACTGCCCAATACTGGAGAGGCACAGGATGTTTAACCCGTGCCAGCCGACAGTTAATTAGGAGGCATGCCCCACCCACACACGGATTTCATGGGGCAATCTGTCGATGTCCCAATGCCCCCCTTCCCCAAAAAAAAAAAAAAACCCACCCTCGTCTCCACGCAGCCACCATCCCCACCCACTCGCTCCTTCCTTTAATGACAGACTCCAGACACCTGCAATCACGCTGCACTTATAAACACAGAGTTTTCTGGATGATTCAAGGCTGCCTGTTTTGGCACACGCCACCACAGGGGGAACTTGCTTCCTTTTTCAAACATTATAAGCGCGTGCCGGCCATAAATCAGACGGATCTTGGTTTGCAGCAAGTGTAGGGTGAGCCTAATGACTGCCGATTCTAACGCAAACTGGCATGGTGGTGTCTGAGGTCCGATTTTCGCTCTAGAGCATCAATAATCACTTTCCTGTACAGTGAGGGCAAGTCTCTCATTCATGTTTAAGGTTACGACTGACGTCAGGGCGGCAGCTGATGCCGGTTCCTAGTTCCTATTTATAAGGGATCAGGGTGGTGGGGGGGGAGGGGGAGAGACGGCCCTGCTCTGGTTCATGCCTTATTTGCAACTTAATATGCAAGCGGCAGGTCGACAGGCTCCTGGCCCGGTGGAAATGTGTCAAACAGATGTCAGCGAGGCTATCCGAGTGAGGCGAACACAAAGAGGCCCATTCAATCACCGTTACGCCCTGACACCACAGGTTATTATTCAAAGGCTGTGTTGATTCTCTGTGACGCACGCCGGCGAACACTGCCGACTGCTCATCATCTTCCCAAAAACGAGGAGCCGCATCTCCACCGGAAGAAGCCGTCTGGTAAAACGGTAAACAGTGGCGGTCGCTCACACTTTTCATTTGCTATGGCAGTTTTCACAATAAAACCACTGAGGAGCATCTGACCAAGCACAACGAATAACAGACTTCCAACCACACATATAAGTGTAGAAACTTGAAAAGATAAGATAAGCAGACAGTGGCAAACATGAAAATAAGAGTACATGATGGAAAACAGGCCGATGAAATAAAATGCCAGAAATGACTCGGCATGAAAAAAAGCATGAGAACACCAGGATGTGGTGGTATGGTTGAGCTGCCACGTGCGGCTGTACAGTACGCGGTACGGATCGCCCCGGATCGACGTGCCCAAGCAAAGCCGCACAAAAAAGCCCTCCACGCAATCTGGGCAACGTTCCCGTCTCTTGCTTCCTTCCCGTTTTCGATAGCTTCGGGTGATCCTTCCTCGCGTTGGCGTCAATGCCGCGTCATCGTCATCCCCTCTGTACGCAACCCGAGCTTCTCTGGTCAAAACACAGACGTTGCCACGGTTACCGCCGCCGCTCGTCGGGGCGGGGAACAGAGCCGCGGCGGGGCGGCGGAGGACGGAGCCTGAGCTCCAGCTCTCGCCTCGGGAGCCTGGAGCCGCGGGCGCGCGGTTCTCTGCAGAGGTTATCACTGCGTTCGTTTGTGCTATCACCCTGATAAACATCCTGTGCGGGGGGACAAACAAGCCCATTAAAGGTTAGGTTTAACGGTGTTGACCTGATCTGGAAGCAGCGATGTTGATTACATCGGCTGACCACCGCCTCAGGCTTGGACCGCTGAAAAACTCGGTTCACTCAAACTGAAAGTTCAAAGTCTAAATTTGTTGTACTGCATCCATCATATAATACCACAACAGAGTAAAAGGCACCCAAAAAATCTAAGCTGTTGACTTTACTTCATGCATTCATGTTAAAGTAAGACTTTTAATAATGCAACTAAATATTAAGGCTAAAATACATTGATTTATCAGCCTGTCTGTTAAAAATAGTGGCATTTATTGCTAAGTAATGGTCAATTGTTGTAGACTGTCTTTCCACTGCCTTATCAAGTAAATTCTACTGCCTCTGTACTGCATTGGTGCTTGCTTTACAAGCAGTACAACATATCTGAGCACATCCATTCACTTCTCAGTATAAAAGGCTTTTGCATCCGATGTTCAGTTTCACTGTAAAATGGACTGAACTCATCCTTCCTTCGTGTCCCAAAGGAATTTACTGAGCATGCCCGGCAGTAAAGCAGCTCTCACATAGCCATGGCGGTTTCAGTCACATTTCACGTCTTTGCAACTTGGTTAATCCAACGACGCAGTCCAACGATGAATACTCTCAGGTACTAAATTTCTAAGAGACGGTCACATAATGCATATAAAAGTTATCATGTGAAATGGGTCCTTGAACTGCAGCGACTTCATTTGTTCTGGATTATCCTTTCATACTATTTTTGGTTAGTCCAATTTTCCTTTTTCATGTCTCATTTCTACTTGCTACTACTGTGCCAGCTGAATCTTTTTAATTAAGTGGTTATGAAATGATGAGGGAGTTGAAAGTAGAGATTATAGAAATGTTTGCATTTCAATTTTAGTTCATTTCATACTTCATATCATCCTCATATACACCTCATACAGTTTTATAATACAATATAATTTTATGATATAATATCTCTTATTATCTTTCTTGCATTGATTGTGTTTGCTGCCCGCACTTGCTGTAGGTGACTGTGTTGCTAGGAAGCATGTTCACACAACTATCAGGGAAATTAAAAATTTCCCAGTCCAAGCATAAGAAAAAAAACTACACTGGACTATAAATATCAGTACCAGAATTGACAGAAACTCTCCATCAGTGCACCCATACTTTTATGTCACAGCTTTAAAAGGCTGAAGTAGCAAAAATGCATTTCTGTTACATTTATGATTTTTTTTGTTTCAAATTGCCAATACACCCAGCTTGTGCGTCCCAAAAGGCAAACGGTAGCACGTTTTCCCACCCAATTTTCCTTCAGGGCCTCTAATCTCCTAATTTGTTCTTTATTTGATTCTTGCACTGTTCCCCATTCTTATAATGTGCTCTCTGGCACAGGGAGTATTTGTCACCAGAGTCACCTTGGAAATGGGTTTTTATTGCTTTCCTTTAAACAAATACAGGCCTCCTCAGGGATGCCACGTCCGTAAACTCATTACATTGCAGTCTCTGGGTGCCTTGTAACAGGAAAATATTAAACCCCTCTTCAATAACGACGTATTAGGAAATGTCAGTTATTATTAAAAGGTACCCAGCCTAGCAATATCCAGCTTCGGGGAACGGGGCATCCAGGTGATGTCTTTCTTGAAGAAAAGATGTCTTTTCTTCACTTTTACGTCCACTCACTAAACGCACAAAATATCTCTCCCATGCATCATCCTACTATCTCCTTTCAGTGAGAAACACTGCCCTGCTCAAACGTAACCTATCACAATGTATCATTATGATTAGTACTTTAAAATCGTGAGTAATGGACGCTTTTTCTCAATAAATTCGTCAACCGCTATGGAAAAGCCACACATGCAGAGGCGGCCAACAACGAAATCATTCAGTGTCCACACAGCCCATCCAGAGAAAATGCACCCAAAATAAACACATTAATTATTCATCGATTTAGGCATTTATTTATGTGTTGGTTTGCAGCCTGTGCTGTTTGGTTGGCCTGGTGATGTGAAACGTTCTTAAACTCAGCTCAGCACCGAAGGCTCTGAGATTATTTTTAGGGCAGAGGGCTCCGTTATGAGGTGGAGGGCTTTGAGAGGCTTCACACTTATTTCCTTTTTTTGTCGGTCATCTGAAGGGAAGCATCTTCAGGCACTGCCAATAGAGGAAGTGAAAACAGCCTGCTTGGCAGTCAGGTCATTCGAGACCCGCAAGCTTCCTTTTCTGAGCCGAAAGCCTCTCAAGAGGCTTGTGTTCTTTCAAACAAGCGAGGGGTGAGCAAACACCGGAGGGAACCAAACCAAACCTTTCTGTAAAGACTCGGGTTGTCTTTCTTGACATGAAACAGGAAGGATGTCTCTCGATAGGAAGTCATGCTCTAAAGAAGCTGAACATGACACATATCGTACGGGAGGATTGAGGAACAAGCAGCACACACTGCAAGAAAGCGTGCTGTTACTCAGCTCAAAGCAAAAATAAGTACACTGTCTGGTGTTCTTGAATTATTGTTAGGCTACCATGCTGCATACTGCATGCATGATAACCAATGCACTATTATTGTGACAGTTTAGCTAATAATTAGAGGGCAGGACACAGGCAGCATAATGAATGATTACACAGAGATTAATCAGCCAACAGAGACATGGGCTATTACATTTCTGGCTGGCTGGGCTCCTACAGGATTTTAGAGGAGCCTTTCAATCAGCAATTGATTTAAACCTGGAACACCAGATGAGGCAACTTCATATCTAATGACTGACTTCAATCAACCAATTAAGAACAGAGACATAATGGAATCCAGCAGAGTCTACATCACTCAAGTCCTGGCATTGTCGATCAATGATTTAACACCAAAACAGCAGATGTAGTCACACACTTGTGATAAAGTTCAGTTTACAGTGGTCTCCTAAAGCCCTGAAGATTCCTGAAGAGATCTTTATGGTTTCCTTCTCCACTGCTGTCAAACAACAGTATGGGGTGTGAACCTTAGGTCATTCAACATCTACATCAACATGTGATTCAATATATTACAATTCCACACTCTCCTACAATTAATCAAGCACAGCAGCCCACTCAAAATGCAAAAATGCCCTCTTATATCCTAATGAATGGTCTACATCTAAAATTAAGACTTCTGTTGATCATGACAGTTTAGACAGTTTAACTGAAAAATAACTTAATCAAAGCTGGTTCATCTTTGACTTAAGTGAAGTGTTAGAACAGGTAATATGCTGCAAGTTTTTCAAATCTGTACTAATATTAGGTTCTGTACGTACCTCATACACAGACTGACATAAACATTGGCTCCCAATCACAAATGTGAGCTCTACTGCTACTGGAGAAAACACAAAGGCCCAAAACCAGCCAACACCCACAGAGGTAGACAGACAGACAGACGGACAAACAGACAGTCTCTCGGCCAGTTGCGGGCTGGCTTAAGACAGGCATGGCCAAATTGGGGGTTGCCCTGTCTGACGAACCGGCAAACCGTCAGATGTTCACCACAAGCTCAGTCTGTCATGAACCAGTGAAGCGGGAATGACCAGACCGTGCAGCATCAAACGCCGACTGTCCATATGCTCGCGAGGGGCTTCTTTTTGTTCGCTCGGACCCGCTGTGAAATCGGCCCGACTGGTTCAGCATTCTGCTGTCAATTTCTCCCGATGCATTACAATTTAATGTAATTAGGAAGCCTCCGAAAGTTGTTCTGGCAGAAAATGTGCTACTGCTGGAAACGGACGATGGATACATCTGGACGAGATAAAAACTCTGTTTGACTACTTCTGGCCTTTTATGTGGACGCAGACGCTTGGCTTAGCATCAGATGTAGTGACCATCACTGCTGAGATAAAGAAAAAAGCAGATGGATCCTCTCTTTTTAACCCACACAAACCCTTAAACACAACAGGCAAATCCTCTGTGCTACCAGTGGACTGAGTGACCTCAGTAAAGTGCGTTGCTAATCTCGTTGTTCGGAAGACTGGTGCATTTTCCACCTCCGGGTGTGCAACTGGAGTAGCCTATGAAACGATTCTTGGCGACCCTTGACCCTCCATTTAATGACCAATTAAGTCTACAGGTAGTAAACCATACCATAAAGCTGACCTTTGACAGCCTTCAATTTTGCCTCAGCGCTTAAAAGACCCGCAACACTGCCTTAATGACTGTAAACAAGTCTATAGTTAGACCATGACAAATTAGCGGACCGCCTATGTCTGTCCTTACCATGTGAGTGCAGTGTCGTTCAACTAAGGCTTGTCAATGAAGAATCCTGACTAATGATGGAGGCAAGGGGTCCAAACCTATATCACTGGGTTTCATTCATCTCGGTAAACCGCGGGCAAGCTAGCAGGGGGTGAACATGATTAGACATGCTAGACCCAGATCAAACTGAATTATTTAAACGCACATATAGAGACCTTCATCCAAGGATCTGTTTTCTTGGGCAGCATTGATCTCATGAAAAATGAATAAATTCCAATAGTAACTGGTACTCTACATCAATGTTATACACAAGATGACATTTATGCCATGAACACGCGTTTGAACACGCGTTTCAGCCAGTAATTTTCATTTGCAGATAGTGTTCATTAGCTTGTTTTCAATCAAAGTGGTACTTAATGCCTCACATATTGCTCCTTCAATATGTTGGCAACATACCCATCTGTACATTACAATAGATTGAACTTGGCCTAACAGATGTTTTTAAGCACTCATAAGGAGAGGAAATATTTAGGATTATCTTTTCCTTTGCAATGGCCGGAAAGGGTGCAGAAGATCACAAAGATCTAATTCCTGTTTTTTTCTTAATGTACTTAAATGATGCATTGAGTTTAAGATGTAGCCATGGAAGATTCATAAATAAGATTTTTTTCTAGATTCTGTTCACTATTGCATTCTGCTTGCATCATATCCTGCCCCGAATCCTGGCTAAAAACACAAAATGACAAAACCCGAGTAATGCCGGGATGGGAAGCAACTTTTTTGACTGGCCGGCTGAGAAATAAAAAAAAACCCACTTTCAAGATGTCACCATGATGGAGACTACTGATGTTTTAAAATGACAGTGAAAAGGCAATGTCTTGTGAAAATCTGGAAACCACAGTAGCTGCATGGCCTCTGCATGCGTACTGCCAGAGTCCTAACTCCTGTCATGAAAGGGCCGCTCTGATTGAACTGCGAGTTGTGGTAAGTAGCTAAAAGGTTTAGCCCATGTCAGTTAACGAGATTAATACGGGCTTGATCTACTCCCAGTCATTTGATCAGGCGCATAGTAATGGCTGAGCTTAGGTCAGTCTGAAACCTGTAGATCAAGGGCGACGACTCAATCCCTAGACCACCAGTGAAACAGGCATTTTAAACAGCTGCAGCATAGAGCCAGCATCATCAGAAACAGAGCTGAGGTGTTCCTCTTTTGTTTCTGGGCTTTCTGTAAACTGTCCAACCTGCCTTTGTTTGCACTGTGTACATGTGTACGGCCCCTGCTTGTTAAGCAATTTGCAAATGTGACGCCTCAACTGGCTCTGAGGCTGAGAAAAGGGGGAAGTGGAGGAATTTTAGTGTACTTTTAAAACCCCTCAGCTTGTCACGTGACCGCCAGTGGTCAGATGTTTGCAGCTTACAGAACTCAGCAGGGGAGGGGGTTGTAATCTGAAAAAGCAGAACTGAGGAGATGGGAGAGGTGGGGGGGTGGAGGAGGATTGCAATGGTTGTGCTAGTGAATGTTATCAGCATTGCACTGAAGTCCCTGCTCTCTCGCGGGTCTCTTTGTCCAGGAAGGCCATGTCAACTCTCAGCCCCGCGCTGCTTTGCACAGAAATAGAATCCTTTTGTTGTCGGAGGCGGCGGCTGGAAGTCGAAATCTCCTCTCTCCCGAGCCCAGCTTCTTCTGTCAACTTGGTGACCTCAATTCCATCTCCGCGCCGCTGGATCTGAAATTCCACCTGGTGCTGAAATTTCCTCTTTAAAAAAATCAGTTTGCCGACGTCGCCAAGCGTGAACGGCAACTTGACATGCAATTGATTTGTTTAGCTTTCGTCCATCAGTGGAAAAATACACAGAATCAATGGGTGATTCATGCAATAAAAAGCTTGACATTTATGGTGGCATTAAGGCCCTGATTCAATCTATGTGTAATGTGTTCAATCTTTAATATCTTCCATGACACTACATTTCCGAAGCTATGTAAAAATGTTGGGTGAAAATGATGCAAAAAAGAACAGCTGCTGAAAGCTAAGGCCAAAGCACATAGTGGTTAGACTGAACAGAGACTTCAGGCTGCAGCTATAAGCAAAACACAGACAATCTGCCACATAAACAGCAGCAAACACACTTATATGCGATTACCTTGAAAGACCCACATTTGAGCAGTTCAAAAAGAATTACAATAATTACAGCCTGATTATAGGTTCTGCTAAGGGTCCGGGTTTTTTGTAGGGCTATGATTATTCGGCCCAGTGTAGACCTGTACACATCGCCAGCTGTCACATGGGCTCCAGAGGACAGAGAGTGGGCGACAGAGCGGAGGATAGCTGGGGAGCCGGACGCAATGAGCGACAGCTCCTTCCACGCGCACAGCACAACCCCAGGTGAACACCGCCCCAGCCAATGCTCAGCATCTCGCTTTCTTCACGCTTGAGGCTTCTGGAAGTTTCTCAGAATCAAAAGCTGCAGTGAAATTAAAGCCACTCCAGGACTGCGGGTCTTGACCCCTGAGATCACGGGGTCAAAACAGCAACAAACGCATCCGTGTGATTCAGCTCAATGCCAGCGAGCCGCCGCCTGTAACAAGCCCCTCAGAATTATGAGAGAAGAAAGTCTGGGGCTAATGCTAACCATGTGAAACCTCGAGATTAAATATCTCACAGCAAAAGTCACATTACAATGGCATTGTGATTTTATAACTCATAATCTCCTTTATAACCTTCAGATGAAAATGCTTATGGGACAAGAGGAAAATTCACAAATAGGACAGGTCTAGCTAAGACACCTTTTGTTTGACCTAAAATGTGCAACTGCACTTGACTTGGACATGTATGGTCATAATGCACACAAGAACATGAAAAAGGGATCTTCTTGTATTACATATGACACTCACACTCCCCACGAGCAGCCACAAACTTAGCCAAGCTTCCTCTGAATGTCAGAATGCTGACATACACTTAGACTGCATGAGGAAACAAACAAAAAATGCTTCATTAAAAGGTGTCTGGCAGATCCCTGATTCAGTCAAAGACCTTCCACCATAAAACGCGATGCCTTTCCCAGAGAAGTTACAACTGCCTTCCCACTCTCTTATTGTGAGTCTTCCAGGAAAGCATTATGTAACAGGAAAACAAATTGCTCGTTAACGCACTAAAAGACGGAGCCTTTCCAGCTCACGCGAAGTTGTTTACCAATAGGTATTTTATCACTCAGCGCTAAGGGTCTGAGCAGAAGGCCAGGGTGAACCTTTTACTGGAGGGGGTGCAGCCACAAAGCATCACAGTTCTTTTTTGACACTGAAGGGAACTCCTGGGAAAGGTGTCAACCTGATCAGTTTGCACTCCCCGAGAGAACGTGAACCCAATGAATCAAGAGGCGTGCTAATTTTCAAGCAACTTCCCAGCATCTCAGAGAACAAACCGGAAAACATTAAGAGCAGAACCCTGCTGCTGATAGCGTTTTACTGGCTGCCAGGGTTTGAGTTGGCTGAGAGTGGAGGCTGCTGGGAGAGGGAGCCGTTTTGACTGCGTGGCGTGAAATTGAATAAAGACCAGGCCTTTGTGGCCGGGTCCGGCCGGGCGAGACAAAGGGGCCCAATAGCGCTACAGTGAGCCTGAATGCCAGGGACCCCAGCGAATCGCTTCCCTGACTGGCGCTCTCTCACACCGGGGAGGGGAGCGGGCTCTTTATTCACAGGCCCCTGCGGAATCCTTCCGGGCCCTTCCTATTCTCCCTAGAGGCGCTCTTTCCCCACCGGTCAGCGCCGGACACAACAATGTCCTCTTTTAATCCCACCCTTGTCCTCCACTTCCGCTCCAAATTGGAAGTTCACGGGTGTTTGAGCAGCCCGCGGGTGGAGCCAGCGGAAATCTTGGGGGCCACCCTCCTCCAACGCGACATGGTGAAAACGAGGGGATGACTGGCGTCTTCGCTTGCGGTGGCTCAGAGAGACGGAGCTAAGCCCAGTCTGTCCAGAAATGAAGCATCTCAGTTTAAAAAAGAATTAAAAACTTAGTGAAAGAAATGCACTAACAGATTACACAACCCTGCAGCCCTAACTCAATCATGACAACTCAATCCTCAGAGTTCCTTCAAATTACATGTTGATGTGGTTAGGCAGTAGCCTGATAGACTGACATGCCCTTCATTTCAGTGTCGTAAACCTTGGGCTTCCTCCAGGACTGTATGAACTGTGGTTTGTGCCGTGCTCCCTACTTTATGCTGATGCATTTTTTTCATGCTCCACGCTGTAATGATGCATGTTAAAATTACGCTACATGCAATTTCAGGGGGGTGGGCAGCTGTTTCATCTCGCGTTTTGGTTAGGCGTTCAGCATTTTACAAGTATGACTTTGTGATCATCTAATACATGATTACAGCTGGATTTATAAATAGTGCTTTTACAGCTGTTCTGAACAACCTGTAATCCAACTGCTTTTTAAAGATACGATGGCCCACTCTTTTGCCCCCTTTCAATTGCAACTGGTAACCCACATAATTACGTAACCCCCCCAAACACACACACACACACACACACACACCCACACCCACCCCAAAGCCTTCATTGCACTTCCCTGATATCCTTTTACAAGTTCAACAGCGAGAGCCCCTTCAGAGACGACTCCTCCGTACCGGAGGATTCTGTTCCGAGCCGCCGTGTGGCACAGGAGATAACATCTTGAGATGGAACTGAAGAGCCATCTGGAACTCATTTGGGAAATCTGTCCGCAGCGGACGGATCATGGATGGGAGACTGATCAGGGGAATTGGGGGGGGTAACACGGCGTGAATGCCAACAGCCCTTATCACTCAGACGCGACTGCACTGCCATCTGATTTGCCTGCGCATCTGCGAGCCTGTAAAACGGCGGTCTCTGCAAAACACTCACGTTGACAGGAGATTTAAATTGCCCCCAGCAGCCGCTGAGACTTATAGGTTAATTACTAGATGCAATTAACGTTCAGCGAGTGTCAACAAGAGAGTAATTACATGACAATGTTTATTTCGCTCTGCTTGAGTAAAAAACGGCATATTTCAATGTATGAATATCCAATGAGGAAGGTAACATTTATGCAAAATCATTTGGATGGATCAATTCACAAACTGATTTTGTTTTTATTTTTCAGCCACAGGGCACATATACGACACAAAAGGCCATCACATCCTTTGGCTCAGCTCAGTGCTTGAGAAACTTGCGTTCCGATGCCAGAAGGAGCACAGCCCAAAAGCTAGCCCTATCGGTTATATATATATAATGAGAGATTGGTTGATAGCTTGCCTGGGTTTGGACGACTGACAATAGACTCACGGGGTAACGCCGTGAGAAAACGGTACAGATTACCAAAATAGCAAACCCCATCGACTGAGCCTTAACAGCTCACATGGCAAAGTTGTGAATATTATTCCTGGCAGTAACACAAACTGTCTGATGTTTCTTTAAGCTTATGTTTTGCTTTTGTTAAATCACACTGTATTTTATTTTAGTAGCAAAAGGGAATGTACACTTGGGCAGGAAAAGAATTTTTTCTCCAGTGGAGCCATCCTTGTCGTCATAACAGAAAATGCCTCCATAGCTGACATTTAATAGTATCAAAGATAACTATACTGACGCACATTGCATCTAACACTGGCAAACATGTAGGAGGAGACTGAGGGCTCTGTTCAACCTCTATTGAAACCACAGAGCAGTTTCCCCTTATATAAGAACTGTTTGATAGCTATTTACAATGACAAAAGTAACCCTAGCTTAAATTTGTTGTTGGAATTTAAGGACGAACCACTTCGTGCTTGGAGTGAATCAGGGCCTTCAGCTCTGAACCTCGGCATTATTTACAGAGCTTATCAGAAAGACAAGCCATACCGTAATAGACAGTGAAACAGCTTGTTCTTACATGAGAGCCACAGAGAGGAAAGCTGACATTATTTTCTCTATGAGCAATTTTAATGTAATGTTATAACAAATCCAGCAATTTCTCAAGTGTCCTCAAAATTTATCTGACTGCTTCCTGGTCAATGAATTAATCCCCACACTCTGGGGTCTTGTTCAACTTCCTGACTTGTGCATCCTGACATTAGATGATTACAGACACCCCATCCACATGGCAGTACGTATCAGTGATCAAAGTCTTGTTCAGTGTCAGCTTGGAACAGTCAAGACTCATGAACATGCCAGAGCACTCTGAGTCAAACGATGCCATCAAGGTCAAAGAAAAGGCCAGCGTTGAATTATCTGTACCCTGAGGGTGTGGGAGACACTATTCCTGACAAGCATTTGCAGCATGTTTGCAAACAGAGTGGTTGGCTTGGGGGTATTTCCAATGTAAAGGTGCTTTTAAACATCAGCTGCAGGAGCATTTCCCCAAATACATGAGTCAGTAATCTGCATCTCCGGTGAATCCCCCTTTCTTAGATGGATTACCTAAAAATTATTGTTAAACAGATTTAAACAATGAAACTAATCAGGGAGTAAAAGTGGAAATGCAATCAGAAGTTACAGTACTGCACTGTGTTGCAATATCCTTCAGTCTGTAACTTTTTACCCCATTAACAGAAAAGCATATTGTGTTATAAAGGAACATGAACCAGCGATGGGGTAGTGAGGCTTCAAGAATATTGATGCAGCTTTGTGCAATAGGTGACAGACTCTTTTGACCCAATCGTAGCGTTCTGCTATTGTCAGCAACGTCTTTTGATTGGTCAATATGAGTCCGTGACTGAGAACACATGATAGCTCCATCCATTGTGGTGTTTGTGAAGCCTCAACTCCCTTATTTAACAGTCTGAAATAGTCTTAAAGGAAAGATATAGAAAGCTGTATTCTGAATTCTGGACATTTGACACCAAAAGCACTGTAAGTCATGGAAACAAACACATTATGCTTAAGTAAGCAGGGTATTGCTCCTATTTTGCATCTTCTTCTGGGAGTCAGGTCAAAAGTACACAAAGGGGTGACTTCCATGACAGACCTGGCCACTGGAACATGAGCCACTTCCAACAGGAACTACAAGGAAGCTGGATAATATGACCATTATTTCACAGGGCGTGGGTTCTTTTAAGATGGGTAAACATGGCCCATGAGAAAATGACATTGAAAAGACTTACTGAACGCCTCCAACATGTCTTACGATGCTGGAAAAACACACGGTTGATACTATTTCATCACTGGAAAATAGCAGTTTGAGCATGCGGTAAACATTCTGCCAGTGAAAAACAGAGACAGCCCCTGACATTTGCAGATTGTACCAACTGTGTGAGTGAGTAACTCCTCTCTCATTTGTGATGCTAATACAGTGTAATTCACACCATGGAATTATACTTGATGGCCTAGGCAAGCGGTGACGTGTGTCGTGTTGGCCATTTCCACGGGCTATACCCAAAATTTGAGTGCTTTTCATCCACATCAAATGTGATAATTCCTATTACATTCACTTCAAGCTGAATTTCCACCAAGAAAGTAAATTGATTATTTTACTTTATGAGCATAAAAGCGGAAACACATTCAGTTTCCACCTCATAAAGTGACGCATGAGTCTTTGTAAATCCACTTAATAGGATAATGGATTCCAATAGCTTCCACAGCTTGTGTTAAAGATGGATTCCGAACACCGAGTACTGCATGTCCTGAGAGGAGCTGCCTTTGTCTTTCGCTCAAAGACAAAACTGAGCTCAAACTGGAGCAGAAACACGGCCAGCGTTCAGCAGATTATCAAAGCAAGCCTGTGAGCATAATGGCGTGTGGGCAGCTGGGCTGCTGTAATCCCCGCTAAGGATCCCACTTCAGTTGCCCCGGGCACAGGTGTTGCTCTCAGACAGGTGGTTTCCATATGTCTCTGCGTACCGGCGAGGCCCCTCGGCTCAGCGGAGCGAGGCGCTGGAGCGCAGACCGGTCCTGGAGAAGGCGAGTGGACGGGGCTGCAGTGAGGTTCGGACCAGGCGCACGGCAGCAGTTAGAGGAGCACCTTCCGCACTTCATTCTGGAGAGACAGGTGTCTTTCTCCAGTGTTTTTATCATTTCTGTTTACCATTAACCTGAAGCGCAGCTTTATAAATAAGCGATGGAACACTTCCTATTAATCCCCATTCTTGATGCTATGATTAATAGTCTGGAAATGAAAAGACATATCAGCTCAGTATACGGCGGGTTACTCATGACGTTAGCATTAAAATACAGATGGAAAGATGTGCAAGTGGATCAGATTGCCTTAACAAAGCAACCAATTGCCCTCAAAGTACTTGCTGCAGTGCGAATGGGTGTGTATGCATGGATGTGTGTTTCTGCGAATGTGATTGTTTCTGACTGTGTGTATGCACGCGTGTCTGTGTGATGATAAAAACATTCCGTCTGCGAGTGCCAATGAAATTTCATGCCATTTCCATCATGTGGGGGCACCAGACATCCCCCGCTAGAAGCGAGACACACAAAGCCCCGGTGCTTGAAGAGCTCGAGGTCACGTATTTCCATGGTGCATCATCCATTTGCAAAGGATGACAGAGATCAAAGCCCAGCAGCCCACCAGGGCCGACGCTGTTCTAGGACTGGCATGTTCCATCCAGCCTCTTCAATCCCATTGTCTCAGATGCAGAACAGCTCATTAATCTTTCACATTACAAAGAAAAACTCTTTATGGAGAGAAAATAGCCCATAAATGAGCCGCAAACAGTGATAATGACTGCTGATCACACGTGTGGCATTAATTGTCATGGGAATCAGGTACAGAAATGCTTTTCTTGACCCCGTGAAGGTAAGCACTTGGCTGTTCTTTTCTGTTCATTTCTTCTTCTCACTGGCATAAAAAGCACTTGGTGTAACTGGCCAGCTGCACTGTACACTGTACATACCAAAAGATTGCCATTACCCCAGCCTAGTTAAACACACAATCCTCGTAAAAAGGCTAAAAACGGCCCAACATCTAGCACTGCCAGCTCCATCTGTGCCAGTTTGCATCATGTGCCAGAGTGCAGCGTGAGCACATCTTGAAAAACAGAGCAAAGGTAAGGCTGCCTCGTTTTGTGACAGCACCCCATGTAGCAATCGCTGCCGCGTAGCTGTGCACACATAGGCAAAACAGGAAACAAGTTACCTTCTAATCAAGGGTTCTGCTGGCTCTGAGGTTGAACATTCTGCTCTGAAATCTAACCTTGAGTCAGCCATTGCCACTTGTCACTGCACACCCCATCCCCCATCCATAAAACGCACACACACACACACACACATTTATATACATTTTACATCTATATAAACACTGATAGACAGAGCACAAACATCCAGAAATACACACATGCACACACAGAACGACCAGGGAGACTACAGCGAGCCTATAATTTTAAGCAACTACAAAACTCCAAGTCACCTTCTGCTGCAGTCTCAGAGGATTTAATTTATTGACCGGAAACAGAAGGAGGTGGTGGTTTCCCATAACGCATGTGCTGACATACGGGCGTGTGTTGTGACATACGGTGACTTCTCAATGGCCTAACAGTTCTCAGTGCCTGTTTGCAATAAATCCTACCTTATACAAGGCATGCTGATCAATTTCAATTACACCAGGTTGGTCTGACAGCTGCCCTTCATGTGAGCACACGGTTTGATTCCAAGGGTAAGAACCAGATCATACACGAAAACAGATTCAAACCTATACACATAGGTTTGCAAAGAATCTAAGCAGACTGGCCATATAGCGCTGAAAAGGGGTAAAGCACACGTCTAGAGTTGCATCCCAGCTGTGGTCAGCTCAAAGCATCCCTTTAAATCAAGCCTTCCCACCAACAAAGGCAACGATCGCCACTTCACAGGCCAAGTGGATGGACTTGATAGCATCTCTTGAAAAGCCTTAAGAGGGAGGAGCAAGGTTATATTACAGGGTCAAATCTTTGACTTTGAGAAAAAGGTTATCCCTTTATCTTCATTTTCTGAACTCAAGCTTCAGTTTACCCAACCTGCCATTCATTCTTCATTGTGCATGCGTGCAGGACGAAGGGCCTAACACAACACTTAAAATGACCAAATTATAGGGAAATTGTCTGCGGGGAGCATTTGGCTTGCCACAGTGTGGTAGTTACAAAAAAAAGGTTGGAATACTATCAAAGGCATGGATGGGACCGGGAAGAGCAACACCCAGTTATCTGTTGCTCTTTGTGTATCTAGCGAGGGGGAATTTTTACACCACAAAGCTCATATTCTGCTTCACAAAGCTAATTCCTCGCCCCCTCCTCGGAATCCACACCCTCTGGAGGAACGTGTGTTAGGGTGGGGTTCTTCCACAGTCCTCCTGCCATAGAACCACACACAAACCCATACATCTGGATTTATTTGATAATCCCGACAAATGTCTTGCAGCATTTAATTCTGTGACCGCAGCGACCATTCCCACCCGGAAACAATGGAAGCTCTTTTGGTTTTAACTGCCAGACAGGCCAAAGGGTTAATGTCCAAACATGTCCACTGAACTTTATGGGCCTGTGTGTCTCCTAAACATCCAGCCAAACAGTCATTCCCTGTGTGTTGTCTAGCTCTGGAATGTACGGCTAATATTTGGCTCAATTCAAAACCCACAAGAAGGCTCAGGGCTGCAGCATGATAGAACAGTGAGGAAACGTGAAATTTAAATACAAGGGTAATAACACTGTTTTCTGTTCAATAACTGTGGAAATAAGATGTCCAGCTCAAGGGATGATCATCTGAACATTCTCCTCACTCACTGACATCAAGTCACTCTTCCTGTTAACCTTCAGAATACCAAGACTTTTAATTTTTGTTAAGCAGCTCAAGCTCCTCCTGCCAATCATTCTCTTTCATTCATTCATCATTCAGTGTGCATAGAAATCTTATTTTTGCTGTTCTGCACAAAAATGGTCAAACAACACAAGATTTCATCTACAACAAACTGCAGTCAAACATGTTGCTTTGTTATTCCCTAGCAAAGACCAAAGGGGTAAAAACCTAGTGGATTTCTTGTTCTGCACAATAAATATCCACTAAATCTGGAGAGCAAAATCAGCTTGTGCAGGTTATATTATTTTACTCAGTTTGGTTGTCACTCTGATTTGGTTATTTTTCTCAAGCATATATTTGCTCTGGGATTTGCATTATTAGGTTACCATTGCAGCAAAAATCACGTCGAAAAGAATGAATAAGCAATGGTGGGTAGTGGGCATTAGGTACCGTCTTCCCAGGCAATGCCGAGAGGGTGCAACAGCGGAGCTCTGTTGTTTCAAAGTGATATGAGAGACTAGTCTGGAAATGACACCATGCCTTCAACATTTAATGAGTTCCCAGAACAGGCCACCAAAAACACGTCTGCCCTCTTGACTTTTCTGTGTGCTCACCAAAGAAAACTTCGATTAGCCTGTTTGCAACTAATTCCTGGAGAGATATGATGAGGGTGCCGTTTTTATGTATCAAAGAGAGAAATTTTGTAATCAGTACTTTTTCTGGTATGGTGCCTTAGATCGATTCCAGATGTGTCACATCTTTCAAACTGAATCTTTTTTTTTTTTTTTCAAAAATCTAACCGTGCCAGAAATCAAGCATAGGTCAAGTGATGCAAATTCATTTTACATTAATGGAACTAAACCATTTCCAAAGAGTGCTCCCACACATTCATGTACTGAGACATCAGTTTCTTCGCTGTTCTGCACAGTTCAGCATCTCTGTAGAAACCACTTGCCAGAAGTTGCTCACTGATCCTTCCAAAAAAGCTCAGCATTCCTGTGCATTGCTGCCAGTTCCCTTTTCACACTTCCATCTACCCAAACAGCTTAAAGGAATTCCGCTTCTCTTTCACTACACTCCGTTCCCTGGCTCACTTTCCTAGTTTTGCCCACTTTTTCCATCCACACAAACAGCTCTTCTTCTTGTACCCATGAAGGGAGGTATTGTCATTTCTAATCTCCTGCAGAGCTCCATGTGTGCCGGAGTGCTAATTAAGGTGGCGCGCTGAACTGCCCGCATATAAAATTTAGGAGTTTATGTTATAAAATTTATAACATAAACCTGTTTGTTTATGTTATAAACAAACAGGTCTTTCCCCTGAAAGTTACTGAGAACAATCTAAAACCTAAACTGTGAACTAGCAAAGAGAAAACAGATAAAACAAAACTGTATCACTGATTGTTATCTCCTCAAAGTGTAATCCACAACACCTCAGATTATCTGATACACGTGATTTGTGGCTCTACCTTAAGTATGGAGCTCTCAGATTTGAAGCTGCCAGTACTATGCAGGTGATGAACACAGTGTTTAAGGGAAAACTAGCAGGGGAGATGGATCCTGGGAGACTAAATGCAGCACCCTGGTTCATCCGCACAAAGTACCTCTAATTGTTTACAGGGACGGGCCCACAGTGACAGCCCTATGCGCATCCAACTCATGGGGTGGGAGCACCTCCCCCAATATCAAATTACCAAAACCATCTTACCCCAGATACTGGAACACATCAGTCAAGCACAGCAGGATGCCTCTCTCAGCAATATGCTTTTAATTTCACATTTCTCCCAGGTAGTGCGAATTAAAACGTTAATTACCCACTAAAGTGCATTTAAAAATGGATACGTAAAACAGCCTTAAAGTTCTTTGTCTAGACATTTTTGCTTGTCTGTTTAAAGCTTCCTAAATGGGTACCACTGCCATGATACTTTATGGCATAGGGTTTAATCCAGGGCAGAAAGAACAAGGATTCAGGCCAAGGTATTGTGTGGCATTCCTATCGGGACACTGCTATACTTCCATATTTGCAGAACATTTCATAATCTGTTGTTGTGAAAGTGTGCATCCTGTTAAACCATTGGGATGACCACCTAAAGGGTATAATTTAAGACTGGTGCACTGGGACAAAGTTTGATTTCTTCAGAGGCACACTGTATGAAAGACAGACAGTTGCGCAGCACTCGACAGAGGAGACAGACTGGTATTTATTGTGGATTACAATGAAGTGAAAATGTGGATATCCTGCAACTCAAACACATTGGCACCAGGTTTGCCTGTTTTTTGTGCAGGCCTGTGTACATTCCACTCTGCTACAATGTGCTGCCCATATGAGGAACATCCCAAAACACAACAAACAGAGGGAAGGCTTAGACGAGGGCCAAGGTGTTCCTCTCCTACCCCCCACCACCACATGATCCACATAAATAAACTTGTGTAATTAGCACCTTACTAAAGCAGGCAAAGCAAACTGAGTTATCCTTATCAGAATTTTGAGTTAACCCAATAACCAAATGGTAATCTACAGTGAATTAAGTCGTTTTTAAATATGACCATTTGTGTTGAGACAGAAGATTCATATTATATTAACACACAATCAAATTAAAAACCTTAAACCCTAAACATCTTGAAATGTAATACAATAACCATGATTTTCAAAATGCAACTAAAAGTATCTTTTCTTTACCATATGCGGTACTTTAAATCCCTTGCACAGCGCAAATCTACAAAGAGTTTTAACAATGCACACTGGCACAGATTAACACTTTTGACACAAGCACTGTGGAGCCATTATACTATCGGCTCTCTTGATGCCCTATCCCTTGAGATTCAGCACAAATTGTCTCATCTGAGACAACCACTATGGAGAGTTACCAGTTGACAAATTAGCACCCAACCAACACAAATACATTTCCCCTCCTGGTAAGTAGTACAGGATTAATTTGGAACCGTTCCGCCTGAGTAATTGAATTAACCGTGACAGTGCGCTGGTTCATTAGGCAGAAGGGGAATGAAGCTTGGTATAGCACCCTTCTCCACAAAGACCCTGTAGGACATCTCTTCTGAGCAGTGGAGGAAAAGCAGGGATGTTAAAGAAACGGAGGTGAGGTCACACAGAGTTTAAACTGTTTTAGCGCAATTAGCCTCTTCGCCCAGGCTATTTATACCACTGACAATGAAACCGAACGCCACCTTCCCTGGCGGAGTTGCACCAATAAAATCAACAGGGAGACTCACAGGAAACCCAACGCTGACTTCCCTTCTGACCATTCACTGAGCTGAGAAAGGGCCGGCTTCCTGTTTTTTTTGGGGGATGGGGGTGCCTGAGGAACCTGGCCCAGCTGGCTTCTCAGGACGAAGGGATCGATCAACCTTTTCGACAGGGGCGGACCCGTTGCGGCTGACCCGTTCCTAGGAAACAAGGGGTACGTTTCCCTTGCTGTGATGGACATCAATACCTGTGGGGTAGCTGTCATTCTGCAGTGTCCCAGGCTGAAAACAGTATGGAGCTCCCTCACCCCTGCAGGGGAAGGGGAGGCTGGTGACAGAAGCATTCATAGCTGCCAGCAGTGAATCATGGAGAGGACTCACTTTCCCTGGAGGTTAATTACACGCTGCAGTGTACGGTCAGAGACAGGTGGCACTTGTGCTGTTTCGGGCAGGGGAAAAAAAAAAAAAAGATAGGAACTTGTGGAGGGGCATGCCAGATGTTTCCAATTGGTCAGAGTGGCAAACTATTTTCCAGGCCTCTGAAAGCCCTTCCCTGCATTTAATGGTGATTACAATGCTTTCGGCCCTTACTAGAATCTCCAAGGGTAAACTGCCAGGCAAGGTTCGTATTTCATCCCAATGGAAGTGTGTGAGAGTGAAGAATGTTGTGTAGGTGTTTTTTTGGAGTTAACCTCCAGCTCACTGCCCAGTGAGGTTAGGTCTAGACAGCATTATTTGACAAATTCATTTAAAGGCTTCTCCTCCACTGGCAATACAGCCTATGCTTCTCTGTAATGGGTCACTGAATCCTACAATCCCTCCAAATCCTGACTAACTGCCCCTGGGCACAATCAGGCTCCCTGTCGCTTACATGGCCTTGAGCGATAACCTTAACGCTGTATCCTGCTCACAGAGCAGAACCAGAGCACGACCAGCTTTTCCATGCTAAGCTACATTTTCATGGTCCTTATAAAAAAAATGTAAAAGCCTATGCAAACTATTGATTTACTTACAATAATGCAACTAGGAATTTCCATCAGCCTTTCAGATTATATATACAAATTTTTTTCATTTCAAAAAAGAAAACCAATTTTGGACACACGCATTCCACATTTTATCTCTCTGAATACATCTGTGCAGCCATTCAAAGGGTGCATCAGGAAAAGTGAGATCCAGTGTCACCTGTGTTTGATTGAGCCATTTTACAAACCTTTTCGTGTTTGTGTTGGCACAAGATAAGCAATTAAGGTACAGACACAACAATGGCGAGTCTGAGCCAGGAGAATGCTGCTGCGCATGTAGCTTTGTTATAGCGGTTGCAGTTTTATTGATGCAGACACTGTTAAAAAAAAAAAAGGCCGGGGTGCTGAGTGCTTCAAAATCCCAACAAATGGACCTCAAAAATCAATACAAGTCAAAAAGAGACCATTCATCAACCTGGTGTGTTTTTCCCTGCCCTGAAAGGGGACATGTTTCCAAACCAGGACAAACAAAGGACAGCTTCTTGATGAGGGGAAAAAAAGCTGTCACTCTTAACAAGGATTGATTCAATTTGTCCAGACGCATCAATCCAACCCTGCCACCCCCAAAAAAACCACACACCTCTTCAAATCTCCATCTCCATGGGGTGAAGACAGAAGGAGTTATCTTTACCCAAACCATATGGCATCCCTCCTCGCCTCGAGCCAGACGCCTTATCTGCACCAAACGAGCCTTTTAATGACAGAGCTTTCACTGCTAGGAGCCACTGGGAGCAGAGCGGGATCCAGGGGACTGTTGCTAATCTGATTTTACGAACGTGAGCGCTTTGCCTTTCGCCCGTCATGCAGCGCAGACATCCTGACATCCACTGCAATGAACCGATGGCTGTGATTCTCTTTGTATGGGAAGCCTTGAAATGCAAACCATACAGCAGGTATACACAGAGAGACTGGAAAAACAGGCTGGAAGCATATCTACAGCTTGCCACTCACATAAATTCAATTACCCTGAAAGAAGGCAACTAATCTATTAGCAAAACAGAGCACTACAATCAGAATCTTAACTTGTGAATTCATTGTGGTACTGATGTGTTTACGACAGCACTGTGTGAAGGAGTGACACGTGTTCAGATGCAGCCCATTGTATGCTGAGTATGCCACTATTCCTGCAACTTCTTTAGATATACTTCTTTACTTTTTGCAAATCCCTCAGTAAAAGAGCCTCTGTTAAGTGATGTAATGTAATGTAATGTAATCACTAATTGAAAAAATTAGTAAATACTTTTTTGCCAGAGTTTCCATATAATTAAGATGATAATGACCCATTGCCGCAATAAAACCAGCAGCTAGAATACAAAGAAAGGGAACATGGATTCTTCAAAGTGTTGCCCTCTGGGCTGCTTCGGGAGGGAGAGCCTCACCCTGGCCGTGATGGGAAAGGGTTAATTGGTGGGATGGGGCAGCTGTGTACTGCTGTTCCAGCTTCTCTCTATTCTCAACCCCACCCCCAAACCTGCCCCCCCACCACCAGGGAATGTGGATTAAATTAAAGGGATTCCGTATGATGTCATAGGGGAGGTGGCCAGGGAGCCCAGAAGACCCACCCACCAATCCAGAGTTCTCAGCCCCCAGTCTGAAGGCTGATCTGTAAACACCTTGTTATCAGCACCCTGTGGCTATTGTTTGTTTCCAGCAGCACGGCTTCTGATACCAGCTCCACCACTGCCATACGTTTCCACACATCCGCATGAAAATGCCTTCGGAATCTGCCGAAGGACTTTTGAACACGCAGTGCGAGGGTGCTGCCAAAATCTTCATCTTCATCAACTTCATCTGTTAAGACATTTAAAGACTGCCCTGACATCTTGACCTGATTTGCATGAGCCCCTCATTCCTCTGTTTGCAAAGACCTGGCCCCGAACCTTCCTTAATACGCTTTCATCTATGAACACTTTTTTCTCCCACAGTGGGCCTATTCAATGCACTTTTTCACTTGTTTTCCTCCTTTCACCTGAGCTATATTGTCTCCAGGTGTGACAATGCCAGTCTTCAGAGAATACAGATTTCCACTGAACCTTCTAAATGGATGCCACGTGTTTCCCCACAGATAAGTCTGTCCTGTTAGTCGGGATTCAGCATCGCTTTATTCATTTTACACTCAGGGTCCAGCAGCCACTGGTGAAGGTTCCAGTGAAAAGGCCAATGTCAGCTCCTAACACCAGCAGGCGAGATGAGACAGCCCTTGCTGCATGCAAATTCTCCCCTCGGGGGGGAAATGCCTGTGCATTACAAGATGGCATATTTTGTCGACTTGCATATCAAATCAGCGTACTTTTGACCACCGGGCAACAGCATGTGTAAGTGGTTAAGCTAGGGAGGACCAGTAAACTGGGAAATGATGCTGTGGACATCATCCACCTAACAATATAACAATAACAACCACTTTAGCAGGCAATTAAGATGCAGCTGACATGGAACAATACACACTTGGAATTCAATAATGCTGGGACAACAACAGAGACTGGAGTCAAAGAGGGAGAAAAAAGGAAGAAACAAAGGAGAGTGATGCAAGAGCCTTAAAATGATGGTACTATATCTATGCCACCCACAGGCTGTGAGCAGATAAGATGAAGGCATCTGTTCTCAGTGATGCCTGCAGGCCACGGAGAGGAATGACTGTTTCTTATCAAGATTAAAAGTCCTCAAAGCAACGAAACGCTACTCAGCATTTATTATAAGAACAAGCAATTAGCATAATTAAGTGGTCTGTTCTGACAAAGGGGGGTTAGGATACCCCCGACATTAATGACACTGACACGGGGGGTAAATTTGCTGCAGCAAATGGCTGAGTGTTTAAGAATGCAATCATTGCATAAAATCAGTACAATTACCCTGTGATTGTTTTTTTATGGGAAGGGCAGTATGTAAATTCTGAGACTTCATATACGTCATCGAAACGCGAGCGCATCTATATACAAGACTGATTGCACTAGCCCAGCTATTTCGGCATCACACTATTCAACCAACCGAAGTTGTGCACCAGCGTGCCCCTAAGTCGGTAACAACATACTATTTTGGTACTTCTGGTGGGACAATGTTTGATAATTATAATTAAATGAAGACATTGCAAGCAAGCAAGTCCTGTTTTAGCCAGAACAATTTATCTCCTAGTGTGGCTAGACGAGCGCGCGGGCTGACACTTGATTTATGGTGGCACGGGAAAAGGGACCACAACTACAATGTAGCGTGTTTGCTTCATTCATGACGGGTTCATACTCAATCCATAAACTGCTCAATGGCTAAAAGCATGAATCCAAATCAAGACATAAACCACAAATCCATAACAATCTGCAAAACGATTTCGACAGTATGTTACGATCTCACCGCCTTGGAGTTTTTTCTTTGCCTTAATATAACTTGTATTCCAACATTTCACAGGTTAGCTAGCTACACTAGCTAGCGTGTAGGCTACGTGCTCTACAGTTGTCATCATCGGATCAACACCAGGAATAACGAATGTGTACCTCTAGTCGCTTTTAAAGTGTCTCGCGTAAGGTAGAACAGCCAGTTAAAATACAGGCTACGGAAAATGCAAGTTAGCTAGTTTGCTAGAGCTGATGAACTTCACTTTGGCAGTGCGTGCAGCCTATGTTGTTACATAGAATTGCAATTTACGGTTTCTCACAACCTGTATGAAATGGGAAGCAGTATTTGTTAAGAGAAAACATGGGAACCGACACAAACTTACCGACTGAAGGAAAAGCAGTGTCCGCACGTAATCCCTCTCGGTGTTCAAGATCTCATTTAAAACGCAGAGCCTCAAACGGAGCTGGCGATCGGAATCCTTTGAGTTCTGTACACCGTTCTCTTGCTGCCCTTCCTCCTCCATGTTTACCTTCTCTATCCTTTAAATTTGGAACACAATCTCCACTGAATGAACAGCTACTCGCGTATTTCAATAAATCCAAGGTCTTAATCCATACCGCTACACCAGTGCATCTTCAAACACCCGACTAAGGATGCGCTGTTTGAGTCTTGGTCAGTTTCGGAGAAACTTCCCCAAAGTAAGAAAACAATGACGCCAAATTCAAAACATTCCCCTGGCTGTTCTTTCCACGTTTATGTAACTAAAAAGCAGTGAACAGACTAGCAAAGAGCAAGTGCAGGCGATTTGTATTGGATTAAATTCTTCGGACCAAAAAAGCTCCAAAAGTTAATTAGTACATTTCTTTAGAGGTGGATGAAAAAATGGCTCTTGAATGCATGTCCACCAGCAGTTTGATAAGTCGAGAACATAAAGCACCGTATACGCAGAGAGTTCTGCAAGCGAAAACGCCAGGCTAAGCAACGGCACCGGGATCTTCAAAGTTGCCTCCTTTAGCCCCGTGTAGAGAGCACTGAGGGTGCTAGACTGAAGAAGCAGAAGAGCTACAGTGCTGTAGGGACCGTCTATAAATTATCACCTTTTACACAAAGTCAAGTTGCGCAGTTGCAGCAGGCAGAATGCAATATATTTTCAATTAAAAAAAATAACACGTGGCGTTTTCACTGTAGATCTATTCATTTACCCATTTCATAAGATCTCACAGTCTGTTTATTATCATTTTTTGCTTCGTAGGCCTATTTGTGGCCGTTTAGAATTAGGCTAGAAGCATTGAGAACTGGTTGCTAAAAGTTCATTGTGGTGCGCTAATAATCACTATTCTGTGAGACATTGCTTAACCAACCACAATATAAGTTAATTTTTCTGTTACTGTGTGATTTGTCATGAATGAAAAATCTTATTGACAGAAATACCCCCACTTCTCACCATATGCAATTTTTATTGCGCGATAACCCCTAGCGCGGGTTCAGTGTCCGTGAATTTTTTGTTAACTTATACCATTTAACCGAAAATAATACATTTTATGCATTATCACAAAAGAGCAGTTAACACAACAAAATATAACAAGAGAAAGGGAAATGTTACTCGTGCGTTAACATGTTACAACAGTAACCTGTATTTCTAAATTGTTTTGATGGAGTCAATGTGTATGGTCAAGAGAGATAAACTCGTTAACTTCGGTTAACAAACATTATGCCATTCACAGGAAAATAATTTGACATGAAATTTAATTTACATCTGTTTACGTGAAATACTTAAAAAAATCGGAAAAGCTTGTGCATTATCAGCCATTTGTCATGATGGCACATTTCAATAAAAAATTAAATTTAATCGTGTGGGCTACACAAAACAGTTACGAAGTGCTAGTCGTCCAGTTTTCACTGCCCTCTTCACTGCGAAAACATGAACAAGTAAATGCACTCCAAAAATCATTTTGCAAACATACGTAAATCATGAAAATGAATTTGAAGAACTCCGCGACGGTTTATTGGAATAAGAAGCTATGATTAAAGTTAGAAATATTAGAAAGCCCCAAGGCTGTTATTTCATTTAGAATTTGCATAATTATATCACTGTGTATTGCGCAGGCTGGATAAAAAGTCTGAAAACGCGGGTTCAGAGAGAAAGCAGTACCCAAAGGAGGACATATCATCCTTAATAACGTGTTAATTCAATTTTTTATGTCAGCAGATAAAATGTTCTGAAGCCATACATTACAAATAAGTTCTCTGGGAAACATTTCTTTCTTTCAAGGGAGATATGTCGACACTGTAGCCTAACGTAGGATACGCCAGGGAATGTAGACAGTATTACAGGCTTTCAGTCATTCGGTGACCTCTGCTGGATTCATGACTAGTTCATATTTAGGAAGTGCTTTTTAACATTAGTTGTCATCCAAAGCTAACATGTAAACCTTTGGAAAATTGATGTTAACATATTGGAATTCAAAGTAAAGAGATTTGCATGTTCCTGGAGAAATATACATAAAACTATGTAATTTTCTATAACAGTAGGCTATATAATATAGAACGTAATGTTTTGTACGTTTATCGACAGTGCACCGGAATCTTTCTTGGGGGACAGTGAGAAAACTGTCTTCAAATTTCATGTGCTTCAAACGAAGCACAGCCCAATTAACGACTTTTTTCAAACTTTTTTTTTTTTTTTTTATCATCAACAACATCCTGTTTGGGTCGCCATACACGTGTAGTCTGTGCACAGATAAACCGAAAAAACGCCTATAGGACGACCACAGCGAACAACTCCACCCAGCTGTAGACATTTCATAATCGTTAAACCAAAACCATAATGAAGGTTCACACAATTGATTACCGTTGGGTAAGGCACCCATCATTTTGCAAAGTAGAACCGCTGAATTAAATGTGACTATACTAGTGTGACTCTGTTCTAGTTAACGCACAAATAATAACACTCATCACCAATTCGCCATGGCATAGAAAACAGACTAATGTCAGAATGACAAATTTTCAGACAAGCTTTTCTTTTGAATTCAGTCACCGTCGCCTCTCTGTAATTTCGAGCATAGTTATGCAAAACATAACGAAAAAAATAGGCCACCGTTCAATTCGGATGTGGTTTTGGGTGTTAAAATGAAGTGAATGTCATTACTTCTAACTCTACCAATCCGGTGTTTGCGTTATTCACTGTAAAATCGTTCTTCATTTTCTAAAAAAAAGATGAACAGGACAGTGCACAGTAATGATACTGGCAAGATTTTAAACAAGGAAACACATAACTGGTGATTTAGACTCAATCATAAACCAGACAAGGCAACGGAATGTTTTGGTGGATTAGAATGCCCCCCGGTGGTTCCGAACGATACTACAGATGGTTAACTTCCGTCATTTTACTTTCAACTTTTCAAAGTATGTATCCTACAAACATATAGACGATGAATTATTAATGAGTTATAGTTCTAGCATGTACTAAAGTCAGAAGTGGTATGTTAAAAAGTACCAAGGACCACAAGATCATCTGTTTTAACACAAGTCATGGAGCAAAGCCTTATAAGAAATTTTCTAAAAAATTTATTTAATACATATGCATTACATTCAATATCCAATGTGTTTCTTTTGGACACATTATTGGCATAAATACAAACATGAGTTTTAGCCCCCTCCTAATACAGACAACTGAAATTTACTTCACATTTTCATATTTATACATAGTCCTCCTTCTCTATTCAACTGAATGAAAGCCTCCAGTATTTACAAAAAGAACAAAAAAGTAACAGGATCAAGTTTCATCTGTGTTAAAACTGAGACTGTGCGTTGTATCTCTTGCACACAGTGGATGTAATATTACACCTTTCAGTGATTTTTCGTGAGACCATGTGCAAAGGCAACATGGAGCACATTCAGCAGGTTTCCAACTTAACTATTATTAATTACGATAAAAATGCATACTTCAACAGTTATCTGCATTCACATTCCATTCCTTAGCTGAAGCCTCATTTGAGCAGTAGTCTTTGGGTGATCTAAAATCTAAGACCTTACTGGTTAAAAAAATTATAAAGGCCAAGACAGGAAAACAGGATAAAAACATTTGTCATTATTTTTGACCTTAACAGGGGTAAATAAATGTAATGTTAACTACACTCTTCTGATAATCTGACCAATGCGCTGATTTAGAATAATCCAATCAAAATTCAAAAATGCATTGAGACAAATGTATGAGAAACTACAATATGAAAGTAATTCAAAAAGACAGATCTTCTCCAACACAGAAAATCAAGAACAGGTAAATTACTGACGCTAATCAAATGTGAAGGAATAGGACTCTAATTTCCATTAAAAAGTTAAAAAGATTCAAAAAACAAACAAAAACAACATAGAGCTATTAGTACGCCTATGATCTAACACAGCCAGCATGAAGTCATGGAGGCATATTCTAAGACAATGTCACGGGCAGGTACGCCTTTAACCCTAACCGAGTTCTAAAATACGACTTAAGCCCTTAAACACATCAAACTCCTCAATGCAGGGCAGGAGTAAACATCAAAATGAAAAATAAATCAGGCACAAAAGAATATTTTAAGGGAGGAACATGTAGCCACACCTGGTAACAACTGGTAATGAGAGAAGGCCAGGCTTCTCTTTGATGAGCTCACTGCAAGGCCAGGAAGAACCTGTGGAGAAGCAACTGCCTCTACACTCTCAGGTGCGCTCTGATCCTGAATGCCGAATTCCATTTAATTAAGGACAGGAACCCATTTCACCAGCTAATGAAACGGGTTTGTATTTCACCATCCATTTACAAGCGTACACAGAGCAGCAAAGAGAGGGATGACAAGTGTAGCTTTACGACCGGTGACATTTGTCTCGTCATTCCCCGAACTGGTAACTGATCAAACCTGCAGGCCAATGAAACACAACTGCAGGACAGAGTGGGTGACGTAACATCACAGTGACAGATGCCACACAGTGTCCAGTGTCAGACGATGCCGTCTCAAATGACTTTCACTAAACGTTTTTTCCAGTAAGATCGAGTGTCGCTTTCAGTGCAAAAGAGATAAACAATGTAGAACAACATCTGAATTGCGCAGTATTAACGCCTAATATGGAGGTTGTTCGGTTGAAGTGCATCGAATAACAAACAAATGTACATGAACACAAAATATGACAGAAACTACCTGAGATTACAGACACTGACATTTGAGATTTGAACTAAGGAGCAAAGGGGAGGGGTCTGGGTTTTCAAAAGGTCTGGGTTTCTCAAAAGGATGATTTAAAGGTTGATTTGTTTACCCACCTACTGCTCACCTCACACTGTCTTGATTATCACTACAGTATAATTCTGGATTAAAAATGTTAGATTTTTTTTTGTAGTTACCTAAACCCCTAATCAATTTTCACCCTGGTCTTGAAAGAGTTCCTGGAAGAAGACACATGGATAAGACCTCTTCCTGTGTAGAGAGTAGAGGTGGGAAGTGAGGCTGTATGGGAGGTGGAAAGGTGGACACGAGGAAGGCGGGGTTTTTCAGAGTAGCCATATAACACTCTGCTGTTTTTGTAAACCTCTGTTTTAAAGGACGTGGCGGCTAAGTGCTGATATAAATAACACAACGGTTTTATAAATATATAGGATCTGCGCAGTCTGTGTAAAAGCAGCTCCTCTGCGGGTCACAGGTTGGGGCTCCTCTCCCCCACCTCCTGGAAGAGTGAGGTATAGAACTCGGGCTCCAGCTGCTTGTTGCGGTAGCGGCCGACAATGTCTGTGATCTTCTGCTTCCGCCGCACGTGGGGCGGGTTGTAAGAGTCGCTCTCCAGCCTCTTCCTCCGGCACACGTTTATGACCGTCTGCCTCACCAGGAACCCTGTAGCAAACGGAGATACAAACAGGAAGATCAGACACTCCTTAGCTGTTGCCTCACCCCCCATGTAACCAGAAGCCAGCAGGAGAGCAGGAAGACTGCACTGATAGCTGGACTATCTTTTCTTTTAAAAGGTATCTGAAGGGGTTCTGATCATTTTCTTGACATTTATCTTAAAATGTACATCTAATTGGAGCTCGAAATGAACACAAATTAAGCTTAATCATTCAAAACTTTGTTTTTCTGAAAAAAAAAAAAAAAAAAAAAAAGATGATGAAGTACTTGGAAATTAGCTCCAGGGTAACTGTTTCAATGTTGAACCTGTAAGTGAGCACAAGTCAATGGTAGTTATAAATGTTTGGCAACCACCTATTTTTCCTGGGTTCTGTGTTATCACAGGACTGACCTGCAGTCGCTGCCTTTTTAATCTGGATAGTTTATGTTACCCCCTCCCAACAGGATCCTATTCTCACCCAGGGCTCTTCTGCTGACCACCATCCCGTCCACTAGCGGGATGGCCATGCTGAACTTCCCCGCAGCTCCGTGCAGCTTCATGCGGAACAGGCCGGTCTTCAAAGGGTGGATGAAAATGACCGGGACTTCCTTTTCCGACGCCATGGGCCTGAGGGGAGAGGTGGGGCAGGGGAGACATCAGAAACGCAGGCCCTCCTCTGCACTTCCTGTGCTTGGAGTGTGCTCGGAGATAAGGCCGCGGGGGGTTTCTCGCCCCAACAATGGCTCCATTCTCCAAACGCCCCAACCCAACTCTTGGATTAGATGCTGCAGGCATAGAAGGGGCAGATTGCTACTACTTTAAATCACATCCATGAAGCCCCTGCAGGAAAGGACCTTTGAAGGGGCTGGCTTTCATTTGCAGCTGCAAATATGCTCCCACAACAAAGTGCACGTGTGGTTACGCTCATTAGTGGTTTCATGAAAAAACACGGGCAAATACATGGAAGCCCTCCTGCATCTGTAGCCATGCAGTGTGCACTGCGTTGATTTCTGAGTGAGGCAGGGTGAAGTACCTGCCAGAGGCGCTGTTGTTCAAGGCAGTTTCCACCCCAGTGCTAGTCTCTGCCAGGAGATCTGAAAGGGGGAAGTGTTCTGGAACACAAAACAAGAGCAGACCGCCTGTCAAGCCAGTATTCACTCTATAGCCGACCCTTCCAGGATATGAGAACTATATTAATAACCTGAATATATGGTGTCCACTTGTTTCAGATTAATTTAACATGTTGACTACAGCTGGTTAGTAATTGGTCGTTCTGAGATGGGTTATCAAAAACATTAAACAAGACTGCATTCATTAATCAAAGTAGTTTACATAGCTCACCTTTTACACATCCATTTAAACAACTGTATATCCTATACAGTATATACTTAAGAAGTATATTTTAAGTACCTAGCTCAAGGATACAAGAGCAGAGTTCTGTTCCTATTCCTGGTCCTGTTCTTTAACCACTATACCATCCTGTTGTTTACTATTCTGCAAATTAAATGTAACAGCAAAAAGAGAATTGAAATTGAATAAAGTTTTTTTTTTCTTACCAATATCATCATAACTCTCCATCCAAACCACCAGCACTTTAGTCTCTGGCCCCAGAGGTGGTACTGTCCTTCCTGTGGGCAGTTTCTTACTCTTCACAGTGGGACTCTAACATACGAGCAAAAAGGCCACAAACAATTTAACACATCATGAATCATCGCTTTGCAGCTGAAATTTCAACAATACAGACACTCAACGGAAACACATTTCATTAGGTGACTATCAGTTCTTAAAAATGAAGTAACTCACATTGTGACAGACCATTCTGTAGTGAGTCTGCAGACTGTTGCAAAATAATACACAAAGACTTCACAGAGCTGATCAAGAGACTTAAAAAATGAAATTGCTCTGCTAAAAAAACTCCACCCAAAAACAGCTGTTGGTGGGTGGTAAAACAGGAGGGTAGGAGATTCCAGCCTGGCTCACCCTTTGAGAGGGCCCAAGGTTATCAGAGAGGGTCGAGTGGAGCTCCAGCGTCAGGTTCGGCTGTTTCAGTGCAGCAGGTAGCAGGTCGGCCTGGGAGTCGGTCTCTGTGGTGGGCTCACTGGTTTCTGACGATTCAGCTGCAGCCAAGAACAGACAAAAGCGTGTTAGTTCTGAACCCTGTTGTGCAGAAACACTGTGGGGATATAATGTATAATCACTTACATCAGCATGAGTGGTATGAAACCATTAACGATGAGCAACAAGTCAGGTCAGGACATCTTACTATAACCTCTGTTAGCCAAATTATTCATATATGATATTTTGAAGCAAAATCAAGATAGAAGGAAGTTTGATTCCATATGCAGTGACCCTGGGCAACAGTAAATATGCAGTGTAGCTAAACATGTACTCATTTTTTATTTTTCCCAGTTAGCATAGCTTACATTTTCTGTACTGTAATTTGCTGGTGTTGGATATGTACAGAAACCCTTCATCTCTCTGAAATGGCAGTGCCTTCCCAGGGCAAAGGTTCAAAACAGAACCTTCACACTGCAAGTCCTGTTAACCACTACGTCACAATGCAGCCTAAATGTGCTGGGAATCGGGGAAAAAATGCCAACTAATCAAAGGAACAAATCAGATGTTGTGAATGACTGTGAATCACTCACTAGATGTGTCCGTTAGCGAAGGGACGACAAAAGCGATCTCCGTCAGAGCATCTGCGTAGTACAGCACCCTCTTCTCCCCGTTGAACAGGCCCCCTCCGGAATCCTCCAATGTAACGACCTCCTCTGCTGGAACAGAACGGAGCTGTCAGAGCCACATATGACATGGGAACACCCCGCTGCGGCAATACCGGTGACCCCGAGTGAGAGGACCTCTGCAATACTGACTCTGTAAGGGAGGTTGGTGCCCTCTACTGGTAACTCTGGGTTTGAAGTTGATTCCCTACACTAATGACCCTGTAGGGGATGTGGTGCCCTCTACTGGCAAGACGGGGCATAAGATTTGTGTCTAACACAGATGACCCTGAGTGTGAGGTTGGCACCCTGTGCTAGTGACTCTGGGCAGGAGGTTGGTGCTATGCACGGGTGACCCCTGGTGTGACATTTGTCTCTTCACCTTGTGGCTGGTCCTCGTCCTCGCTGCAGGCGTTGATGGACCAGCTGGTGTCCACGTTCCCTGTCCAGCCCGGGTGACGGCCTACTTCCACCGGCCAGCCCAAGGACAGCAGAAATTCCAGGAAGTGGTGCTGGACATTGGCAGAGGAGTCCACGTTCCGCAAGATCTGCAAAGGACCAAGAGACTATCAGCCAAACAACTGGGCCCTCTGCATGTGATTTCACAACACCAGACACTATTGCATTAAATAGAAGGCAGCAGGTAGTGTGCTTTAGCATGTAGTAGCATTCAACGCATTTTGAGAGAGCCAATCAAGTATCTCTGTAATAAACAAAAATTCAATCTATTAAAACCTATATTGCTCCAGGGATAGGCTTTTACATAATATAAATGCACTTGTACAAATGTATCACTTTTTTTTCCAAACTTCAGAACACTCAAACATGATCAAGTTCTTTCAACAAGATCAATGAAGATGTGGTCTGGCCTGAATTGATGCTGTTCAAATGTAGAGGTAAGCTGCACTGTACAGCAGTTTTGTCCTCATTACAGTCATGTACTGATACAATTCCTGTCCCGATAACATCCTGCCAGCCTATCACCTGGTGATGGGAGACTAAGGTTTCACAAACCCCATAATGGGTGGAGCTAGCACTTGCTATCAATCGCAGACTTGTACAAGCCAATAAAAAGACACTAGTATCAACAGCAAAACAATATGACTGGTCACCAACAGGATCTTACCTCCTGGCTGCTCCTCTGCCCCGCCCTCACGTAGAAAATGAAAACTGTGTCAAAGGGCCGGCATGGGAGCAGATCAAGATACTCAATGTCTTCAAAAAAACCAGACATGGCCGAGTCCAGTGCAATCAGATGAGGAGGTAGGCGGCTGCTGCCTTGTTCCTGAAAAAACAGTTACATAGAGGTTAGGGAAGTGGACTTCCAATCAGAAGGTCAAACATGGAGACATAAGGTGTAGTACTTTTCAGAAAGGTAACCTTTTGAGAAAGTAGTCAACCTAAATAGCTTTGGTAAAATTCCAACCATACAAATTGCTATCATGTTTGTGCAGAACACACACACAGACACACAGGGGGCACTGCTGCTGTGCCCATGGGAAAGATACTTAACCCAAACTGCATTAATAAATACCTAGCTGTACATAAATGAATAATGTAAAAAAAGTTAAGCCATGGAAGTCACTCAGGGTAAGAGCGTATATAGCAGATATACAAAAGGTGTACCTTCAGTGCTTCTAGCGACAGGAAGCCGAGGTGGGAGAGGAAGAGGCGGGCGGTCTGGAACTCCTGGGCGGGTGGAGGGGGTCTGCAGTCGGTCAGGGGGTCGGGGAAGCTCTTGTTCCTCCACAGGTCCTCACATTGCCTCTCGAGGGCCAACTCGTACTCCACCTGCTTCACCATCACGCTCTGCAGCCTCTCATGCTGCATCTCCAGCTGGGGGGGTGTGTCACAAAAAAAAGGCAAGTGTTTTTTCTTGCCTTCTGCACAGCTAAACCCTGCCTCTAGCTCTAGCTAACTCCACCTCTAGCTAACTCTGCCCTGATCACCCATCACCCAGGTCCTGAATTCCTGAATTTAGCTTGGCAAGCATTTGCCATTTCTCTGCATGCCAAACTCCTTAGGCATTATAATGAGGTTGTTATGCTGAGTGCTTATTCAGTGGCCCAAAGTGCTTCCCCCAACTAACGTAGCTTCATTTTGTAACAGTGGTGTGGAGATGAGGTGATGACCCCACCAACATTTATGCTCAAGCAGGACAAAAGGTTCAGGCGGGCGTTTCCCTCTCACCTCCTTGTTCACAATGTCGTCCAAGTCTGGGATGCTCACGTCCGCCTTCACGAAGGGGATCTTGTACACCTCTTCTGGGAAGGCCCTGTGCTTGACGTTGAAGCGAATTCCCACGTCATTCTTGGGGGTCGGACGGCCTTCAGGGACAAACACCTGCAGCAAAAATAAAAATGGAGAGAATGGTTGCGAGCATGAGGATCTATAGCAGCACGTTCAGAGAAATGAAGAGACAGTGAAAAAGAGTATGATATGGACAGTCGTTCACAGCCTTCAGTAAAGCTTAATCTTTCACGTTATGCCCATTTAAATGGCAACCAAAGCTGCCACAACCAGTTTACCTTACCACTGTAATTTGTAATGATCTAATGGGAGGATGAAGGTATTCTTAAATCAGTTGATATCATTATTTCATAATTGAGCTAAGGGAAAGCATGTGGTTGGATGCACCAAGCACCCATCAATGATCCCTAAAAGGCAGGTGCTTGGTACTTTTCTGACCCAACTGGTTTTACCTTCTCATAGGTCCACAGGTGTCATTCAGATCTAAGGATTGTAGGTGTGTCTTACCTTCTGATTGGCCCGTGCCGTCCTGGGCTGGTGGTGCAGCTGCATGGTCCATGCGTATCTGCCGGACATCCCTCGGATCAGCACCGTCAGGGATGGGCAGGGAGCTGCTGGGAGTCACAAAGCAGTGATTCAAAATGCCACAAGGTCACAGAGGACAGCGCAGACTCTCAGTAGACTGGCACACAGCAAACAGCGCAAACCAGAAGAAAGCAGACAGCGTAGACTATGAGACAGTGTAGACTAGTACACCACAGATGGCACAGACTTATAGTTTTGAGCAAGATGTCTGTGGAGTTTATACTTTCTACCTCAGTGTACAACATAAGTTGATATTTGTTTGGATGTGTATGAAACTTGAGGTGTTCTCAACAGGACTCTAAAAAAGCACCAAGGTCTACTCTATGAGAATGTAAATCTGAGGGAAAGCGCCTGACTGGACATAACAAACAATGATAAAAGAATTTTGTGTAACTGGTACATTCAGCTAGATGCTTTCCCCTTCACATAATAAGTTAATTTCAAATAAGGCTTCACATAATATTAATGTCTGGCTCCAATTTGATACAACTGCTAAATGATCTCTGTAAGATGAGCCTACAGTTACGTTTCTCAAAGAACAGCACAAGGTGTTCTTGACTGGACTGGGCTTTAGTGCACGCCCCTGCGGTCGGAAGCGGTCGCGTGCGATCAGGAGCGGTCGCTCACTCTGCTCGTTCCCCAGTGGCTGCTCCAGCATGGCCAGGATGACCGAGTTGTCCAGGACGAAGTAGCGGAAGTTGCCGCAGCCGGTGGCGCTGAGCCTGGAGCACTTGATGAGCGTGTCCTCATTCAGCAGGCTGCAGAGGGACGCCGGGCCGCTGGGGGACGGGAACGCGCCCAGGACCTGCATGATGCTGCCGTGGGACGCCAGAGGAGGGAGGAGGTGCGCAATCACACCCAGCCGTGTTCAGTGAGCACGAGGACCGTGAGGAGAAACGTGACATAAGGAACGTCAGGGTGTACTTTCAAGGAAAACATGTCTGTCCGCATTTCAAATTAAACGTGAACCCTCAGGAATGTGTTTGATGTCTTACGTGCTTGGTACGTCTGACCAAACACTTTCACTGGGTTTTTAATCACAGAACCACCCGAGACAGGCCAGCAATCTAACAAATCCTAATATTAACCAGAAGGTTAGGACCTTATTGAATGTATCGATGAACAAATATGAATGTGGTTCAGAATACACAGCAATGCAGGCGGGTAAATCAATGGCTACATGCCTGAATAATCATTGGCTGCGATTGCTTTCATTTTGCTGCAGTCATTACTTCAGCACTCAGGCAGAGGGGCGTGTCCTCACCATGACAGGGTGGCCTCTGCCGCGTCCTTCACCCTCATGGAGGCGGGGTTGTGCTCCTTGTCCCCCTTGTACCTCACTTCCTGGTCGCTGGCCTTGGATTTGCTGCCCGATATTCCCAGCTCCACGATCTCCAGCACCTCGATCAGGCAGTCCTGTGGAGAAGGAGCGTGTCAACGCACACCCCAGCCAAGCGGCCGAGTCAGCACGCAGGCCCGCGTTCACACCTAAAACTCACAGCTATCTTCGGATTCCAAAAATAACGCCGATGTGCGAATGTTTACCCCATACTGTGCACGAGAATGAGCACAACCGCTGCTCTATTCAAACACGGCCGGGGTGTTATGCGTGGCACAGTGATAAGAAGCCTTCCTGTACATACTGTATCATTTGCACCTTTAATTAGAGGCTCTGCATGCTCCACTAAGCAACAGATACAATAGTTCTCTGTATGCAGATCCAGCTTGTCTTAGACTTATTGCATTGAATCTGAATTCACAGTCACTAAGCAAGGTGCTACTCTCACAATAACAGTAACGACACACATCAGAGTCAGAGAGGCACTGGTAGTGACTGGAGAAGTTGGGGGGTCGCTTCTAGCCATGCATCTGAATGGAAAACGGCTTTTCAAATCAAAGCACTTTCATCCATTTCCCTCTGCCACAAGCTATGGAGTGACACCTGCCACTGAATTCTAAGAGGCGAGAATAATTATCTCTCCCTTTGAATTCTAGGCACGTGCGCAATCGCACCCTTAGGCCTCCTCACACAGGGCTCCAGTTTCCGTCTGCTCGTAATATGGTCTAGTTCAAGCCAGTTACAACAGGGAGCAAGAGACGCTGCTGGCAGTCCTGCTAAGAAGCAGGTAGTGAAGCCTATTGTTAGCACCTCTTAGCATGCTAATGAGCATTAATTTCTATGCAAACGGGAAGGGCAACTGACATGTAGCACTTCCACTGCTCTGTTCCATTATCTCATCAATGCATATTAGCAACATGTTTAGCATTAAAGACAACAAGTGGCATCTCTCATTGCTCCATGAAATCAGCAAGCAACAAAGCCTCTGTTTTGAGTGCACCAATCATGCACCAATCATCAATTAGAGCAAAACAGATCTTACTGAACCACGTATATACATTTCATACAATTAGCACTTCTAACAACTCTAACACAATTCCATCTCCGCACACTTTTTGCCTCACAGTTCTTTCTCCTGTCACTATTTGTTTGTCTCCTCTGCCTGTCTATCCTTGAGTTTTCACCTCGTTTACCTTTGTTTTCTACTTTCCTTGACTTATTTAGTTGAGTTTAGTTGTTTAGGTTGCACTTAAAGCTTACCCCAAGGTCTCCTACACTACTGTAGCTTGGTTGCTGTTTCTCACTTGTAAGTTGCTTTGGATAAAAGCGTCTGCCAAATGACCTAAATGTAATGTAAATGTAGTACAACTGTACTGATGCGTTACACGTGAACAAAGCCTTAGCTTGTGAGAAAGAGATAGAGAGGGGAAAGAAAGAGAGAAAGAGAAAGCAAGAGAGAAAGAGAGAGAGAAAGAGAGGGGGAGAGGGGTAACCATGCCTTTTCGTCCAGCATGTTGGGGTGCTCTGTCAGCCACACACACAGGCACTGGAAGGCCGCCACAATCATGGAGTGCAGGTCCCGGGAGTGCTGGGGTGCGGGCCGGCTGCACTGGAACACAATGTACCCGCACACCGAGCTGACCGCCCGCTTCCTGTCTGCAGAATCCACCCCAGCCTTCACCTGAGCAAGGAGACCAGCCAGGACAAACCTGTCAATCACAGCACTCTCACCTCACTAAAAGGCCACCTAGGCCTGTTCTGTTAATCATGATCAGTACATTCCACTTGTGTTGACAGCGAATGCTGTCTGGACTGTTGTTACATTATGCACTTAACCAGAGTATGCATGTAACAGGAGTAAGTGGGATTAAAGGGGGCCTGCTGCTTACTATTCAATAAATGGAAGATTATGGAGTGTAATTATCTGCTATTCCATAATTGGGAACTGACTGAAATGTTTGAAGAGGAATCCCTGGAAAGCTATCCGACTGGCCATTCTAAGTCGATGTTTGGTAGGATATTTTCCTCTTAGAAATTCATCCTACCAAACATTTTCCCTGGTTTGTTACTTTCTTACAGGACCATCTCAAGTTCCTGTCCACAGTACAACAGTATGATGACAGAGGGTCTTCCCTTCGCTCTGGTGCAGGCTGCATTACCTTTGCCAGGCCGGACAGGAGTTCCAGGGCGGCCAGAGAGATGCTCATGTCGGGCCGCCACTGCGAGTTGAGCCTCTGGGTGACCAGGTAGATGGTGCGGGTCAGGAGCCCGGTGGCAGTGTCTGTATGGAGAGCTACCATATAACCCCAATACCACGCACCACCACAGAGAGGGAGAGCTAGGCATTAGTGACTACAAGCGGAGCGCACGGACAAGCAGCAGGTGCACACAGCCAATCAGCCAATCATCCCTCAGCAAAGGAGAGGACCACTCAGGCAGCGGCTGCCTTCACTGCTGTTAACCAATGGTCTTTATGTGGCCTCAGGGTCGAGGTCAACCTGACCACTGCGGTGCTTCACCCTTAAGTAACACATTTAGGCATAGAGTGCCACATTATGTAAAACATTTGAATATAAAAATTTGTAAGAAAAAGAAAGTAATGAGTGCATACATTCATCTCAAATCTAGGCACAAAGCACCACAGCGGTCTGATTTAACCCCTGAAGGGATGTGAATCGCACACACAACCCTTCGGCAACCAATGCTGAAATCTTAATGGTCGAGCCCGTGCGATGTTTTATGATCCACTTAAAGCTTGACAGGTCAGTGGCGAAAAGAGACAATCAACACACAATCAATCACTGCACAAGACTAACAACACGCAAACCCATTTAATTCCATAACAAAATGATTATGGAACGGTTTGTCAAATTTACAAATGCAATCATAAGATTTAAGCACTGCATTTCAACACAAGCTGACATCACAACATGTGCACAGTTCTTTCCCACACAGTCTTGGCCAGAGTAAGAGTTAATAAAGAATTACAGGATTAAACAGCTGTCGCCGCAGAAGATGTTATGACACAAATCTCACATTGTGTAGCAAAAAAAAAAAAAAAAATCTGGTTCATGCAATGAGGATTGGGGAGAAAAAAAATCAAAGGACCAACCCAATCAAAGAACTGCCTGCAACTTAGACAATTAGACCCGTCTGGATAACGGAGCTACACAGACTCCACTTCCGCTAAAACTGCATATTTTTCTAATGACCACATCTTTGTATCTCTTGATGTTGAAAGTTTTCATTAAAACAGGTCACAGTTGCCCTGTTACAAGATGCAGGTATTCAGCTCAGGAGATCATGCTGGCATGGCTAAGGTTACCACAGCACGCCTGTGCTTAAAGCCTGGCTGTTAGTGACAGAGGGCTTTCTAGACAACCTGCATATAAAATGATTCATTTACTTTATGTTTAACATGAAGAAAAAAAAGAAATAAAATTATTCATCCCTTCCCCCACAAAAAAGGCAGTCCCACACATCAAACAGCACAGCATCACTCCAAATGAGAAAAAAGGAGAGTTCGGTACACACAAAGGCTTTTCACCAAACACTCTCTGCATCTACATACCACTTTTACGGTGTCTGCTACAAAAAGGATAAATCCACAGTCAATTTCTTTTCTCTGCACATCTGCTTTGTCCTTACTGAGGCATTTGGGGACTGTGGAAGAGAAAACTATATACATAACAAATGAGCTGGCCTCAGTGTGGATTTCACAAAGTGCACAATCAATAGGGCTTTTGCTTAGTCTCTGTTCCGTAGATTATAAATTGCATAATAATATGAGTCAGATTAAAATGAGTTGTCGCTGGGACTGCGACCTACTTCCAAAAAGCAAACACGTGGCACACGGAGGGTGGAAACCAGAGTATTTGTGCGACACTGTCTGATGGTATGTTTAGACTCTCTGGCCTTTCATTTTATTTTTATGTCAACACACTGGACACATGGCTTGTTCGCAGACTGCCCAGACTCGCACAACATCAAGCCTAGCGCAAAAGCCCAAGGCGTGGCGTCGGTTTGTCCCTCCGGGCTTACCGTAGTCTCGGAGGAGCGCCTGCGCCGGCCGCTCGCTCTCCGGGGTGGCGGGCTCGGAGCCCCCCCCGCTGGCCGTGCTGATGCCGCTGTTGTTGCGGCTGTGGCTCTTGGCGGACATGTGGGCGCTATCTATGCTGCCCTGCGCACCCAAGCAAGAGGAAGACAGTGTCAGATCACATGACTGGAGCCAAAAGAACCAATGGATTGGAGTGCCTATGTCTTATTGCTAAACCATTGTAGTAAAAATCTTAAATCTGTGTTAAGTCCTCAGTCACAAAGGGAATCATCCTACTATGTTCAGACTTGATGCCTTTTGATGACTTATTCTCAAACTATATCTGGGTGCACTCAACCTGGATATGCCTTAATCTGCTGGCTGTGATGAGACCCCCTAAAGCTCATAGGAACAGTGCTTTAATATAGACAGAATAAACTGACACAAGCCAGTATTGTGACCTATATGGATTTATTAAACTTAGCTAATTTTCCTTATTTGTAGAGGCAGACTTGTTAACATACTTAATTTAAAACTGTTTTGAACTATGAACAGCTCTGTGTTGCTTTGTAGTTGTGCATCACAACAATAATGTTGGTGCGCTTTACCTGGTTATAAGCTATTTATACTCTGTACTGTATGTTCCAATGCTCAGGAAATCTCCTTGGATAAAGGCATCTCTCAAATCAACAAATAATCACATCCTCCCAATAAAGTGCATGTTTATGGAATTACGCTGCATTAAGTCCTACCGTTTCATTCTGTGTCCCAATTGACTCCAAAATGGCTGAATCCTGGACGATATTCAGCATGGCACCTGAAAAGAAAAATCCTTTGTTTAACACATTGCTTACATTACTATGGTGGACAGAGGGGCAAGCTCTGTCTGGACAGACACACCTAGGATCATCTGCGTGTTGTTGGGGTCAGTCTCAGTCTGCAGCGCTCCGATCAAAATGTTCACAAGTCGGAGTTTGAGGGAAAGGAAGGACACAGCCTTGTCGTGGATGGCACTCTCATCATTGCTGAACTTTCCTTCCAGAAGTACCTGCCAACGAGAAAATGGGAACATGCACAGCGTTTAAACCCCTCTTCATCATGTTGCCGACTAAGTAAAAGTGGGTTGGTTGTTACGTTTCACTGCTAAGCGTATGTTATTGTCTAACACAACTTAAGAGCTATTTTATGTTATCTGTTTTAAGAGCCAGATATTTCCTGAAGCAATCAAGGTTAAGTGCCTTGGTCAGCAGAGGTGCCTTCCCTTGGCTTTATCCCTGAAACCCTCTGCTCAGAATCCCTGTTCTTTACCCACTGCTCAAGACCACCATCACTGTGTACCTACATTAAGAACTAGCATGATGAACAACTAGCATGTTTACAAACTGACTTGAAATCGACTTGGCAAAATGTAGCACTTGCCTCAGATTTTAAGTTCCCAAAGTGGAGGGGGAGAGGCAGCATGGAGAGCAGGATATCGATGGAGGCTCTCCTTAGCTCCGTGGGGTTCACGTGGGTCTTGAATTTGGACAGTTCCCTGGGGGATGAGAATGGGACACCACTTTAAAGACACTGACACCCTTCAAATTGACCCCTAGCACTAGGAAAACAACCATGTGCATGCAGTAGTCTGGTATGACATCCAGCACAGATCTTTGTACTTCCCCAACTCAACTATTCCAGAAAGAACAAGGCATAGGTGGGAGACTTACAAGATTCTCTTCTTGTAAAAACTTAAGTTCAGATCTTACTCCCCTCAAAAAATGGTTATGAAATCCTCTTTCTATGTGCACACCTTAAATGACACATTTCTTTCTCTGGAGGATTAAAACTAGGATTAAAACTATTACCTCCACCAAATGCAAGCCAGCATTCCATCAACAGCATAACTAAACCTAGCCAGCTGAGAGCTAACTGGGACCTAAGCATACAGAGTGGCATTTAGTGTGATAAAAAGCTCTGTTCCGCAGCACCAGGGCCGTGAAACCCTGCCTCCGGGCCCTCTGGCAGCCGCACCTGTCTGGCAGGATGGTCTCCAGGGCAGAGATGAAGTACGGGGCGACCACGTTGACGCCCTTAAGGTCGGAGCAGAAGAGCGCTGAGGAGTTGAGGATGATGCTGGCCAGCACCGGCCTGCAGATGAAGTCCGAGATCTGGAGGCCCTGGATCAGCACCATGTAGAACCTGCACAAAACGGAGCGGCGGCGGCGTCAGACAGACCGGGAACGTTTCAGACACAAACAGAATGATGAAGCACTTATTCAACATCAAAATGGCAACAAAGAGGATTATAAACATTACATCCACCATGCTTCCAGGATATTTTCTTCTATCACAGCTTTTCATACCAAATGTAACGGTCCGATGACATGGACAAGGACATAAACCAAAATGTAAAATAAGCATCAGACTCAGCAATAAGACCCGGCAGGTCCAGATCATTTCACACCACCACCACGTAGCGCTTTTCAGCATTGAGAGACAGTTTTTTGAAATCCGGGGGATGTCCAACCAGGTGCTTTCTAATACTAAACAGGATCTGTGGCCACAGTTGATACAAGTATATATATTCATCTGTCAATTCTGGGGTGTTGAGCAAAAAAAATGAAATGAAAAAGAGAAGTAGATCCTGAGGCCTCCTGTAGCTCTCAAATGGTCGCCTTTAATTAAAGTATCGCCAAAACCACCTGATATTCACGACACGGGAATGAAAAGTATTCTGGGAGAGGCATGCACGTGCAGTGTACTTTCTCATGTAACTTTTCCTTCATACTAGGCTACCATTCCATTTCTGTAACCATGGCTACGCTTACATTTACAAATATTCATCAAGCAGACACCGTTATCCAAAGCAACTCACAAGGCCATTGTGGGAACAGATGTGTGCAGATAACAAGGGGTAACCATAGGCAACGAGCAGAATCAAATCAATGCAGTTGAAGTTCAGTGCTAAGGTAATGCTCAATTCAAAGCCAAGTGAATGTTGCATGACAGAGGATATAGGAGTGAGGACAGGGACCGTTACCTGGACAGGTAGACGGGCATGATCTCCTCTCCAGTCTTCTTACTGCAGAATATCCTGCACAGAGTCCCGCACGCCTCAGCCCGGCCCGACTCGTAGCTTTCCGGGAACTCGTTGGCATCAAACAAGGGGTTGGAGACCATGGTGTCGGTGGACATCTGGGACCCCTTCCGCCGAAGCTCCATGTGCGCCTGTGTGGCCAGGGCTGGGGGCGGAGAAAGGGGCGGCGCAACTGAACGAAACGAATCAGCATCCACACAGACGACAGGGACCTCTGACACAAAGAGCTTGCCAAGAAAGAAGAACGCGGCACTCCCGCCTCTGGTTTCAGTTTACCACAGAGGCATGGAAGCAGCAGCTCAGTTTGACAGAGGGGAAAAAAATTCTACAAGCTTCTTCCTAAAGTTGTTTCTCTTCAGTGGGAATAAAACACCCTACCGTTCCAAGAGGCTGTCAGAACCTGTGCGTATATACGTACTCACACCTCTATTTAAAAGACATCACAAATCCCACCTGCCATCAATTATTCAACAGATGGGACTTGTCATGTGTAGGTCTTTAAAAAGAGGTGTGATCACTTACACATAAGGTCTGACAGGCAGTCCAACTCAACATTGGCACAGTTTAGCCATTTATTATTATCGTTTTAAAAAATATTTTTCCTTCTGTCATAAAGAGCTTGCCAAACAGCTACACTACTAGAGGCTTGTTACTGACTGAGTAACAAAGCCAAGATTTATGTAGATTTGGAAAAACAGGGCTCTCCATTCATGTACTTCAAGAAAATATATACATATTTTACTTGCATTAGGAATACAGCAATAACAAAACATTGACCATAGTGAAGTGTACTCTACATATGACAGTTCATTGCCCTGGTATGACAGAGGAACAATCGCAAAGTCTCTTTGTCAGTTCCCTGGAGTTTCTCGAAAAACAGGATATCACTCGCACCGAGAGTGCAGGACAGACAGCTATGTCATGCAGTAAGGCACATACCAAAACAAACCGACCAACCAAGGAACAGAAAATAAGGAACGGAAACTTTGAACTCTGGGTAAACGTAGGGGGGTTTGATTGTTTTTTTTGGTGGGGGACAGTTAGTGCAAAAATCGCAGGACACATGACATGATCACGGATTGGTGGGGGTGAGAGGTTGGGCTGACTGGCACAGCACGGGATCCGACCCAGCAATCTTTCCCAGAGAATCACAGGAAGGAAGTGGACAGTTCTATTTCCACAGGAAAACAAGTGCAACAACAAGGACTCAATGACAACGATGGTGTAAAATGACATCAACAAAAGTAAGGAAAAATGAGAACGATGAGGAAAAAAGAAGGCATATATGCAAAAGGACAAAGAAAAAAAACTGACTACGATTTAAGAGAAGCTACTGTTCCTACTTACAAGATTTATAAGAAAGAAGAATTTGGATAAAAGTTGCTGCAAGATAACAGGAATAAAAATGGAAACGAATCAAAGCACAGTAGGGTTACAAATATATTTTATAGATGACTTATTTGAGGATTTTTCTCTATTGCTATTGGTTATTGCTCTCTGTTAAAGGGCAACCAAGATTGTTCTCTGTAAAATGATCAATGCTTTACTGTCATCACTTTATTTATACATCTAATCAGTTCATGTTTACTGTAAATTGTCCAGAAAAAAAACTAATATATATTAGATCAGGAAACTCAGGGAAAGTGTTTGATCAGACACTGCAAGCACAGATCTGGTCCTGCAGATGATGCTGGTGAGAAAAGCTGGTTTATAAATGAGTCATACATCTGTACACTTTCCCTGCATGTCACTGTTGTCTCAGAGAATGATATCAGTGCCCTTTAACTACAGTTCAGGTCTGAAAGTAAACTAGCTCAAGACAGCACAGATCTGTTGTCAGAAGTAGGACACTGAGCGTGCAGACCAGGAAACGAAAACTAGATCAACACACAGAGAACACACAAAGCATTAAGGATTACACGATTTCAAAAATTGTAAGACATATTATCAACATACCACCTTTCAGCTCAGAAGACTTATCAAATATGATACAAAGTGATCTGCACAATTCTGCAATCATGAAACATATTTAGAGGAGTGTAATACAGGGGGATGGTATTCACAATCTAGGTACCGTCGTGGATCAGTTACCCTCATACTGACTGTTAATAAAAATATATATTCTTTGTCTAAGGTTTTATATGTGAACCATTATTCATTTCAGTGGACATATTCTTGTTTGCATCTCCAAGTGTTAATTAAGATTAAATAAATTACAGCTAGAAAAACTGTGTGTGTGTGTATCTCTGTGTTTGCGCATCACTGAACTGGTTTGTCCTGCCCTCCTCTTTGGCAGTTGATGAAAGAACAAGACATACGTGTAATCGCCAGATCAGGCTAATCTAAGTGGCCATCAGCTGACAGATAAAGCCACATTCCACAGCTAAAATACTGGGTCTTAAAAAGCCTATTCACCCACAGTCAAGATAAAAATCTTCATTCCAAAACTCATGCTCTGGTTTTTTGTTATTCATCTACCAAGTGCAAATCAACAATTTTTAAAGGAACCGTGAATAGATGTGGTAGTCTGGCTACAGAGCTTTCTTCTAGAAAAATGCTTCCCCTTGATAGATTAAACACAACACGAGGACAAAACCAACACAGCTTTTTGCTGTCACTGTTATGGAAAACCACAGAAAACTCAACGCCCTTCACAAAAAAAAAAATCGCTGCTGCACATTTCTGTAATGAAAAATGAACAAACCAACAGCTAAATTAAGCTATTCTTTCATACATACTGACAGTGGAGATTGTTTTCTGAGCTGGAAGGGGTTATGCTACAACCACAGAAAGGCGGAAGCCAACACGCCACCATTACAACACCGCGGTCACTGAGAGCAGCAAACAGGACCGTTAATCTTGCAGGTGGGGAAATTCACCCAAAAAAAAAAAAAAAACAAGCAGGGGGGAAGATAGAAGAGCAAACAAAAGCACGCAAAAAAGTACTATACGGGAGAGAACCAAGAGTGGGCTCTTACCAGTCATGCTGTGGTCTCTGTTTACGCCATTGTGGAGTTTGCAGTGGACCAGGGCAGCGTCAAACAGCCAATGGCCAAACAGGTGGAGGATGCTGTTGACCTTTGGCCTACTCGGGGCAGGCAGTGGGCGGGGCTCCGAGCAGGTCTGGTTAGGGCTTGGCAGTGGAGAGGTGGAGGTTTGATGCGACACCTTGGGAGGGTGGACCGTACTCCCCTGTGGAGGACATGAATTGCACAGCAATAAAGAAATGTGAGCATGACAGCTGGGGCAAACCTACAAATTCCTTTGGACTTACTGTGACATCCCTATAAGCCTTTGTTCCAAAGTGTCACAGTCAGTTCCTCAAGAGCCACATGCATGCTGGACTTTGTTCCATACAATTCCCCTGATTTATTTTTTACACTTTCTCCCCTTTATGCTACCCATTTTCTTGGAATTGCAAACTGTACTCATCTCATTGTAAGCATTTACACTCACGAGCAGCCTCGCATGGATATTTTTCCATGCGTCACACAGCTCACTACAGCAGATTTGGTGCTCATTAGATGATAGGCATTACTCCACTGACATCATTCCAGCAACCAGCAAGATGCCTCTGAGCAGTGAGACGAGCAAACCCTGCCAACATATCCATCCCTATCCCCGGCAGAACAAGACCCTGTGTTTAACTCTTCATCTTGATGACAACATTACGGCCGTGCAGTCCATGGAGGCGAGACTTACCGAAGAGGCCTTGCTGGTGGTTTTGGTAACCACCGTGGGCTTGTGTTTGCGGCTGTGCGGGGGTGTGGTGGCGGTGGAGGTGGGGGGCAGAGGCATGCTCAGTCTGGCGACTGGGGTGGGCGGGGTGCTGTCCGACTTGGGCCGAGAGACACCTGCGGGGAGGGGGGCGGGGACAGTCAGAGCAGAGAATCTTGGGCCAGAATCTCTCTTCGTCCAGATACTGTTAGAAGCAAATTCTGCGGATTAGCGGTTTTAGTAACAGCTTCTTTTGGACCGTAACATTTGCCATCCTCCTCGGAAAACTCAAAATAAATTCAAAAAGAAGAAAATACAACATGGGAACATTTCACATGAGAACGCTGGGGCCCACCCTTATTTGGCAAAGCAAATTCAGTGATGATGAGGGGTCCCTAGAAGGCTTCCCAAAAAGGAAAAGGCCTTCAAAATCTGACCTTCCCACGTACACCAACTACTGAAGCTAAACATGGTTACTGCAGATAGATTGATGGTTAACAAGTAAATCAAATACAAAGCATTACTCAGTGGGATTGTACAGTTTATACAAATGTCAGTATTTATCACATATCCTCTCAGGACAATCACGTTGAAACATGCAAGAAATGATTTCCCTGCCAGAAGAGCTCAGACTGATTTGGTAAGCGCTACACCACCGCACACAGATCGATACCATATTATAACTGCTCCAGGTGTAAGAAAGCAATCATCTTCACCAAAGTCAATCAGGTACGAAACCCTCTCTTCTGGCGACCAATCACAAATGACTTACCTCTGACCGTACACCATTGTGCTCTAACACTGCGACCATAATTTCCTTATTGATGGACTTCAGAAAGCCTCCTATTCCCTTAAAGGGACATAAGGGCAGAGTTAGAGTGACAGTTTGCTCAGTTCTGATAGTTCAAACAGGCCTGACAAAACGATAACGATCACTGATAAAAGGAGAACCTGATGTACTGTCTACACATAGTGTCGATTTTGTACCCTCGACTTCCTTCTGGCCAAACATGCTAACTTAAGTCCGAGCAGCGTTTTACCCACATACAGTAATCAATATTTGCCCTCCACTGTACAAGGGGGATTTAACACTCACCTTGTAAACACATTACACTTTCATTCACGTGTGCTTCCAATGGAACTGAAGTAACATTGTTCTATATGTATTGTCTTTCATGTCATTTCTTGCAATACAGAGGGATTTGATTCCCCCACACGACACCGCTTTATCCACATCTTTTGAAAACCTTTTCATTCATCCCCAGCAACAACAAGCCGCCACCTTTGTAAACTTGAAAAAGCTTGTAAACCATCCAGCCCCAGTAAAAGGCTTTCTTTCATTCTGACTTTTACAAAGGGGCATCTCATGTAACATGAGTTGGCCTCCCCTCTCATATCCCTTTTCCTGAAACGGTATCACCAAAAGAAGTGAAACAAATCTGCAAGCTATTAAAGAGAAAGGAGAACAAGGTTATAACCCCAAATGCACTTGAGTGCTCCTGGTCTGCCTAAGGAGGTAGAGACGAGAGAGATTCGAACAACTCTCAGCCAAATAACATGTGGATGTTAACACATCCTGGGCAATACCACGTATTTTTAAATCAGCCACTAAAGCGTCACTGAATAATTTCAACTTAGAAAGGTACAGGTATTTAGCCGTGCACAATAAAGGCTTTTTCATTTGTCACTCACTAAAAAGTGTACAATGAACCTCTCAACTTTTTTGGTCTCTTTTTCTAAGTTTAGTCTACTTTGCACGTGCAACTAAACACCCTCTGTGGTTGTCCTCCACATTGACGGTTTTTTTTTCAGAAAACTGAACATGACATTATGACATGATGACTCTCATGAGCAAATAAATGGTGAATGAAAGGGAAACTGGATGTCTTTTTTTTCTTTTGAGGGGACGGCCCTGGGTTTAGCGTTCTGGCGGGTCCTCTCTGGGGGCCCTTACCCAGGAAGGCGTCCACCAGGCAGCTGATTCCCCGCATGGCCCTGAAGAAGATCTGGGGCAGCTGTCTGAGGCAGGGGTGCTGGATGACCTCGTGCGGCATGGCGCTGACGTTCAGCAGCTGTTCTTGGAACTTGGGCGTGGTGCTGACGATGGCGGGGTTGCTCAGGTCCACCGGGTTACTGGAGAGCAGCAGAAGCAGAGCTATAGTTCAGGACCTCCGTTCAGACAGGCCCAAACTCCCCCCCCCTTTCCTTTCCTGCATGAGTTCAGCACTCTCTTATACAACACAGTGTAATAAAAATAGCACTTGCTTAACCTGACACATGTTTAGATGTGGTCAGGCATTTTCTGTACATACTGTTGTTCATATAGTATTATCATATGCCCTGTTGTCCTTTGTTGTCCAATTCACTATAGATAAGCACTTCTGTAAAGGGACTTAACTCAACTTAACTTAACTTAATTTAACTCAAACTTACAGACAAAGCAAATTCCGGTCTTACCTGAGCATGTGCAAAAAGCGGAACCACGTCTGTGTGACACATTCGTTGTCCATGTCTGCGGGGATCAGGTTTGCGTCTTCATCCGGAACTTTGAAGGGAGGGAACGAAGGACCATAGGTGAACCGCAGCAACCTGGAGGAAAAAAACAAAACCACTAGTACCATTTTTCAGTTTCTCCTGGGGGAGCTAAATGCACTATTTCAATTCATTTCACCAGCTGTCAGCTGCAACTGAAACAAAACGCATTCAGTGGAAACCAGATGTCATCAAACTCAAGATTTTCCATTGTAATGTCTGTCCCTGCGGTACTGAGTAGTGCTGCTCCCGAATATTTATTGGCAGTAAAACCGTTACTTGTTTGGCTCTATTTCAAACTGATACAGCCATGCAAAGAAGCACTGTACGGGCCAATTGTTCATAACCAAAACATATTCCAGGACTGTTTGCTCATGAACACATAATATACGCAAGCAACTAAAATCAAGGATAATATTGAACTTCACAGATGTTTTGTTAAACTTTGTTTGAAAACTTTGGCCCTCCCTGCTGTTGAACATTAACGTTCATTCCTGGAACTCCCTGACTTTACAGCTCAGACAGCTACCATTAGCACTTCGGTGGAACAGGAAAGAACACCACTCTCGTGTCACCTGGAAGTGAGGGCAGAGATGACCTTGCTCCACTGCTCCACCACCGGGGGGTGGTGCCTCCAGTTGGCCAGCATCTCCCTGGCCGTCTTCCAGTAGGGCGGGGTGGGGAAGCAGCGCGTGCAGGCCAGGAGCCACACCTCCAGCAGCACACTGATCAGCTTCTCCGCCAGCTTCTCCGCGATCCCGCCTGCAACGGTTCAGACGGCACGTTCACTGACCACACGGAGACCACACAGCGTTCGCAAAGGACAGAGCGGTTGCACATCTTTCACCAAAGCCACTGTGGTCACACTCCGAGTGGTCAGAGTGCTGGACTGCGATCGCTCAGCATTCATCAGATATCAATCCTCATGAGATCTTTAGAAAGCATGAGAAAGAACTGAACCTGTGCCCATCCATGATGGAACAACAGTGTGACATAATATGTGGACAGACCAGTTTTGTACCCACACAATGTGTGACGTGACGATTGGCACGTTCATTGCTTGTACATGACTCACAGTGATTCAAAACAGTAGCTCACTGCTGTGATCTCTTTCCCCCAATAATGCTGGCCAAAGATAAGATGCACAACAGTCTGAATCTGCAAAAAGCAATCAAGTGTGAGACCACTTATGAGACACTTTGTGAATGTACCTCTTATGAGAACTAAACGGCTTTGAAAAGACTTCCATATCAGAAGTCATCCAGCTTTACACTGGTAGTACTTTAAGACTGAAGATACTTTCAAATCTGGAGGATCGGAGGTGTTTTCCTTCCCTCTCGTTACCAAGCAGAAAACAAGTTTATACAACTAGTCTATCATCACTGGATTGCTTCTTCTTGTGGCTATAAAGGTCATGTGAAACCACTGCTCCCTGCAGCCTCAGTGTTAATTCAGTGTTGATTTTGTTTTTCAAAAACAGTCCACACAAGCCAGAGCTGCCAATGTAAGCGGGTGCTAGTGCCACTGTGCACCATGGCCACAGCCATCACACAGCTCTCGGGAACCCCCCTGAATGTGAAAAGGAGGGCGGCGTGAGGGTGGAGACGGGGGCGGGCGCTGACTGACCTCCCACGGTCGGTGGTGCCAGGAGCGTGTCGCTGACTCTGAGCAGGAAGAGGAGCAGCACCTCCCAGGTCTCCCGCGCCATGGTGCCCGACTCCCGCGCCAGCCTCTGCACCGCCGTCAGCACCTGCTGGCACAGGCGGAAGTGAATGGGGCTGTACTGGTCACCCCTGCCCCCGGAGTGACGCGCGGAGCGACAGAGAGAGGAGGAGAGACAGCGAGAGAGGGAGAGAAATGGGGGAGAGAGGGAGAGGGAGACGGTTAGCACGTTACTAGGGCTTCATTAATCGTTTTCAAACGATGGATGCATCTTAAGTCTGACAAAACTATGCATCAAAAAGGAAGGACATTTTTAACAAAATCGCATGAACTGGTTTTATTTAATAAATACTGATATTGATTTTCCCTTTGATTAATGTTTTCCTGTAGCTAGCAAATCACCCCAGGCTGCCCAAGTCAATGTTGTTGAACATTGATGTTAACACTTGTCTCACTGATACGTCTCTCCCAGTCCAAGGCCCTGCTGGTCTGCAGTGCATGTCCCCCTGCCACCATAAGGCCCTGCACTCAGCGCCGCTCCCGCCATACCTGGGCAGAAAGAGGTTGTAGAGGTGCTTGAGGATGACCTGGACGTAGAGGTCAGGCTCTTTGATGATGGGCTTTGGGATGGACCCGCGGGGGGACACCAGCGCCATGATCCAGTCCGTGTACACGTCCACACACAGCCTGACAGTGTCCCCGTCAAGAGGCAGCGTGAGGCCGTAGCAGAGGACTTCCATCGTCCACTTGACCTGCACAGATGGCACAGCTCGCGCTTACAACTCCATCGCTTGTCACACGCAAGATGGGAGCATTCTACATTTTCTCGCCTGTACGCTTTGAGTTTCTACATGAAAGCGATACCATGTGTCCAGGAAAGGCAATGCTATCACTGGAACCTTAAGCAAGCTTCAGACAGACCTGCAAAAAAGGGTATGCCTGCAGCCTTCCCCGGTTTAGCCAACCGTGCAAAAAATAAGCCAATCTGACAGCTCCAAGTAACGTGCAAGTGGAGCTGTCAACTGGGGAGAGAAACAGTCAATAAAATTACTCGGTGAAAATTGCCAAGGGGGAGCTCCGTTCACCCTTACCATTCAGCGAAAGAGCCTGACACACCAAGTTAGTACATGTTATGCAGACGTCAGTGCGTTTGCCCAAGGCAAAAGGAGCACCCGCAAACCAGTGGAAACTGTTCACTTATGCAGGGTAGTTTCACAAAAGTCAATAAGCAACACTCAAGATGAACTCGAGATTCCTGAACAGCTGCATTTTTAATTGGGTTCACAGTAAGGACAACCACAACTGTAGTAAACGCACGTGACCACTTCAACCCCACTGATCAGGTTCGTTTCGACCTTGACTGGAAGACAGCCAGAGTGCGGCCGTGGAGCCACTCACCTCTTTGTCCGTTTTGAGGATGCTGTCCGTCAGGGGGGCCATCCCCAGGGGGTGCACCACTGCCTTGGCCACCTCATGTCCCACCGCCGGAGGGTAAGTATGCAGGACACTCAGGTGCCCCTGGTCACTTAGAACAGTCAGGTGCAAGGAGCGCCACTCTGAGTACATGGTGTGTTTGCTCTACTCGATGCAACAACCACCTGCAACACACAATAAATCTTCACTTGGAAACAGCGGATCATATTTCTGCCTGCTACTGTGTGGTCTGCCAATATACATAGGAGTTCATGTGCTTTAATATCACAAATATGACGTTAAGCCTTAGTAGAGTCTCCCCTGGCAGTTGGAGGAGCCAGTTACCCAGTGATCAACCTTCACATGTGTGTCTGTGTTCAAAAGTTAACCCAGCAACCAAATAGGCCTACTTCAAAACAGGACACTCAGTTTCATTCAGATTCTACACAGACTTCTGATTGCAGCATCACTCCAGAGACAGACAAACACAAAAAACAAAGTCGTTTAGAACACTGGATCTTAGGTTGGTTCGGGTTCCTGCAGAAATGATCCAATTCTTTAAAAACAACCGCTCACAATCAGCATAAAACTGCATCAAACGGTAAAGCCCATTCACTCAGAATAACAAATCAAAACTTGAGACACACGGCAAATTGTTTACATTTCGTCAATATAGAAGTGTCATGACCCATTTTAATATTCGCTGTGATCAGTCTGTTAATATTGACAGACTCCAGTTAAGTATTCGGCTGACAGGGCAAAGGATGTAATTTTCCAGCAGCGTGTTTTAATTCCACACAAATGACTCCTGTCATGTGAATAGTTGGTTGCTCAATACATTTCTGCCACAAGCAATACATTGAGGTTCCAACTAAAATGTTTACAGTTCGAGCAAATGCAACAGCTTTTTTTAACGCAGCACAAGCAATGCATAGTGAAATGTTCGTATGTGTTCCCAACAAGGTCCTACGGTAAAATTAGGTTAAGGGAAGCACATGCATCGCATTAGTTAAGAATAACTGACTGAAGCAATGTAATTTAAACGCAGGTTATTTGATTGTGGCAGGAAAAACATGGGCTATTCTCCAGTTACCACTGACGGGGGTCTGGTTTTGTTCCGAGGCGGCCATGACCACTGAGGAGCTGCAGAAGCAGGCACAACGTGAAGAGCCAATTTAATGTAAAAATTAAGCGTGCATACAGGCAAGAATTCCCAACAAGATGCCGTGTGACCATGCACGAAACTCGCCTAATCCAGCTTGACTGGCTGTCAACATTAAATCAGCAATCAAAGCGTTTTTTTTCTTAAAAAGCGTTGTTTTCAAATATATCTTGTAAGCTACACTAGACGGCCCGGCCGTGCTCATGCATCGCTATTTAGCTATACCCACAGGCTGGCTAGCCATCGTTAGAAAGCTTAAATGTAGATAGACTCAAGTAGCTGAACCTCATCTTCTACTACAGTGGCGCAAAATTTGAAAGCAGCGTCGCTGTCAGTGTCGTTAACTTACACCGAGCCACTACGTTATCAACTTAAATTCAACACATTTAAATTCCCAACATCGTGAATTGTTCTAGCTAAAGATCACCAGTCCAGCTATTTGTACGATTGCATACATCTTATCAAGCAAGTTAATGCTTCCGGGATCCAAAATATATTTGCAGACGTTACCTATCTTAGGTGGCTGGATATCCAGAGGCAGCTAGCAAGCTAAATCAAAAGCTTTTATTTTTGACTACCCAATGCTAACAAGTACATTAATGGCTAACGAGGTAGCCACATAGGTAGCAAACTTAATATGTTAGCCTCCGATGCCGCCGGTGATGTGTGAAGTACAAGCCCGGAACGGGCACCAGCTGAAACTCGTAAGGTGGACACGAATACACCGTTTCACACTGTTAGCAAGAGAAGGCCGCAATGCGGAATAATTGTCTTGACAGCTTGCTAACTTTGCTCGATAGCTAGTCACATTAAAACAAAAAGCAAGCATTGTACATGAATAAAGGCTTGCTACCTGTGCAAGAAGAAAGAGCCGACATTTCTCAGATCCCGATTGGCAACAGATCCCGGTTTACAGAGTTTCACAGCGTCATCAACCTTGTGAGACTGTCGAAACGTATTGCTATTTCCGCCTAGTCGCTGTCCGGCGGTGTGCGAGTCCGAAGTCTTGCTAAGCTTGCAAGCTCGTCTACTGTCATCGGGCACTTGGAGCTACTGCCGAGAGTACCCGAGAGCGACGACCTCTTCTTCTTCTGTTTAGGCTTCGCGACATATAGCCGGCTTGACAGCGATTTTCTGCCCCCTAAAGATGTGGAGGGTCACCACCCACAACAATCACAGTAAAGGAATTTAGATCCTGCTGTTCGCCTAGCAGACAAAAACCGTCTTATTTAGAATGCACCTGTCCTACAACCGTTTTATCTGTTTTATATTAAGGGCTATGCACAGAGAGGAGCAGACCGGAGACGGGAAACAATCAAATTTATCATTCTGTTGACTTTTTCCCATTATAATAACGTATTAGAACAAATTACTCTCTATTTGTTACATACACAAGTTTGTGTGTGTGTGTGTGTGTGTGTGTGTGTGTGTGTGTGTGCATACATTTGCAGTACAGTGTTAAGCATACCTTAAAACTCTTCTTGGTCGAAATCCAATGTCAATGTAACTTATCTTCATAGGATGATGTACCAAAAGCACTTTTTAATGTGTTTTTTCTTCCCTTTAAAATATGCAGCATGCATTATTTCATGGCTTGAACTGATTCTGTTATTCTGTTATTATTTTGTATATTACTGATGCACCTTCACAAAGTGTCATTTAGTGCAGGTAGGAGAGTTGGATCAAAGGCTTTGATTTTGCCATGATTTCATTAAGTAAGTACTATCCTTTGAGTTTATACATTTTTATTTCTGTTGGCTTATTAAACATCTACACTGCAACAGACACCTGCATAGCCCTCCTGTAATGCCCCCTGTGAAGCTACTCCACAATTTACACAATTATATGTGATAGCATTGTTTTGAATAGGTCAGTTCCTACCTATGTCAACCAGCTCATCTGGTCATCAAAGCTGTCACTGGTGTAATGATGTGCAGAATTAGCGATGCACATCAGACTTGTGAGCCCCTGGGAATTCTTGCTACATTGAAATGATATTAAATGTAAATATTAGTATGTGTGTGTGTGTGTGTGTTATATGTGTCACAGCAGGTCATGCAGTGTCCACTGAAAGGCAGTAGGCTGGAGACCCTGTTGTCACAGCTGGCTGGCTGAGTCCTCAAAGTGACAGTTGGAAACCTAGTACTCTGAAAGAGTACACTACCCCCTAGTGTCATCCTCCAGAACTGAAAGCAACAAAAGCAATAGGGTGCCTCCCAATAGTTTAGGAATGAGTTTCTTGATTTCTCAACAACATCCATTGAGGAGATGAGGAAGAAATGTGAGGAAAAAACTAAGAGGTACTTAACACAGGGAGGGAAACTGATTGTTGTTCAGCTGAATTTAAGGAATTGCATATGATGTTTTTTTCCATGAAATGTATGGTTAATTTGACTTTTGCTAGCCAAGTGTTTTATCCATAAAATGCTGTTTTGTATAACAAGCCAATTCATAAAGTTCTTAGGGTAGATTTAAAAGTTCACATCACCTCTTTACAGAGTGAAAAATCCATAAGATGTGTGCTGTCAATTGCTGTCAAAATAGAATTTGTCTTTGTGATTTGTCATTGTACTGTGGATGGTTAGAAAGTGCATATATATTTTTTATGTAATCACAACAATATGAAAATGCATATAATGTGACATGTGTGGTGGTTTGCATCACAGATCATATCCGCGTGCGTATACACTGATGCATCCATGAAAGGAGACAAATGAGGACGTGTCTTCCTTCCTTCATGTCTCCTATAGAATTGAAATTATCCATAAGAAAGGGATCAGCTCTCAATTTCTGGGTCACAGAGGACATGAGGAGTGTTTTTTTTTAAATAGTCATTTTTTCTTTAATATGTTTCTTTACATGTTTTTTTTTTTTTCAAATACAGACAAGCAACACTTATACAGAGAAATCATAAAGGAATAGAGCTATACAATATAGACATAGACATATACAATGCAATAAACAAAAATTAAAATAGAGGGAAAAGGGAAAACAAAAGAACCTAAATTAATAAACAAAAATAAATTTAAAAATTAAAACAAAAATGGAAAACAAATGAAAAGAATATGTCAATCATAACTTCAAATCATGTTTTTTAAAATGCGAGACATCTTCTCAGCTTTTCAACAGATACAGAACTATTTGAAACTGGGTTTATTATGAAAGGCTCTGGCTTTATGAATATGGCATTTTCCATGTAAACAAATCAGTCACAAGGCTTCTGTTAATTTGATCTCACCAGTATCACAACCCAGGAATAAAACCAAACTTTCAGAGAAGTGAATGAGTTTGTTAAAACTGCTAAACACTAAAAGGGGATATCATTCCAAAAGGTAGAGTATCGGACCAATAAAAAGACAACTACAACCAAACATGAGCATACATTCAAATTAAATTTACCAGAACATAGGAATCTAGGAAAGGACACAATTTTAACACTGTGGAGCCATAATCTTATCCTTCAGCCAGGCTCCATTCACTCTGTCTCTCCTCTCCTCCCTCCCTTTGTTTGTAGAACCACTGAGCTCAGCTGAACTATCTTCTGTAGCGGTCGGTAGTCCTGGACTCATGGAGATATCACTGGCTTTTTGTTCCAAATATAATTTTTTAAAGATAAATTAAAAGACTGAATTAATCCATTCAGTCACTCCACTGGTTCTATTCTCTCAATACATGTTTCCTTCTCCCTTTCACCCCCACCTATCTCTCTCTCTCTCTCTCTCTCTCTCTCTCTCTCTCTAACCCTTCCCCCATCTCTTTCTGTCTCTCTACTCACCATTGTGTGTAAGTGCTGATTCTGTTCATCTCCAAGGTGCTTGGTTTCTGAGCTGCTTCAGGGGAAACCAGACAAAACCACAACTTTGGTCAAGACTCTTGTCTCCTCACCATTACTGTGCAGACTGTTGAGAGACACACTTCACTTCTATCTGATGTGATTTGGTAGCAGATTTAAGTATGACCTGCTTGCTTCACTGTAGTAGCAGTACTGTTGGTCTCAGTGGTTGCTGTCTCATCAAATTGTCAAAGGTAGGAATTGGCATATGACATGCTACCTGCTCAGGGGACAGCCATCCCCGTGGGAGGAGGAGGTCTTAAAACTTTGTCTTGTTCCACGGCTATAGATGGCCCTTCATGGAAGAAAAAATTAGCTGGCTCTGTTTACAGTGAAGGACAGTTTTTCCTCTTCACTCAGGTCTCCTCTGTTCCTGCTGCTGTTACTATGGAGACAGAGACAGTCACTGACATGGTGGGAGGGGTTTATTTTGAAGGCCAGGGGGTGGTAACAGGATTATGGCTGTGTGCATGTGCATCTGTGTGCGTGTGTTATGTCCACTTGAAAACACCTGTGTGTCTATGAGTTTTTCTGCGTAAGCACTTACCTTGGTGTTCTGCCAGGCCCATCTAGACCATGTGGTGCCTTTACATTGGGCCTGTAGTGAGTGCAGTCTGCAGGGCTAGCCCTAGGGCAGTGTATAGCCTGTCACCCATCTTCTTCAGGTACCAGCAAGTGTCAACAAGGGTACCTCATCAGCTGGACAACTGGGACTCTGCACAGAAGGGAAGCATTTTGCGTTAATATCCAACTGCGGCAGTATTGACAGGGAGAGTTAGGAGGAGAGAGACAAGGAGCAGAAGTAAGGAAGAGAAGGAGGCAGCGAGGAAAGGCAAAATGGGAGTGACAGAGAGAGGAGAAAGGGAGGGATCGAGGAGGAGAATGAAAGTGAGAATGAGAGAGAGGGTGAGGAAGAAAGAGGGGGTGAGGAGAAGTAGGAGGAGGGGGAGGGCAGGAGTGGGAAGAGAGACTCATCCTGATTAGTTCTTCTCAGGTCCCTAAAATGTCAGGTATTCTTGACAAGGATCATTCTGGATTCCATCTGCAACCTCTGTTTTGACACCCACAGCTATACCGTAGAGACCTGGGTATGTCACCCTGGCAACCACAGAACTGGAATATCCAGATGTCTCATTTCATGTCATTTGAGAACCAAGTTTTTACTCATACAAGCTGCTTGCTTTCCCAGATGTATAGATTCATTAATGACTTAATGAAATTATTGACAAAATTTTGACTTAAGCACATGTCCACTTTAAAAGCTATAAGCCTCTTTTGGGACAGGGCAAATTTCACTTTGTACCCTCCCTGGGAGACACTTCTATCCCAAATATTGAGAGGTCAGGGTTCAGTTTCCCTGATACCATGTTTTCTGCCCAAGAAGTCAGGCTGGATTCCCCCAGAACTTCCTTGGATCATGGTGCTGGATATTCAGGGGGGAGAGAATTATTAGAGGGGAGAGGCTTATTACAGCCTCCTATATCATAAGATGTCTTTGAGTCCCCTTTCTTTTTGGTCCACTGGCTCTAAGTGCAGCTCACAGGACATTAAAAAGCCCATTCTGTCGGGCTTCGACCCCACAGAGAACAATCCCAGGCAATTTTTTGGTCAGTTAGAGGGCAATTCACTCCAGCCACCAGCCAATCTCACAGCCAATGGCTCGTTGCCTTCCCAGCTTGGGGTGGGGGAGGGGGTTACAGGAGGGGGTGTGTGGAGGTGCCAGACTCGAATGATTTACTTCACTGGGCAACATTATCCTGGAAAACCACTGAACCCTAATGATGTAGTGCTGATCCCCAGACTCCGCAGGAGAGCGAGAGGCGGCCCATTTCTGTCACATGCCATCCACCACTCTCAGAGTGAACACGGGAGAAGGGCTGTCCCATCCGCTCAAGGAGGCCGGGAAAATAAAGCCCCGGTCAATAAGAAACAACGAGGGGTCTGAGGTCAGAGCTGTTGTGCCGTTGTGCTACACACATTTCTCAATATAGGCTGTATATTTAACACATGGTTGTGAGCAGGGGGGCTCATAACAGCCAATTCAGGTTTCACTGAACTCCCTGTTGTTTGTAGGAGGCACACGGTGTGCACATGAAAGATACAGGTGGGGCTGAGACTGACACAATGAAATTTGACATTTTGGTATTCCTGCCCCCATCAACAGTGTTGGTCAAATGAAAAACACATGGCTTGTGTTAGTGTAACAAGGGAGAATTATTATGGTGAATTTGCAAATGGAACGTCACGGTTTATGCTAAACAACTTGTGAGGTTGCTCCTGCCCAAGCTTTGATTCTAGTGACATCAGTATGATAGTCCTCTAGCTATAGATGGCCCTCAAAAACATGACATTATCATTACAATAGGTATGCTCACTGATGCAAAAAAAAACACCTCAACAGCACCACAATTTTTTTAGCCGACACAGGTTTATTTTTTTTTGCATGAACATCATGAGTGTGCAAAAATGTGTTTCCATTTGTGGTCTTGTGTAGGCAGCATGTAAAAGTTGCTCAACTATCTCATTTTTTATAACAGTCACATGACAAAAACAGTCAGGCTAGCAACATCAGTGTGTCGGTGTACACAATGGTGACTGAGAAGTTTTGTCTACCTTGGATTTTCTGAATCACTTCCTTGTCTCAGTCTGAAGTGTTTTTCCAGGCAGTTGGGTAAATTCCATTTAAAGCCTTTTTTGAGGTGTAAAAACTATTCCATTCTCACAATATGAATCCTATATAAATTTAAAATATCACTGGGCTCTGCATGTGCAATGATAATGTAATGGGCACATCTAAACATGCCTGAAAAAAAGCGACTGAAATTAACAAAAAAAGTAAGTATTTGAAAGCTAACTTCAGGGGAAGAGGTTAGGCATGAGGCCAAAAAGCTGTTGCAGTATGGTACAGTATGTGAGGACACATTGTTTAAAACGGGAAGGATGTTTCCGGAAAAAAGCCCATGCCTACAGTATTTGCAAGTGAAAATAAATATATTCACCCTCCAAAGGGGAAGAATTTGTCTGTATGTGTCAGCCACACACATCTTTTACATGCGACAGTTGTTGTCCATTTTGGGTGTTCACAACCAAACAGTTCTAACCTACTCAAACAACCAGTTTGTCAATGAATCTGGAAGACTCCACATTACAATACCTCACAAAGTTTGAGAATCATCATGTTCCACCCACTGTATGCAATAATAAGCCTTAAAAAAACCTTTATGAGGTCTATGATGGCTGACATATCTTAGATCATTGTGGTATTTCTGAAGTCACAGACAACACTAAAACCAAGTCACCAAGTCACCAAGTTGGTTCCAAGTCAACTACAAGTGAACTAAGTGTTAATTTCACATTTGTCAGGGCTGAAATAGCATTAGAGCTACACATTTCAATGCATTTATTGAAGCATCGTGAATTATGAAAGCTGAAACTATAGGGGTGGTGTAGCACAGTGGTAAGGAGTAAGGTTTGTAACCGAAAGGTCGCTGGTTCACTTCCCTGATGGAGCACTGCTGCTGTACCCTTGGGGCAAGGTACTTAACCCAGAATTGCCTCAGTAAATATCCAACTGCACAAATGGATTACATGTAAAAATTGTAACTATGTAAGTCGCTCTGGATAACAGCGTCTGCTAAATGACAATGACATAATGTAGATTCACCTCCTCAGACTCCATCTGGTCTCCCCTACTTAATTTAAATCACAAAGTAATTCACTGATTAAATCTTTCCATCTCTTGTGATTTTACTCTCTTACAGTAATTAGGAATTTGTTGAAGGTTGTTGTAGCACTTTCAAATTCACAATGGCATTAGTTATTACAGCATTGTGTGATGAATACACAAACAAAATTTGTACCCTTGTTAAGATTTGTATCCTTGTATGACAACATATAAATGTAAATATTAACACTCACAATGAGCATTTGGTCAGATATATTAACAAAGTGTAAACACAGGCCTGTTTACTACCATGTGTCACAGAAGAGTGCCATTATCTCACCCACTTTGCACATGGCAGTAAACAGCAAAACTGAATATGCCCACTAGATGGACTCCTTTAGCTGGAAATTTCAAACTGACAAAACAGTTGCTTTACTGTAGGGGGAGACAACATCCCAAGGTTGAGTTAAAAAAGGATCAAACTCAGAGCCCCATTTCAGGGTGAAAGCATATGCCCTGAGTCCACATTGCAAATGGTTCTCCCTACGAAATATAAACATTGACAACACCGAAACAGCACACGCTACATAACGCCAGTCTCAAATGAAATAATGTCTCTTCTGTCTCCCCAACCATGGTGATGTACAAAGAGCTAATGCAAGCTGCTGCCTATTTGCATGTCTCCACCCACAGTTTTATTATGGCTAATTTCTCAGTTTGAAAGATCTTACACTTGCACACCACAGAGTGTGCTTGCACACAGTGGACTGCTTTTCTCACACTAGCATTTGCATTTGTACAACACTGGCTTGTTCCACAAGGATATGCAAATACAGCCCCAACCCCCTATCCTTGGAATTGAATTGAATCATGGTCCATGTTCATCTGCCATGCATGCATGTAACAATGCGTCACTGTCCTTGTGCTCTAAGATTGTGTGTGTGTGTGTGTGTGTGTGTGTGCGTGTGCATGCGCGCGTGCGTGTGCCTTTGTATGTATTGGCAATCAAGCTCTTTTCAGTGGATGTGTATCATCATGTGTGTCAGTAACATCATTACTATACAGCCGAAACAAAATAAGATGTCACAAACAAAAAGTGCCAATTACATAAAAGGTTTTACAAAATGAAAAGATATTTACATTTTCAGGCAACAAAAGCATTTTTTGAGTGAAATGGGTACTTTGCCTTGCATTTCTTTCTCTAGATGGGTGTGCATCATAATGTGTTCACTTGGTTACAGGCTTATGTTACAGGGGAGCCTTAGGTTGTAATGGAAAACTCTGGGCATCTTCCACCACCACCACCACTACCACCCCAACCCCCTTGCCCTGACTGTCCCATTTTCTAGCAGGGCAATATCTCATTTGCTCCAGAACATTCTGACTTCCCCCATGACTGGCACACAATCAGGCCTCCTGCTCCGAGGCCCCTTCAGATGACTATTAGGCAGCTGAAGGGTTAAAAGCTGGCCAAATAAATCTGCTGAAATGACTTTGGGGGTGAGAGGCATGCATAATACCGAAGTCAGAGTGAGCTGCGATGAAGGTAATGACGTGCCTGTTGTTGAAGGCAAGCAGTGAAACTTGAAAAAGAGGAATAGCAGCTTTGCTTTTTTAGGACCTGGTTTTCTTCATGAAGCAGACAGCAATATTTAATGCCTGTAGAATCTTCTTTGTTTTACGTAGCAAATTAATGTGATTATTGGGTATTTTTACTATTAATACAAATTACACCGTATTTTATTCATGAATGACAGACACCACAAATATTTTCTAATCACAACAAAAATATTCTTTTCATATTATTATTATTATTATTATTATTATTATTATTATTATTATTATTATTATTTCTCTTTTGCTTGCCACTGTCTTCTGATAATACAAAACCAGACACAAGCCTCTTGGGAAATGAATAATTTATGCAGCTGAACCTTTGAGTAAAATGAAAACAAATGCGGCGTAATAAACCTGGGAAGATAAAGTGATTCAGCGATGATGCTCCCCTCTCCCTAATAAATCAAAATAAAAATAGAGCAGGGCTGCCTGTAATCCCCTCTCCCTCTTCAGAATAGGAACTGATGGCTGGAGCGGGACTTTTTTTCCGCTCCAAAAAAGCCAGTCCATGCTCTCCTTAGGATTGGTGCTAAAATATGTAATAATGCATTTCTGAAAGGACAGGGATTCAATTCAAAATGCAACAAATATTTAGTTGAGTGTGTAAAATGAAAAAATGAAGGCGTGTATGAAAAAATCAAGTGTATGAAAAAACAAAAAAATATGATTTAGCACAGTACGGCAGACATAGTGTAACATACAGTCGCATGCTATAGATGACGTGAGATTGAATATAAAATGCTATTAAATACTCCCAAATTTATGTTACGCTGATTCTTTAATTCTAAAGCCCTTACACCCATAGATTGGCACACAGAAAAAATAGGACTGAAAATGGAGTTCCAGAATGAATAAACACTGAAACAAGACAAGATGGTGACCTTGACACACATGAGTAGCTTTTTCTTAGAGCATTGTCAGAAGTCACGTTACACAAAATATGAATTCACTAACCTGTGCTGTTGTTGGAGATGTGAAGGTTTCTGAAGTTGTGCACCCGTTTGTGAGGAAGTGGATTCAGGGGCCTACTATCTGTGAAAACGGCACAACATACCAAAAAACAAGACAACCCTATTCTAACTTATCGTCTGTGTAATATATTCCATTACTCATGGCTTGCTCATAACCTAATTGTAGTCACCCACATATTGAATGTATCTATGGACAGTTAGGTTCATGATGTTTGTAACTTGTTGTTCATTTTCTCTTTAATTATAAGTCAGAGAAAAACAGCCCTGGGAGTGACAGGTCACTGCAGTTTGAATCTTGTTTATGGTTAATTTCATCCCCCTTAAAGCTTTTAAAAGCCATCACAGCCATACATAATTCATCAGAACATTCACATTCTGCTGTTTTTCACACTTCTATCATTACTTAAAGGACCGTTTTCAAGACAAATGTACAGGGGTCATGGCTGGTTCAGACGTCAGAGTTCACAGTCCCGACATGTCAAAGCTTGAATAGATGCTTTCATTACATACTGCCAATATTAAGTTATGCTTGCAGCCTTGAGTGGCATAATAAATTACCCTGTAATTTAAGGAGCACATTCATTTTTTTAAATGACCACAAAATAGAAAAAAGTCCAAACTGAGTCTGCAGATTGATTCTGAAAACCACTTCCAGGTAAAGCAAAACCAAGCTGGTAGGCCACGCCTACTCAGGGACCCACATTTCCATTTACAGTTACTAGCTGAGAGCAAGTAAGGTGGCATCCTGTGTCTATTTATCAGAAATAAACTCCAGTCACTGCTTAGAACCTCAAACGGGGCAACACGCACCCACACCAAAGTTATCTGGCTGAGTTTCCGGTTCTTTGCTTTGCGATGGGGGGATTTCCCACTTCACTTCTCTTTCTCTCCATACAGCTCATGTGTAGAATTTTTGCTTTTACTTCAACCACATCTGAAATGAATGGTTGCATATTACAGAAGAGCACCTGACAGAAAGAGACAGAAAGGGAGGGAGGGAGAGAGAGAGAGATTTTGTGGTGTCCTTTAATGCGCCTGGGTCACCTTCCAGGGCCCATTTTCCAGCTGGAGAGTGGAAACCCTGTGCTTAGACTAAGAAGCGGAACAGCACAGAACGCAAAAGATCATCAACTGGCACATAAAGAAGACATAATTGTCAGCTCTGCCTCCCTTACATCTATCAATGTTACAACCCTGCTGCATAAATTCATGAACAATAATACCAGCTCCACCCTGTAACACCCTCTTATCTTTTGCATAATCTCTATGGTTACCACATGGGGATTTTTTTTTTTTTGCAAATAGGATGGCAGAATGGAATAGTGGCAAGGTAACCAATCATGTTACTACACAGGTTCAGATTTTCCAGGAAGGTACTGTGAACAAAGTAGTACACTAGAACAGCTTTGGTTATGGTGCAGAAGCACAGAGGAGTGAGACCTAACATTGCACTGACTCCGAGAGTGCCTGGAAAGCACATTAATAATAATTACAATACTAACAACTTTAAAATAGCAAGAAAAATGGTATTGGGGTCACCAGCCAGTATCTGTCCTAATACAGCAACCTTTACATTCAGGAGCTAAAATGTTCATTAACACAAATGGGAAAACTAGCCAGTAATATAGACCATATAGACGCACTGTTTTAGATCTGAAAATTGAGCTCTCCATATTCTCTCCTGCAGAACCATTAGCCTGCATAAGCAAAAACCCTACAATCAAGGCAATTCAATTGCCAAATAGCTGCAGTACTTGGATGACATTTTATCCTCATCTGTCCCCCTACTACTGGTATCTATGTTCTCTGCACTGTATGAAGTACCGTCAGAATGGGCTCGTAGCTTGATTTCATGGAAAAACCTGATTCACTGGAGATTTTTGGCAGATGCTTTGAATGGGCTCCTCCACAGTGGTATTATAATTGACTGAGGAACTTAATCACTCTTTAAAATGATTCCATCAAAACTGGATTCATAGACTTGCCACACAATAAACTACTTTACAGTGGTGTGTCTGGGCTGTTTTTCAGCTTGTGCATTCATGTGTGAGAAAATAGAGAGAAGAAGAAGGAAAAGGTGGAGGTATTGTCCATGACACTGTGTCTAGTTGCCCTGTTTAGGCCTACTGTAATGTATTTTTTTTCAAACTCTAGGTGCCACTGTTGTGTAAATTAAGTTTCTGCCTTAAGAAGGTTTGAGAGAATCATGCTGGCCTTTCTTGGACCCGATATCCAACACATTTTTCCGGTAAAGATATTGAAGAGGGCAAAAGAGTACCAATAATAATGTTTTATACTAATTCAATAAAATTCTACCAATGAATCCACTACTCCAATTAAACAACAGCAGAACAGTTGTATATGTATTATTTGTTTAGTTAGATGCTGAGAGGAATCTCCTCCTCTTGCAGAAAGTTGTGGTATAGGCTAAGAGTATATCAGTATCACCTCAACTTTATGTTTCACTCCAGCTGGGATGTCAACAAGGAAGTCTCCTCATTTTTAGGTGTGCAGATTTAACATTCTTTGATTCATCATTTGAAACTGTGACATGCTTATTGTCTGCTTGAAGCTACAGAATAGCCAAAAGCAATGGTCTAGCTGGTTTGAAACAAACTGGCCATTAGAACAGAAGAAAAATCAAACACTCCCAAGTTCCTCTCATTTTTAACAACTCCCTCATTTTACACACCACGCGTCAACTGCACACATTAATAATGCCTCTGACACAGGGAGCAATGAATTATGCATTTGAATTTACCTTTAAGCTGGAGTTTGCCCCTCTTTGCGTGCTGCCATGGTTTGAAATCCATTTTGACGACAGTTACATTCAGAGGATAGGGAGTAACGAAAACGCGAATGGCTTTCCTCAGCAGAGATCCATCAGACACTTGTTTTTAGCTCTTTCAGATTATTTCCCTGCCTCTATATTTTATCTCCCTGAAATGGAGGAGATCAAGATGGTGACGTTTCAAGAAAGTGTGCGCACAGTAAACTAAAGCAAAATAAGAGCTGGGGTCTTAGGAACAGTGACAATGTGCTTTTGAAATGGGCTTCCAGGAAAAGCAAAACCATAAAGATGATTACGGGAAATATTTCTTTCCTTCTGGAGGTTAGATCAGTTTAAATGAAATGACAGCTCATCTACTTAGCGGTCTGCAATTAATAATTTACTCCTTGTTCTCTTAGTGTCGAGCATGTCATGAACTGAGTTGCTGACCTAAAAATACTGAAAGCAGTAGCTCTTTTCACACTGAACATATTGAATGCTGTCTGTCCTTTATAATCTAATCTTGGGGCTGCCTCTATAAATGATCACATTGGCTTTATTTCCTTGCATTTCAATTTATTATTATCACAATCATATTTAGATATAGTATATGCTTGGCAAACACCCTTATCAAGGGTGACACAAATAGCTCACTTTTTTACATATCCATTTTTGCAAATATGTATTCACTGAAACAACACAGGTTAAGTGTCTTGCTGAAGCATACAACAGCAATGCACGCCCTGGCAATGAAACCTGCAACCTTTTGGTCGAAATTTGAGTTGTAAAACTTGCCTGCTGAACCACAGTGCCACACGCTTTATAAGACAGCACTAGAAAATGAGGTGCCATTAATTATGTAACTGATGTATTTACTTCTTGTTACAGTATATAAATGAAGGCCTCAATGTTGATCATTAAAATAGCTCCTGTAATTGCTGAACAGATGGAGCAAATGTTTTTTTGATATCTAAAGTGATATGCACGAGCTCTTCATCTTAAGTATTGGATTTTATTCAACAATGACCTACATAAACTGTTTTCCCATGGCAGTCCTCCCATTTATAAATGCCCACAAATGCACTTACATAAAACAATTATGCTGGTATGGTACATGCACACATTCATACTATCGACCAGATTGAACCTAAACTATGATTATCTTAGGTGTGACTTTCATCCTGAGAAAAATGGCATCCCAGTTAAAAACAACTTGATTAAAACCCTCAATAGGCATTACTTTGTCCTATAATTGAATTTTCCACGAACAATAGAAATGCTTACCATAACAAGTAATCAGAACGTTGGTTCATCCTTTCCCATAATGCATTGCTTCAAGAATAAAATACAATCAAAAGAAGGCAGAAATCTCGGCCAGAGGTTAATTTGATTAAATCTCTGGACATATAATGAATACTAATTGTCTCTGAAATGGATTTTTTTGAAAGGTGCTCTTTGTTGAAGTGAGAACTTATTTGTTTGACCTGATAGTGGACAAGGATCAGTGTGCATAATTATTCCACCTCTTGCCATAGTAATGAACAAACTAGACTTCGATGTTTAACTTTCAAGATTTTCTTGGGGGTATATTTTCTCAGCCAAACACAGATCAAATCAAACTGTTCCATGTATGTTCTACACCCACGGGAGAATTTTTCTGGCAAGTTTCAATAAAGTCCTTTCGTTAGTTTTTCAGCAATATATACAAACTTCATATTATGCGCAAATATATTAAATGTAGCTAAGCAGCTATTTTTGAAACCTGATGTAAACTAGTCACAAAGAAGGGCCTTTGGTTGGAGCCATGTTTACAGCTGTCACATATGCAAGGAATCCGTGGTTTTCATCAACGAACAAGGTTTTCAGTACATTAGAATGTGCTTAAATTGGGAGGGAGTGAACGGGATATGTAAAAAGAAGACTGTGGCTTCCAATCTCGGATGTGGCACTGCTATAATACCAAGACGCTTAATAAGCAAGACGCTTAATTACCTCATTACTACAGTACTAGACTCCTCATTTATTTCAGTGCAACTCATGCTGTATAAATGGATCAGATGTCAAATGAAAGGTATTTAAATTGTCCTGGATAAGGGCATCTGCAAAGCCTATTATTACTAATATTATTATTATTGATGTTGTTGTTAATAATCATAATGATTATAACAACAATAGACTTTGCAGATTCCCTCATCCAGGACAATTTAAATGCCTTTTATTTGACCCCCATTTCTTATACTTTATGCCCAGCCCCTGTCCATTTTTGAAAGTTTCCATGTTCTGATAACAATACTGCATGTATATTCCCTGACACCATATACCTATTACAAGTTTTTAGAAACTCACAGTGTTTTTCTTCAAATGAACAGAACGTGAAAAAAGCCTCCTTGGTTTTGCACAAAAACATGCCCTTAATCTAAAAGGGCATCACAAAACTTGAAAATGTACTGACTCCACTTTAAAAAAGCCAACGTTTATGACTCATAGCACACAATGCAGACCAGGCAAAATTACTAAACTCAAACTGTAGCCTGAGAATCAAAAGGTCCGTACACCTACAGAGGCTAAGATGAACTCTCAAGTACTAATATCAGAAGCTCAGCATACCTCAGATCTCTCACACAAACTGAAACTCTACACTAAAACTGGGACACTTTCTCATAGTGCCGCAGCACATGTCTAATGTCAAACAGATGTATTGGTCTCATGTTGTTCTCATATAAGCACAGATTCCTAAAACTCCTATATCCCAGACCTATCCAAGAGCCCATTGCAGTCATGGACATTCCCAAGCACAGCTTAAAATGCTCAAAAAATTAGTGTATCAAGGATTTTTTTGTTGTCTTTTTTATCACTAAGTATTGATGGGGGTCAAACGTGGGGTTCTATTGTCGGAATGCTTAAATTTGAACGATAGTGAGAATTCACACATTATAGCATAATGAAATCATTGTTGCTTCCATACATTTTTTTTAACCAATGACAAAAACATTGACAGAACAAATCTGAGCTTTTAGGAAAAAGCCCTCTTGAGCTAGATGATGAATATTTAGTAAAACTGTTGTCTCTCATGTCCAGATGTGAACCCAGAAAATTGAGTTTGCTTAGCAGACACTCATATCCAGATCAACGGTCCATAGCTTACAGTTTGTACATGCTATCCATTTGTACAACTGGATAATTAGGGAAGCAGTTCAGGTACCTAGCCCAAGCAATGGCACACCTGGGAGTCAAGCCAGCAACCTTTGGGTTATAAGCCCTGCTCTTTCTCATCACAAGGTAATGTCACTCATATAGCTTACACTTGTTTGGCTCTGTGTGCAAATTAGTGTGATGTGACATTGTTGCTCTTAAGGGTAATTATGAGGTGCTGTGTGCATGTTAAAAGTTAGTACTGTATAGATAATACTACTGCATTCTTTCACAAATCAATGCTCAACCGTGTTACTGGCAGTTATGTACCTATGTTTTCAGTGTTGCCCCTGTGATATGCATTGAAGTGTCTTGCCATGATAAATGAGAGCGCCTGAGATACATATTATAATTCTACTGGTATCAATATTTAAAATAATTCACCTTAAATTATAATTATAATAAGACCTCAGATGTCCCTTAAATTACTATGATTTCTGAGAAACAGTGGCAAGAAATACTGAGGCAGAATTTGGTGCCCTGAAGCACTCATGAAGTCTGTGGGTGCCGCTGTTTTAAAGGAAGACAAAGACTACACCACAATCTCTGTGAGAGGGTGCAGCATGCTGCTGTTTGAATCTCTTTGTGTTACGCCAGAAAAAAAACATATGCGCCTCATGGCTATGTGCAAAAACATCTGTGTATCCTCTGGTAAAGTTTGCCCTGGCAGTCCTTGTGTCTCCATGTTGTTTTTCTCTGGATCTCTATCAAACGATCTCGAGATTGTGTGCAAAACTGTTTGACCTTTTGGATGAAATACTATAAACACGGCCTCATTTGATTGTGCTGACATCAAAGGTTACAGTGATTTCAAAATGTAACAGTGGCTGTTTATCTAGTTGTCCAGACCAGTGTTTTTCCCGTGGCAAGGATATTCTATACTAAAATTCTAGAGCTGCCAAGATATGCTCTTTTTTGAATATTCACATGGAGCTGGACATTGCCTTACCAGCATGAAAATAAAATGCAAATTTAAGAAGTTGCTTCTGGATGTTAAATCAGCAGCACAGGCTTCATTGGAAACCCTCCGACAGATAATTAGTTATTGAAAACCTAAACCCACATTAAGCAAGAACTCTGTTAAAATTATTCAAATGACAAGTCATTATAAGCTCGACATCGGGCTCAGTGAAGTACCACTGACAGGCAAACAGGAAGAGAGTGAGAACATGCAGACAACACATGCACATGCACACACATACAGAGACACACAAACACACATGGACATGTTTGTACTAACACACACACGCACAGTTGCACACATGAACATGTTTGCGCGCACACACACACACAATCACATGCACAGTCACACACACACATTTGAATTAACGTTCACTCTGCTTCCCCCATTATATCCATAATCAACGAAACTTCAAAAGTTCCAACATCCCTTTGAAATACAAACATCTGTGTCATTATGGAGAGATAATTGTGTCCACTTTCATCCCGGTATAATTAGGATCCTTTTTGTGAAGTCATTCGTTTGATAGAGAACAAGAGTGAATGTGACCTTTATTTCTTTAATCATACAGCCTTTGTTTAAAATTCACTTGTAAATCAAGTATATTTCTGAGTGTCACCGCCTAAGATGGTACCTCTGTCCCCCCTAATGGAATCTCTTGACTCAAAATAACTAATTTCCCTTATTTATTGCAGTTAGCTGGCAGCAACCAAAAACACAATGCAAATGCTGGAGCACTGAGCAGCGTGCTCTACTCAAATTAACCAATTGAAACTGCTATCGACTTTCAGTCTGGCAAAGCACTAAGCGACAACTTGCTCAAGAAACGAGCCCGTGCTTTCCATTTGCAACTCAAGGTAACCATTTTAACAGTTTAGCACTCTACTATGACTAAAAAATCAGTGTGGCACCACGCACCTCAGCAAACACTTGTTCATTGTCACGTCCCTTCTTAGTTATCAGACAGAATCGGCATCGCTTTTCGTCACGTGTAGTTATAACCAGAATTAAAATACCGCTATGAGGATGTTTGGCTACCCAATAAAATATATGCTTGAAATTGTGTAAGAAAGCTCGCGCGGATTACTCTCCACAAGAATGTTTTTCGCATACATTCGCATCTTTAATTACTGCACAGTTGAAACGGTAATGAATATTCATTGCAGAGTTTGTAGACATCGCTCACCCCGAACACATTATTGTAGGACAGCCATTTCAGAATAATTCAAGTTTATAGCGGTAATGCTTTCATAAGTCATTTATAAAGAATGAAATGTGTTTACTTAAGCAGACATCGCACAACAATCCATGTTAATAACATGCACTGCAAAACAATGAATTAATTGCAATAAATGAATTGATAGTTAATGTTTTAATGATGTATCAATGGTTAATTATTGTAAAGTATGATGTAAGGCAATAATGGAAACAGCATTGGGTGGTTGTTACTTGGTAGGGGAGCGCGGGGAACAACCTAACGCGGGGCAAAATGTAACACGGACTTTTTATGTTATATACAAGGTCAAGCAGCGTGTGCCTCTGGCCACATTACCACATTTCCTAGCCACGGTCTCCCGCGAAAATTCAGAAAGATTCGTCAGCATTTTGAGGAAATCTGTGCCAAAGAGTGCTTTCAGGGCATGGAAGTAATTTTTTTCATCACAAGTGTTTTTCAGTTACTGAACTGTGTGTGTAAATCACAAAATCCAACCTTATATTACTTTAATCACCATCTTGTTGCCTATAATGTAGCACCGTTTTGAAACATGTGACCAGCTCACAGCAAGTACTAGCTAGGCTTAAGTACAGCCTCCATACTGCGGGGTTAGTTGTTACACGGCGTTACAACTAAGCCACCTTTCCTAAACAATGACAAGAAGCTATTTATCTCACACATAAAATAAAAAGAACTAATTTCATGTAACTTTTTATTCACAGAATGAGACATCGAATAAGAAAAACAGATAAGGGAGTCTCATGTCAGTATTCATGTATAATTTGACGTGTGTGTGTATCTATCGATTGATCTGTCTGTTTGTCATATAGATAGATAATATATAATGCAGTATGGTTAGAAAATATATTTGTTTCTAACTAATTTATCAGACTTTTCTGGCAAGCGTTACAACTAACCCTCTGTCTGTTACAATTAACCCCACCCATGGGGTAAGTTGTAACATTGCACCTCCCGTCATTTTCGGTGGAATTGTACATGAACGGTAGGTGCTAGAAACAAAGTTCAAGTGTTCGTTTGTTGCAGAGATGTATATGTTGCTTGTATAAAAACATGATTATTCCAACTTAAATATTTTTAAAATGATTTCGCAAAAACCAAAATGTGTTAGGTTGTGCCCCGCGCTCCCCTACTGCCATGTTGATAGGCAATTAGCAAACTGCACTACTGCTTTTCTACCTGTATTTTATGTGCTACATTGGCAGAAGTACCACATTCACTGTATTCAAATTCAGTATGCCTTCTCTCACTTATTATGTAGCATCACACATAAATTAGGTGTTGTATATATATGCTCTGAGCAGCCAAAATGTACCATTATAAACACATTACTTGATTTTTAAAATTATTCAGACAGTATTATCATAGGAAATAGTGTGTCCCAGAGGTTTGCTTGACTGTCTGCAGTTGATTCCATCCTCAGTAATTGTTATATAGGAGGTGCACTGTAGTACTGGACCCTTTCTGTCAGTAGAAAAGAATATCAATGGAAAATCTACCATGAGATCATCCATCCTCTTAAATGTCCCTCTGAAGATACGTATCTACTTCCATTAGATTGATTTCAGGTATACTCTGGAACCAGATACATGTCTTACTGAGTAAGTATTACTCATCACCATTAATTACTGTATTACTTCATTACTTTGGTACTGTTTTTGGATATTACTTACGTAATTTTGGTTGTGCACTTTTTTTCTGTGGATGTGGATGTTCTGTGGATGTTCTGGCATTGTGCTATTGGCTGCTATTGGCTTATTTTATAATGGTCTGCACAAAAAGTAAACAGCTACAAGAGTGGACATTTAACAACTAAAAAAACATGGTCTCATTGCTTATGTGCTATTTTGAGAAGTGACAAGTGCTTCTAGGTCTCAAAATGGGATCATCAACTACAGTTTTCTCTAGGCCATATTATTCAAAAAACACAAACAAGATCATGCATATTGTGTTTTTGGAATGTTGGAAATTTCTTAAATGATATTAACGTGTATTAAGTTTTGGCAGAACAGCCCATTTTGTTAAACTGCAGACTGCTGTGGAGCTTTCTGGTGTCACATCCTATGAACTGGTCAAACATCATGTTGTAAATTAGGCTTGATAAAGAAAAACATCTGTAGGCCTTACTAATAAAAAAGACACGGGTCAACAGTCTCTATATTTCTCACATAAAAGCAAAGGGAAAAGGAGTAGCACTTGAACCCCAGGTCAGATGGGAGTCACCCTCTTGAGTGGCTGAAATAGAAGACCAAGCCAAAGCAATGTGCTTCTGGAAACTCACAATGTCACAAACTGAAATTAACAAGTCTCAAATCCACACAGAGGCATCTGACACCCAATGTTGATGTGTCAAATGAAAGTAATTTATTTAGCATAAGTTTCAGTTATATTTTAATAGAAGCCTCTAATGGCAGCTTGAAATTGATATTTCTTGGAAAAGGGCAATAAGAATTTAAAAATGAACCCCAGGGAAAGTGTTCACTTTTCAGTTTTTGGTTCTTCTGACCAAACATTTCCCCTGGTTTTATTTGTCATTTGTCATTCGTACCTTTGAAAAGTTAGTTTTGTCTCCCATTAAAAATATCTTTATTAAAGGGTTAAATGCATGCAGATTACAGTTTGCCATGTTGAAACCACTTTGAAACTCCATATGCAAATGTGTGTATTCATTTGTGTGTATGTGTAAGTGTGTGTGTGTCATACCTGTAAGGATAATGAAAGCCTGTGATGAAAGATACAGACGACCTATCCAATGGAACTCCAAGCATTAACATCACCATTGGTGCCTCTGAGGCCTCTAGTAACAAACTTACTTCAATCATCATTTTGTCCTAAATTTACAAATATATTTGTATGCAAGTTTTATGTAAGCACTAATTCATTTTGGTGTTCACTGAATTTGTTTGTCAAGAAAAAGTAACACGTACATTTAAATATGTGCCAAAGTTAAGGACAAATATTGATTGAGTCCAGGAGTTTCAGCCACATGTTTGAAAAACATAACTTGAGCGCCCTTGTCAAGGCCCTTAATTGTCAACATTAGAGAGTTTTCTTGAAGATGTTTCCATGTTTTTGAAAGCCTTGCAGTTGGCAGAGTAATTCAGTGCTTTAGAGCTTGGGTGAATGGCATCTGGGCTTCAGGTTTAAAGGGTCGTTATTCCATTATGGGCTTGTGCCCTTGAGGTCCAGCGAAAGTAAATTTGGAATTACATGCATTGTCCAAATTAATGAGACCTGGGGTAGAGGACCCCTAAATGTTTTTTAATTGATTTTCTTTATGTTGTGTTGGCTTCTGGGGGATTATCTACCTATTGAATGGCCACAGTAATATGGTAGTTTTGTGGGAAGGGACGGTGTCACACGGTATGAATGATGGGTATTTATTTGCATAGGACTGTTTGCTGTACTTGCAATTGTACCTCCCCCAAAGCTACCCAAAGCTTGAAGCAGCATTGTTCTTTGTTTTGTAATAGAGCTTCTCTGTAATCAGAGGGAATATTAGATTTAGAGAAATTTCTAAAATAAACACGCAATATAGTTCAACATGTGGGACAAAGTGCATTATTTCTGATATACATTGTTGCAATATTTTTAGCAGTGCTCTGGCTGATATAATGATATATAGGCTGGTCCCTCATCAATGTATTAATATTCATGAACCCTTTTGAAATGCAATTGTTACTTTTTACTATAATTGCATCTGGAGAGACCTGTGATAATTGGTATAGGAACTAATAGACTACTCTGAATTGATTAATTTGCCTACATCACAGCGGATGGAAATTCTCTTTGTGAGTGCTCCAATTCTGCCTTTCCGAAACAGACTGAGCTCCTGCCATGTGTGAAAGTGGTCAAGAAAAAAATGTGACATTTTCAAAATTCTATTTAATAAACAAATAACTGCAGTTACACATAACTGGTTTCTTGGTGTGTCAGAAATGTCTGCAGTTGGACTTTTTTTTCCACTAATATACATTTTCAACTTTACAAAGCCTTCCTTGAACTGTTACTGAGTCTTTGAATAGGAAGTTGGTCCATGTTGTAGAATAATAACTAAAATAAATCATATTTTTTCCAATCTCAATTAAAGGTCACAGACTGTGTATGCAGTGATGAACCAATTTTTCAGTTTGCATTCCAATCCATGTGAGCCTTTTCTCCACAGCTTCAACAGCAATTCATGAACCAAATGATCTTTTAGAGGGTAAATTCAAGTAAGCGGACACCTTAATCCAAATTTGAATGTCCAAGAAAAGTACTTGCATGTATATGTTTGAGTTAGATTTGGGTGGGTTAGGGCTGGGGACAGGAATTGTTCAGTGAATTCTCAGTGAGCTAACAGTGGCTAATTTCAAGAAGATAACTCTCGAGAAGGCCTTTGGAAACTGATGGTGGGAGAGTAGCAATCAGATTGGAGTATATAATATTATGAGGTATTGCCCTCACGCCTTTGAATACACTTGGATGGATAACTAACATAACACATCTGACACTATGGGCACACCCAGTCAAATTAGTAGCTTTTAGTTTCCTTTTGTGACTTAATACTAATTAGACATGCCTTTCATTTCAAGGAATGCCATGTTTATGTATGAAATATTTATACAGAAGTCACCTTACTGTAGGTGAGTCAACATCACAAAAAAGAAACATCTGACAAATGATCATATGTAAAGAAAATGTTAACCATTGCACAATGAGTGAAAATTTCAGCAGAAATGAACAAAATTATCAACATCGGCATGCAACTCCCAGTACACAATGACTGTAACTCATGTAACTCAGTGTGCAGATGTTCTTTCTCAGTGTTTACTGCCATGGTCATATTTATTGCATACATGAGGCCCCCACCTGTCATGAATTTGAATTTGACAAAGAATGCCATTTGACTTTCTTTGTTTTGAGTATTAGTAGAATGAAAACGAATTACTTTCTACAATATTTTATACTCAAGTTTGGATTGTAGTTGTAATCAAGATTGGATTATTGCTTTGCCCAGCTGTCAAGTAGCCTGAACTTCCCTCTGTCTGGTACAAAACACAGCAGACAGGAAGAAAGCTAGTGTGTGTGTGTATAATTTTAGTATTACTCTTAAATTTCCTCAGTATCTTTAAAAGATCCCAGAATCGCCTATAAACTTGTGTGACTCACAAGGAGATGGATATTTCTGATCATTGCAAAGAACAAAACAGACTACAGACATTTGAGACATGTAAGTGTGGAAGAAGCTATCATGATCCGCACTCATAACATGTAATATAGTAATATAGTATTAACAAACGTTAAACCTGTTTGTGGCTTGTAATGTAATTGCACATTTAATTGTGCAATCTCAATGTGAATGTGTACAGTAGTTTTGTGGTTACATAGCCTATGCAGGTACAGTGCAAATACACTAATATTAGGGCCACTTAATAAAATATGGTACCTATGCATGTAAAACTAATAGTTTCATAGAGTTCCATCTTCTTCTTGTAGAATGTCCATAATATTCCAATGTTGAAGGGTGGTTAGAACACTCATGATGATGTGGGATCGAGATCTGGATCAGTTTTCTCACTGAACTTTCACAATAAACAGCTAAATTATTATTTAATTATTTACTGGATTTATTTGCTCTTATCCAGAAAGCCTGCCATAGGCAATATATGTGCTTATAGTGCATGCCATGAGAGTTGCAAATGATATTATGTTGCAATGGCTATGTGTGTCTGTGATGGAGGTAAGTCTTTGGTGCTTTTTGTGATTCACATTACAAGTGTTACTTCAGCATTTAACTAAAAATGCAGCAAATCATGAGAGACAGCAGCACCGCCTTCAAATCATTTTGATTTCAAACCTCTTTGGAGCTTCGATTGAATCGACCCTATGTCTGAACCTGAATTCAAAAAGGAATATCTGTTTGGTATTCAAACTTTTTTTAAAAAATAAAAGAATAAAGCATTTGATGTTTACAAAAAATGGTTTGTCATTGATGTATATGTCAGACCGTATGATATTAACAGTCGTCAAGTCAGTGTTCAGACGCTCTTTGGCAGAAATAATCCAATCATTTAAATGCATCCAAATGTTTCTTGGCTCACAGGGGGAGGGATAAACGAGAGGTGATTTATTTACGTACTTTATAGATTCGTCTTCTCCGGGACCAAAATCATATTAAACGACAGGACGGCATGCTTGTCTGTTCGTTCAGATTGAATCAGACTACAGAGGCTTACACTGCAATTACTGCTCTTCTGAATCAGGTAACCTTTAGAAGATGCTTTTGAAAAAATGAGTCACCACAATCTGATTACAGAAACCATCTCCTTCTTGATCCAACTTGATGCATGCACTATATCAGGTAGTGCTGTATATGGGGCATTATGAAGTGTTCAACCTGGTGACAGAACCTGAGCAAGGAATCCATGTAGGAAAACATATTTAGTTTCTTTGAGAATGAGAATATGTGTGTGTGTGTACTCCGCATGGCAGAATTATAGCCAAGGACTACAAAGTCATTTTAAGCAACCAGGTGCAACCTACAGGGCAAAAATGGTTTCCTCAAGATGTTCCCATATTCCAAGATGAGAATGCCCTCATACACTCTGTTCAATGAACTCAAGGGTGGTCTTGTGAACACCTGGATGAAGTCACCTTCCATGCCCTCCCCAATCACTATATCTAAACATGAATAAAGCATTATGGGATGTTCTAGTATGTAGAGTGCAGAGTGGATTTCCACAGCCTTCATTTCTCAAAGAACTGGAAACTTTACTTCTTCAAGAATGGTCTTTTGTAACAGCATTCCACAAAGAGGCTGTTCTGAAGGCAAAGGGCCTTATTCATATAGTGGCGTTCCTCTTTACAGAATCTCTCCAGATTGTCCAGGGTCCTAGGTCCTCTCTTGTGCACTCTCCCTTTAGCTCACCCCATAGGTTTTCCATGGGGTTTGGGTCAGGGGACTGAGATGGCCATGGCAGAAGCTTGATTCTGTGTTCAGTAAACCATTTTGTCTGGACATATGTTTTGGATCATTGTCCTGCTGAAAGATCCAACGATGACCCATTTTTAGTTTCTTGGCAGAGGCAGCCAGATTTTGATTTAAAATGCCCTGGTATTTCATGGAGTCCATGATGCCATGTACCCTAACAAGGTTCCCAGGGCCTTTGGAGGAAAAACAGCCCTGCAACATCACAGACCCTCCATACTTAACAGTGGGGATCAGGCTCTTTTCAGTATAGGCATCCTTCTTTTTATGCCAAACCCACCCTGAGTGTTTGTTGCCAATAAGCTCAATTTTCGTTTCATCTGACCATAGAACATGGTTCCAGTCAAAGTCCCAGTAGCGTTTAGCAAACTCCAGGTGCTTATGTTTGTGGTAAAATGACAGGAAAGGCTTTTTTCTGCCATGCCTTCCAAATAATCTGTTGGCATGGAGGTGGCATCTGATGGTAGTTTTGGAGACTTGGTGACCCCAAGATGCTACTTTTTTCTGTAACTCTCCAACAGTGATCCTTGGGGATTTTTTTGCCTCTCTTACAATCCTCCTCACTGTGCGTGGGGGCAAAATAAACTTGGGTCCTCGTCCAGGCAACTTTGTAATTATTGGCCTAGTGGTAGATATGGGCATTTTCAGGCGAGTAGCTATTTTTTTATAGCCATTCCCTGATTTATGAAGGTCAACACACTTTTCCCTTATTTGATGTGTGTGTTCTCTTATCTTTCCCATGTTGAAGAATGACTAAGGGAATTTTGCCTCTGTGTCACCTCATATTTATACCGCACTGGAACAGGAAGCCATGGATTACTGCTTGAAAGTTCCAAAACACTCTGATCAACTTAAAAAAGTAAAACATAAATGGAAAAAATGCTTCAGTTATATTTTGTTTATAAGAATTTCTAGGGGTGCCAATAATTGTGGCACATGTGATTTTGATAAAAATAATTACTTCTTGATGAGTTTTTTTTTTCTCTGAATAAATTTACTTCAAATAAAGGTTGGATTTTTCTCATTTTTTCAGTGTGAGACTAAGTTAATTCACCAAAAGGTGAATTTCTTATAACCCTTTTTACTCATTTTTACCAGGAGTGCCAATAATTGTGGAGGGGACCATATATATATATGACACAGTGTATTAATATACTGTATCTAATGTCAGAGATGACACTTATAATTCCCCAGCACTGAATCAGACCAAAAGGCAATTCAGCCTGGATTTTAAAATTTGACATGCACCCATTTTTAATCCCCCACCACACACACACACACACACACACACACACACACACACACACACTCACATCCCACTGCAGACAATTGAGTTGGTCTGGCATATATTGTTTTTGGAGATAAATCGGTCGGTTCCTTCCCCTTCATGCATCCTGACATAATTTGTTTCCCTTTTTAACTCAATTATTGTCACTTAGTTCATCTCTGGGGCGCTACGGTCTGTGGAAAAATCCTTTCCTTTTTGTGTTGTACAGAGTAAACTTGAAGTCTTCTGTGCTCCTAGCTGGCCTTTCAGTTTCACAAAAAAATCACATGGAAGAACATTCCTGACTCTAACAACATGCTCAAGGGATTAATAATGACCTCAGTGACCTGCTCTCACCTGTAAAGACTGTGGTTTCATCACAAGTCCAAGCCCAGAAAAAAAAACCCATGTGGTAGATGGAACGGCCCCACAGCCACTACCCTCCAGTAGTTATTGTGATCTTTCTACCATCCATTTTGCTTGATACCAAAAACTAACACACACTAACGCTGATTAATCATAGTCTACAAGATTTAAGTCAAAATTAGTCATTCCAGCTTCTTCTTTTTTTTCTGCTTGTTTGATTTTTGAAGTCCTTATCTTACAATGCAGCTGCTTTTTCATCATACGTTCAGTCTGAGCTCAGATTTGCACAGCGAAACCAACTCTGCTAATTCTAACACAAGGGCTCTTCAAATGCCAGCTTTTGTTTCAGGATTGCTGTGCTGGACTCTCAGTTCACTTCATGAAGTGAAGCATGATTTACCAACAGCAGAAAGACCCACTTCTTTCCCCTGTGACCTCATGGCGGTACTTGTGTGTGCTCGCCATTGTGTGTCTGGAAATCAAGACCATGGCCCAAAATTAATCTAACCACAATGTGCTTGCCTCTTAAATGTCACTACTGGCTTTGTAGTTTTATTCTCATTTTAGCAAAGTTTCCACTTTGTGGTAGAACCTGAGTGTAGCAAATACATTGAAAAGCTCCAGTTCACTTTATGATAAATTTAGATAAAACAGTAGTCGATACCAGCTATAATTCTGGCGCAATTCATCAGTAAAACTTATACCAACATTCAATCAACACCACCAAGTTGTGTTGAGCAAAAGTGCTATTCAATCACAGCCAAATAATAATAAAAACACCCTTTTAGATTAGCCCTGCCCTGTATTACAATTAAATAACCCCTGGATCCAATTAAAACTGCTAAGTCATCACTTCATTGGAATATGGCACTGGATTAATCTTTAAAGATTTTTTTGGATAGAATATCACAACCATTCATGATGACTTGGCAGTTTTGATTAAATCCAGGGGTAAGTATCTTTTAGTTTTCTGTCCTTCTAGTACAGCACACAAATTTCTCAAGCATGCCCAAAGTACATTATAAAGGACAACCTCCCAGTTCTCTGAACAACTTTGATATTTCAGTCCTTTAATAATTTAGTAAGAACACGAGAAGCCCTGCCATTATTATATTCCACATACGCTTTAATTGGACAAACATATTAGAAAGGTCTTTGTTGTGTCAATTAGTTGATTAAGTATCATCTGCTCTGTGCGTTCTTGCAACCTGATCTGTTTTTAAATGGATTTGTGTGCAAGAGAAACGGGACCGCGGAATGGAACATTTTCAATTAAATGTCACCGTGTTGAGTGACAGGAACTATTTGATAGGGCTTTTAGTCTAATTGCATGCATTTCATTAAGGGATTCATTTATCAAGAGAATTAATCAGTTTGGAAATAAGCTGAATTAGATCAGGTAGGTGCTGCAGTCATTAAAATACATTTAATTATAGTTCAAGAAAAAATACACTGCCTCACAATGTTTGGGGGACCAAAAAATCCTTGTCTAGCAATGTAAGAACTCTATAAAACATAGATTAAATTTTATCAAAATAATTTATGTTTTGTAAACATGGATAATAAATTTTGCCAGGTGTCAGAAAATTAAATTAAATCTTACATTTTCCTCCAGTGCCAGTATTGTAGGTTTTAAAGTTTTCCACCGAAAGATTTGCAGAAATCACATGTTGGCTATTACGTTTGCACTGTTGTGATGGTTAACATCTTAATCAAACATTTTGAGAACCCTGTGATCATTTCTGGGTTTTTATACTGTACCGTACATGTGCAATGCGTTTCATGCTTTTATTTATTTTATTCCATGTACATACAGACTTACTGTGGTAATTGTGTATGTATTTAGGTGGCCCACTGATTTTGACTGTGAGTGACATCTCCACTACTGTGCAAGCTATGACTACTGCTGCATCACTGCCAAGGCAAGAATTAAGCACATATTAGACCAAAAAATGTGATACAAGCTTAAGTCTGCTTCTCAAAGGTATGAACAAAGCACCATAGCGTTAGATTGAATGTGCCCCCTAGAGCTGATGATTGCAGATTGTGTTTGATACAATGCCGCCTTTATGAGAGAGCACAGACAAGAAACACAGCCATGCATTCATTTCTCAGAGAGGGAGAGAGAGATGGAAAAAAAAGGGCAGATGAGAATCAGGCAGAGAGAGAGGAAGGAGAGCGAGTGAGACAGAGTGACAGAAAGGCAAGGGAGTGAGGTAGATGTAGAGAGAGTGAGAGTAAGGGAGAGTAGAGAGAAGGGAGAGAGAGAAATAGATGGGAGCGACAGGGCAGAGTCACAGAGAGTGAGGGAAAGAGGGGGGGAGGAGGGAGGGGGAGAGAGAGCGTGAGTGCAGAGGGTTAAAGGCTTGAAGCAGGCAGGAGCGCTGAGGGGGGGAGGGGCGTCACAGCACGAATCTCTCACCCTTCAAAATATTTGCAGAGCACCTGATTATCATCTGATAAATCCAACCTTATTTGGACTGGAATGACGCCAGTGTCTGAATTCATATATTCACAACATTCAAGCCTGATTACTGTCACTCTGTGCTTTCAGGTCTCCTGCAGTTTCACCGGACTCACTCCCATTTGCTTCAAAACACTGATCTCAGAGCTACTCCGGGCCCAAAACACTGCATTATACACACCATCTCATTTCCAAATGGACAGGACCAAATGAAAAAAAAAATGCAGAAGTGAGAATGCATTAGGAGGATGCCAGTGCTGTCAGATTATCCCCTCTGCACCACCGTGGCCCTGAATTGCTTGCTGCCAAAACAGACACCCAAATTTGGCTTTCGTTTCAGTTTTCAGGGCCAGAAATGACTGCACCGATGCAAATGGATGGGTGCCACTGCTGGCAGGGGCTTTGGGAGTTGTTTAAGAGCCAGAGCTGCTTCAGGAGAGAAAAAGGGAACCCGCTGACACCATTACAGTACTAGTGCATTTTATACTGTACGTAACATTTTCCTTTGAAAAATATAAAGAGCAGACTGCATTGCATTGTAAAAAAACATTAGTGCACTGGAAACATTGGTTATTATCATCGTCATTATCTCCATCATAATTGTTACGGATGCGAATGCTCTGATACTGTTTCTGCTGAGCTTGCTGAACATTATGTGCAGTCTACTTTGTTTTCAAGACAGAAAACAAAAACAAAATGGCAGTACATTCGTGAACACACGCTGAGCCTCATTTTCATCAAGGTACTTGATGAAGACCAGCTCAGTGAGCTGGATCATCTCAAGAGCAGGGGCCTTCTATATGTTATCCTCTTTTAAAAGCCAGGCAACATCAATGCAGCTACAATCTATTCTGACCAGAAAAATATATATACATATATCTTTACTCATTTTACAATAATGATAATGTTCTTCACTGTCACACTTTATTGTTTTTTTTTTTTTTTTTTTTTTCCAGAGAGTTCAAGCCTGTTTGGCTATTTGTGTTAAAATATACTCTGTGTATATATACTCTACATGCTGTACCTTTCACTAGATAGTTTTAGAGAGCTAACATTGTGTTCTTCCTCAACTTAAGGATTAAAGGCCTTCATATAGGAGCTCCTTGACTATGTACAACTGTATAGAAACTTTTGTGTCACCATGTACATCATACAGAAGATGCTTTAGAATTCATATCTATTCAGCCACCAACAGCTTTTATGTTTTTAGGCTCGCCACAGAATACAACATCCTGTGAGATTGTAATTTTCTACAAACTGAATCCATCATTTTACCATAAAATGTAAACTTGCTATTTGTGATCTCATAGGGCAAAAGCATGAGGCGGGAGTTGGATTCTTTGGCTGGACACTGCTGCTGTTTGATGCTGGAAGGAGGTGCAGCACAGCACCATGCCTTGGTCTCTTCAGCAGAATATCAGCCGTATGAATGGGTCACATAGCACGTGATGAATGGAAGTTGACAGGGATGGAGAAATAAAATGAAATACAGTTGTTGGCTGACTGAAGTTGTTGTACTCTGTGATGAACCTTCAACTCACAAACAGAAGCCTCAAATTCCCCAAAGAAAAGTAGTAAGTAATAGCCAATAACAGGGGAAATTCTTAAGACAAAAGTTAAAATATGGTTTCTTTTGACAGTGCAAGGCGTTGCTGAGTCATACAGATGAAGATCATATATGTATCTGTCAAATGCTAATTCACTTTTTGTTGCTGTTGTTCTTTTTCTTCTGGTAGCCATAATCTGTCTGTTTTGCATTAGTGTCATGGTTTTTACCACCTGCACATTTTTAAAAAATTGTACTTATTTTTGCCCATTCCTCATGCAAGATGTTCATGTCAATGTTGAAGCTGTACTTTTCTGGAAAAACAACAACACTAAGACTAAGTAGAGGCCTACTGCTTTTAAACTCTAATAAAGTAGGCTACATTGCTATAGGCCTCATATCAGGGGAACTATCGTGATCAAATTTGCTGAGGGGAATCGTTCATTTCCTGTGTTATTCTGATAGCGTCGTATCAGCACGAAACTTGCAGAGGGCTTTTGAATATGAATGCAAACCAAACCTCTATGCTGTGAGAGGCTCCGCACTGAAAACCTCCCAACGGTTTTTGTCTGTGATTTTTTAAAGACACATTTCAGAGAGAGCGAAGGCGTTTTTGAAATCCAGATTTAACGAAGAAGCACCGGCTGTCTTTCCGAATCGCTAAGTGGGAGCATGCCAACAGATGGACGGCGGGGTCTGACTTATGTTCTGTTTATCCAAGGAGGACAGGGCTGCCGCTCTGTTTACCTCACGGTTCGCCTGAACGTATACACAGCCCACAAAAAACCCGTCTCTGGGTTAAAGCTACGAACGTGTATGCAGTCGGATGCCACAGAAGAGAGAGCGGTAAGGATGATAGCTGCTTCTAAACAAAGCTGTATCTCGCGAGGGGAACCCCCTCGTCATTTTTCACCCAACACCTCCTAATTACTACTCTACCTGCCGGTGTTTGGTTTCCTTAACACACCAGCCTCTAGTTTCAACAGAGTTTGGGGCAGAGAGTATTCCACTGCTTATCGCATCTGCTTATCGCTTCTTTGAATCGAGCCAATGGAGCTACTACAGGTTGCAAGGTACATTACCTTGTTTATTTGCTCAGCTGACAACTGATCCAGTGCAACTTACATGTGTACCATTTATATGAATGTGGGCATTTAACAGAGTAATTCAGGGTTAACACCCTGCTCAAGAGTGAAATGGCAGCACCCCATCCTTGGAATTTGAGTCTGACATTGTTTGGTTATGATTCTTGCTCCTTACAGCCCAGGACGCCACACTGCTTCGCTGCTGTGCAGCCATAACCTTGTTGCAAGACCCCCACTCTGTTCGCAATATGAGTGAACGGAATCACTCTGAGTCATCTGAATGTTCGTCCAGAAATGTCAGCGTTGCCCACTTGCTCTGTATGTTCGAAGGTTGGTTACTTAGCACGCAGTCGTTCGCACGCCACAGACTTAATAGAGGCGAATAGTTGGTGGTTTTGTGTTTGTTTTTTGTAATTCTGTTAGCTTCTCTGAAGAGAGGTTGGTGATGTTTCTCCTCACCATTTGCCTTTAGCTGCAAATTTGATTAAATCCAATCGGCTTTATGGCCCCTTCGCCCATTTACACTGCGTGTTTTAATTGTCAGTCATTATCCGGTTGTGCCTGAATTTCAGAGGGTGAACTGTGTCGCGAGGCCTGGACTGCGACGTGCACGCGCAAACTCAATGCTACTCAGCGGACATTAGTTTCACTGAACCGCACTGTTCCCGATCGTGAAACGTCGTGTTCCCTGCAGCACAAAGCCCTGCTCAATTCAAGAAACATGCTGAAGGATGGGGAGATACAAAAGGCACAGTTTTCCAAAGGATATTTTCAACTTCAATAGGCCCGAATAATCACCGCCCCTGTACAATGTGTACCGCAATTATGTTCATTATGTGAAAGATCCTCTTACATAATTCTGTCATAGCTAAACAGTTTTAAATGTGCACTCATTTTTAGCAAAGAAAAAATGAGACTCTTAATCTCTCATGTGAATGGGACTGATAAGCTACATTACTGTGTGTTTTGCTGTGATTACTGAAAGAAGAGCTTCGTTCTCATTTTTAAAAAAATGTTTCCCTTTTTGCAAGTGGGCTTCTTTTCTGAAAAAAGAAAAAACTAATGAAAGTTATGTGATCAACACAACTTGAAGGATGTCAAAAATGGTTAACTGCAAATAAACTACTGTATATTGCCTTGTATAAATACACTCAAATGCGGGCATTAATTACCAAGCGGCACAAAACTAGTGGCGTTAGTAGATATCACATGGTCAAGTGGTTTACTGACCTAGTGATCTCATTATGGCAAATCATTGAAATCTTGAGTGAAGACCATAAATATTATATTCAAGGATGCTCCTTTTACAGTGAAATCCCTTTGGTCTGCCTTACTTTTTTAAATGACCAACAACATCAGACTATCCAGTGTTGAGAAGTTGAGTGTATGATTTTTGTTTGTGGTTAGAAGATGGTGGTGGTAGTGGTAAGCAGCAGTGTTATGCTTCTCAAAATTAGTTTGACCTTTACCTGCTCAATAGAATGTGCTTCTGTGCACTGCAATGCAAAACCTGATTAAAGCAGCCTTCTCTTTGACCCTAACTTCACAATCAATAAATGTCAACTGATATTTGTGGCCAGTTGCAAATTCATTGACATTGACTTTGCCTGCCAGAGTGAGATGAATGGCCTTCAATAACTGGCATATCTCATAGCCTTTATGGAATAAACACAGTGCAAATTTCTACATCTCTTAAATTAAAAACTTAATGATTTAGGCTCAGGTTTGATCACAACACACAGTAAAGCACAGTTTTGACTTCCGATTGTTTTCCCTTTTATACATGGTTTGTGCTTCATATACTTTTAGCGACCGTCAAACCACATAACGTAACCCTGGAGGAGAAAAGTGCACGTGGTTACACTGGAGGGTCCGAATGAATAAATGTAAATGTGTCATTAATAATTCCAGTGGGTGTTGGATTATCAGTCACAGTGTGAATTTGTGTACCACCATAGACAGCTACTCTTTTTAACCCCATCTATGACATTCATACATACAACCATCAACACATCAGGCTCCACTTGGTATTTTTATCTGATTATTGTGAAATCTGCCATCAGACTAAATCCTTCAGGATCGATGCGTCTTCACAATAAACCATATGTAATAGGCATTATTTACATTTTCAGTGTTGAGATCCTGATGAGGCTATGGACTCGATCTATTAACTATCAAGGCAGTGGGCTGTCTCCACATCTACCAAAGACCCCTTCCCATTGGCTACTCACACTGAATATTCTTCAGTTACCCACAATTTATACTATGTCCATCATAAACAGGGATATCATAAAGTATGTCCACATTAAAGTTGAGTTTTTTCATCCACACTGCCTCTGATATAATTAGCATAAAGTGGCCTGAATTAGTTTCCCTGCAGGTAATATATTAATTGAAAGACTCCAAATAAACTAATACATCTCCATAGGACTGACAATTAATCAGGCAGAGTATAAAAATAGTACATGGATTTGATCAGGGGGCGCATGACCATTTGAGTACTGCTTCCATTAAAATATTTTATTCAATATATTTTATTCACATATTATTTAAATGGCATATAAATTTGATTTTTGCAAGTCTTTGTTCTCAGAAAGTGTTGAAGCATTTTAAGTATCCAAAAAATAGCTTACATTTCAGCATCTTAATCAGAGTCTACTTATGGTTCTTGCAAATACCACTGATGAGTCTTGCAATGATGTATAATTTACCTTTTGGTTGGGGAACTTGTGGTGTAGCCAGCAGGTTTTGGTTAAAAATCCCAGGGCACTGCAGTTGTATCCTTGAGCAGGGTTCTTAATCTGAATTTTCGGTAAACACCCATCTGTGTAATCGGTAATATCTAAATATAGGTTTTGTAAGTTGCCCTGGATGAGTATGACTGCAAAGCATTCATATTTGTTCATTGTGCTCATTGCATTCATCATATTGGAACTCAAAGTTTCAAAGACTTCAGACTTTTTGGAGTCACTGAATGATGACAATCGTAATTGACAGGTTAAGCACGGGTTTTTGATTCAGTGAGTCACATGAAGGTTTCATATAGCCCCCATGACTCATAATTTCTCATCAGTCACTGGAGGTAAATTGAACGTTGAAAAAAGCAGAGGTGCTTAATGCATCATCAACCCAAGAGATGCAAATATTAACCATGTGCATTTGGCATTCTCCTGGTATGACAATACAGTTTAGTCATTTAATTTCCCACATGAATATCAACTATAACAATCATTTCGGATGCCACAGTGGCTATTAACCAAGCTTGATTTACACAGCAATTTAGCGTCTGTAATTTTGTGCATATCCCCATTTGCATGGATAGCTTAGTTGGTTATTAAACTCCAAAGTTCATTCATGCTGATGGTGAATACTACTGCTGACAATGTTTCACACGATTGCTAATGCTAACTTTATTACAATATGTTAACCACCTTTAGCAGAGGCATAAGAACAGCTGAAGGTCAATGTAGACCTTACTACAGCCATGTCATTACTGCCTATAATCAGTATTTCCCGTGGTCAGGGAACTATCACAATGTAATAGTTATGACAAGTCATTAAAATTCATTTAAACACCACACACAGCATTGTAAATATGCTTCCCTCGAAAAGAATGGCAAAGTCTTTTCAGGGAATTTTCTACCTCATATGAAAAGTGAAAATGTGAAAATTTCCCAGTCTTTGATGTTTTTTTCTTTTTTTTTTTTTCTGGCCAGTAGTGTTCGGTTCTCTATTGCAATAGTCTCACATTTTCCACCATCTGTATAAATGCGATACCTCTTTTTAGTACAATGAGCCGGGAATGGAAGTGCCGTTTTATATAATCCCTGAATCCCTCCGACTCTCACACTGTATCATGCAAATTGGGTGCAGTTTGAAGGGAATCCAGCTTCTACCATATGTCTGAGCAGAGGAAGAACAACAATTTGCTATGCATGCATTGCACCAAGCTTATGGTAATAAGGTATTAAATTAGTGCTGGACCTTATTACCCCTTCTATATCATTTCTGCATGAGAAGTGTTCATAAAATTGTGATGTTGTACAGGAGAGATTGAGGCACAGAGGAGGAATGTCTTGATGCAGGGCTGGATGTTTTTAAATTGTCCCTTTGACTGCTCTCCAACCAGTGGGTGCTAACTAACAAACTTCCTTTTGATATAAGACATCTTCCCTGAGCAGGCTGTGGAGAATCTGTCAACACAGGCCGTTGTCTTTTTTACACTTCTAGCATTTTTGCTTTTACTCAGTCTAAATGCCATTGAGGGACAGGAACTATTTATATCAATCACAAATAATGTTAAAAAAATAAACTGCTCATTTGTTGCACACATGGTTGAATGAGTATGAAACGCTAAAAGGGTAGGAGCTGCTGATCAGTGGTAAAAAAAATAAAAATACACTTTAGTTTAATTATTGCTGTTGTTTTTGTATTTTTCCCCGCTGAGTTATATTCTGAAATAAACTGCTAGACTCAATCCACATTTGTCATTTGGCTCTCACCAAGTTCTGTTTATTCGCTCCACATAACACAAAGTTTGGCAAGTTTAGTGATCACAAAAGGTAATGAAAATATTCTGTTTGGGAAAAAATGAACACCTGTGTTTATTTATAATCATTTATTTTGGTGTTAACAGCATACACTGACTCCTGTAGGGTTTGGTCCCAGTTTCACCCAGTCCTAGTCAGTGAATTCTGAAAGAGGAAGTGGAGCACAGAAATGAACAGTGAGTCTCGTGTGTAGCCCCTGTTGGTTTCTGAAGCTTGTCTCACCCGTAACGGCACTTTCATGGTCTCTTCACGCAGCCCAACTCTGAGAATGTAAGCAGAATTTTCTTTATAGTCCTCTCTTCTGTTCCCTCTCACTCCTATTGATCAAATATTTATAGTCATATTATTAGTAGTGTTTGTTTCTTTAGCTTGGTGCCATTATTATTGTGGACCTTGTTTCTGATATGGTGCATTTAATGGATCATGCTATATTATCGTCATAAATTGCTCTTATCCAGAGTGATTTACAAGGCTAATATGGCATGACACATTAAATACATTACAGCAGCAACAAGAACAACAACAATATTGGTACACAGCAGACAGAATTAATGTAAATTGCCATTGGGGTGAAAAGTGTTGCAATAAAAGCAAACCAGTAAAAAGAGTGCCTACTAATGACCATCATAATGGCACCATACTAGACTGGACATTCATTGTAAACTGTGATCTATCAAAGCACCACTACCCTAAGTCACAGTGTTTACATGATTCATAAGAGCAACATTAACTTGCATCATGCAAGATACTTACTATGACTAAAAATGAAAAAGTTTTGCAAAATTATATCATCCTTAGGATCATCATGTACAGTCCCCTCCATATTTATTCATAAAGAGGAAGTGAAATCATGACATAACAGAAAATATACATTTTGGTGTATTCACACTGCTTTTTGACACAGGGTTTTGAGATGTGAGTCCAGGATGAGAAATTATGTATAGTTGGTTAAAAACATACAAACATACATTTCTTTGTTCTGTGAGTAGTTCTCCAGCCATTAAGCTTTGAACTCCTGGAGGAGACATTTAGCAGTGGTTTTACTGACAGAATAAACACACCAACAAAATTCAGTTGTAATGCAACAGGATCTTTCATTGTGACAGAGAGCGATGGCTATAAAAGTCAGTTCGAGCACAAGCTTTCCTCTTCCTCAGTCTCCTTCAGCAATCAGCTGAGTAATGCAGTAATACTGATAAGAAGTATATGTTATTTCCTCAGAGTAGCAGTGTCATTGGTATTTCACAGCCATTTCAATATGAATATGCTTTTTGAATGGAACTATTCAACTGTTCATCAGAGCAGAGCAGGAAGAGCAATGATTTATAAAACAATGATATTATAGTATTGTGTGCATGTGTTTGTGTGTGTGCAGTGGTTAGATGGTGGACTCCAGTGGAGCCTTTGACCCACAATATTTGCTGTTTTTCCAGTGCATGCTGAAACACATTACAGGGGAAATAATAATTGTCATTATGTTTAATTCCTGTGTACTGGCACAGATTAAAAAACCTAACATTAATGATGTTTTCATTTGTTCACTGACTAATTAATGTTCACACCTTGCCAAGAATCATTTTCTTCCTCTGCTTAATTCTAATTTGGGCAATTAATCATGCGAAAAGTAATTAGCACTGTAAAATGTGAAGTAAAGCCACTTATATCCTCCGGGGATACCTGCTTTGTTTCCAGATGCAAATAAAACTGGTAAAAAAAAAAAAAAAAACTGGTCACGGCTGGCAGTAGCTTGATGCTGTGGAATATTGCACATGATACTAATGATTGTGTTTGTTTTTGACTGCGTGGGTGCCGCGCTTGTGTACCGGCTCTGGGCCTAAGGCGCTGCTGGTTTCCCTCACTGTCAGGGCCCTCCTTCAGGCTGACTCATACTACGATCCCAGCAAATGCAAAGCTAGCGTTGTAATTATGCTATTAGGATGATTAAAACTGGGTAAGTCAGTTCATTTCATGAGAAAAAAGACACCAGCTCCGCTGCTAAGCACCGTACTGAAGCTGGCCACGGTCACTGCTTAATAAAGTTAATAAACACTGCTTCTTCTCAGTCTACCCATAAGACAGTGTGCCTTTAACTTTTGAAATCAGCATGTCACTGATATTAACAAAAAATTACAACATTGATGCTTCAAAGTTAAGAGGGAAGCACACTGCAGTTGGACTGCATTGAGGCTTATATGCATCACATTCAAAATTAGCGGACAATGATGGTATGTTGTCTGATGAACAAATGGTATATTATATAGGTACTGCACAATAATGTCCGCACACTGCATACTGTGTGGAACAGTTATAACCATTTATAAACACCTTTACTGATGACTTTCCTGGTCCCCTTTCCAAATAAAGATTACAGTTATCTTTGAGGCTAAAACAAAACACAGGTTTCAACACTGAATAGCATCTTCAAAAATGTCCCCCTTTATGTGCATGTGCCCTTACTTTGCGATCAACAGTTGCACAGTTGTACACAATAAGCTCACCTTTGTTGCAGCAACTACTGCACTCACAATCCAACACACTTGCATGCAGCCAGCAGCTGTATTTCACACTACAAGTCCTACAGATGCCAAAAAGACGACAGCTTAAATCTCCCAGAGTGAATCATAGGCGCCAGGCCAGTCGCAGGGTACACACGAACAGGGAGACTAAGGGACTGTGCCACCATACCTGCCCCTACCCTGGCGGAATAAGGCCAGCATGGCTACTATCAAAGCTGGGCTGTAGCGCTCAGTCTGTTCAGAGCAAAATCCTCTAGATTTCCCAATTTTTGACAAAACATGAATTAACAGAAATAAGTGCTTTGACTGTGTGATTTACTCAATACCCTTGTTGTCAGTGTGTCCCCCATGGCTGTTTCAGCAAGATTTGAAAAGTTTCAGAGTTTCAGTCTTGACTGAGTGTCACCACAGACAGTGACAATGTTATCTATTGCTTCCCTGGTTGCCATTGAGCAATGCAGAGACAGGGCAGAATGCTGAGCAGGAGGTGTACTGTCTGCCTCCTGTCCACAGATTCAAAATTAGCTCAAGCCAAACAAACGGTCAGGGCTAGACATGACACCACACCTTCTTAATAGCCCTCATTGTAAAACAAAAAGTGGAATAGTTTATAGGTGTGGCAAGATTACACTGTATAGTATCAGAATGTTCTCATGAAAGAAAACACAAAGGAAGGGCAATTCCATTGTGTATCTGCAGGAGTCTGTCCCACAGTGGGTCCCTCTCCTGTTTTCTTTTGGGTGGATGAACACTGAACGTCAGCTTTGTTAGCCTATAATTATGGAATTTTCTTCCTGAGTCATTGATGTGTGATGCTCTGGAAGCAAGGGCTTTATTGTATGGGGCTGCCTGAGGGAACCTGAGGGAGTCAATTACAAGGTCAGGCTAAGGGCACCACCTGCAAGGTCAGAGTTCACAGGTCAAGGGAAGTTCCAGTCACTGAGAGGAGAGGCCCTCTAAGGCCCCTCCAAGGACAGCTTTCTAAGGAGCCTATTCAAAACTGCCATCTTGCCCTAACTTTGGTTAACAGTTTTAAGCAGTGCACACCTTTTGTTATTATTTCTGCTACTTGGTCATTCATCTTAGCAAGAGCTGAATGTATGACTTTGAGTACGTAAAAATCAAGCAAGCTTTTCTTAAAATTGTTAGTCAAAGCCACAGTAAAGACAAAACTGCACAACAGGGGGGCTGAGTAACCCTGAGGGTGTCTGGGGGTGTGTGGGATGTACCATTGAGAGACTTTAAGAAAAGCCCAGAAAACTGCTAATGGAAAATTCAGGGGTTTTTTTTCCCCGAGTAACATAGAAACTCCCCAACCTACTGAATAGAGAACATGTTTTTGCTTCTCAGTATGTTGAATTATCCTAACGAATTTTTCGGAATGTTCATATCACATTTGTTTCAGTTTGTTGCATCACATATTTATTTAGTTATTTATTTATTTATTACAGTGTTGTTGTATCATATCAATGGCACTTAATATAGATTTAATATAAATCAAGCTATTGCACGCACATTGTGTCTGTTACAGGGTGGTGAAAACCCCTTCAAGTAAACTGCTGAAAATGTATTAATTTGGCACACTCTTTCCCACAGTGATACTGTTGTGGCAGGGCTATCTCTTCCTGTTGTGCCTGTTAGCAAATTGAATTTTCGAGTAACTCTCAATGCATTTACTGAAAACAGCCTCGCCAAGCAGAGGGTTGGGGCGGAAAGTGTGGGTGCTGTGGGAAAGGCTTCTTTGTGCTTGGTAATTTTTTTTCTTTATAAAAAACCAAAGATGCTTGCATTCATGATAACCTATTCTGCTTAAATATCTGGCTTATGATAAGAATGTAAGTTGCATGAGGTTTTTGTTTGGGAGAGTAAATGTAATGGAATGACAACATGCCACTAGAGTACATTTGGGCTTTTGTTCTCTCACATTATGTCACGTTACACGAGAATGTTTAAAGATCATGTCATGGTGTAAGTGATTCATATAGCCTAGGTTTCACTTATGACTCATCAAAAGGCATTAAAAGGAGCGTGCGATTGTATGTATTGTCCATTGTGTAACATAAGAAACGTAGGCCTTGAGTAAATATAACTGCAATGCAGCCATAGTTGAGTAAAGTTACCCTCTATGGATTTAGCCCATAACAGAAGGACGTAGAAACTTAAAAAAAGACAAATAAAAAATAAAGAAAAGCTGGGCCAGTCAGAACAGAAATCGGTCTGTAATCCTGGCCCCTGTTTGTACTTTTACTGTTTTTTGTATGAGGGAATGCTCTCAATATCATCCTATTTAAAATGCAAACATTAATATAAAAGCAATGTTCTAGTTGGTCGGCAGTTGTCCCATGACATACAGTGCAATTCTATTTGAATTGCCCCGCTGTATTTGTCTCTCAAGCTTGCCTTCTCGAACCTCCATTCTCACAGTGAGCTCCTCAGTTATTCCATGCCAGCAGAGCATTGATTTTTCATGCTGTTAGCCCACATCATCCCGCATTTCCTCAAAGGAAAATTGCTAGGGAAGAAAATTCACTGTGATCGATTGGAGCATACGACTGAATTAAGGTCGCAAGCAGAAACTGAGCTGAAAGCTCTCAAACTTAGGCCTGGATTCAGTGAGCATTTGTCCTTAACTTTGGCTTTCAAATAAATAAATATTTTAATTAATTAATTAATTAATACAATAATGGCCAGCATTATGTTTTCAATACAAAAGGATTTTTTTTCATGACCCAGCAGTGATCGCTGAGCTCACCAGACTGAAGGGTGAGGAAAAAAAAGTAGCACGTGCATTTAATTGTGGGTCATTGTTCAGGACAAGTGTGACCTCTGTATTTATTCTGACACACCCCCATCGGTGTTCATTATTGTAATATTTACGCTTTGAATTCACCCAAAAAAGCAGCCCTGAACTAGCACTCCAGCTGCTTCTGCTCTTGACATTGAATATAATGTCTCATTCCCATCGTTCTCCACCCCCTTTAGTTCTGACCACACCCTTCACGTTGCGCAGTGTGATAAAGTGTGATAGTTTTTCATCTGACTTTTTTGTCGACAAATGACACGAAGATCAATGTTTTCAGCAGGAATTGGCACAGTGCATACATTTCCTAATTGATATAACCGAGGCCATTGTAGCATATTTGTTGCTACATTTTTCCTTAATAAAATGATTGTTAGTCCTGTGGGCTTTGTATTGATCTGCTGCTGTGAAATATTTGACAGTATACCTGAAGCGTATCTGTCTGGCATTTTTAGTTGTCCTGTTAGCTGACAGCTAGTTTTGATTGATTTATATTGGGGATTTCTGCTTTTAGTGGGCAGGATGGTTCCAAGTGGCCTTTTAGGTATTTGTTCATATATACTCTGGCTTGTGTTGTAGTTGCGCATTTGCTATATGTGCATTGTACTGCACAGTATTGTCTAGTGCACTGTAAATGGAACTGGATCAAGGCTTCTGCCAAACAATTAAATATGGATAATATCAATCTATGTCACGTCAGTTAATATTGCCACTGCTGTAGGAGTATTGGTAGTCCATAAAGCAGCATGCAACATTAGCGTAGAACACAGAAGTTAAAAGATAAGCTGGCTCTACACTGCCTTGACCATAGTTGTGTGCTACAGGTTGTTTTGTACTGTTTTTTTTTAAATATTTTTTTTATTATTATTATTTATTTAAATTTATTTATGTATTTTTTAACCTAGGCTGTCCTGTATCAGGGAAGTCTTGCACACACCCATTTGTGCACACGCAAACACACACACACACACACACACACACACACACACACACACACACACACACGCATGCACACATATACATATATATTTATACTGATGATAAATATACACTGATGATAAATACACTGATGATCACTGATGTTTTCTCAACAAATTGGCCATTTGATGTTTTTCTGATTTTTTTAAACAGGGTGAGTAGAAGTGAAAGGAGTCTCTTTGTCTTCCTCCCGAGTCTGCTTGTCATCACTTTGTCTCCGGCGATGTGACCGGGAGACATGCACAGTGATTTAGCCTCTCCACTACAGTATTGACCGGCCGGCCAAGGGCCTCTTGCTCCACTTGGCCCCCAGGACTGGAATTTTCCACCACACTCTTTTGACCTCCCATCTCTCTCGCTGGTCAGATCCAGAAATGATGTTTCCAGCATCTTCACATAGGGCAGGTTATATGCAGCACATGTAACAAACATTTCACAGGTGCTAACTCAATCTATTATCTGTGCATTTACACCCATCAATGCTCTGTAAGTGACTTCAAGGTGACATTAATGACAATGTCACTTCCTGTCACTGCCTGCATATTACTGTTGCAGAAATGTGTCAGTGAGTCAGGGGTGCAGCATGAACCTCATTACATTTCCGCTCTAATTAATGCCATGTCATGTGTGATACCTGACAAAATTTAGCAATCTCCAGCTAGATTTTTACTATTTAATTCTGGAAAAAACACATGACTGAATGATCTAACAGTATTGAGAAATGCTGAAATCAACCTTGATGGTGACAGGCATTAATTATAAAAACCATAGCCTACCACCTCAAAAGTCTGAATGTGTCTTCTTTGCCAGTAATATGGTGTGTTTGTCAAAAACCGCAACAAATATTTTCCTTCAATAATGTCTTGAGACTCCACGATTGTCATTCTGTTCGCAGGGGCGTTGTTTGATCAATGTGTTGACCGAACCAAGCTCACTACATTACGCAGCAAAATAGTAGAAAATGCCCGACCAGATATTGTCCTGGAAAGAAATATAGGACTGTTGGTCTCTGCAGTACACAATGGAAAATTGTAACCCTCTGTTCAGGGGGTAAACATTGTCGCTTTAATTGCAATTGCATAAATGTTTGATATTCAGTAAATTAGATCCGTAGCTAAAACTTTTTTTTTTTGGTGAAAACTGAATTTTATCTTTAACACAGCGCCATTAGCGGCAGAAGTCAGGGCCGCCTGGAGGCCTGTAATTAACTCCAGTGGAGCGGAACTAAACATTTTTGACATTTTTCCTAGTCCGGAATTAACTGTCACAGCAGAGGGACAGAGTAACCATCTTGTCACATTGTGTTTGTGTAAGAATGGCAGCATGCCGTGTTCTGTTTCAGAAAGTCAAAGTTTCAAATCGGTTATTTTTCATTACCCACGATGGAAAGTATGACAAAAACTAGAGCTTTGTTTTTCTTTACCCCTCCTTTTTCGTCTCTCTTGGGCAACTGAGCAAGTGAAAAGGGAATGTACAGATCTGCTTGCCTTAAAAAATTGAACAGTGGGATTTTTCAGAACCAGGAATAAAAACAACAGAAAAAAAGATCTGAGCTGAAAAGATGAAGAGAGAAAAAAATGTATGCTTTCCAGCACTGTAGAAATGGTCTTAAATGGGCTTTAAATGCTTTCCTTGTTTTATGATCTTAGAACCTTAGATGCTCCCTTTAAGGAATAAACACATGGAAGATGTATGTATAAGATTTTATTTTGTAGAAGCAAAAATAGGGGTACGCTGCCTTTTGAGGGACATTAAAAAGTGGCCATGCTGAACGACAGGTACCAATGGTCTGGGATTTGTACCCAAGGTGGAACAAAAATAATAACAAAACAAATAAAAATGACTTAAATGTCATAAAACTGTTTTGTGGTTAAATGCAACCAAAAAAGTGAAACCCAACTGGAATTGCTATTTTGAAACCATGTTTATGTTACTAAAATAAACCTGCATTAGAATTTCAATCTGAAAATTCAGCATTGCTTGTTCTGTCTGGAATACTGTTTTATATTTATCAAATAGGCATACCTAAAGTGTCGTCATTTGATATCCATACAGGGTAACCCCTGGATTCTATCAAAACTGCTAAATTAAAAGGGAAAGTGCTATTCAATTTAAAATGGATGAATATATGGATGTATTAATGTTAGTATATGGAATAATATGGATTAATTAAAATGGAAACATGGCCAAACAACAATGGCCAAATCACCTTAAGGGGGTAGTCACTTTTCTGTAATATGTTTCAGTATTAATCTAAAAAGTTTCTTATTATTATTGAATAGGATTTTTCCTTAGGATAGCTTGAGGATTTTGATTGAATTCATGGGTCAGTGTTAAGCATGGAGGGCTTACCCTACTCAAATGCATCTTAGGCCATTGTATGAACAGGTCCAGACAGAGGCAGGTTGTTACCACTATGAAAATAGTGCATACAAGTGTTGATTTATATGGTGTTGACACATGTCCCATTTGGATCACATTATGTGTTGAAGGACATTATAGCTATGAAATTTAATGCAAACTAAGAAATATAAAGCTGCTACTTGAACATGGTGCTGGTAGGCCAGTAAGGGGTTACTCTCATATTGGAGCAAACGGCACCCACTTTCTCTGTCCACTTATGGGGGCACTGTGTGGTCAGAGGTAATGTACTTTAGGTGAAATGTCAAAGAAATGTGCTGGATTCCTGTGGTCATTAAAGATGCTATGCAACTGTTCACAAAGCAGTAACACTGGTGTTCTGAACAGAATCCCTATGGTCATGTGACATCTTAAGGGCATAAGGAAAAAAACAACATTATAATGATGTGAACGGACCTTTCAACTCACATTTGCTGTCCATTTTCCATTTTGCCTATATATATATGTATATGTATGATTACCGTCATAAACTGTACACAATGTATGTAGAGCCTCTAATGCATTTCAAACAATAAAATCACCTAACAAGGAAAAAACAGTAATAATTAAATAATTAAAGCCATTTGATACAGCTGTAAACAATAAAAATGTATTTGTCCTCTCATTGAACTGGCTAGTGTGTTCTTTCCTTAACATTTTCAAAGGGTGTATGCTGTTACGATTATGTTGGCAGGTTATGTCAGCTAGTGCTGCACACCAGTTGTGGCTGATATAGAGCTGGTCTCTCTGTCAAGTATAGTTTGATCTGATGAAAGGGCGACACAAACCCTGGGATGCAATCAAAACCACCAAGTCCTCTTAAGGGAAACTTGCCCAATCAAAAAAACAACTCCCAAATCAAGCTACCAGATCAATTTGGTGAAAACAACCAAACCATTTTAAGTAGGAAAAACCCTTTTTTGAAATACAGTGCTGGATTAATCAGAGGATAGTGCTTTCCCTTAAGATAAAGTGTCGGATTTCATTCAACCCAGGAGAAAGCATTGTTCTTACTCACACCCTGAGGAAACTGCATTTGACTCTCTATCCTTTCCTCTGGATTTCCATTTTCCACTACAGGTCGAGCTTGTATCAAAAGGGCCTGCAATTTCTGACTGCACATGTTAAGATATCTGCACGCATTTAGAACAAAAAATTCAAAACCTAACAGCTTACAAAGTAAGCAGTGTTGAGGTCTGGACCATACAGTACACAGGTGCACCAGACACCAAAATTAAATATATTAGAAAGGCAAGCAAGTAGGTCAAACCTGTAATAAAGTCAGTCTTATTATGTTTGCTATGGTTTTCATCTCATCTGAGTGGAAACTAATTTTGATGGGTGTGTGCAGAGATATGGCAAACAAATACAAAATGTTGCTATATTGAAGTAAGAATGGAATGTCTCTGTTCAGGCAATTGGCAATTGTATGAGTAATATGGCGGTGCATTCCACACACTTGAAACAAAATCGCATGGAATGTGTGAAGAACATAGCTGTATACCTGAAGCATAATACATGCTAAGCTGAGGTAACCCATGTCATGATGGATAATGTGCTAGTGCTATAAGCTTTTCCCATTTGAATTTTCATCTTCCCTCCACAGTCTTTAGATGAAACCACTTAGATTATAATCATCTCAGCTGTTTTCAATAATCCAATTGCTTTTGATGTCATTTGCAAGCACATATTGGCTACCACTGGCCATGAAGCCAGATTTGTTTGAAAATCACAGGTAGGTATCTCTGCAATATTTATTACAGATATCTGTAAAGTGATTTTTGCAAAGTGATTTTAGTTTAGAATTTAAAATTGTTCCTCTTATGAACCCTACTCTATTACATTCAGCTGGTAAAGGTACTGTATGTAGTCTCCCATTTTGATAATGTATTGTCTGCTCATTATTAATTTAATCCAGGGCCCCCAACAGTGTTTTTTTTTTTTTTTATTTTTGAGTGATTTTGGGTTTCTGAATTCTGGTCACAACACTCAAAGCTAAAAAGCAGTTCTAATGCTCAACATAAAGCTTTCTGACATTTTTGCCCATTAAAATCTGTTCTGTCATATTCTATTTATATTTCATTTAATTCACTAGTTCCATCATGTTTTGCTGAGAAGCCCAAATGACATTTACTTTGAAAATAACATACTCCAGATACCTCTGAAGGTTGCCAAAAATGCAGTTTCATTAAAAGGATGTAATTACATAATGGTTTCACATTACAGCGAGTGCATCATCTCACGAATGTGAATGTCAGCTTTATGAAACAGTGAATCATCTAACCAGTCAAAATATGTCTTTGTTTGATGATATAATAAAATGTCATATGGCTCTTTTTTCATTCAGTCTTAATTAGAAACTGAGCTTACTTTATTGGTCTCCTTGTGGAATGGAATGTTCAGTAGAAATGGAATGGTTATTAGAGTAGAATTCCTTGGAAAATTAAGCAAGGTTTTGCTGTTTGTTCAAAAAGTAGACCAAAACTAGAGTTTTTCACATTTCATTTTGCCGTGAAACGTGAAACGTTTTTCATCACGTTTCATGTGACAAACATGAACCCACTGGCTGAATTGTGAAGCCTTGAGTCTCAGAAGTAAGCATTGCAGGTTGCAGTAAAATTAGGGTTTAACAGGCAGTGTACTCTGACATTCAAGAGATGCATATACACATTCATTTGCAAATTACAGCATGGGGAACATACACAGAATACCCATTTGAACTGTCATTCAACAAATCAAAGGCTTATGCAGGCTATTTTATGGAAAACAAAAAACAGTGCATACATTATAGAATTAGCCATACATGTACAAATACGTATACGTGTATGCAAGTATATTTCGGTATGTTTGTATTCCCTGCAGGAAATACTGTATACTTTATTCTTTTACACATACATAACTGCAGTGGTTATATAAACTGCAAAATCCAGTATAACAACTGAGAGGGCGTTGACTGTGGATTGAATTCATTATGCAAAGAGTCTGAAATGCTGCTTTTTCATTCCTCAGTAAGTCCCCTGCCATCTGGATCAAGCAGTAGGCTCACCTTTGATTAGTCTATCTGAGGGGGAGCGAAATGCGCAAGGGTATAAGATTGGAGAGCTGTATGCAGTTGTAAATCAAACAGCACGCCATTGAACCAGAAACCATCCTGTTCTATCTACAGAGGCACCTGTACTGGTGCTACAGAAAACAACACAAACGTTGCTTCAAAATAGTTTGATTCGAACACAGATGAGTCCCATCTAGGTGCAGAAATTAGACTGCTGAATAAGTGCTTATTATATCTAATCAAACACCAAGTCTGTGAGATCACACAGAAAGATATTGAAGGGTGTGTTCACTTTAAAGCAATGCCATGCTGATCATTGAATGATTTAAGTGAATGCAGGCCTTTGAATACATGCCAAGCATAGGAAAAGATGCCATGCATAGCACAGATACATAGTTAAGTATGTTTTATGTCGTGCACAATGTGCACTGTGGATTTTCAGTCCAAAAAATCCTCAGATAAAGTTAATAAATCCTTTATGAGAAATTTGAAAAACTGACATGTTACCAAACTAGAGAAGAACTAGATACTTTACCGAGAAGGATGCTTAAATCTACTGTAGGATTAACCTAAATTACATGTGCTTGGTTCATGGGGAAAAAGACTTTATAAACATACATTTCTTTATTTAATGGTTGCAACTGGATGAAGCAGGCATGGAAAGTGAGAGGCTCCCTCAGCAGTGAATGGCAGTAATGACGTTTCACCACTAGAGGGTGTTGGACAGTACCTGTAATGCTCAGCTCAATTGCGTTTGTATCTAACATAATGAGTTTGGCATTCAAAGTGAATGGAACATGCTGTTTAGAGAACACTAAAAGTAGGTTGAGGTTAGACTAAATGTAGGCCTTGGTTCCTTCATCTTCTGTAGTGTGTGTGTGTGTGTGTGTGTGTGTGTGTAAATGTGAGAGAACATTATGGTTTTTTAACTTTTCATTTGAATAATTTCTCTGCCACCAACTCCCCCACACACACATGCATACACACTCATACACAAACACAAATCCTGATCCGTCAAAGCACATTTTTCTCTTATGATTGAATGTCGGTGAATGTCAATGACTTTTCCCTTAGACGGAGGTTTTAACCAACGCTCCTGCAAAAGTACATAATTGTAAGAGCTGAAAGAGCTCTCTCTTTATCAGATAGAAACTGCCACATTATTTAGCTTTGGATTCATCATATGATTGACTCTCTTTGTCTCATTTAATCTATTTCTTCAGGTACATCTCCACATTTTTCATTACCTAATATAGTTTTTAAGTTTTTTTAATTGCATTTATGTCTTGCTATTTGGTAGTTTTCATTTATTCATTTATCAGGGTATCTTTATAATCTTAAACAAGCTTCAGTGCAACAAATGAGGAGGGACAATCGTTTTTGCCAGAAGAGGCCTAATATTTTCTGCATTGCTACACCTTTTTTGATTCTCATGTAGTCTTTATATTTTAATTGCTTTGAGTTATTACAATACTGGTACTCGTTTTCTGGAAGTATTGCATGGTGCTGAGGTGCATGGGAAACAAAACTTTGATGGCCATTTGACATTTCCTGATATGGTCTGCAGAGAGAGAGAGAGAAAAAGAGTGTGAGAGGGAGAGGGTGAGCAAGAGAGAGAGAGAGCCTCGGGCACCAATGTAGCATGGAAATGGCTGAACCAGAAAAAAAAGCAAGAGAAAGAAATGCTTCACTGCAAATGTTTCATTTCAGTTCAGAATGGAGTCTGTCCCCATTTTACTGAATACTACATGTCGGCCCCTTGAAGTATTCTATTTTTAAGGGCTGCCTTCTTGTTTCAGATGGCAATGAAGCATACCAGACAGACTCAGTCAAGAACGACTCTGGTCTCTCAGACACCATTACAATGGCAGTGTGCCATTATGGAAGATATATTCCCATCCAACGTACTTCAGATGTGAGGCCATAGTCACTCAGCATTGGAAGATCAGTTTGATAATATTTTATGTGTCTTCATAAAATCATAAAACCCCTTTAAAAATATATACATTCTTACTCCTGAGGCATCCGTTACCATTTCAAGCCAATATCCAATGTTAACACCTTCCAATCATCTCCATCCTTTTATTTGTCCTGTCACCTCAACTTTTCAGAACATTCTTATAAGACTTGCATTCAGTTCTGCTGTTTTGCTGTTCAAAGTGTCTTGCGCATTTTTGTATTAGCTGCAGAAACTGCCTATAACTGACAATAAGTAACGAAAACCTAAGCATGGCTTTAATTTGTCTGGAGCAATTTACCTATTTAAGTAAGGGCACATTGACAAAAAGACAGGATTGCACAGAGCCCCAATATGACCAGTGAGCCTCGCCTCCTGGATATATTTTGTGCTGTGTTTTGATTTTACTTGACAGGAGAAACCCCAATGTTTCTAGTGCTTGGGAATAAATGTATTGCTAACCTTGTGTCCATGTAGCTATTTCAGCCCTGGGCATTGAATACATGAAGGTGGGCCATTTTCCAGCAAATACACAATAAAAGCTATGATAACAGGAGCTATGAACACACCAGCACTATAAACAACCATACTCTCTATACATTTTAAGTGAAGAATATGAAAGCCATAGGGATGGTATCAGAGTCTAGACTGTCAAAGGTAGATGGCAAATTGGTGGGGTCAGCTGCACATCTGCTATTCGTAAAACATTTCAGCCAAGCAAGAATTTCTCTTCATCAAGACAAACGATTTGAGACATTGGTATACTTTGCAGAAAACAGCACATCCTTGAAACTGATGTCTGTGAGCTTGAAACCGCGTCTGTGAGCTACTGAAACACTGAAGACCACTGGGTGGTCTGTGTCAGAAGGTAATAATTAAGAGTTTTCACACTGGTGATCCAAATGACAGACCTGTAAAAAGAATCCATCCCCAAATTGTTTTTCATACAGTCAAAAGGGTCTGTCAACCTTTAGGTTATATTTTTAGTGACATTTGTCAAGAACTGTTTTTAAAGGTAATTGAAAGTGAAGTCAATAAAGTGGCATATACTATTTATATGTAATCATGAAGTTTGGGCTCTGTGTTCAGAAAAATTTGAGATGTGTATTTTTCCATTTTAGCAGTTTCTCTTTGGAGAGGCATAAACACTGCACAATGTGTAATTATCCGTGTGTGCCAGACATACCTTTGCACAATATTGTTCCTGCTATTTTCAAATATTTCTCCATTTTGTTTTATAATTGGATTCTGTTCATTCCTGTGATCAATATTTTATTCCCTTCACCATTCTGTTCCTTTGTTTCCTATGTTGTTTCATCTTACATTCACAAATGTTAAAAATAACACAAATTTTGTGTCAAAAAAGACAGCAATAAATGAGCCATCTGCTTTTTTCAAACTCTGTTATCTGCCTGTCATTGAGCAAACAGATTGCCATTATATGACCAGAAACATTGTTTCTATTCTGAGCGCTGATTGCTCCGATTTGTTTTTGAACTCACCTCATTTACAACCTCAGTTTTTATTCCAACATTATTTTTGGCAGCAAAAGTGCTTTTCTCCTTTCTGTGTACATTTTTTAAAAAGTGGTTGTATGTTGTGAACAAAGCAAAAAAGGGAACAAGGCTGCCCAGAATCATGAGATACTCCACTACCTTGTGCAGGGTGGGAAGCCAGAATTAGAAAACGGCTGAATAAAGCACGTGATTAAGTAGGATTGCATAGATTAAATGCTCTACAAATTCAAACAAATGATTTGCTTCAAACGGTCCAAGGTGGTTTATTTGAATAAATGCAGTGGTTAAAGCAGACTCCAATCTATCTCAGTGCTAATGCTACAATTCTTTCATTCACTTCACTGTTTTATATTAAGTTGCTTGCAGGGAAAATAAAGATTAAAATTTATGGGCCCTTTTTCATTTCTGTGTGGGGGGAAAAAAGAAAACTAGCGGAGAAGGAAAATCAAAATACTGGGCCCCTTTTGAAACCAGCCTCAGTTTCAGTTCAAATACGTCCCCATCATCTCCATGACAACAGTTGTACTGGTAACATGGAAATATATTAATGTAAAACCATGGCAACGTTTTCCAATTGAATTAAGCAGCACCTGTGCACATTACTGAGGGAGATAAAAGACAAAAAGCACTGGCTGTTGCTTACTGAACAGCTGTGCCTTTCACATTTAAAGCCCTGTTTATTTCCTTTAAGTGAAACATTTGATTTGATATATTTATTTTTTTCTAGGAATAGATCATTTTAAGGGTTTCAGGATATTGTTTCACATTAGATCAATGTATTTGTGTGTGTGCATGTGTGTATAATGAGAAGCCTAGAGCTGGCCGTTCAGAAATATCATAATAAACAGTGTTGTCATTATTGCTCTTGAAGTGAAAATGCAGTGACTATCACATATTTTCTTTCTGCACCTTCACCACAGAGAAGACCATTAAAAATGCCTTTGGATATGTGGTATTGCACATTTACATATGCATTGTGCATTTTTAAAATGTGTTCCTTTTGCATCAATTAGAACACAACATTACATGACAGTAAATACTATGGTACTGAGATTAAATAACAATTTATATAATAATAACTAATGTAATGACTATACAACCCTCTCTTCCTCTTTCTTTCTTTTTTCCGTACATAAATGAGCATAAATTTAATTTAATGTCTTTGGGTGTACCGACTGCACTTTTAAACATGAGGATGCCAGATACTGAGTGACACCTGCAGACAAGTTGCATTGTTCTTCAGCCACACCATTATTACAGCTAGCGCAGGAGCCCAAGAGCAATGACAGCTGTTTGATTTTTGTTTGTTTTATTGTAATCATATTTTCATATTTTCAGCAGATTGGTAAGGATGATGCGATCTGTGGCTCTCCGAGTCTCTAGCAGAAACTCAGGCCAGATTACTAGCGTCACGATGCCATTAAGTGGAGACATGCTTTTTTTTGCTCCCCTACTGCAAGACTGAGCTAAAAGCATTGTAACACTCTCATCCTTGAAAGCATGAAAAAAAAGATGGAAAAAACCCATTGGGTTGTGGAAAAGACTCCTAAAAGGATATTGATGTCACCAAAGTGTGTCAAACATTCTGATCCCCTCCCCGTCCCATTCATTATTCATGTATTTATTTTATCTCTCGGTAATGAACGGTGCACATACACGGCCGGCTGCATGGAATGGCGAAACTTTACAGGAAGCCTGCTGAAGAATTTAAATCCATTAATATTATACATTTTGGATTCATGTGCTCCCATTAAAAATTTCATCATATATACATGGGAGCGTCTGCGATGTAAATGCCTCTATTTAACTCTGTGAAGTCAGCATTGACATTCAGCCTGTTTCTAGTATCTCTTATGCCATGAGGAAAAACAAAGAGAACTCTGCGATATATTTCTAAAGTTAATGCATACATAACCTCAAGGTAGTCATGGTCAATAACAGTAAAAACACAGAGGATCTAAATAAATAATTTTACATTTATAGCTAAATGTATATCTGCACATACCTGAAACGGGCAATCTCTCTGGGTGTCACATATTTCACAGTACTCTCTGAGACTGTGTCTCAGATCTGCGTTACTGGGTGTGATTTTAAACGTATACACATGTTTTAAATGTACAAAATTCAGAATGTAAGGGATAAGGTAAAGTTGTAATATTTCAGTTTAGTTCACCTTTGAACAGCAGGCCATATACACCCAAAGGCTAGCTATTAATTATTAGTATATTTGATGGCTTATTAAAAAAAACATATTATGAGCATAGGCTCCTTTAGCTATGTTTTGAAAAGACTAATGCCTGGGTGTGTTGCTTACTGAACAAATTGCTTAGCCATTCAGAACTACACAAACCTTGGCTTTGTCTCAACATGATAATAACATATATGAGTATCTGTATGTTTGTCCATGAGGGCAGGGGGTGCTTTATTTTTCTTTCATTTTGTCAAGTATTTCTGAACTGAGCCACGATTTAGCGAAGTTCTGCTTGGGGAGGGGGGAGTCAGATGGTTCAGGTATAAAATTACCCAAGATCCTTTTCCCATTTATTGATTCTGCAAACCTGTGCGTAGCCTCCATACACACAGAAATCTTAGACAATACCATGAAGATGGAACCCTGTAGCCCTTATTAAAAGCCCCCAGTGATGGCACTCAACAGCAAGGTGAAGACTGCAGAGTTGTAGTCAGTTTCCATTGCAGTTCAGACAATTCAAGAAATGAATTGAAAACCAGTTAATTGACCAAAAAATCTTCCATAGAAAATGATGGGCGCTTTCCAAGTCATGAAATGAATGTCAATGAATTCCAAGAATTGACTGAATTGAAATGGAATGGACCCCAACTCTGGATGCTGTGTTGGACTCCAGAGGGAGCGTTTCTCTTCCGAAAAGGCTGCTTACCAAGTTGGGCAGCAAACAGATGCCCGATTAACAGAGGGTGATTGTTTCTTGCATAAACTTGTATAACGAGACAGGTGGATTCCAGGAGATGCCGCAGCGGAGAAATGTTTGGATAGATTAATTTTGACAAGTCCGGAGACAGCACACTGTTCAAAATTCAATCAGCCAAGGCCTTGGTAACACTCCAGTTATCGCACCCACTCCTCTTTTTTAATGTACAAAAAACAATTTTGTTCTTTTAATAGATTCCTTTTGTTTTTCATCTTCTGAACTGTTGAATGCTATGCTTCAGCTGTCAGTAAAAAACAGCACATTTTCTCTGAAAAATAACAGTTGGGCCCATATAAATATTTATAGTAAATAGGGCTATTTGTGATAAATATTTAATGTTACCTGTTACAGCGGGGTAGTTGAGCAGCCTACAGAATTCAGAGGCCGAAGGACCATGAATGTTGGTCCATTAATTCATACTATTCCCTGACCCAAGGATCAATCATATTCCTTCACTGTTTTTTAGGCCAGCGCTTATATTTTATATGGTAACATTTCTACATAGTTACCATTCTGATAGCCCCGTTAGTGCTAATGCACGTACTGCAGACTGCAGACAAATGTAAAACTATGTTATACTGCACAGAGAAGTCAAAATAATTTTTGCATTCTGTCCTTGATAGGTCACCTGCAATATTTTTCTGCTATTACGTGGTATTTCAAGTTGTCCATGAATCCAGAAGCAGTACCGTCACCTGGGGTTCAGTCCAGCCGTTTCAGTCCATTTACTTGGAGGATAACTCCACTGAAAACTTAAGAATTGGTATTTGTCTTACCTTCAAAGTGACTTATATTGATGCACACATATTTCTGAGATGTACGAATAACATAGAACATGAGAGAACATCGTCAACAAGTGATTTATGCTCCACTAAAGTCTATGGGCCTAAGGCTAATGATACCATTGGATAGAAATTTACATTTGATTTGTCCTATCAAAAATCAGAGACGTGGATATACAGGTGTATGTCCTGCAAATGATTGGCCGATTTGTAAATTGTAAATATCTTAGATAAAATCAAGATCATCTAGAAATGAAATCCAAAAGAGAATCATGATCTTGAGATTACAAATCCCTTCCAAAGCTTGTAAATTTTCCGTATCACTTCACATTTTTTGCACACAATGAAGCTTACTTTCTACTGCCACAACTGGCAGAATTTTTTCAAAAATATGTCTGTTTGGTTTTCTTGGGTTTCATAGGTTTAGCACTGGGACCATTCACAGGATGAAAAAACAAGCCCATGTTTCAGATCTTTAGACAGGTGCAATTTCTCTGCCATGTCTGTGCTCTCTACAACATTCACAGAGTTAGATGCTGTTGTACACCGACAAGCCCCAAGATGGACAACAGGAGGTGCACATAGTACCCACTCCTAACATATTCTCGACAACCATACAAATACATTTGCACGCACTATATATCTTTGTGCTTTAACATGGATCTCACCAGCTAACAGTGAGCATATGAGAAGTTTTTCTTCTCCCTCCCACTTTAGTGTATAGTTAAGAAAGAGAGCTCGGCTTGAATTGCTTGATAAGCTTTGAGCAAGCCCGGGGCTGCTTGTATACAGACAGAGAGTACTGTCACCCCAGGAGAGCAAGGTATACACCTTCTTCTTTTTACTCTTTTCACTGTCATTCCTCTTCCTTCCAGTCTTTTCTGTTTGTCATTCTTCTTTTCCTCCATTCTTTCTCATAACCCACAGGGGGATTGTGCCCAAAAATCCCAAAAGATATCAGTCAAGAAATTCATTCACACCAAGAAGGCAGTCCAAAATATAAATGGTCTCCTCTCTGAAAGGGTAATTTCTATGGGTTACATCAAGCGGGAGTATTTTCTGTCTGTAATCTTTTTCAGACAAATGCTGTAGGTTCTATTCTCAATAACCTTAGAATTCAGTGTGCTGTTAGATTCTGTTATTTGCCCACCAATATCTCTTCCAGCACTAACCAAGATTTTCCCTTCAAACAAATACATGACAGGCCCAGCAATATTTAGTTTCTGTAGCTCTGAACAGGAGGCTACAAGATGGGTTGTAAAACTGTTTTTCATGACAGACCAAAGCCTCTGCCAAAACTCATAATGTCATGTAGGTATAGGAAAAAAGTTAATTTTTTTACTTGAAGTTAACAACAAAGCACATTATGCTGGAGCACATTGAATCTGGAGACCTGGATTCAATCAACAGTTTTCCTTAACTCTGACTCACAATGCATTTTCTTTTCTTCATTAACTTTGGTGATGACTGAAATTGACAAACTCTGTTTGTGAAATAAAACACTCACATTTAAATGTGAGTCAGAGTTAATGACAAATGTTGACTTTGGAATGAGTCCAGGCCTAAGTCCCCATTGAAAATGACCACACTGTGGCCCAAAGCAGTGAAGGCGTACATGAAGTGAGATCAAAATGGAGAGTTTTATGGTGCCTCTCTAACCAAAATACAGGAATGATGCAGAGTACTATAGAAGAGAATATACATATATGGATGTTATGCACTTATTCTCATCCCTCATCCCTTATATTCATCCCATTTTTTAAAACAATATGTCATTCCTTTTATACAAGGTTTGTAAAATATATGTAAATTTAATTTTAGTAAAGCAGGTGGATGGACCTATATTAAGATATCAATTTACAGATTTAGAAATTTAGTACATCCAATTATTTGTATAAATATTCAAACAGCTGACAGTTATCGTCAGCTGGAGAATGCACACAATACTATTATCATAATTCATTCCTCCAACCCTCATCCCATCTTGCCACACATGGGCACGCGCACACACACACACACACACACACACTCACATGCACACACGCACACATGCACATACGCGCACACACACACACACACACAAACACATAATTTTTCTTAATTTTAATTTCATAATTTTAATCTTTTTCAGTCTTCCCCTTTAAAAATATGAATATCTTACAAGGGGAGGGGGGTAAAAAGAAGACAGAATAATCTTTTGCCAGCAGATAATATTAAAAGAGGACCTCGGGCAGTGTCCTGATTGACGTCTCAATGGAGAGTGGACTTTCAGCACTTCACATCCCATTAGAGGGGGGAGTCATCCCTTTAGAAGGAATCGTCTTTGAAAAACAATGGAGGAGGCCTGGCAGGTAATGAATGGCTGTAAAAACAAAGCAGGGGACTGACCCCGCTGAACCCAGGATATTACGCCACTGAAATCACAAACGTGCGTATTATCACTCCAAACAACAACAGAGAGAATACGTCGTGTTTCACAGACGTATGTCAGGACAAGGGCCACGTGTGGACTGTGCCTGGAATGGAGAATTTCACCTCGGAGTCGAGCCTGAGATTTTTACCGCAGGCAAAGAGCTAAATTGTTGAGTAAGATGCAATGACTTCACAGCTGCGTAATTTGCTTTGTATAGGCCTCGGCAATATACGTCCCTCTTGTTATTCCTTCAGTAGTTGTGTGTAGGGAAGGTATAGTGAGATGGCAGTGTTATAACCGGGGTGTGCTGCACAGAAAAGCATGCTACACAAAGGACAATCCTGGGTTTTCTTGCAGGTATGGAAGGGCATCACCCTTACAAGATGAAGTCATTCGGCCTGGCATGTCATATAGCAGATGTAACGTTAGAGACAAATCAGAATGAGAAGCAAGACACCAGAGCCCGCACGGAGTCACGTGATGCAGGTAGACGCTCTGTTGTATGCCATTCAATTTAGTTATATATTTCCTGCATCCTTTCAAAAAAAATCATTTCAGATAATTTTTAAATCTTTTGCGGGACAAAACTAAAATGCAGTTCTGATAAAAAAAGATTCCACATGTTACTCTTAGCATCTAAATAAATCCATCAAAATATTTCAACTGACTAACAAAAATTATGTTCTAGGTGGGTTAGCACTACATCTAGCCTGCTACCTATAGATCTTTCAATAGATATTTAGCTCCACCCTTCATCCCTGACCTTGTGATCATATTATGTTATCGTTTCGACTAATGAAAAGTACACCATTGTCTCTGTGTGAATTTGAGGAGGTCAGGGTGAGTGAAGTGCACAGGATTGCCCAGCATCCATCAAATAAACTTTGTGCCAAACCTCAGGCAGAAATTTATTTCTCATTCTCATAATCAGACCGATTCATCAAACTGATATTCAATATATTCCTTATTCTGGAATAAATATGGAGCATGCATTTGCAGTACATCTGTGGAAAAAAAAAGAATCTTCCACTCTTCTTGCTGCTGAATAAAGGGACACAGCAGTGTTCGGAGGCAATTTTCTACTATTCCTCGTGAACAGACCAGGAATTCTAATTTCCCATTATGTGGACAGCTCCACCAGACTGCTGACAGCAAGAGAGCAGAATGCATGAAGTGGGCTCTGGCCTTTCCCTCTCTCCAGCCATCCCAGCATCTTTTTAAGAAGAAGAAGGGGAGATGACGGACTGTACGCCCCACACTGCCTTTCTCTGCCAGGATCCATTCTCAGTCATGAGCAAGGCTCTCTAGTTTGAATCCAGGCAATTCTTGTTATAAATCATGAAAAAGTCAGATGCTTAAAGTCAGAGGTGTGCTCAAGATAGCGAGCTCTTCCAAGACGTGGCTTGCGATGCTCAACCATGAGGTCTCAGGAGCAAGGAATAGACAACAAAGCTGGACCAATTTATATTCCTCTGCCCTATCCAAATAGAGTGTCCTGCATTTCAACCCTGAGCTAAAAGGCTTAAAACCCATCACCGGCATATGAAATATTAAAAATATGTATGTCTGTGTGGGGGAAGGGCAGTCAGGGGTGGTAGGAGCACATATTCTTTGGGCTGTGATATATTATCCTGTTTGTGATATCAAGCTACCATTTTTGTATCATGCCTAATTTGATCTGACATTAAATCAATTCAAAATTAAATTGGCTTCTTTCATTGGCTTATCTAAATATGACAGAAAGCACACAGTGCTGATAACTTCCTTATGCAGTAATTACCAAACATGCCCAAAATAAGTGCTTCATACTATATTACCTGGTTTACAGATGTTCAGAAGTTGCATTTTGCTGTTCCTGGCCATGTTGTTCTAACTGTCAGAATTTAGCCTAACCAGTATTTGCTTACTTATGTAAAGTTGGATGAACGCATGGACCAAAAAGTACTCCATAAAAAAGGACACAATTCAAATTCAAAGATGCAAAGAATATAACATACACAGCATTTTTCACTATTTTATATCACTATCTGCATCTGGCACATTCTGTCTTTCAGTGCACTGTGTTCTCTGAACGCTGAGCAATGTCTCTTTAAATCTGCGGTTTCACTGTGTGTCAGCCTTTTTCCTCTACTTCCTGTGAGTCACCTCCTCTGCAGAAAAAAAACACTTCGCAGCTGTACCTGGTTTTGTGCGGAACAAACATTGGTGATGTCTTAATGCAGAACGAGAACAAAGGCAGGAATCTAGTACAATGTTCGACTGTACTGTGAAATTCCGGTGCTCCCACCTCATTTGCTGTGCCGTTTAATGACAGAGTGTAGTTAAAAGGGGGTTACGCAACCCTTTGCCTATTAAAGCTTGTCATGCATCCAGAGTGCATTATGTAACTTCACTAAATGGTAAAGATCTTTAGATCTCCCTTTATATAATTGATATTTGGATTGAAAAAGAAAACTTTTTTGTGCATGGATGACATTGTGTGGAAGGATAGTCACGTTGCTGTTCAAGGCCTCCAACAGATCTGAGCACTGTACAGTATGTGTGAATGTAGAGGCAGAATTTCACACAACCTGTGAAGCAATAGCATTCACAATATAGATGTTATTAATGCATACCATTAATATATGTACATACATGCTAACAAGACACCAGGGCAGCTGATATGTCACTACAAAATGCCTGATCAACAAATCTCAGTTGTCCATTTCCATTATTTTTCATTTTTTGTTTGTATCGGTAGCTATCCCTGCATAGCTCTGCAAGTAGAATCAGCACATAGGTCTCTTTTCAATCTAGCAGCAGCTCACTGTGTCCTTTGAGGACAAACATTTTTAACAAATGTTATTTTTCTGTAATTCATGTACATCTTGTTTTTTTTTATTTAGGTTACTGCTAAACTCTGTTCTACCTTTCATTACTCAGTGACAAAGAGGCAAAAAAGAGCATTACAGCTAGCCTGAATAGAGGTCTCACATTCTCTTTTCAGGTTCCAAGCATTTAACAATGTTGCTCAAAGTGGCTGAAGTCAATAACTGGGTAATAATGTGTCCACTGAAACTGGCACATGATGGAAAAATGGAACATGACCAATATGTTTCAGTGTTTGTTTTAATGTGGTGTTCATTCATTGTTTCAGTAGCTGTCTTTGGATATTACAGATGTTACCCCCCATAACTCAGATACACAGTTTATCACATTTCCCACAGGCCCACACCATCCTCCTAGTTCCTGTAAGTGCTTGTCCCTCTGTCACAGCAAAGATCCATTGTTAAGTTGAGATGTAGAGTGCCGTCCCACTTCCCTTTTCATGGCTGGAGCAATAACCCTGAGTGGCTTAGAATTCTGCTGAACTGATGCCAGATGTTTTTATATAGGTTGTTAGCCTCCACAAGGTTTCCAGAGAACACCGGCCCAGCCTTGCGAATGTACCAGTGGTAAACTGCACTGCAGGATGGGGTTTGGCTGTATGACCACTTCTAATTTGGGGAAGGAACATTTGTTAGATACCAGAGAGGAAAGATCCTTAGTGAATTTTACAGGTAGGTTAATACTGAATTCCATCAACATGAATGCGTATTTTATGCACCATAACCTGGCACGGCCCTTCCAAGTTCTTGTATTATACCATGGCTGCCATCTCACCATTTAATTATCTTTTCATTCCTGGGCATGCAATATACTGATGGACTTGGATTAAACTTTTGCTATGCGTTATGATATCAGAAAGAAATGTTTTTTCAGGTATATTCAAGGTAAAATGAGATTAAATATCTTGTTTGTGGGTAGTTCAAATTGAATTATCCTCCAATCCAATCTGAAATATTTGTATTTAATTCAATTCAATCCAAGAGGCTTCTATCTAATTTCTCTGAAATACAATTCCAGATATCGCCATCTATCTCTGGAACTTCAATAATGTTCTCAGAATCTTACTCTCAAGAAACAGAATGGATAGCAAGTTGTAATTGTCATTCATAACAACATCAAGATCTTTCATCTTTCAAAACTCTTAAACAAATGCTCTAAGTTTCCTGCTTAGAAAATATTGTATCACAAAAATACACTGAATTTATCTCAGTCCTTAGTCGGGAATGTTCAAGTTAGCTAGGTTATCTGATAAATGTTATATTGATGTAAAATATTTATGCCATAACACGCTTGAACTTCAAGCTATCTCAGACTGCATTTTTTACTGCACCTTGATTAGCCACTAGAATCAATGGGAATGCTAGCCATTCCAGTCATTATTAAAATGTGGAAAACATACTAAACCATTATCATATAGGTATGACCACAATTTCTACAAAAGAGAAAAGGCTGGTATTCTTGATTTACTTATTTATTTTTTTGGAGCCTTATTAGAACTTACTTAAAATACAATTGTGCATTGCTGCCAACTAGAGACCACTCTTAAGAGTGCAATGTACACCTTACAATGTTGTGTACTCAGTAGTGGTTTTACTGTCTGCAATGAGGTAGACAGTAAAACCACCCACAGGCGACACGGTAATACCATCCTAATGGAGCTCGTTCATGCTGTGCCAACGGGGTGGGGAAAACAAATGATTGTTTTGACAATATCAAGTTACAGGTAGACAAAACTTAACATCTGCACCAGGAGCAAAAGCACAGGCATTCCAGCTTATTAGCCTGACTCACCACAGTATGTGAATGTTTACTGTGGTGCAATAGTCAACACTTAACACCATTTCCAGAAGCTGCTGTAGCTAAACCCTGCTAGAGCTTCTTCAGATCCAGAATAGATATTAATCTAGGAATGCTGCCTGGAGAGTTCTGTAGTAGTTGTTGGGAAGATCAAAAAGAATATAAATGCATCTTTCACAGTTCAAATGGATCAGAATGATGAAATCACAAAATGTTATTCAAAATTGTTATTTTAGGCTGCAGTGGGTTGTGGAGAATCCAACAATCTATTTTATAATCCATCTTTTACAGAGCAAGCTAATACCAGAAAACCTCAGTATCTGTCATATATTCATATCTATCTATATCTTCTAATTTATGGGGATACTTGGGAACTACAGTCATTTTTAATTTTTCTATGTATGATAATAGCTTTTTAGTTCAGTATGATATTTGGCCATTGGACAAATCTTCATATTTATTTGAGACATGAGCTACCAGAAGACATTATGCAGTTAATTTAGGGAAGCCTTGGTCATCACATCAGGAGAGGTACAAGATAATTATTCATCCCTGAATCACTAATGCCATATGAATCCCTTGACAACAATAGTGTTTGTAGCAATCTACATAGTAGCAATATCTAAGGGCAGCTGCTGATTTGCTTCTGATTTAGCAAAGGCTCCTACTGATGTGCACGCAGCGTAGCTGGTTTTAGCCGAGGTGTGTCAGCTCTAAAGAAAACATCTCCTCTGCAGGACCACACACAACTGAGCAGGTGCAGGGTTTCAACAAGCTCTTTTCTCACTCTGGCCAGCGGAGGCGATGTGTGGGCCTAAGTACAATAGCCAAATCAAATGAGAGATGTCAGTTTAACCGGAATGAGCTCATTATGGTTTTGTTTGTCTGTCTGTCTGCAAGCGGGTGGCAATGTGCCTATTAAAAAAAAGCTCATATTTTAAAGTGCTTAACTCATCCTTGTGGGCCAAATCAGTGTGTTTGTAAACAAATACCCTTGACCTTACTTGTAATGTCTATTAAAAAATATGCCAGTAAATTCATGAATTAAAACTTCAGAAATGGTAATACCAAGCTGTGCATGGCCTTGCAACATAAACATAAACAACAAAATACATTTAAACAGTTTGTGCCATTTAAAGGATTCAAAGTGCGCATGACCAAAGCTTTTTCCTTGTGGCAGAGGACTGCAATAATCTATAGTGAATGTCCCCTTGTGAAGGCCATTTTCTTTTTCTCGTGACGCTCCTCTCTTTTCTCAGCCTGCTATCGCTCCGTTTCCACCATCCGGTTGTAAGGCGCACCATAATGCCCGAGAAAAGCAGACAAAGCCGTCCACCCAAACGCCGTCCCCACTGCGCGTCCCGATTACATGCCGTCTCTGCAGAGCGGAACGATGCATTTGTCCCTAATGTGGCAGCACACAGCCAATGGCGCGTGGGTGATCTTTATCCGGAGCGATGGATGCTGGTTTGCTTGGCAGCTGTCCAGCCGCCGTGGGTGAAAACAGAAATCTTTTAACACAGGACATGTAATTGGAGAGGGCCGCCTGAAGCAGCTTTCAGAGCATGTGTCGAATCAAAACGTGGAGATCTATACCTTTGAGGGCGGCTGCAGACTGAACATGTGCTGGGTGTCCGCAGGAATAGAGCGGGTGGCTTACCAAGAAATAAGCTCCCATAAGCTTGAGGGCCTCCGTGTAGCTGTTGTTGCAAAGTAAGGGCGAGGCGGTCTGGTGCTGTCACCTTCGCTGACAGGCGACAGGCTCCGAGAGAGGGCCCAAGACGAACTTTAAACAAAACACTTCACTTCCTGTCCCCCCAATCACTCTCTGAGAGGGGGTTCTGCCAGGTTGTGCGCACAACCGGCCAAATGAGGGACGCTTCAGAGCCGAGGTAGTCCATGGCAACAGATGAAAGGTTTTCCAAGTTCAGTGACATAGCAGAATCAGCTCAGAGGGTGGCCAGATTTTATTTTATCTGCTTGGACCACACATTTAGTTTTATAACGATTCTATCTTTGCCCTGCTTGCACAACCACCTGCTTATGGAAGACATGCTAATGCCTTCAGTTGGAGTCAATGCTTTTTTTTTTGCTAATTGTGGGTTTATAGTTTTTTGTTCTTCTAAGGTTTTTTGCACTGACAATTTCAGTGTTTTGCTTTGCAGTCATTCTGAGAAGCAAATATTGGAAGGGTGATGAACTTGCACACAGTGCCTATGCAACACAGCTTTGCCTTTTCCTTCTACTGTGTTGCACTGTTGATGAAGTCTGGCATTGAACTCAGGAAGGTTAACAGGACATCCTGACATTTCCAGTAGCAGCAATCTTTTTTCTGATATTCACACTGTGTGCGTATGTTTACAGTACAGGAGTATACAGTAGTGTATATGCATGTGCCACAGCATACTGAAGACAGTCGTTGGCAACAACAACGAACATGTTCACACATTAACCAAAAGCAGCTTTCAGAAGCCTGTTTTTCTAAACTGCAGCAGTACTGACACATGATCTCTTGCCAAAATAAAGAGTATGACAAATCACTTGGTAGTTTGTCCTTGAGTATTATGAAAACATTTGAGTAGCAGTTACATTTTCATTATTTTTACTATATTTTTGTGACTGTCTGCAACCACTCAACGCATAATGATTAGTTAGAAGGGGGGAAGTATAATCTATTTATACCTCTTTCCCAAAACAGGAGGGCTAAATAATGTCATAATATCACCAAGTTATTAAGATATGCTTAGTATTTGTCACTGACAGATGAGGAACAGTGCAGAAACACTGGAAATTAGCACTATAATTTCTGTAATGCTAGCATGTATGTCAAAGAAATATGCCTTTATGATAGTGGGCTGATTTGGGAAAATATATGTTGTTCATAACTTTCATGCATTTTCACCTGTATGTTTCCATGTTTTTGAGGATATGAGATACAGTTCCTTAATGAAAGATTATTCACCTGAAAGATGATAATTACTTGTTAATGGAAAACTTGATTATGACAGGCTGCATGACACTACTTGTAGTCATACAATCATTTGATTAATATGTAGTAGAGCTCAGTGCCCTTTTCATGGTTCCTTGGCATGCTCTTAAACAAGTTTTGGAGGCATTCCTGTGGTAGCACATCTCAGGTAGTGTCTGTAGCGGTTCAGAGCTCTCACAGGGTCCAAGGGTTCTGCTCTTGTATCTTGGCTACAATTTGGTTCTAGCAGTTTTCAATGGGGATTAGGCCAGGTGACTGCTGCAGTCAACCTATTACCTTAATTCCCTCCTCTGCAAGCCACACCTTCATACTGCCAGTGAAGTGACAGGAGGTATTATCCTGCTATCATATGACTCTTTTCTGTCTCCACTAACATCAGAAAAGCCCTCAAATCCATTGTTTAGCTCAGGCCAAAAAGCAGGGTGCTGTATATGTATAGATTTCTATATGCACTGAGTCATTTTTGTTTGATGGTCATGTTTAATGTACTGCATAATGTATTATTTATAAGTTGGTAGTTATAGAGATTCCTGTGTTAGGCTGGCTGTGGTTATAATTTTCATCTCATTGTTAACATGTAAGTACTAAGGCATGCGCATGCAAATATATCATGCAGAGGAGACCACATGGCCAAGAAACTATGCCTGAAAAAAATAGTCAAGGAATTACTATTTGGTAATAAGCTAAAACCACAGCTGCTGGAAAATGGCATTACAGAGACAGATGAATCCCTTAAACCGTAAACCTGCGCAGATCTCCACGCAGATGGCTCCTGCTCAGAGCTTTAATCTTTGCAGTTTTTCTGCCTTTTCGATCCGAACATCCTCTGAAACAGCGTGCCGCGTTTCCCCTTTTCAATCCTCAAGTGCACGCGTACACATCAAATGGAGTAAACCGGTTTATAGAGGCAAAACGGGACATTGCATTTGCAGTCATGCATAGCCCTCCCCCCTCCTCCCTGAACTTCCCCCTCCCCCGGCTGACTTCCCCTAAGTACAGCATCTCCCATCTTGCGTTTTGTTCCAGTGTTTAACTTAGAAGATTAAAATCCGATCACTTTATCTACTTTACCGAGCCAAAGCGAAGAGACATTTGCATAAAACATTAGTAAATGTCCATTACACTGCATCAACTTATTGCGTGAGTCCATGTGCCTTTTTTCCATTTTCAGTAAAGGCCACTTTTCTAATGCTCACACAGAATGTGTATAAATACTGAAACATACTTCATCTATTCGTGAAGGATGGGTATATTAATTCTTTTAACAGTCCTGTTTTATTCAATTTCACTGTTGAAGTTGAAATCATTAAATACATTTTGACAGTATTGACTGTATTTGGTACATTTTTGTATTCAACCAGTATGTCGATGAAATACACTCCGATATTGATGTCTAGATTTCTGCGGTGTTCATTTGTCTTTTGTTATATGACTTTTTACAAAGGACACCCAGAAATTTTTTGCTAAATGGCATTTTATTTATAATTGGCAGCATATGCGGTCACATATGTGTGTGTGTGTGTGTGTGTCTCAGCTGATTTTTGGACAATTTTCCCAAATAATAAGTCTTCACAAAACCTGAGACCTTACCTCAACTATTTTGTGATAAAAGTTTAAATTGAAATGAATAAACAAAAATGCTAGCAAGAAATGTCTTGAAACAAGAAGGTTTATGAACATTCTTGCTTGACTTTATTTCTCTTCTTTCCTCCCATGACCTTTCATACTTAATTTGCCATATTTGATAAAGGTTGCCAATGTTTTTTTTTCATTATTATTTTTTGCTTCTTTTCTGCAGGTGGATTTGCCTGGACAATTTAATGTGCACGTGTGTTTTTGGCAAAATTCACAGTTTTGCTAGCTATCAATTTAGCAATCTGTTTATCACAGATATCCTATTATGATTGAGCATTGAGATATTGAGCTCCACTGTTCCTTTTGTTGGGCTTTCCAGTTGATTATAGGAGGTTCTGGTGCTGTCATCCTATGCTAACTACTGATTCCCCATTTTAGACCACACCTCTTTAAGACTGTTCATAATGACCCAGAAAATTAGAACACTTGTAGCATTAACAAAGACAGAGACACACCATTCTCTGCAATTCAAACTAACAGATGCACACCAACCGCACTATCTGGGAAATATATAAAAATCTGTGATTTTACAGAGAACTTAATCCTGAATTCTATTTACATCTCAAAAATCAATACTCCTTTGTAATACCAGTGAGAGAACTGGCTGCCAGATATAACTGCACACATGTATGAAGAGCAGGATGCCTTCCCATGCGGGATAATACGAAACCACAAGCAATCCTGCTGGAGAGATGAGGGTAGAGGGTGGTTCTTAATGAGAGTATTTGTCTGCCCCCCACTCCCCCACCCACTTACATACTCTACATTTTTCACCCTGGCAAAAGCAAACGAAAAACCAGTGTGATATTTCTCCACATAATGAAGTGAACTGAGGCGTGAAGCCCTCTGATTGGGCCTAGCTTGGACGCAATCTCATTCAGTCTGTTGGAGAGGCAGCATTTCAGGAGCAGCAGAGGGTTTCTTTTCACTATATACCATATCCTCTCCAATTAGATACATTTCTCTTCTGTTTCATGTCAGATATTGCCCCAACGCTCTCTTGGAGAAGTATGCTCTTGTATATGTATGCAGAATATTCAGGCAGGTTCTTCTGGTTCAGATGAATGAGGTTCAATTAAATCTTACACTGCAAAGTTTTAAGTGTTGTCATATAACAACGAAGCCCTAATTAATTAAGGCAAAGGAAAATGATAGGATATAGCTTGGAATATCCCTCAGGTTTGTGAACTTTAAAATGATTGAATACTATACCAATTCTTTGACGCTATACCTGGGATGACAAGTATAGCATTGTGTGCTGAAGAATGGAGATGCCCTTATCATGAATGTACACTTGTGTGCTAGTAATTAGCTGGAGAAAACCCATCTCACCATTTAAAAGTAGCTTTAATTTTCCTGCCCTGTGGGTTCAATGGTATTGAAGCACCGTGTGACACATAGAGTGTAATATACATAAACCCCAGCCCTATATGAAAGAGGGTCATCATAATGTTTTACCAGCAACATTCCAGCTACACAATGAAGATGACAAAGAGTTTTTGGCCAGGGAGCTAAGTTGACACATTTACAGGGAGGTTGCAAGCAAAAGACACAAATTTTGAACATTTCATTGAATGGCAAATCACACACAGCATTTCACAGTTTCAGAGTGTACATTACATGTAGCATTCATTTCATTGATTTATTTTTCCACCTCAAATGTGAAAAAGGAGTCATAGCCTTACAGATAATTTCTGAGGATCAGTGGAGATAGCTAACCACCATTTCAAATCTGTTCCCATGTTCAGGGTCTTCGTGGCAGCCAAACGGCTCAGGCATGCAATATTTGCCTATGATTATTACATGGCTCAATATGGAGACACGCTTCAAATACCAGGTCTGTGTCTGCACATTGCATTAATATTACTACTTATGAACAATAGGAATTACTTCTTATAGGATAGTAATAGACGCTTAAGTGTGCAATTGTGGCAGGTCTTTTTGTCATAATTTCAGGGTTTTGGGCTGCATCAGATGCAATAAAATAATATTTATTACCATAATATTACAAAACAAAATAGAAAATGAAGCTTTCATCCAACAAATAATCATGTCACTCTTCATGCAATAACATACTATTATTATTGAAGTTCAAAATGAAAATGACCAAATCTGGACCAACCAGTACCATCCTCAACTATAAAAATCCCACTTGCCACTTTCTTTTTGCATCATATGTTCATGACATCTCTCCTCCACCCTGTCTTTCCCTTTCTTTTATGATGTTCACATTGGGGGTCAACAATCTTGGCCTACAGCCAGGTGCGATCCCTTCATCGGACTCCAAGCCAAATAAAAGCACCACTAACACATGAAATGCAGCTTTCATGGTTTCATTTAATTTCTCATTACATGCATTTAGCAGATGTACTTATCCAGAGTGTCTTCCAGCACAAGACAACATGGATTATTATCTACTGAATAATAATAATAATAATAATAATAATAATAATTATTATTATTATTATTATTAGTAGTAGTAGTAGTAGCAGTCGTATTAGTAGTAGTAGCAGTAGTAGTAGTATTCAGGGTGACTAACAGAGCATTAGGAAATGCAACTGCATCATAATTAAGATATTATTTAAGATAAATATGTTTATTTTTCTTTCCTTATCAAAATGATTTCTGTATTTTAACTCAACTAATAACAAATGTGCACCGACCCATATATATATATATATATATATATATATATATATATATACACACTATATATGGATTTACATATCCTCTTAGTAAAATGTGTTTTTTTATTTCTACTTTATAATTCACCGTTCATATCTTTGACAAAACTCGGCAGGGCTCTTTATGACCTGTAATGCACAACTTTGAAAGCTGAATAGGAAATTACCCTGAATAGATTGTTTTGCAGAGGGCTTGTGTTTATCTAAATTACCCGCCTGTTTCTTCCCGGAATGAAAACTCTTCTGATTTCCGTGGTTCAAAATTGCTCTTAATTGCCTGCGTCAATGGGACATATCGACTGTGCTGATTTTTCAATATATGGAGCAATTATTATCCCAGTCCTTCACGTATATTTATATAAAAAACTAAAGAGCTTTACCTGGGGACTGACATTGCCCATGCTAAAATGTTTTGATGGAGACATAAGCACTGCATTAGGAGTATGGTTATATTTATTATAATCTTAAAGGTTATATCCCTGGATTTCCCATTTGTAACAATGGCTGATGCATGATTCAGAGCTGACCACCACAGGTGAACACTATGCCCACAAAGACCATGTCATGCTGCTACATGTTCTTTACATGTACTTGAGGTAGAATGGACAAGTGATCTACACTCCACTTGTCTCCGGTGAATTCAGTCAGATGCAAGACTGATGAAAAAAATATGCACCTTATTATTGGCCCTCTGATCAGTGGACACGTTGTGTCACCTCTTAGCAATAGCAATGGCTATTTACAGCACATCCCATTATGCACTGGATAACACAATACAGGACTACCTCAACACATCCTCCTTTGCACATATATTACAGGTGGATACTTAGTTTAAATGGCTAAATAATTCCCTCCCCCTATGCCACAGATGTGTGGTGAGTGTTATGGCACAAAATGGATGCTGTGCTTCACCCACATGGATACTACACGTTGGTGGTACCTAAGGTGAGTTCTTCAGAAAAAGCCTTCACTGTAAAATGTTTTAAGAACATTGAAAGACACTGTGTGTGTGTGTGTGTGTGTGTGTGTGTGTGTAATATATATAGAGAGGGACTCATATATATTTATATGTAAAGAGAAAGAACAGGACACATGAAAACAGATCACATGAATCAAAACATTTCAGTATTCATCATATTTAATGAAAATTATTGTGCCAAATGTACAATGAAATATTCACCATCACCATCATGTCATCCATTGCATTTGTCAGTTGGCCAAAGGGATTATTTTGCAAATTCTTGTCTCGCAAATTTTGGATTATGGATTAGTTACAGAAAATGTTCTTTGTGGATAGATATGTACAAGCAGTTGGCACGCCCTCTGAGACTCGAGAAATACTAGAAGATATGGATTTGCTTGCATTGTAGATTGATCAATTGCGTAAAGTAGCCAGAGTCCTAGTACACCTTAATCTATGACAGGTGTAAGGGCTCCAAGGAACCCGGTGTAAAATGCGATATGATATTTAAAAAGGCATGTACATGTAATAAAAATGCACACGCTTGCTTTTTTTCCGAATAGAAAGCCTCCTTCTTTGTGATCCTCTATATAATGGATTCAGAACCAAGAGGCGAACAAGCCATCCTGCATTAGCCGAAGTACTGGAAATCTTCTGGTGTAGAGGAAAACAATACGCCATGTAATTGGATATTTTTCAACATCAAACGATCCAATGAAGTTTGTTAATATCTAGCTCAGGGCCTTCTCTCCTACCCAAGCCCCCCACCCCAGTCCCCCACCCCACCACCTTACAGTTCTAAAAATGTGAAGTTTGATAAAAATGTTAATTTTAGCATCACACTGACGCACAACATTAATCAATTGGAGAAGCTTCTTTTAGATCTGAAAGGGATGGTGTCACCTGACAGCAAAATTGTGTTTTTTTTTTTCCATCTACTTCTTTCTTTTTCTTGTTCCCCTGTTTCAATCAGTCCATCCTCTCATTTTCCTGTGCAACACGAGCACAGAAAAGATCTTTGGATAATGACAGCACACAGGAAGTGGCCTTGATTCTTTATCAAAGGCAGCAGCAGTGTTATGTCTCTATTCAGTCTAACCACAAAGTCCTAAACCTTGAAGCGTTAAATCAAGGGTTATATTTAATCACTGACACAATGATATTCATTTTAGCAGCCACCATGCTCCGAATGTTGTCCAAGAAACAACACACAAAAAATGCATTTGCATCAATTCATTAGTCAAATGAAGTGCAGTGTGCTTATGTTGAACAGAGGCCACAGACATTTGCTCACTGGCATCAAAATCTGAATTTACTTGTATGAAATCAGAGCAAGCTCTGCTATCTACATCATCCACAATATTTTTTTCATATGAAGGGTGTACCATAATATGCTCTTTACCCCTGGATTTAATCAAAAACCCCAGTGAATGCAAGTTCAAAATGGATGGGTTCAAAAAAGAATGATCATATTAAATAACACTGGATTGATTGTTTGAATGATAAGTTTGACAGTCAGTTAATTTAACAAAAAAATGTTTTATAAGAATTGAAAAAAGGTCAAACTTAACTTCAATATTCAAAGTGCCAACAATTTTAGCTGTTATGGGTTGCTTGTGGCATTTGTAATTGTGGATACAGAATAAATATTATATGAAAGGGAACAATTTGGTCAGCACTAGTTCCTGTCTTTCATTTAAAATTCTTTACAGAGATGCGCTCCCTGATTGAAAGTGACATCCTTCCAGCTGTGCTATGTGGATAATGAGAGATAATGGTCATATTTTAGGGCATCATGCTGCATAGATATGGTTATGATCTGTAAATTGTCTGGATGGCTCATCCCCTTTAACTGTGCGCACAGTATCCATACCATGCACCATCAAGATCAGTGAAACAGCATATCTGGGCAGCATCTGAGCAGCACAAGGCCCTAAAATGCAGCCATACTTCGTAACCAGGCAACCTGACTCTAACACACCCATTTATGCATCCCAGTGGAAGACAGGGTTGTGTGTGTAGTCCTTGTACTGAGCTAGCAATGATTCCCCCCAGTTGGAGAATGGAAATGACGATTGAGTCACCACCCGTCCCGGTCCCTCCTCTGGGGGAAGGGGGCGGGTGGGGGGCGTACATTAATCAAACACGCTCTCCCAGCTCGTGTGGCAGGGGTGGTGCGGCGGTGTGACATGTTCATTGTGTCATGCGTCTGGAAACTCTCCTGCAGAAGGTCCCTTTGGGTGGACAGGTAGCAGCTCTGTGTTGTGCATGATTGCCGGGGAACTGTGAAAGCTCCTTAGCTTCCATCTAACACTCTATACTTTGTGTTCTTGTTTTCCGCAACATCTTAGGTATGTTTCTATGGTAACTGACACATGACACATTGTGCACCCCCACCCCCCCTTCCTCCCCGCCCCAGGCTCGCTGTACATTTAAATTCCTCTGGAGCTGTGATTTCTGTCAAGAAGCTTTTTGATTGTTTCTGCATAACATACAAGTTTGGTAAAACAAAAAAAAAATGAAAGGATCATTTCACATATCAAGGGCTGTTATTTGGCCGTGCAAAGCCACAAGTTAAATACAGAGGTACAATGCTTCAGTCATGAAGGGTCTAAGTGGAAAGTTAACTTTTATTTTTGTCCCCATTAAGATTTTACTGTCAGACTCAGTCTAGAGAAGGCTTTCCTAATGAATGGTACCCAGATTTCATCCACCTGGTTTGATATAGTGTGTGCTGCTTTCTGGAGCTTTCTGATTAGACATTGTGGCCTCTTTCTGGAAAAAAAGAATATTTTTAATGACATCTGCCCTGTGCATTTTCAGGTCACTGCCATAGCCCCCCCCCAACCCCAGCATTGAATGGCAGTCACATGCACTCTGCATACAGTGTATACTGTGAAAGGCCCTGCATTCTCTTTGTCCTTTCACTCACCATTGTGGCTCTGATGTGACCAGTTGATTCTGGCAAAGCTTTAGTTTACATTCAGTGGCAAAAACAAACAAAGGCGCGCTTTCTGAAAGCGCCGTTCGTGAGTGCAACGCTGAACTCCAGTCCAGTCCGGAGTTTCAGGCTCCCGGGCTGAATCCCAAGGCCCCTTCACGGGACTGAAACATCATTCCTTTGCGGCGTATGTGCAATGTTCTCAAAATCCTTTGCAATGTCAGTGCAAAACAGTCTCGCAGTGGCGGCCAGAGGGCAGGGTGAAGCCTTAATGTCTGAGAAAATGTGCAATTCCTCATTAAACAACTGCTTGCTGAGGGGTGGGGGGGCGGGAGTGCAACCCCACCCCACACTGATGTAAAACACAGTGTGCACGGTTTTTCCCGCTCAAATACATACCCGTTGAATGAGGTCCTTAAGGAAGAATAGGGGGAAAAGTGACCTGAACAATGAGGTGAGGCCCACGGAGCAGGGCCTGCAGTAACCCATTCATGTACCTTTCATTGATTACAGCTGCTGGCGAGCTGCAGATGAGGGATGTGGGTGTGTGGAGGGTTAGGATGGGATTAGTTTAGCCTGTTGCTTGTAGTATAGGTAGATATAGCGGGGGAAGGGAGACAGAGAGGAGGGGCTCCAAAACATATCCAGAGTACAAATGAGCAACCACAACTACAGCGGTTTGGTTCCTCTAGATTCCTGAGAGAGGTGGCACCATAGAAACACATGCAAAATGTGGCCACTCATTACTTTAAGGACCTGTTTCAACTGTTGTAAAACATATATTAAACATATCCCTACTTCTTAAGTTTTTTAAACAGTTCATCAGGAGATATGCAGTAAACTGAATAAACAGAAAGATTCCGCTTTTATTCTATGTTGGCAAGGGAGAGAATACACCTCATAACTCTACATATCAATGTTAAATCCCGGCATTCATCTGAACATACCAGAAGTGCAATTTAAAATAGCGATTTCTTAATGACTGCATGGTCTTAAAATGGAAGTCTATCATTTAATTACAACCTACTTTCCATCTGTCTGCTAACTACTTTACAAAATAAGTTCTACTTAATTAATGAGTGACAATGTATTTATCAACTCTTTATCACATTATAAATAGGCCCGTAAAATGAGGTACAACCAAAACTTCTGAAAATTTATATTTAGCGGGTAGGGCTGCTAAATGATTATTGCACATTCTTTATTATCATTATTTTTTGTAACATTGTCACCACAGGGCTGAGTCAAAGAGACCACATACTGTGACTTGCCCAAACATCTCAGCCTCCGCGTCCCCCTGAGCAGCCAATAAACACATATGTGCCTCTCAAAAAGGTCACTTGCCCCTGCTGTCTCCTCTGTTACACCGATTCTCTCTTCCTGCTGCACTTTCCCCACCATCACCAGCTTCTTACAGCTCCGCCTCCAGGGGGGTGGGGCATCTTGTTGCCCTGCGTGGCAGATTAGCAGGGGTGCGGTGCACTCCTTCAAATCTTCACACCACAGAAGCAGCCTGAACAAGGGGTCCTTGCCTGAACTCTCATTCCTTGTACTTTGACTCATTGCATCAATCTCAATTAAATATTCAGTTTCTGAAGTCCACCTGTTTTTACTATCTATATTTTATTTTCTGTTTGATTGTCGTCTTATACTCCAGCCCAGATTCAATCTGGCCAGAGTGTGCTCTGTCATTATCTTTGAGTGACAAATTGTAGGAAGCACTACATTTTTTCAAATCACAATCTTTTCCATTAATTTTGGAAACTGCTGAGCACATGATTTGTGTAAAAAGGACAAAAAAAAACCTAAAGAGGTGAAGCAGCACCTATGACAAGAATAAAATCAAAGGTACCTCATCAGACTCAACCAAAAGGTTTTATGCTACATGGCAGCTCCTACTTTTTATTTTACTGACCACTTATAATTCTTGCAGGTTTATTGCATGTCCATTCCCTATGTAATCAAATACACTCCTATGTAATTTAATCTTAAAACCTTCCCCATTCATTTTTTTTTCTTTCTCTCCCTCCTGTCGGTTTCATTTCTGTCTTGTTCCTCTTCCTAGCCTTTCTCCTCCATTGCATTTTTCATCTCATTTAAAGTTTAAATTGTTGTACTTTGCATATTATGAACTGTCTGATAAAAATAGAATATAAAGAGCATGAGAAATGAAAAAGGGAAGAAAAAATGACCACTTCCTCTCTCAAAGGAGAAAGCATGTTGCAGTTAAAAAGAAAAGAGGCCACAATATCTAATCAGGTCTAGTGTACTCTAAGTAATCTGATGCCTGTTTTCTGCCAGTAATCTGTTGCACTGATGTTACAATACAGCTACCAATAGAAACCATCTTTTGACAGAAAGTGTCCCCATGAGCTAAGAGCAGGGCAAATGTTTTAGCTGTGTTTTGGCGACAGTATATAAAATTGTGTGATATCTATTCTTTCCATCCAAAAATACCAAGGTTTATTTGTTGTATGATGTGTTTAATATGTTCACCAGCTGGATAATCAAGGACAGCCAAACTGGTGCCCACAGGTTTAATTCCCAGACAGGGAACTGAAGTTACCTAAATATTCTACCTCGTATATCAGATAATATTTAAAATGTAAGTCTTCTTAGATCAGGGCATCACCCAAACAAACAGATCATGTGATATATAGGCCTTGTACAAAGTTTGTAAGTTTAGATATATCAAGACAATCATTCCTGTGCTTTGTGCTCGGTTTCTAAAACGTTGGCTCACCATGGCAATCTCAGGTCCCAAAGGGAACCGGGATTCACAAGAGTAGATACAGAGATACAGAGTCTGTACTATTCACCTTCCACCAGCCGCTCACGTAGTCACTGCTTGTTACACAAATCCCTCCTCACCAAGGGGCCAAAAGGCTAACACAGGCTAATGAACGTAGAATTAATACTAGGCCTTCAGGCGATATAGCTGCAATGTGCTTTGTCCCTTTTTTGTTTATTTGTTTCTCATGCAACAATTTTTGGTTACATGTAAGAAATTGCCAGACTCAACAGACACAAGCCAGAACTAAACAGGGGGCATGACCACTTTGCTGTATCCCTGAATTAAAGCCTTTATAACAATCTGGTGGTAGTTTGGGAGGTGGGGCAGTCAATAAGTCAGTGACTGAGTGACAGGGCCTACTGTCTCTAGCGGTACATAGTCAAAAGTGAAAATCTAAACCTTGGTCAAATTCTTAAATATCATATTTAAAAATAAATCTCATAACAGTTACACAGTCTGATTGTCTAGTAGTATTGCTGAATATTGACACGTGCAGTAACTGGTGCCAGGGCCTTGTGGTTCTGTCTTGTCATTAGCGGTTCATTGTGTGCCATGTCAGTATCTGTATCATGGCTCAAGCTAATGGCTCATTTAGTGTGGTATCTATGAGTCCTTATACACAGTATCAGTGACTGCTTATTTGTAATATCAGTGGTCGCTTTTATGTGGTGTTAGTGGCTCCTTATATACATTGCCATTGTCTCTTTATGTGTAGTTCCTGTCACTCCTCATTCACAATGACATTGTGAACCTTGTGATATCAGTGGCTCCTTACACACATTGGCATTGTTTCCTTATGTGTAGTGACAGTTGCTCTTGCTTGGTGACAGTGTCTCTTTAAATCGTAAGGTATCAGTGGCTCCTTCTGCACTGTGCAAGAAGGTAGCTGGTGATAGGACCTGGTCCACAGACAGAGTAGCCACAATGTGAGACTCAGATCCAACACCAGCCAATGAAGAGGACCACTGGGCCTCTGTCCATGCAGAGATTCAGCCATCTAACCAGAGGGCTTCAGTCCCAGATGCAATCTGAAAACACTGCCTCATTCAAACAGATGAGATCATGCAGTGACCTAGCGTTCTCCCTCTGGACAGATTATTGGCACCTCTAATGCCTACTAAGAGCAATGATGTCAGAGAACATTATTCGTGTGAATGTTCAGATGGCCACAGTTCATGTTTTAATGCCTGTCATTGGTCCTCATCAGAGCCTCCTCAAAAAACACTCCAGACTTGATCTCTGCTTTCACCAAGACACTTGTAAACACAGCGAAAGTTTGTTTTGGAATTCGTACTCTGACTAAGACGTACACAAGGAGAAAGAACCTCAGTCTCGACAGACTGGAGATCCTTTAAATAAACACGTAGCTGAGATTCGAGATTAAATCCTCTCATCTGGTTTCGGTTTAAAGTATGTCTGGGGAGCTGTAATTAAATTAGAATCGGATGAAAAGAGTGCAATGGTAACTCTATAAGAGGGAATCACAATAGTGACTTCAGCTAATGCAAGGCAAATATTTGTTTATACAGAGAAATGCCATCATTACCTGCAAATACTGGTTGTTGTGAATAATATCACTTTTTTGCCAAATCAGAAATACTACGCAAATAAATGGATGCAAGACTGCAAAAATTGTTCTTAACTTTAAAAAAGATGTAACATACCCCTGGAGTCAATCATCATTTATCCTTAACTTATAAATAATGACTTATAAATAAATCCATATGTCACTTTTTCAGTGCATAACATTTTTTCATTATTTTTGGTGATGCCTGAACTCAGAAAAAAAACCTGTGTTTGTGAAGAGAAAAAAAACTTGCATTTATTTAATATATAATTCCAGATGGCTGTTCAGGAGATTCTGGAAAATGCAAACAAATATTCAGAAGTCTTTTGAATTGTCATTTCCTAAAAATCATACAGAAATTTTGAAGAATTACACTGTAGTCAAAATTAACGTTGGACTCACCTGGCATAATTAACTGGTTGAACTTGTTTATCCTGTCTGAGGTAGGTTGTAACTGCCTTGGTTAGCTGTCAGGTTGTGTGCTATATTGCTTAAAAACACACACAAAAATGTTGTTCTAAACCACATGGCTTGTGTATAACATAGGCCACTGTGTCTGTTTAGGCATTTGTGAGAAAAGGTCAGAATGTTCACTCAAGGATAAATTCCTGCTCTGATGAACAACAGAAAAAAAACATCTGAATCTGAAGCGCTGTACCTTGACATACTGTGGCTCCTCTGTTCACAATGCATACAAAGCTTATGAATCACTCTTGGAAAAAAATAATTTTCAAAATATAAAGCAAAAAGTTTGTATCAAAAAGAATGTGTGACCAAGGACCCAAAAAGGCAATATGGAGCTACATAAAAAATATACATAGATATGCAAAATGGCTATTCATGCATGTATAAGTAGTCTTTCACTGATAATATTTTTTGTGGATGTGTTTATTTTTCATCTTAATGTTTATCATCCAATGAAGCCAGGTTGATAATGATTCTAGTTTATTACCCAGACACGTTCTGGCGTTAAAAAAGAGGCACCATTTTATGTTTCCATTATTCATCTTTAATATTCCCTTTTTTTCCAAACCAGCTGCGGCTTTTATTGTAGCAATAAAAAGGAAAGTGTTTTTGTTCTGCTAATTGCCAAAGAGGTTCCGTAATTAAAGGCTAATAAAGCTTTAGCAGTAATTAGTTTCTGTTGTGTGGTGGTAGTCCATCAATTGTTCTTTGATAATACAGATCATTAGCATTCAGTGGGCCTTGTTTTTCAGCACTCGGGGATGCTGGGACGGGAGCACTACACAAGCACTACAACATTCCATTCCCATGAAGCCATGGAGCCCGGCCACCAGTTAACCCTACGCTGCCTCGCTGCACCATCGCCACCATCCTAGCCCATCTCCGCAGGCCTGGGGAGAGGCCCATCTGTGGCTTTTATTTAACAAGTTGACACTCCGGCACGATGCCTCCATGCTGGATAATAAGCACCTCGATAGAAGCCAGGTCCTGGGGGGGGGACACGCTGCACACTGCGATGACAATTCACTCCTGTGCACGTCCCCGGGATTTTATTTTTCCCTCCCAGCAAGTGAGATAAACAGCACACTGCTTAGCAGCAGAACAGCTCTTTCTCTCTCTCTCTCTCTATCTCCCTCTCTCTCTCTACACTGCCTATTCCAAGGACAAGGCTAGGATACTCTTTTTTTCTTCTCCTCCTGTTTTGTTCTGTTTACCAGCGGGGTCTGTTAGGGCAAGAAAATAAGAGAGAAAAGCAGTGCCGGGAAGAACAATGTCAGTGCATCACTGTTATGCAAGAGGTCACCGAGCCACAACTCAAAGGTCACTCAAAAAATGAAGAAAGGAATATTCTCCTCATCCCTATGGAATCAAAGGATCTGCATGTTTTTAAAAGTCTTGTAAATTAGTGTTTTTTTTTATTAGAGTATGGGAAGATGTGGGGACTATACAAGACTCCACAGTACATTTGTATTTTGATGTGACTTGCTTTGTTTTATACAAACGTGTGAGATAAAACATTTTTTGTGCTCAGTCCTGGCTTAAAGACTTTGGGCTTTAGGATAAATCCTTTAACCCTCAGATGTAATGATAAGTTATGGTACTGCTGCTCAAATGAATTTGTTGCATAAATGTGCACCTTTTGAAGATGATGGAGAAGGGGAGGGCAGCCTTTTATCCAATTGTGTGTGACAGAATGCTTACAGTACTTTACTGGAACTCTCTTAAAGTCTTAAAGCCTTCATAACACTGTGGCAGCATACCCTAACCATCCATGACAATTTGGGGCAAATGACTTAATGGGTGTTGTGACACAAGTCGATATAAAAGCTTATATCACGTAACATATGTGACATGAGGCCAACACAACACCTACACACGTGTGGCCCGCTTTGTCGTCATGTGTATTAACACACGTCATGCTTTTGCTGTTGTACAGGCTTCATGGCGGAGGGTTCAGCCAAAGTATTACCAAATATATATCACAGTGGAAGCGCGTGTTTGGGGCCAGACTAGGCTGATCACAGATAATGGATGGTGATTTTGTTCTCTGAAAGATCTTGCAGGTTAATCTCTAGTGGATCCCTAGAGGGGCCACAGCTGGTAGAGGGTGAGCTTGTAGTGCTGTTCCCTTCTTCTCCCCAGCATTACCCGGCAAATCCACCACACACTTACTGCTGCTGCACTTGCTCTGTGGAGGCAGCGTCAGCATGGTGGTTAAGCAACTCCTAACTGGAAGGTTACAGAATGGAGTCCCAGCTGGGACTCTGCTGTTGTGCCTTTGGGTAGGGTGGTTGACCTGAACTGCTTCCGTAAATATCCAGCTGTGTAACATAATTCACAAATATTGATTATAGTTAAACCAGGTACTTGACCCTGGACAAGGGAACCTGCTAACCAAGTATATATGATATAAAACCTTGTTTTCCTCAGTTTCTTCTGTCACCTGTTTTAAGGTTTGCCAAATGCCGTGACTCATGAATTCTACTTTGGCACGTTCGGTCCCATCACTGATTGGATTAAAAAAGTTGGATGTTTTATATGTTCCTATTCCACCAAGGCATCTTATTAAATGAGAGAGAGATATGTCTGGAGACTACATTATTTGCCATGATGTGGTTTGGCTATGGGTTGAAACATCTGATGAGGGGAATATTGGATTATCACTCAAAGATGGCTACATAGGAGCCAAATGCTCCCCTCCCGTAGTCTGTTAATGCACCCATTTAATTCATTGCACCTGCATTCAGGGTTTTGCATGTGCAAACTTATGCAGTGCGTTCACCTTCAATTACAGTAAACATCCATTTTTTCTGCCTGAATAGGAGATGATTAAGTGCTGTAATGAGTTGATTTGGTATAAAGTGCATTATGTTTCACCTCCGTTTTGTGCAAAAAAATAGATAAATAAAATAAAAATAACACAAATCACAGGTATTTCTTTGTGTGACATTGTGTACTATGATCACATGATACATCACATAATACTGTGACATAGGCACACTATTCATCCTGCAAAATACACAATCAGCACAGTGAATGCTTGGACAGGATGTCAGTTCACAGCATGCAAATGAAGATATGCTAAATTATTTTGCTTTTGAAACAAACTAGGAGTCCAACAAAGCAAACATCAGCAGACATTTAATTGTTGCATTCAGACCATCAGTATTGAAGCCATCACTGAGGTACATGCAATTTAGTATAAGTACCTATTCAACACACAGACACCTTTGAGGTATATCTCTATTTTTTTTTATTCTATTCAAATCTTACAGGTCCATGCTGACAGGGCTATCATATAAACATCCTCCCTTACATAACAGCCAAGCTATTTCTGTCAGGCTTTTGGATGTGTAGGCCACTGTTTTAGATTATGCACTTAGGGATTGTTGATGTAAAATATGACTTTCCCTGATTTGAAAACTCACTTGCCTCAATTAATTTCCGCTGTCTGCGCTTGGTTTTCCAAACTGAAAAAGATACATGCTGAATGCCCTCAGCATTAATTTCTTCTACAGTGCTGCAGAAATGCAAGCTACCTGACTAATGTCTCCCGAGAGAAAATGTTAGAGTGGTACATGCAGAAAGTCTATGTTATGGAAATATAACCATGAAATAAAAATTGACAAAATGTTTTGGTACAAAGCAAATATCTTGCTTGCCATTGTCTAAACCACATTCCCTTTAGAAAGAAAATTAAGGATGGAGGTTATATATATATATATATATATATATATATATATATATATATATATATATATATATATATATAATGCCTACCTTTTTTTTGTGAAAAAGCACCTTTGATTCCATAATAAATCTCGAAATGCACATGCTACTTTCTTATGTTTTCACATTCAGGCCAAGCCTACAATGCACGTGCATATGGATGTGCATCTGTACTGCACTGTATGCATGGATTTGAAATTCCCATATGAATAAATAATACCGTTTATCGACGGCAAAATTTGGCAAACAACGACAGTTTCCCGTTTTTTTCTACCCTAATAGCCCCAATAAATCCCACTGACTGAGGCTTGCACAGAACACAGCTGTATACACTACTACTGTGCCTGGGCTAATCTGAACCGCACAATAACAGAAACTGGAACAGTTGCCAAGGCAGCTACCTAGCTCCCTTCCCCCCTCGTTTCTCTGTTCCCTCTATTATCAGCAGAGGTCGCATGGCATTTAGCATGAATAGGAACAGTCGAACTATACTCTCCCTTCAACTGAATTCATGGATAAACACTCCTACATGAAAAAGCGAAGGGGGAGAGTGAACACAGCGGGGGAAAATCAGAAACGAAAGGACTAGTTTCCCGAGAGCCAAGAAATTTTTTTCTTAAGGAAAAGCGTAAAGTTAGTGTTTCGTTGTTGCAAGAAGGAAGTCATTACTTTGACCAATTTACAAGCTGCGGTCATTTTCATCGTTTTAACGATTAAAATATTTTTTTCCTATTTAAATGCACATCTTGTTGCATTTGAAGACAAATCACAAGGCTGACGAGCATCACTCAAGCTAGTTGGTGCTGAAGTTAGACCGCGAACGGATGTGAGGAAAGGGTGCACTGAGACTCAACCCCCTTTTTCTTTCTCTCCCTGTTTCTTTTTTGTTCGGTTAAACAATAGGGAGAGCGAGTCAGAGACAGTGAACCTGCTTTCATGCCGTCAGTCTTGCAGACTCTGAGATGGACGTGAGGTTTTATCCAGCACCGCCTTCAAGCGTGGGTTCATGTTCTTTACCAACTGATCCAAGTTGCCTGAGCTCGTTGGACTATTACCACTGCAATAAGGTAATTAGCTAGGACACACCGCGTTCGTGTTGTAAATGTGCAGTCTCCATATAGTTCACTTGTTTCTCTCGTCACGTTCAGGCGCATGCCGTATTTTTCTGGGCTCATGTAATGAAAAAAAGAGGTTTCAACAAACTGAAGTAAGACTGCTAGCTATGTGCATTGTGTAGCATGTTATTTGTTCCACGATAGAGCAAAAGAGGTATCGTTTTCCTAGTTTGCGCCTGAACCCCGTTTAGATCGCGCGTGCTGAGCGTGCGGCAGGGCAAGCCCCGAATGTGACGGACTAAAATTCCGAAACTTTGTGGGATCCTATCGAAGGAATCCAAACCTGATTGGGCACAACCAATTGATTCGTAGTCATCTTGATTAAGTTTTTCCCACCTCCAAATTAAGGCGATTTTGAGGGTGCAATATCGCAACAGAAAAAATAGGCTACTTTGCGATGAAAAGTGCGTCCCTGAAACACGAAGATGGGACTTAGAGCGATTTAGAATTTACAGGATTCAAGTACTGACGTGATTAAATATCACGAGAGTTTTTAATGAAACAAGTCCCAAATTTTAATAGCAGGTCACACACGTTGTGCATTACATCGTAATCATATATTACATTGACATTCAAATCTTTCTGTATGATACACGTGAATCGTTTAACTTAATATTTTCCGTGAGATGACAATATTATAAAACAAGGTACAAAACTCAGAGAATTCATTGCAGTAATTTAAAGAATTTGTCAAGTCAGGGAAACATCCATTTCGATTGACTTTCGTTGCAAAATCTAGTCTCAAAATAGAAATCAAGTTTGGCGCACCGCGGTTTCTATTCGGCCACCTTTTACTAGCAGCGTTTGCATGTTATTCTTCACGAATGTTAAGTTTGTGGAAGCGGTATACTGTTGCTCCGTAGAGGAATGATCCCTGTACCACCGGACACTGTTTTCCATATATAATATCTATTGTTTATCTTACGTTGATTGTTTTGATAGTTAGATAATTTACAAAGGATGGGACAGTCGATTTTTTGTAGGTATGTATATAGTACTATATTCCTGACAACAGGGAGTATGCTACGTGCTGTCAAATGCGTACAGGAGACAAAAAGACAGATTGTGCTACTGACAAATTGTAGTTTTTTTTCTTTTCTACACACAACGTATAGTCTCAAATCAGCAGCCACGGGTTACATTATTCAATAGGATAAGACACGCGTTATTTCCATTCCCGCTCCTAATAAACGGGCTGGCTTTGAGATGCTGTGTCTTAACTCTAGTGAAATTCATATTCATATGCTCATCTCTTTATTCGTGTTGATCAATGACGGTCAACAAATTCTCGGGCTAAAGCAATCATTTACATTTAAACAGTGCGGGGCATGGCAACTTTTTTCAGCGCAACTCTTAGGATTTTAACAGTGGAAAATGTTTACTCGAGTTTTTTTTTTTTTTTTTGTGATACTTAAAGGTTGATCGAGTGTTAGTCCTGAAAGTAGTGGGCATCAACTTAATGTACTTTTCCTCCAACTTAATTCTTGGGAAGATTTGCTAAGTGCATCAGGCACAGTAGAATCCAGCTCGCCTGTTTGCTTTTACGGCCGACATAGCGCACTGCTGTGAACATATGTAATGTAAAGCTAGTTCCCCTTTTCGTACCAGTATTGAACGAAAGCTTCATTGAATAATGAAAATTTTCTGTGATTTTCGAGATGAGTACGCTCGTATTTTCTCAGAGAATAATACTGTTGCAGGACTCTTTTGTGACTGTACAGTCTGGCATTGTTGAGAAAACATTTAGAATACATTTTCAAGTATATGCAAATCACATATAGCTAGGTGATTAAGCATAGACAGCGCTGTATCTACAAAGAGCTGCAAGCTCCTCATTAATGTCTGTTCAGTCTGTTCAAAATATTTATATATAGGGATCCCAAGCTATTTTGAGTAGTCTGTATTTTACTCCCAGTGAATGACAATCATGGTAACATGGGATTTCAGGAGCTAAATAAAAGGAGGGAACATTTATATGTTTTGACTCATGTGTTCCTGAAATATCGTTGGCTAAGTGCTGTCAATGTCCATAATGTTTACCATGTCCACAGTTATCAATACTGTGCTCCATTTAGAGTCCACTGGAACAGTTGGTATGTTGGAGCCTGGAGGTGCCACAGGCCTATGAGTTAACATGGTTTTGGGGTGTGCATGTGACGTGCCAATATGTCCACATTCTTCAAACGTTTCACAGGAAACATATCTCGATAAATCATGTGAGTGCTGTGTGCTGTAAAAAAAGGTTGGGTATCTCAAACCAAAATTTGTGGAACAGGGCCAGAACATTTGCTTGTCAATGCTTTTGTTATATGTCCAGCCTTATGTTTGAAAAAAGATCCCAAAATAGACTGAATATCAAGCTGTTGCCTGGCAAGTCTGAAACATCAGTGTGGTCTTAATTTGGAATATGCATATTTCCCTTATGCATAATTAGGGTGACATGACAATACAAGTGTTGCACAAGGGCATCTTCCCAGGTGATTACAAACTAGTTATCATTTAAAAGAGGAAAGTTGCCAACAACTGTCCTTTTTACATGAAATTTAAAAAGATGTTTCTGTAAATGCTGTGCTTATATTCTCCTTTTCTTGCCTGCCAGGTTATGTATGCTTATCCATATGCAGAAAAATAGAGCTTTATTTGAAATTTTGCTTGTTATTTGCCTAGTTAGATGGCTGTATTTGCAAACATGACAAATGACATACATTACAACAAAAAAAAACCACAAGCATAAGTGAGACATGTTTTGCGGAACACCCTTGCTTTCATATCACCAGCATATACACTTATACTAGCAACGGCATTGTCATGTTGATGAGGAAAAAATGTGCAGAAGAATAAGTCCTGTTGAGTAAATATGAAATGACATTGTCCATTATGGCTTTTTGCTGCTGTGAAACCTGCACACTGCAAATGAAGTTAATTGCATTACAAATGTAGAACAAGACATTTACAATATGTGAGAAAGCTTGCAAGCCATTGTTTTGAATACCACCTGTATTCCAGTATTTGTCACAGTTCATTCATCAGATTTATATTAATGAATTATAAATGATAGTAAGTCAAAGAAAGGTGATCTCTTGTACCATATTTGTAATTAAGTATTTTCATAGCTGCTATTCACTAAAAGTCTGCTTTTGCCTGAAAAACCTCCTTATACAAAGCTGGTGTATAGGTGAGAGGAGACTAAAATGGGGGTTGATGTATCTGCAGTGCTGGTTGCCTGTATTGTATGAAAGAGAATGGATGGTGTTTTCAGGTGCACTTTCCATTAGTCAGAGTGGATGTGCAGTGACAGGCTTTTGATTTAATCTGCAGTGCTTCACAAAGTCTTGGGTGAAAAAATGTGACAAGATTCAGCCCCAGTCCTTCGGAGGGGGGGTGGGGGGCATTTGATTACGCAGTTTAATGGTGTTAAGAGCGCTGCGTTTCACCCAAGCGCACGGCCGATCCCTCGCGATAAGGCCTTGGACATCCATTGGGTGGCACCGGCTTTTCGGGGGGCACCTCCCGGTTAAGGTGACACTTGCGCCACAATTGTGGAGGGTCAGCGGCCGCAGTCGCGAGGATGCGAAGCATGAACGGAACGGCAAACTGACTGTGAAGACGAGATTAGTCAAACCCCAACTACCATTTACAGGAAATTAATCAGACTGTGAAATTGCAACGTTATCGTCCGGGAGCCTCCTCCATGATCCCCGCACGCAGGCGTTTACTGTTAATTAGGATGACTTCAGGGGCCTAAGCGAACGGACTTGCCCAACCCGTCAAACGGAACGTTTTCCAGGAAGAGACCTGACGGCACGTGCTTCGAGAAGTCAGGGGCGCATTTTAATGAGACCTTCCCTGTTAAGCCCTGGGAATCCTTCTTGTTTATTAAAATATTAAGACATTAGAGAATAATTCATCAGATGATGGCGGAGCTTTCAGCACAGGACTCGAGAATAGTCATTAAATCCAATTGAAAGCCTTCACAGAGATGCAAATGAGAGAAAAAGGGTATCAGGATCATTAGGGTTCATGTTAACAAGGTGTGCTAAGATCACTCTTTTTTTATCTTCCAACATCTTCGAATCACTGTCGCATTAGGAATGCAACTGAAGTTTAATTAAATGTAATCATTCAGCTGGGAATCAGCTGCTAAGTTCCTAAGAATTAAGGCTGGTGGTTCACACTCTCTTTTCAAAGCGAGGGTGGATGTGGTCTGGGTTAAAATAAACCCACCATGGTGGCTGTTGCTTTCATTTCATTTCACATGCGGTAATTGCTCTCAAAGTCCATGCCAGACCAGCACATGGCATCACACATTATCATTACATTAGTGAACACAATAGTTGAGAGTTCTCTGCACATGGGTTGCATTGCCTGTGGAGTCTATGCACAGCATGTTGCTGCACTGAGATCTGAGTCATTTTCACGCAGAAGTTGAATTCGCCTAATCTCTGTGAAGCCGCCCCTCTCTCCTGTTGATGAACGAGAGCAGTGTTTGCTAAGCACAGGGTACTCATACAACTGTGCCGAAGGCCATTTCTCCATGAATGCGCGTTTTTGGCGAGAGTGTTTGCTGAATGCATTATGGCTGGTATGCATCCCTGGGCTGAATTGGTGAGGATAAACAATGTGAGAAAGGCTTCCCGCATATCTTCAGTTCCATTTAAAAACGTGAAGTCACAGCCTGGGAAAATCAATTGCGTTTCACTCAATTAATGAGACTGTAAGGTGTCTGACACCTTTCATCTCATTTTAATTTCAGAGCCCAGGAGAAAAGTACATGTGTATCTTTTCATTTAATCACAAAGCTTATTTAAGAAAAAACCTACTCTGATTTGAACCGTACTTTCTACCGACTTAAAATAACACAGGTATTACCAAAGTACACTAACATAACATATAGTGATGGCAGGTAAGAAAGGGTGGCATGACTGCTTTAGACTGATGTTGAATATAGACACCTCTTATTCCACACTGCTTTGGGTCCCATCAACACTGCTTGTTTTCTCTCCGTTCGCACGTTTTCTGTCCTTGCCACGTGGTTTGTTTGACTGGAGTTGATGACAGTCACACCTGCGTCACAAATGCTCTCTCCCTCTACCGCATGTCCTGCAAATATTGTGGCTGTTGGCAGCTTGCAGTGGATTTCTACCCCAGCCGCCCCCTCCCCCCACTCGGATGCATTACTTGTGCACCCGGATTTATGCCATTCGGGGGGTGTAGGCAGACAGAGTGACCATAGCCAATCTGGTGGTGGAAGCCCTGCATGAGAGGCCCAGGCGTTTTTAGCCCTATTTTGACAGGTGATAGCGATCCGCCGGTGGAACGTGGCGGGACAGACGGCACTTACAGGGCCCGTTTTAGACTGCTGTTTGTGTCCCCTCCCTTGGGAACGAATCGGATCGCCTTGGTTAAAGGCGGCGTTACCGGCGCATTTTTCAGAATCACCCAGTGCTTTTGTTTTTTGGTCTGTGCTGACAGACTCCCCCCTCCCTCGGCCCACCGTACAGATGTGGTTGCCTGTCTGCTCAAGGCCTGTCCTCTCAGAGCATCTTAACCGAATTTTTGTCAAAGTATCAGCAAGTTGTATGCCATTGCTGTTCACACACGTGACCTCAGCAGGACCTGAATGTGTGCTAGCGGTGCAGGGGTGCCATGCAAGATTCCCATTGGGGACCAGAGTAGATGGGGAGGTGGGCTTGTCACTGTAAGGCTGCAGGTTCAAATCTTGGGCGGGGCATTGCCGTCGTACCCTTGAGCAAGTCAGTTGACCTGATTACTTCAGTATGCTTCAGTAAAATAGACAAGCAAGTCAGCGGGATCAGGACTTCTGGTAAGCAAGCAAATGTGTAAAAGTCTTTTCTAATGATCCTGTGAAACTGTACAGGCCTGAATCAGGGATTACCTTGTTCTAACAAGCCACATGAGAGGAGAGTGAAAGTGGCCAGCATCAGTAAGAATGAGAGCAGGTTCTTTTTGTGGAAGGGTGGCCTACATGCTCATATGGTGAAAATGATTCAGCTTTGTATGGGGAGAGGAGGGCTCTCCATATGATTCACACACTTTGTGAAGAACTCGGGATGTGTTATTTTCAGTTTACACAGTGATGGGTAAACCAGATTAAAAAAAAACAGCCACAACAGTAATTACTGTAAAAGCTGTTCTTTTCAGGATACCTGAAAGCACAATGCCACATTATTTAGGAGGCTCTGTGGTTGTTCATCTCAACTCAGAATGAATGACGTCTCCCGGTTTTACAGTGGTTTAGCTGTACAAAATAGCTGGATGTAACTGATATATTTTTCTGTAGAATGAGTCATGGAAAGACAATGGCAGAAACACAGTCTGACTGCAGTGTGACCTTACCTTTGAGTAACAAATTGGTGTTGGTTTGTTTTCATTTCTCAAATTAATTAAATTGAAACTGTCTATGATGTGATTCCCGGTTTTAGTGTCTTTCATCAAAGCCCATTTGGGTGGGTTTCATACATAAATTATGCTGGATTTGAGTAAATATGGTACAAATTTGAAGAAAACAGCTAATTTTGTAAGTGAAGAAAAATGGTGTTTATTCTACTGAAGTACCATGCTGTAATTAACAAACTAATTTGCCCAGATAACCATTACAAATGCAGTGATAAAGGCTGAAGGTTACTGGAGTGAAGGAAGCCCCTCTTACTGGAAGGAACATGGCAGATTTTCTTATTAAGATAAGACTTGTATTGTAGAATTACTGATGGCAAGATGAGCAAGTAAGTGAGAGTTTTTAATACTACGTGAGTGAAAGGGTGGCCATAGCTTCTGGCAGTAGAGGGCAAAATTAAAATAGGAATACACATATTTTCATTTTAATGGATTGTTTCTAATTTCACTGTGGTATTTTAAATGAGGTAACTTAATGACAAAATGCCAACTGGGTGCATGTGCTGAGCCTCTGAAAGGAGTCTACATGGTTGATGATTACCAATCCTCTGTGAACACAGGATAATCATCTGCTCCTTCATTTGCATGAAGTTTTCCCTTTCATTTCCATGGCTGGGTTGCTAACCCCCATGCAACAATAATCCAGCAATGTTCTGCAGAGCAGGAAGTGATGGCGATGTATGCAGAAGTGACATTGCGCACGACTGCAGTTTGTGCACTGACTGCAATTTGCGCATCAGAATGCGAAAGAAAATAACCGGGATGGTTTGAGATGCATTTGCAGTCTGAAAATAAGAACTCCACAAGCATCAAGCTAAGGATAATGGTGCAAAAACATATTAAACATGTGTTGTTGCTGTTTAGTTGTCATTACCTGAAACCCCCCCCCCCTTCACAAGAAAGCGAAGTAACTTGATCACACTGAAATTAAGTGGCATCAGAGCTGTGAAGTAAAGTGCTGCTGAAACTGAAGTCCAGAAATAACTTTGCTGAAAGCTGTAACCGCATTTTTTTTTTTTTTTTTTTGAGGTGGAGCCTGACACACGCATATAGTACAGCTGATAACACTCAAAGTAATCTATGTCTGGTGCCCCAGTAATTTAGCTGTATTGCTCGAGGCCAGATCTGTAAAACATGGTTGAATGTGATGGAGAGTCAGGTGTACAATTTCCATCATCGATTTCGCGGAAACGGTCTGCGCACCAGAGGGACACTCGGCAGGCCGATATCTCCTCCCGTATCGTAACCTTGCAAGAATATTTCCCTGGGTGAATGCTGTGCTGAAAACAAGAGATCAGGTTTACTTACTCTTTTCGCAACTGTTCTGAAGTGATGCAGCTTATGCGGTGTTTTTTTTCCAACAGAAGTGAGTTATGATACAGGAGAAACTGAAAGTTACGTTGCAGCATTGTTGTACTGTACATACCTCACATCTAATTGATTTTTCACCGTTAGAGAAAACTAAACACGCGAACTTTACCTTAAAGTTTATAATGGTTATAGCTCTATTCATGGCCCTCCTTGTTGTCAGGCCTCCTTGTTTTGCTGCAAGTGGTTGAAGAAAAAAAATGAATGGTGCTGATTTTGGTTAAAGAATAATAATGCAGTGCAACGGTGAGGTCGCGGGACTAATGCTGGCTGCAAAATACGACAGGTGAATGAATCCTCTCGGCTGTTCTGCTGCTTATTGTTTTGTTTAGCACACGTGACCGACTGCTCTCAATCAGGAAAAAACTGCCCTCAACTGGCGGGGGGGAGAGGGGAACGGCCCTGACTACGCGCACGGTAGTTTTGCTGTCGTGTGACCCCAGGCCTTTAGAATACAGTTTGCCTCTCCAACACGGCTGTGGTGCGTGTGCATAAAACACTAATTAAGTGGAAATAATCGGCCCATAGAGCCACGGCCCCTTGTTCTGCTGACTGTGGCGGCTGAGCACGGTCACCTCGCTCACTGGAAAAAGGGCGAGCGCATGCATGTGCTCCAGGAAGGATTCCTGTGTTTGGGAAAAGGGGAAAAAGCAGGCCCACGCGATTAATCTCTTTTTTTGCTCTTCAAGTATTAATGGGACACACTGCGTTTGATGCCATTTCAAAAGCCGGGGTGCGTCGCTCAAATGTTTATTTTAAAAACGTGAATGTGCTTAAGTCAGATTTACTTCTCTGTAGAGATCAGACTACATGGACTGAGTGAAATAGTTCTTTTATGCAGGTGTGCCAGATTTTAGTCAAGCTACACTATATAAGCAACACCCCATTATTTTTCTCTGAATGAATTAGCAACACTGAGAGGTCAGAGGGTTGAACTTTAGTTTTCTGCAAAGGTTTGGATCCTTAATTAAATGAATCAAATTCTCTGTTCTTTGGGATGATTTAGATGAAACTGCACACTGCATATTGACAATTACCGCTAACAAAGAATGCCTTTATGAGGACATAGCAGGGACCTGACCAAAATGGGAAGTCCTCAAATAACTCATTGGATTTATTTTAGAAATCTTATGGTCAGTTGTTTTAAAACTGAAATGCAGAACTGAGCCGAGACCTCAAGATCATTTCAGAGGAAAACCAATGCCACATAAAGGACTGAAATCCAGGGTGTGGTTGCATTAGTGAAGTGTGAGTTCATTCCTTTTCTTGTTACTGCAAAATGCCCTTTGCACACAATGTGATTTTTGGATACTGTAACTAGGCTGCAATGGAACATGCACATACCGTAGCTGCAGCAACAGCACAAAGAATCACAGTTGTCCCTTAACCTTTCAGACTGCAGATTTCAAGTTAATGTGCAAAGTGAAGACATCACGTGCAGAAAATTATCACACCCCCGAACAGTTTATCGGAAATAAATGTCTTGGTGTCATGGTATTGGAAAATACCATGGAAAGTAAAGCCTATTTAAAATAAAATAATATTTTTTACATTATTTTAAAATAAAAAGCCACTGGTTATATCTCAAATCCTACTACCATATTTGATTTTTGCAATTTTTGACAAAATGGTCCTCTTCCAAAAAGTTTATTACATATACAGATGGGCATATCATTTGGTCATATAGTATTTTAAAGTAATGTATTCATTCATAGTACAAGCCTGTAACATGTCATGTTCAGGTGAATTTTGATGTGGCACATTAGTTGATTATATGGGTTGGCAGCCACATTTGATTTGATCAAAACTTCAAACGCTCAATATCAAAAAACTGTTTTTTCCTCTCACCTCAGCTGTGATATACTTAAAGGTTTCCCTGGTCTCTACCTGTTGCATCAAAATGTTAAAACAAAGTGGACATTTGTCCATGATTTCACACTTGGTCTCCGCCAGGTTCATTCTGATTGGCCCCCATTAGTAGCCACTTTTAACTTAATAACGATAACGTAGTTGCATTATCAGTTTATTCAAAGCCAGCCTTCCAATGTGCACATAGATGACCTGTCATGTTTAGTGGCAGTCCTTAATAAATTATAATTAACATCATAAATGAGAGAAATAGACCATTAAAACAAATCGGACTGAATGGGATTTGCACGATCAGCATTGTGGTCATTGAAGAGAATGCCCTTCAGAGACATACTCACATTGAGCCTATATTGTGGTGATTGGGGATTATAAATGGATGGGATGTGGCATTTCTCTGTGGGAAATTTGCCACCAGTCTGGCTCCTCTGACAGGGCTGTAGCTACAGCTCCACATTTACAGGGAAATACCAGCTGGCTTACGAATGTGTCTGCGCATCTCTGATTGCTGACTTCTCAGATTCTATCGCGTGATGGAATGCATACCAAGACCAGAGCACATTTCCATTGTTTTTAACATACAAACTAGCGCTGTACAGATGGTTTATGTCTGGGATAGGTCTGTTTAAATTTAGTACTTCTCCCCCATATGCCACATATCCTTTGTGTGGACATTTTGTTAGTTTTACCCAGCATGCTTTTGGAGCTGCATTGTGTCACACTCCACTCCTTGCTGCAGGCTATCAGTTGGCATGGTACTACATAACAGCGAGTGTTTTCACTATGCCAGCAACATATTCTGGTGTGGTGAGGTCAGGTCATTGGTACTCGATATAAAAACCCACATTCTGTATTTTCTTGACCCGTCACTGTCAGGTGCATTCCTGTCACGGGTTGCCAGAACCCGAAGTACGACATCACTTCTAATGTGGTGTGTTGGGTCGGGCTGTCAGGGGGTGGCGGGGTTGGGGAGAATGGAATCGTGCTTGTGAACCAGCTTCATCCAGTGAGTCAAAGTGCAGGAATTGTTATTGTACAGAAGGAAAAAAATATAATTGGCTCTGTGTGTTAGTCAGTCATGAGAGAGAGAGAGAGAGAGAGAGAGAGAGAGAGAGGGGAAAACTACCAGAAATGGACAATCGTGTAACGTGAGGAACTGCATCTACTTTTCCAGTCCGACATCAATGGCAGGGAGAGAGATGGCCATGTGCTAATTAGTGTGACTGGCAAGACGGGGACTGGCGCAAGCCTGTTGCTGCGAGTGGGATGGTGCTTTGAATGGGTGCCGGCATAATTAGGAACAGGAGGCTGTTCCAGGAAGGCTTGCGGTAAATAGAAATGGGATTCCTCGGGGGTATTGCTTGGACTCTGATATAACCCACAGCAAAAAAAAAAAAAAGAAAATAAAAACGAAAATGCATCAGAGATTCAGCCAACACCTGCTGTGGAAGTCGCCCATGGGTATTGCACTAAGTGTTGATTGTATTTGTTAATAGTTTCAAGCACTGAGAAGTTAAAAACTTCAATTGCCGAAATTAGCATATTATTAACCATCTGCCTCTGTTGAGATGAAAATGCTTTACCTTCCTGCCACCATGCATACCAACGAGAGGAAAAAAACAATCTTGCTCCCAGAATTTTTGCTGTGACGGCTGAAATCCTTTAGTTTATAAGTATTTTTTAAATACATTCACTAAACATTTGTCTCAGACATTACATTTAATAGTAAATATACCAACATACTTTATCTGTATTTAAATCATTAAACATTTTGTAGCCTTGTTACTGCAATGTCACCATATATTACAATCAACTATATAACTAGTGTAATTGTGTGATTACATAAAATGTGAAGGTTAGGTATAGGGTTGAGTCTAATTTCATTGTTAGAATAAGGTTGTAAAAGGTCTGAGGCTGTAGCTAAGGGAATATTGATACATAAAAGTGTGGATAGTGTATGTAATTAAATAACATGCTGTCTCATGTTCCACATTTATGGCAGTGTATATGATGTATTGACATAGTAATTAAACATTCTTTATTATAACAGTAAATACAACATAGTTATCCGTATCCTGTCAATTAATAGTGTATTTCCAAATACTTCCATTTGGTTGTTGTTTTTAGTTTATGAAGCGGATTGGGCTGTAAAAATCACTGATACCACATATGGACACTTTTATGACAATAGTTTCAAAAGGATTGCTCCAAGGTCTGCTTATGAGTGATCAAATAGAAAATGCTAGTGATCGCAGTCGCCTGAAGCATTTTGGAAGTTATCAATGCTCAAGTCATGGACCTGTTAAATGCACACTGATGGACGCTGATGGACTGTTTTTCTGTGATGTTTCGCCATATCCATGTCAAACGGCTTCGGCCACGAGTAAAAAGCAGTGTGTAAACATGCCCTGAAGTTGCTGTGTTTGCAGCTCTCGGAAGCCATTGCCGTGTCAGCTGAGATAACTGCTCCCCTGACTCTGCAGTTCTAGTCTGCTCTCCTTATTTAAGGAGAAGAGCAAATGTTTTTAATGAATTAGTAAACGCTGTTGAGCTAGTCTCACAGACTTATTAAAGGGTTACCATTCAAGAAATGCAATGAAATGCCACCAAGTCTGTGTTGGGTAGTGTAATAGGTCTGTGTTATATTGGGCTAAAGCATCTGAATTTGCTCATGCTTCTGCCTCTGTTTTAATTTGAGTTAATGTACACTGGGCGTGGTGAAACTGCAACTTGAACTCAGGAACTGTGCCACTTGTACTGGAACCTATAAGTACTGTAGGTAGAGCTGGTTAGCTAACATAAGCGAATATCAGATATTAGCATCAGCCCAGGAAATCTCAATGTGTGAATCCCCAACGTATGTGATTGGCACAAGTTTAACGTCTTACCCAGGGATGATTGTAGAAAATGTTTTATGTGGAACATCTTTCCAGGGTTTTTTTCCAGTGATAACCTCTGCCCCCCATAGGCATCCCAGCAGAGACGGTGGCATAACGAAGGTGTGTTGTCTCGGTTGTTTCGTTTTGGTGTGTTTTGTGAGGAATCAAAAGCAACACGCGCATGTCAGAGGGTTTCATCTTCTGCTTAGTCACTCAGTGCTGTTTTAACTGTTCACCTACTCCTCTGCACCTAGGAACTGGGGAATGGCACACCACCACACAACAGGACCATTGTTTGATAAGCTGCTCGCGAAACCGGATCCCTCCGACTCCGACGAGGCAGTGGGGCTGGGTCGCTTTGCATCGACGGCAAAACAAATCCATATACTCGCGTGAGGCCGAGCTGTCCTTTCAACTGCGCGAGTCTGTTTGAGAGGGCTGCGTTGCTTCTAAAATGATTCTGTTGCAGCCTAGCAAGTTGTAGTACCAGAACTGGCTACACAACAGTCTCAGCAGAAACAGGATGGCTCAATAAAAATAGCCTTACCATCAGTCTGTCTTTATTTTTTTTCACTTTAGTTAGAAGTGGTTACCCGCTCAGCTTAAAATAGACTAGTCAATGATTTGGCCATGCAAGTTAAACTCTGTGGCTACAAAATGAGGTTACAGCTCTTGTCTGCTGTGCTGTCGAGCAGACTTTCATTACAGCTAGACTCGCTTGTTTGAAAGCCTTTGGATATTCCACTTTCAATGTCTAACAATAATATCAGTTCTTAAACAAAGCACACTTTGCTAAGTGGTCTCTGATTGCTCACTGCTAACAGGATATGAAACAGGAAAGAGAAGCTTACAGAAAAATGATTTTGGTCATAGATGTATTTTTGTTCATCTACTGTATAGCTAGAAAGTGGAAATTTGGACTTGTTCTTTATGTCTCTGTTTCTCATTATTGGTAGTTTTTCAAGCAGAGACTGCTGGATCAGTCGTGTTTTCAGTCTGACAGTAGTGCATAAGGCACTGCCTGTGTAAATGCAAGAGGACAAGAAATACTTTGGGTTGCAAGTTTTATAATGTGAGGTTGGCTGCAGTGGAGAAAGTAAATTTGCAGGCCCAGATTCAATCCAGTTTAACCTCATCCTTAATAAAGAATTCAGTTCCTTCTTCCTTCTCTGCTGCTCACACAACACCTCCACCTTCTGTTTATTTCAGATTATTTCAGCAATCAATAACGCTCCTGAAGTGTTGCACCAGATTTGAAAAAGTTAGGCATAACAATTGCTAAAATGTGTTGCTCAACAAGCACATCACTGTTCAGGCCGAATCTGGGCCAGAGTTGAATCAGCTTAGTGAGTTAAATCTACATGCATCAAGGCTCGTCTTCTCTTGATCTCTGACAGATTAATAGGAAACGGAAGAAGTCAGAAACACACCTTTTTTTCACCAGTTTTGATTTTGATGCAGCGCTTAGTCCCTGGCGAGCGGGGGTGGGGTTGGGGTCAAACTGAACGCGAGGGCTCTGGCCTACTCTGGATTCCACTGGATCTTTTTTCGAAAGGTGATAAGCAAACAGTGGAGAGAGAAAGAGCGCGAGAATGAATGGGGGATTGCAGCTGGTGGGAGTATTGGGAGAGCTGGCCGAGCTAGGGCAAACAGTTGTCTTAGCTTCCTGAGGTATGCACTGTCCAAACAAAGGGGGGAGCAGCCTCACGGTCCGACTTTGGACCCGACCATCCAGCGCAGCATGGGCTTTCAGAACTCCAGGCACTGTTGAGCACCACCGGCTATGTGTATAACAGGCAATGAGGGGCGTAAAAAACACGTGAGATTAATGACATCTGCCCAATGAGCGCAATAAAGGCCCCAAATGACTGGAACCACGTTGTAGGCTACACACCTCTGCTCTCTGCCGGCTCTGTTGTTACACAGAGAGAAACAAGCACTCTGGTACATGGAATACACAGCTCGCCTTCCCCGAACACCCTTCAAAGTTCTGCCCACGTTCGGGTTCTGGGAATCCTGCCAGCAATCAACGGGAACAATCGTTAGTAATGAGAATAAAAACATGAAAGAAAGAAAAATCCCCATATCAGGTGTGAAAGGAAGAGTATTCCACAGCACTGTATCACATTTCTGTGTAAAATGTCGGCAGTACGTTTTTGTCTCTTTTTTTTTCCCCATGTGCACATGCCTGCGTTTGTGCGCATGTGCGTGCGTGCGTCTGTGGGGATGTGTAATTTCGTTTCTGAAATTGTTTTTAATCTTACAGAGGTAGTCAGATGAGCCCTGGTGTCGCGGGTCTGCGGTATGTCTAATCTCTCTGCGAGCTTTATCTCATGCCTTGTCAGTCAGGAATGTATATTTATTGCGTGTGACATAACATACCCAAAGATAATCGCCTCAATGAGGTGACGATAACCCATAGCCAACGGAGTCTCTGTAGATTGGAGCCTACAGCTCAACAGATGGAATGCCTGCTTAGCCCTCGGTTTGTGCAGAGCTTATTATAAGACACATAGTAAGGGGGAAGAAATGTGGAGATATCAGTGTCCCACCGTGTGTGTGTGTGAGAGAGAGAGAGAGAGAGAGAGAGAGAGAGAGAGAGCGAGGGAGAGAGGGAGAGTGTGTTTCTTTTACAGAAGCCTGGGTGAATGATAGTAGGCCTGCACTTTTGTATGTGTCTGTCTGCTTCATTAGTATTGTTTGGCCAGCAGCCATTCTGTATTGACACTAAAAAGGAGCTGCACACCTGACATTTCACCTAATTAGGCTCGCTAAAAATGTCCACACTTCAGAGACAATTATTCTTTGAATACTGTCTCTGGTAGTTAAGCGAATTCCAGCTAATCTTTTCATAGAATTGTGAATATCAAAGCAGGCAACAGTGGAAAAACACTTGCTCTGCCTCAGGCTGCACTTGCTGGCATAAGCCATGTGACCAGAGCTGGTTGAGAGGGAGAGAGAGAGCGAATGAGAGAGGGAGGGAGGTAGGAAGGGAGGAGAGAGTTAGTGTGCACAGGGGTTAAAAGCTTGAAAAAGACAAGAGCACTAGGTGTGAAAGTGAGAGAGGAAAACAGCAAGAAACGACTGACCAAGAAAAAAAAATCAAAAGAGCGAGAGAAAGACAGAGTGACAGACAGAAAGAGATTCTTTTTTTTTGTTTAACATCACATTATCATGCATGTAGTTCTATCTGCAGTTTCAGCTTCATGAGCTTTGGCAAAATATACAGAATTGTAATTAACTCGAGAGAGAGACTGAGACAGAGAAAAGCAGAGGGTGAGAGAGAAACTGAGTGGGAGAGATTGAGGGGGAGTGTATGAGGGAGAGAGAGGGGGGAGGGCAATGTTGGACAATGGTTTCTTTCAGCTCTCAGTGTTAGACCCTAGATGCTCCAGATTGGGTCATCTTGTCAGTGACATTTCATACTGTCAGGAACCATAGGTGAGATTTAAACAGTATAATGCCACTAGTGGCTGTTTGCTGCCATTGCATCCAGCGTGTTTGTGACTTGTACATCAGCTCACCCTGGCTTCAGTCACAGTGTTTTAACTCTGTGATTTTCTTGGCATTCTTTTACGAAGCATGAAAGAAGCTGCGCTCAGAATGTATGCATCTGATGCAAACAGTGATGTCACACTCTGGAGCCACAGAGCATGACCAGTCCCCCCGCAGGTCACACCCTGTGACCTGGGTCTGTTTGCTTCCGAAGTTTAATCATGTCTGTCAGGGGTCGTGCCGCCTGGTTACAGTGGCCACTGGTTCAAACCCCGCTCGGAACTTGACCCCTGCACAGCGGGACTTCTGCAGCTTCGTACATGAGCAATGGTCAAGAGAAAATAGACACACTGTCTTAACCACTGTGAATCTCTCTAATGTGAATTCAGAATACATTGGTTTTAGTGGTGAAAGGTGTTTTCTGTCTGCGGGGCTGTAACAATAACTTTGGGTTCTGCTCTGTAACCAAGGGTTGTTTGACAGACAGAAGAGTAATGGACAAGAGTTCATGTATGGGTCGTGGAAGGGCCTGAAGGAATCTCTAACCTGTCTTACACTTGAATGGTGACAATAACCACAGTATCTGTACCGGGCTTTTTTTCTTTACTGAAGGCCAGAAAATGAAGTGGTGCTTCTCGTGAAGAAATTGCAAATTCGATGCGTTTCGGATACGGCTTTATTGCCTGTTATTTTTGGCCCCCTATTTTCAAGCATTTTATGTGTCTAAGAGTCCCTCGCTGCTTTCATTTGTGTTTTTCATTTTGAATAAAATAGCCTCTTTGATGCTTTTCTCAGGTTCCTTGGTGAGTGATAGGAAATGCATGAGTGAGCAAGCCAGATAAATGCAGACTACTTTGTCAGGCATCTTCTGATGAAAAAAAAAAAATCTCAATACTGCTTGTCGGCTTACACCCGACGACCCCGGAGAAATCCAAAAAAGAAAAAAAGAGAAAACATTGAGGGAATATGCAAGAAATCTGCAAAAAAAAGCTAAAAAGGAGATTTGGATTGAAAGCCTGGGGTACCAGTTTTTTTCTCCCTTAAATAACTTGATAGTTTTTCATTTCAAGGAACAACAACAACAAGTGCTTGCACTCTATTTTAACTGCAAAAATGTAAAAAAGCACTTGAGGGACACTGAGGCTTTTCAAGACACTGAAATCACCCCACCCTGTTTCCGTGTTGTAAAGTGCATAGTCCTCCACTCAGTAGATGATAGGGGACTGCAGTGCCAACCCGTGTCTCTTTGTAGGGGAGAGCTTGAGTGGTGGAGAAGGTTGGGAGTCATTTATATTTGGAATCTCAGTTAAAAATAGTTTTAGAGAGTATTATCACTGCCCTGTGTTACAGTTTGCAGATAAAATTGATGACCCACCCACCCCAGTGGAGCACAGATCAGTTGAGAGAACTTGTCAGAGCATTGGACAGCGGTGCTTCATCAGAGTAATGCAACACAGCAGTAACTATTAGATTTTCTGTTAAAGTAGCCCCAACGCTGTCGCTGGGCCAAAGTGCATGTCATACTCGACTCCATAGTTACGGCCGTGTAATGGAAAGTGCTACTCCCAGTGACCTTGGAAAAGATCAGCTGTAAACAAGGCAAACGTTTGCTCTAATACAGGTCATGTAAAATTGAGTGAAACTCAACATCGACATTAGAACGAGATTGTAATGTTTTATTAAGGGAGAGACAGTAATCTCTTTCTAGGGTTACCCAGAGCTTTGCAGGTAATTAGAGATACTGTCATATGGCCGGCTTGTTACAGAATAACATTTTATTCATCCCTTTCATCTGAGGCTAGCATTGTGCGGCTTACCTTACATTAGCTGGAAACACTGACCTAAGTGAAAAGATGAGAAAATGATTTCAGAGCTTTTAGCAGATGCTGCCTTGCAACATTTTTTCCCCAAATTAAATTAGCCGTACAGTAACTGCAGACTGCGACCGACTTTTGCTGATGAAAGTCTTAATTAAAGACTCATTGGCAAGTGGTTGTGCAACAAAGTTGCACTTAAATGTTTTTTTAATTTGATTTTGAGAAAACTAATTGACAAATGCATTTTTTTTTTGCCTAAACATCTGCTTTTTTGTTTCGTTGTTTTCTCCTCTTTGGTTTTGTTAATGGTATGCTGACAGACATTGTGTCTAGTTATGTGCCAGGCAGAATAATTCATAATAATTTTCAGGAGCCTGGCACTTTGGAAAGACTCGTCAGGCCTCTGGAATGCCTGTACTGTCATCAGAGGTGCTATAAAAAATCGAGATGGCTGACACCACGTCTGACATAGAAAGTTCTGGCTCTGCCATTGCAGAACTGAAGTCCATCACTGAAAGAACCACAGTTTCAGCTGGGACAGAATCACCTTTATCATATACCAAACAAGGAATGCAGATTGTTTGGTCTCCCTGGTGATGAAAGTCTCTATTGTTGTTTTCCAGAATGTGTACAACTGATACATTGCACCAACGTTGGAATTCTTGGTTCTTCTCTGTGTTGAAAACCCATGGAAACATGTGTAACAACAAATTAGACCCTCTTGTCAAAGGTTTTTCTTAGGGAGCTGAAAGGTGGTGTCACCACTTGGGACATGTTAGGAGTGAAAGACACTCTCCCCAGCAGAGATCAAAGTCTGTCGTGATGGGTTAGTTACAGCACTCTGGAAATTTCTGACATACTTTACCTTTGAACCTTTGAGGACAGTTGCACCGAAGCAGCACGAGTAGTACTAACGTGTGGGCCGTGTTGATGCTGTGTGGGTTGGTCTCTTCCTCCTCTCCATTCTGAACAGGACTGAACAGAGGGAAGGCGGAATATTAAAACAGTCAACCAGATATGGTCAGTGATACAGGCTTCTGGGCCCTATGGTAATGAGTTTTGAGTGCTAAAAATGTGCAATTTGGTGTGATTCGTAAAATATGTTTAATCATTCCATGCATGCCAGGAAGAATGTTTGATGAGGTCACTATATAGCAGCACTCTGCACAATGCTCCAACTAAATCACTCTCTCTCTTCTGTCTGAAATCTGAATGACTCCTCCTTTTCCTATGCAAAGGCTTCTGATCCCAAGAATATGGTGTGTAAATGCAGCTTTTCAGGAGGGGCATTGTGCAATAGAGGTTAGGTTACTGGACTTGCAGTCAAGGTGGCACAGTGTGGTCGAACCCTTGAGCAAGCTTCTTAATACTAAGTGCTTCAGTAAATAAGGCTATCTAAATGGTAGCTAATCAAGCAAATGAATACTTAAATTTGACTGAGTAGGAGTATACTAAATTTCACTGCATTAAGTCATCATGCTAAATTTTTTTTTACGAATCTGCACAACTGCCATAATTTTCCTTTTGTTTCTGTCACATAATAAAATGCAATTACAACAGCTTCCCTGGTGACTGAGCAAAGTTATAAATGGACTCATGATGATGTGGCTTTGTCTTGCTTGTTTGAAAGACAAGTCAGGCGCTCTGTTTGAAAGACAACTCTGGCGCAGTACCATTTTGTAAACCTCCCAACAGAACTGAACAGTAAAGAGTAATTAAGAAATTTAAAACCCTTGAGTGTTTAAGTCAACAGAGCTGAGACCAATCAAACACTAATTGCCTCGCATTTTTATTTCTCTTGGAGGGCCAAAGGGAATATCCGTTTAATGATGCTCGGTCACTGCGGTGTCTCAGGAATGTGCGAAACAGCGCTGCTTCTCCACAGATATGGTAACTCCAACTGCATGGCTTAACAATAACCCTGTGTCACCCTCTAATCCTTCTGTCAAATTGCTCCTAAACAGATCAGAAGATTGAGATGGTGTGATCTCCCCTTAATTATGATATCGGTAGAGTCACAATTCACCCTGCAGGATACAACTGTAGTTTATTGTCCCAAATGTCCGTTGAAAATAAAAGCTGCAGTTAAATTGTGCCCAACGTGATTCACACATATTTTCGGGAGGCACCTGTGAACTGATGTCATTGGTTGGCACTGCTGCTGAGATGGGACACTTCTTTGAAGATCACAATAAATAAAAAGAACGCAGAAGTTGGAGCTGGCACAGAGTGTCCACACAGAGGGCATGTTGCTCGTGTAAATAGTGTTTATTTGCAAAATTACCAAACTTGACGCTGCCGGATAGCATTGCAAAGGCGGGACACTGTCTGGTGTTTTCTCTCTGTTCTGTTTCTTTGTGGACAGGGTGTCAAACCACTGATGCACTTTGCTTGCATAAAGGAACTTCTGTGCTGTCAACACAACCCCCTTCCCTTTGCGATCGCGCGTGGCATAGCCTCGAGGAGCTTTAGAAATCACACCATGAGCCTGATAAACAGTGAAAGGACACTGGCAATGCCTTCCACACAGTGTTGTGTAGCACACAAGTTCAGTCAAAGGGCCCTCATTTGTCTTGGCGATTTGGAGCTGGCGCAGTTATTAATTGCCCGCTACAGCAGTTATGAAAACACATTGATAAGGCATTAAATCGCTGTTGCAAAACAAAGAGCCAGCCCCAGCAGCAATCGCAATCAGCGCACTGCGTGTCGCTGCCAGAGCTGCGCCGCAAAAGGCAACAACTGCCAAACTCCTGTGCCCAGTCCTCTTTTCATGCAAAGGGCTTCTGACAAGGAGCTATCACAGCGAGTGCTCAGAAGAAGGAAACTCGGATGTATAAACTTTATACCGATGGCGGGACAACGGTGTTTACCTGGCCACAAAGTGTCTGACGATGATTTAAATCCAAAGTGCTCATGCGTCTGGCCTAGTTAGTTTTAAAGCGCAGAGTGGAAAAACCCACAATGAGACAGGTGCACAGAACAAACAAGAAAACCTTTCATACTAACTACAAAGCCCATCAAGTAACGTAGTTCTATTGCAGAGACAAAAGTATTATATAAAGTGTATGGGCTGCCTGGCTGTGTAGCCATTTATGTTGCCACACCTATTTTTTAAAGAGACCTGTGAACATGTTTTCATCTGAAAGGATACATTGTTTAAGCATCAGTCATGACATACATGTAAAAATAGTAATAACACATAGTACTCAATGTATGATTTGGGATTTGGTTTAACATAATCCAAGCTTTAACTACATGATTGTAGAGACTTTGACTTTCTCTCAGCGTCTTGCCGAATCTCCATCCCTCTCTTATTATTTCGATTTGTCAGAGCAGTGTTTAAATGAGGGCAGTCATTACTGTGGGGGTGCACTATATGTGCTAGCCTATATAACTGAAATCTCTAACAACCATAGCTCATTTGCTCGTTACATCTTGCATAATCTACTGTACAGTTTCAGAATGAGTTATTGTGATTTTCCCCTTGGGCCTCTAGGGGGAGTGTCCCTTTTTGACCAAAGATGAACTGTAATTTGTCATTTGTGTTTGTTGTGTGTGTTTGAAATAAGCTCAACGGCACCTTGGTGTGCCATACTACAACATACATGCTTTGCAGAATTATTTCACTGACATTTCCTGAAACCATTCCGGTTACGTTCCTTGCACAAGGGTACAACAACAGTGCCCCTCCAGGGAACCGACATGGAACCTTTTGGTTACAGTTCGGTGCCTTAACCACCCCGCACCAGTGCCACCACAGATACCATCAAATTGGTTTCAACTCACTGGAAAATGTGGCATTTAAAACTTGCAGTCTTCTGCAGCGGGGGAGGAGCCGTGCTGCAGTGAGGAGATATGTGCGTGTTTGCTCAGGGCTTGGTATCGGACACCAAAACAAACAGGGCCGCCCTTAATGACGCTGTTTGCCTGCACAAAGCAAAGACAGCTGCCACATTGCTGTGATGAAAGCAGATCGTAGACACAGGCACTGGGGCTGTAACACTCCCCTCAACGGTAGCATGTAGCCCGTCGGCGCAACGGGTAGAATTCCACCATGTTCTAAGAGACCGCCGAATCGCAGAGTTATTTTAAAGCAACGTCAGGCTCGGGGCCCGCGGTGGGGTCCTTGTGAAAACCGTGTTTGGCCTTGTGTAAATGCACACTAAGGGGTTCTGTTGTTCCAGCCAGGTGAACGCTGTGTATTTTCCTCTATTGTTTTCCTCCCCAGATATTTGTTCCTGTGTAGATGATGGCTTCCCAACCTGGAACTGAGAGTGCCACCGGAGACTTTTCTTGGTGCCATTAGACAGGAAGAGAGAAAGTCATGTGCGTTCACTGAAGTGATGAAAGTACAGTTCACAATTATAGTAACAAAAGTGAATGCCTTCAAAAGGCTTTCTTAAAGCTGTAAGAATAGAATTGAAGTGGGGAATATTTGAACCTTACAAGCCATTTCAGCTCTCTCTAAAGCCAGTCTTTAGCATTGTTCTGTAATGATACACTTTCTCTGTATCTGTCAGCCTTGACATCTGCTCTCAGGGCCTATGTTAAGTGGCATTAGTAGTTTCCTTGGCAAACTTAACTCAAGTTTCAAGATGAAACTGAGAATGGGGGCACATTTTGAAGGGTGTGCAGTAAGGGTACTAAGACATGCCATTGCCCCTCAGACTCCATTCAGATTAAATTATGTTGTATATACAAAAACTGACCAAGACAGACTTATGAGACAGTCAGAATATAGAGAGAGAAAGAGGGAGGGAGGAGAAGAGAGAAAGCCTATAATTTTCTTACTTGAACATGTTAAACATATCATCTTTGCAGTTGTGCTTCTTGATGTTGGGATGGTAACCAAAATGGGTTTAATGTGATTTGCCAAGCTCTTGTGATTGCCCAAACCAAAGATTTTGTTATTGTTTGCTATTATAATTAGAATAAGATGGAATTAGGGGGCAACCTTTACCGTAAAGCCTCTTTAATGTGTTTAGGCTGTATTCAAAGACCATAATCCAGCATCTGCCTGCCAAACCATGACAGAGAGGGCAGTTTTTCTAACTTAAACACTTTATTACAGTAGTTCCTCATTACTGCTATAACCATACACATGTCTGCCAAGCCTTCTTTTCCAGTAAGCAGAGCACATTTGTATCATGTGTTTGACATATTTAAAACAGCATACATTGTACACACAATTTGCCATAGCTATCAACTTCCCTACCATTAGCATGCACACATGTACGTGTACAGAATTTTCAGTGCAGTGCAGCGTCAGGCAGAGTTTGCATCTCCATGATAGTAAATGCATGCATGGAGTAAATGCATGCATGTAAATGCAAATTTTCACATTGTGTGTAAATGATCTCCTCCCTAATTTCAAGTTCATTAGCTAGGTCCAGAAACAAGAGTCCAGAAGAAGGTTAAGTATGATCCTGTGCTGTGGGCTTTAAGTGAAATCTTTCACTGGAACTTAATGTTACTGGGCCTCTCGCTTGATTTGGTGGCTGGTGTTCATTGCACATTCCCCAAAAGCAGAAGTTAAAAATTTAAATAATTATTTTGAACAGGGGGTGTAATACAAAACACTTTTACTGCTGCTACATTAACAGAAAAATGAACTGACAGGGAAGTTTGTTTGCTGTTTGTTATTTATTTGTTCCTTTTTTCTTTTTTGGTATATTGCACATTGGTCTGTACTCTTTGGAGGAATATCAAGAACACTGAAAATATCTAAACTGTGAAAAATTTGTTCCTTATCAGTTTGGCAGTATCTATTACACTTTATTTCAGTATCTTGATGATTAAACTAAATGACAAGCACCCGGCACACATTAAGGTTTGCGCATTTTGCAGTATGCACAGTGGGATTACATACAGAGCACCGGTACATCTGTTTGTCTTTGTGTCCTAGTTGTTCATGTTGCCCATAACGGTGACACACATAGCAAGTTTCACATAAGGATAGGTTTCTGTTTTTATATCTGTTGATGCAGCAAAATTTGCATGCCGTCCGTTTTTGTAGTTCACCTTGATTTATTGAATTTGGCTAACAGAATCTAGCCTGAGCCAAAGGAATAGGTGCTGTATTTCAGTGGCAATAAAGAATGTTGATGCAGATAATGAAGACATTTTAAATGGGCAATTAAGTTCCAGGCCATGCCTAATTATTTGAAGTGAACCGCGAACCGTGCCACTGAGGTATGCATCGATTATCCTCGATTGGCAGGAAATCATAATTCACGCCGGCAAATGTTCTCAGAAATAAATAAATTGGGGTGATGTCGCAGTTTCAGGCCTGGACTTTGCCATGTGCCACAAGCAGGAAACTTGTTTATTTTGGTACGTGCAGAACCACACTGTTCACTCATTATCCAATACACCATCCTCTTACAGTATGTCTGAGATACCAGTGTTCCCAAATCAAGAGGGCAAGATTTGTGCCCTTTTTTAAAAACCTGTAGGTAGTACTCCCAATGTTGTAGATGCCTCATTTATGTCCAAACCATTTATTCTATTTTGCAAGTTAGGAATATGGAGATTTTATTTTCTTTTTTTCCTGGAATTAATTTACACAATGGCATTCTTTTGGAAGATGTTGTAATGAGTCTGCAGGGACCAGATTGTGGAAGCAGCTTCTGCTACCAGTGCATATTTTCAAATCGTTTTTGATTGTTTGCCGACTGTGACTGACTTGTCAGCTCAGACCCATCGTGGTTTAGACACTATTTTGTTCAGTTTTGAAATCTAGTTTATGGATTGTTTCCGTTTTTCTCTCTGCAAAACTCTGTCGTATGCTGTACAGGCCCTTAGGCATGGACATTAACCTAACATGAGTCCAGATTCAGTCTAACTGCAGTTTACTTTGCCCTTAAAATTGAGTTACAACTTTTAAGCAAGTATAATGTATTTTTTAATCTTTACACATTTTTCATGAATTTAATTATTCAGATTACATGATACTGTGAAGTAAAAAGAATATATTTGCTGCTCAGTGTTAAGTAGAAAGGGCATTGCAGTTACTTTGAATTCAGGCCATAATACTCCGACTGTACTTCTGCTTCTACTGATTTCTACTGTATGTTGACTGCTTTGTAGTTTGAAGGAACTAGGTTTACTTTCACAGATTCATACAGTGTTTGGGAACTTGTAACCACAGGGTTGCGGGTATATGTCCTGGGTGGAGCAGTCCAGGGTGGAGCACTTATCTTCTCAGGATATAGCAGGGTGTATAAAAGTATAAGTTCTGTAATATATAATCTATATAAATCACCCTGGGTATCGGCTAAGTGAGTAACCAGTTTAAAACAAAGTGCATTACTCTTTGTAGAATGAGTGGAAAGTGGCACCTGGAACAGATGTGGGGGTGATGACCCGGGAGAACACTGTATGTGTCTGATCAGAGGCAGTTTAACTTGCTGGAGTGGGAAGCCAGCAGTGTGCTTACGTTGGTTGTGGTTTTTCCACCAGGGCAAGCTGTGGGCAGAGATCCTAGCTGCCTCTGTTGAGAGAGACTTACAGTAGATAGTATCTCTGCTTGACATAAAGGAAAGAACGGAGGCCTCCCAGATACTGTATGGCTGCCATTAACTGCACTGATGTTTGTGGTTAAACGAGACAAAATCACAAACACGCTGGAGGCGTTTTAAGGTGAATGGTGTGCTAATTGGGGATTATCAGTTAATAGCCTTGGCTGGTGGTTGATTGAGGAATAAACCCCTATATGTGACTATCCCCGGCTGATTTGCATAATAGGATATGGGCTGAAATGGCAGAACTAAGCGGCTGTGACAACGTGCGGCAGGCCCCTCTCTGTCTGTCACAGATTGATTGAGTTATTAAACTAATCTGCTGTGATTAAAAATGCAAATGTCTCCAAATCACCGGTGAGTTTACATGTTTTTTCATTTGAACTGATTTAATTACACGGAAAAAGAAACAAGAACGTGTGATTGAATTTTTCTGCCGATTGCCACACTTTAATGAATATTAATTCGTTCTAGCCGGCGAGTGAACGTAATTAGATTACTCTATTCAAAAAAATCCCAGAGCGGAATTTACAGAGGTAAAAAAAAAGATGATGGAAATTTTTGAATTCACAGAAATCCCCCTCAGATTTTTAAAAAATAATAGAGCATGCTTTCAGCCACAGAATTTTTTTAACACTAACAATTAATTAATTACTCCTGTAATAGGTAGGTTGCTGGCTCCATTATGACTCTCTGTATGTCCTCATCAGTCTTCCTCCATGTTTTTTTTCCTGCCATTCAAAGCTTTATTTATAAAGGAACAATCACAGGGCCCCCCAGAAAAACAGGAAGTAAAATGTATTGTCATAATTGCTGCTTTGGATTTTCCGTGTCCCAAGGGAGCGATATTATTGCAAGTTCAAATGGACACATTAAATCTGTAACATTGTTCACATTAAAATGAATCACCAGGTTTATAACCATGGTTCTGGCCCAGATTCAATGTAAACACAAGGGGCTCTGTCATAGCTTTAAACAAGTGCTGAGTTTTTGGTTTCTGACAAACCATAAAACTACTGAAAGCATTTTGATATATTGCAATATATTTCTGCTTTGCATTACTATATTTTAAATTTATTTGCAGTGTATTCTTGGGCCAAACAGCATATTTCTCAATATATTTCATTTTCATCTGGGCTTCTACAGGATACAGTGTTCTCATTGTGAAATGTAAATTTGTCCCAAGGTCATTTAAATCTTTGTATTCATTTTCTGTTAGTTTTAGTGTGTGTCTCATGAAATGTAATTTGGCCAATCTCTCCCCCAATCAATACATAGTGTGTAACACTAGTAAAAGTGAAAACTTCAGGGAAATATCTGTGTATAATTTAGCATATGTTTGTCCAAGGTTTTTTTTTTTTTATTTGTAGCACTTTAGCACTCCCTTTTCAGTGATTTCAGCTTTGCAGGCCTGGAAACCACTGGTTAAGCACAGTTACACCCAACCGCTAACCTATCACCCAGATCTTCCTTTTGACACCGTGGCATTGCAGAGCTGACGTCTCAGCGTGGCAGATAAGGAGTGGCCCACTGTGATTTTCTGCCAAATCCAGCAGAATTTGCATTGAGGTGGACCGACACCCCCCTCTTTCTCCCACAATTCCACAGGAATCAGCTCTTTCCCACCAACTGCCCGCTACTACAGCTGAAAGTCTGTCAGTCAGTCAGCTGAATATGTTTTTCTTTGTATCAAATAGAGGCAGCGACACTTTGGGGCCTTGGGCCTTCCCAGCCATCCCAGACATAACAGACCCTTGTCAGCTCCGTGCGCCTGTCTTAAATGGGTCACTGACAGTATCTCACAGTGCAGACAATGACCCCACTGTTCACAAGATATTAAATCACGCCAGGTGGTTCCTTCCTAAAATAAATGAAAGCCATCCATGAGGACCAATTTTAAAGTGAGGTTCTTAGATATTTTCTTAGCGTTTGACTCACCCTGGAATGGTTGAGGAATGTTGAAGCATTGCCAAAGTTGCACGTGTAGAATCTAGTTGCAAGTGTTGCCTGTAAAAATGCTAATGCACCACGCAAAGTTGCACATGTGTGGTGTTGCACATGTAACATGTTCTGTTCCGTGTGTGGCATGCACTGTTGCATTTGTTCTGTACACATTTGCACAAGTGCATTGTTGTTTATGTAGTGTGTAAAGTTGCACACATGCAACACATAGGCAGTAGTATTGCTACTTGGGCCCTGCTGCTGCACCCTTGGGCAATTTCCTCAGGAAATATCCATCTGTATAAATGGACAACATGTAAAAATTGCAAGTTATGTAAGTCACTCTGGATAAGATTGTCTGCATTGCAAAGGTAATGTAATACTGTGTTGCTCATATAGGATGCACATGATTTTGCTCCAGGGTTGCAGGGTCAAGCCAAGGAGAACTCACTGCCTGCCTCTTTGTCCCGGGTGGCTGCATTCGCCACTTCATTAACATGGAAAACAGGTGCAATCAGAGATAGCAGACCCTCGCCCCTTTCATTTAACCCCCTGACCTCTAGTGGTAAAATGTTGTTACTGCGTCGCCTTTGATGTGGATAGACAGACAGACAAACTTGTAGCTGACTGCAGTACCCTCAGGGCAAGAGGAAAAAGCACTGATGGAGATATAAGATAGCAGCTTTTCAAAGTAAACCAGGCAGAGCTACTGCAGTAGTGTGGGTAGGGGGTGGACAAAGTTGCTGGCTAACAGATACGAGAGAGCTAATGTGAGGACAGGGTTTTAGGGAGATAAGATGAGGGGGAAAAAAGGCATATTGTGATGGAGGTTTCTGTTGGTACACGTTTTCTAATTCGGCACAATTACTCATTTGGAACACGCTAACAGCGGCTAACGAGGCTCTGATGTACTTTGCATTAAGCAGCGCCTACCACGTATCTCTGTCATTAGCAGCAATCATGCGGTAACTGTCAAATGGCTGAGTAATTAATGTAATTTAATTAACATTCATTGAAAATGCCAAATGCTGTGAGGGAAAAACAAAATGATTGCCTTTTCCCAACATCTTGTGTTATGAGATGATGTTTTTGGATATGCTGAAAGGAGAAGCATTGTCACGCGTGCTGCTTTAGCTCTATCAGAAAGAACAGTGATTTGCCTTTTTCTGTCCTACTGATACACTCAGGAAATGTCTATATAATTTAATCATCTGTAAAAGGTACCACAAGTCCCTTCTGAGTTTGTTTTTTTAAATAAAGTGGCCTTACTGATCCTATGTTTATTTATTCAGATAATTTTCAGTACGGTCAACTTGGCTGAGACAGCATTAGCTGTTTTCGATTCTGCTTCAGTTGTGTAAGTCCATCATGCTATCTGAATGATTTTGTTTTTTATCATGAACTGTTTCCTGTCTTACGCAATGGCGGGTGTTTTGATTGTAGCATTTGAACATGTTTCATTGTTTGGAGACCGACAGGTGGCTTGTGAAAGAGCTGCTCTCACGTCACATTTTCCTTAATACTTTGACTCTTTGTGTGCCACACTTATTGCGCCAGGCATGGAAAGATGAACCAACTCTGACGAATGAACACTGCCTAGCTGCTGATGTCAGCTGGCTTTGAGTCAGTAGATTCTGACAGTTAATTCTTTGAGTATTCATCATCCGCTGAGAGCCAGCACAGTTGGTCTTACAGCATCAGCGGTCAGCGTTACAGCATAAGCTACGGTCAAGTTCATTTCATTCAATCCATTTCTATGCAGTTGTTATTGCTAATGGTGCAGGAGGAATCAACTCTGAGTGTATTTCAGTCATATCTGAGATTATTGCATCATTATTTTATATCATTGTGGTATACTGTGCATTTCCCTTTTTTCTTCTCTCATATCTACAAGAATCACTGAGCCTATTTTTAATGAACACCGTAGCTAACATCATGTGATTTTTCTGGGGTGTGTTTTGTGTTTTTGTGTCACCATGATCTCACTTTTTGAACGTTATGATCTTTTTTGCTTTTCAAATCAAATTCTATGAATTTATCAAACAAAATATTCATGCAGGCGACTAGGGGCAGCTCGGCGGCATTGTTTTTCCTGCATTGTGATAACCTTGACATTCTGTGTGGAACAGTCAGAGGGAAACAGTTCACATTTCTGTCACCTCTTAGTTTTCTGAGTGTGGTTTGATAATTTAGGTTTAGAGTGATGTAATCTGGCTCTTGTCAGGGAAGGCTCCCACATGGACAACTTCCATTCAAATTGCCTTGACAAAGCATTAAATTTTTATCACGACTCCCTGAAAAAGATACAGTAAATGGAGCAGCTTCCAGACAAGTTGTATAGCCTGTCACTCAGAGCTGTTTTTCTCCAGTTTTACCTGTATGGGTAAAAAACTGAAGAATTACTCTCCTGTGCTCTGTATCACTTTACAAATGATATAGAAACTGAAAAGAGCATTGATGTTTGTGACGCGCCAGAAAGTGAAATACAGTGTCTAGAAAATTCATTGTGAGGCAACGGAACATGCGATATCAGTAACAGATGGGGCACAATAAAAAAGGGAAGCCATAATGCAATGATTTATTGAGCTCGTGCTATAAAACAAAGAGTTAATTCCAAGTGCCTCCCAGGCTTATGTGGCCAAAGGGGGTTGGTACAGAAATTAAAAAAAAAAAAAAATTAAATATCTTTCTTTTTCAGGAGATGAAAAAGCATAAGTGTTTTGCGGTGATGTGCAAACTCAAAACGCAAGTCTCCCCTCTGAGGTGTCAAGTGCTGTTCTCTGCCGCCATATTCCATTATAGGAGTCTCTGTGCTTTTCCATTCTTCAGACACTGTGTTGCTGTGCATTAAACTGACATGAAAGCTGTGCTGGCTCTGAGAACCCCTCAGTGTTCCGGGAAGCACGTGACCCCCTGACAGCCTGCCTCAAACTGGGAAAATAGAGCCCATTGATGATGGTGCGATGCGTCGCCGGACGCGGAGACGCACACGGCGGCCGCCGCTGAGGTCAGAGGCATCGTCAAGGGCCGGCTTTGTCCGTCGTCCTCCTCCTCCTCCTTCTTCTCCGACTCCTTCTCTGCCTCCTCGCTGTGAATAGCGCTCAGTTGAGCTGCACGGCTGATCGGGGCTGAACTCTGTACCCGCAGTGGCCTCGCCGCAGTTGCCTTTAAGCCTCAGCGTCTGACCTTCAGTCGTGTGCATATACGGTGCTTTGCCCTCTGCACAGATAAGGGCACCCGCAGGCGGGGCACAGCTCAGTCAGCCTCATTGCCAAGACCCTATTAAAGAGATCGCATTCGCTGATTGGTTTATTTAGGGTGATGCTATTACATCCATGGAGCAGCTGGCAAAAAGGCATTTTGGCAAGCTGAAATGTCACCCTTGAAATGCGAAATGAAGAACCGGCAAAGGGAACTGTCTCTGCTTTTTTGAGCTGGGCTGCAAGCCTACCACTATGAGCTCCTGTAGGCACCCCTGTTTAGCATGTGTCATTTTTGTATGGTATTGTCCATTGCAGTTCTCAAAATTATTCAAGACTGTCAATGTTATTTCTTGTAGGTACAGACAGGGATATTTTATATAATGAACAGATGTTCAGCTCCTGTATTCCTTCCATCCTCCCTTCTCTCATGTCTAGGAGGTTGCTGTTGGTAAAAGATTACAGTCCTGTCCACATGGCTGTATAAGCTATGGATAGTCTGTCTTTAATTGAGCCCCTTCATGAATATTAATTACAAACCCCCACATTACAACACTGTACCTTCAGTAATAACAGACAAATGTATTAGTGGTAAGTAAAGATGAATATCCGGTCAGTGTGTAGAATATCTGTAGTGCAGGTGAGAGGCACAGGGGAGAGATTGTTGTTACACAATGTTTCACAAAGAATACCTGAAGAGCAGGTCTTTGCTACATTGGTTCCCCCATTTGTGCTTATCAATACACTCAACTGGTGCTGCCTGTACAGGTTTTCAGATTCCAAATACAACAATATGACAGAATATTTTGAGCAGGTTTTTTTTTCCTTTTTGTTGAAAACAACCTCCTGGAACACCAAACCAAAGTGAGCTGCAAATGAGAAGGGGAATTTGGAGAGGGTGGGACTGGACTGGGGGGGGGGGATACAGTAAAAGAGCAACATATTTTAATCTGATGAGTTCAGCAAAGGTTGTCGTAGAGACAAGGGGCTGTGTGGAAGGCTGCCAGACAAACTCAGAAACCGAAATGTCAAAGCCAGAATGGCAGGAAATGTGTCAGTGACAAGGAAAAAGCTGTCAGTGGTATTCTAGAGCAGAGAGTATAAATAGGGCATTGGGCAAGAAAGCAGGAAATCAGTGGACTGTGGCTTCTAGTAGGAATTTCTCCTGGAGACCCGAGATAAGAGACTTAACCCTTTCCTGTCTGAAATTTCAACTGGTTCTTTTCTTCTTGGTGTCCATCCACCAAGAGCAGAGGCTGCCAGTACTGTTGAGAAAACAGGGGTGGTTATCTTGTAGACTAAAGGTATCTGTCAGTCAGTTAACTCCCCCTTCCCCTCCCCCTTTCCCACTTTTGTCCTGGACCAGGAGTTGCACTCAAGAACATCTAATGAAGAGTTTGATTTATGTTGCCTTCTCTCGATTCTGGTTGGATGAGGCTAGGCGATCATGTCCGTCCATGAAGAGACAGAGGTTTGCGGTTTGGCATCAGACAGTAAACACCCCTTTATCATTTGAGTTTCCAAATAGCAGATGTGATCACAGCCGGGTGGTAGCAAAGTCCTTAGAAAACGTTCAACAGTCAGCCAACCTCAAGCGACTGGTGTGGTCATATTGGTTTTTAAAGCAAAGCGTGGCACGATGTAAGGACTTGCATTTTTGCCTGTAGGAAGTATGCGATCATGTGACCACCTTGTCAGATACACTGGCACCAGTGAAATCCCTACAAGACTGCCTAACTATATGATGGGCACAAGCACACCAAAAATAAACCTGAGGTCTTCCTTACAAAACTGGGTCCAGTGGCAACACAGTCAGATTGCATGGCTATAATTTAAAATGATTTACTTTTGGATTAATGCAGTACACCAGTGTTTATAAAATGAAGGTAGCTTAATAGCGACCAATGAATGAAATGATCAGCTCTGAATGGAACTAAGGTATGTTTTGTTTTGCTGGGTGAAAATGTGCAGATGTTTAGCAGCGGAGGTGAAGAATGAATCTTGTTGTGACACATCGAGTAACAGGCGTAGGAGGCAAGAGTGTACCGCATCCACACAGGAAACACAAGGGTAAACTGTGGAGGAATAAACGATGCTCCTCTCACAGTTTTGCTGTAGCCAAATAAGATTCCCAGCCCTGATTGGTGAGAGAGGCTTCCTGAACTCTGTGATGCGTGGAGCCCCCAGGAGCTGCCAGTCGGTGGCTTGTCTGAACAAATCAAAAGACTTGGCTCTCTGCTGCATAACGAGTGGATGAGTTATCGCTAACATATGTTAGCCACTCACGTTTGTGGCTCTTGAAGCCTAGCTTTCCTGTCACTAGTTCGGAGTAATTATTCACTGTGAAAGTAGTTGTCTTTGGAAGAAAAAAATCATACTACTATGGCTACTTTCTACTGTGTTTCACCTTTTATGGTAAGGTCATTGCTCAACAAACAAAAGACAGCCTTTACAAAACAAGTGTGCCACTGCAACCGTGTGATCACAGAACTGTGGATGGTGTAAAGCCCTAAAACCACACCCGTGTCTTTTTGACTGGCGTGTGTACAGTCAAGGAGCTGAGACATTATCACAGGAGATAAGGAACCTTATTGTTTCTGGATTTTTTTCGGCTCGACGCTTGTTTGGCAGGTAGCTCTCCCCTGGAGAGGGAGGGATGGATCCCTGGATCTAAACCGTACCCCCCATGTTAATTTCATTTACCTCGTCTGCCCCTGATGTTATCGCCGTCGCCAGCTCCAAGGGAAGTGCCCTTTATTACATCAAAGCCGATAAATGAAAAGATGACAGGAGATTTTTTTTCCCTTTTTTTTCCCAGCCACGCGGGCTTAATCTGCCCCTGTGGCATGCCATTACCAGGCTAATAAGAGCTGTCCGCAGGCCACTGTCAGGGAACGTGGGGCCTGCCTCTAACGGGGCCTGACAGATTCATTAGGGAGCCAGCGCGGAGCCGCGAGACCCTGACACTCGCACTCCTCAACGGCCGCCAACAAGGCGACCGCTGACCCCGACCCGGGTCACCCTCGGGAACGTGTCTGAGAAAAAAAAAGAAAAAACGGGGAGCAGAGAAAAAAAAAGACAGATTTGCTCAATCACAGAATTCCTGAAATACCAAAGCAGCTTCCTGTAAGCATGCAGAGTTCTGTACATCACACATAAACACACCCCTTTTTTTAAATTCTGGATCCTTCCTGTTGAAATTACCAGCAGCAGAAGATTACTCAATTGGAGACATTTACATTCCAGTCACATCTTAGCTGTATGTTTGATCACGTGTTTTGTTTAAGGGTAAATTAGGAATGTACATTGTGTTCAGGGTTGCATAATGTGTGGAGCCAGGTACAAGGTTATGATCTATTCATGAATGTTAATGTTTGCTGAATGTCTTGAGCTGTGTGCTGTCCTCTCTGCGTACGGTGGTACACATTGGCAATTGCAGCTATTTCGTGCACCTTTCAGTCCAGCAAATGTGTGGTTTCTGGCCACTGAAAGTTGCATTATGTTTGTAAAGATGATATCAGCAGAAGGTGGCCAGTGAGTGCTGTGCTGGTGGTCTCTCTCTCTCCCACCCCCAGATCTCTGTGCTCTGTCCTCAAGAACAAAGGAAAGAGAATCATATTGGAGGCTCCACGATGCAAAGTGAAAAGGAAAAGCGGTGGAGGGTGGGCAGATGGAGGGGGCGTGGCTATGTAATAAAAGGCTTCATTGCCATTTTCTTGTGATTGGCTAGAATATGTCCCTGGGAGAAGTGGATTTAAGGTCAGCCAACACAAAGCATCCGTCACCTTAATTTCTCTTTTAAAAACCCTGCATGCTCTTCCCAGTGCGTTCTTTTCATATCAGCGCATTTACATATTCGATCTTAGAGCTGCTGGCACTTCCCATCATAGATAATGTAATGAAAGCTCCTCTGCTTGGCTCCCTGGATATTATGTCGCCTGTGTTGTGAGCCATTAGGGCACCAGGATTTAAAAGGCATTTCTTGAGGCCCTACATTAACCACATGTATCTGGAATTAATGTAACACGTGTTTGCATCTCCACAGCATCCTGTGCTGAACAGAAAGAGCAATTGCATATTTGGATCGGACTGAAAGATTCCATAAATGTGAAACTATGAGGGGGCCCTGTACAGAGAGCAATGTTTATTTATTTGGTTAGCGGACGATTTGGGCGACCAGAATCTCAAACTTTACATATGACTACTTTTAACAGGTGAACGTATACGGAAACTGTTAAGATGAAGTACCGTGTACAGGGGCACACCTGAGTAGGAGTTGAACTTGCAGCCCCACATTACCACCCATTTATTGAATAGCATTCCTCTTTTCCTCCTTCAGGCTCTTAAAGCTGCGAGGGGCGACGTTTCTGCGCCTCACTGGGTCCCTAGGAGAAAAATGGCGACCCAGAGCCGCCGCAGACTGCACCCTTGCAGCGCGCGTTGCCAGCGGGGCCGCTTGCCAACAACTGTGAAATGCATGAATCACTCCGCAGCGGTTTAACAAGTGCGCCGGCGAGCGCTCTCGCTGCTTCCTGTTGATTTGGTTAACGGGAGGCCGTCTGCTGGGGCCGCGTGGTCTCCCAGCCCGGGTCTGCGGGTTACGCAGCGCTCCTGAAGGCTGGACCGGCTGGACGATCCTCCAGGTGGCAGACCCGTGTAGAGGTGATGAAAACCTCTTTTAAGGAGATGCCTCCCAGGGAAAGAGCTATGTCTCTCGTTCAGGCTGCTTGCACGTGGTAAATTGCTGAAAACAAAGAGCGTCCGAAGGGAACTTGGCAGCGTTCTGAGCAGCAGGGTGCATTCGCGACCGGGCTTGCCGATGGTCAACGCCCGCGCACAGTGGCCTACTGCCCCTGTTACAACCCTGCTTCGCAATGTGGCTCTCACTGAAGCGGCTTTAACCCCTGTAACAAGCAGCTAAATATAACACCTTTTTCATAATACCAAATGCTGTGTGACACCACTCAGAAGGGGAAGACTGAAAACTCACAGTACTGATGGATTTATACATTCCATTTCCAATGTACCATCCCACGCTGCATTTTATTTAGATGTGAAGGATAAAGAGGGCAGGCGTGTCAGTTAGTATGGGAGTAATCCCTTGGTATCATTTTCTCTCTCAGTTTCACCGTTATCCCAGCTCGTTTAATGAGGCGCCGTCTCACTAATGAACAAAAGTAAGCGAAGGCCGGGCCATTCGGTTGAAAAGTTGTATTAATTTAACCAGTGCAGAGGGGGTTTCCTTTTGATCTCTCTCGCCTTTCTCCAAACTTAAAGAAAGACGAGAGAAAGTTAAAAAAATGATTATGGTACTTTGGCTCCTTTAACAAGGAATACTCTCTTTGATATGAAGTGACACAGCACCCCTGTTGATCTTCACACTGTTGTCCCACGCTCATTTTTTATTGGGTGGAAACTGAGGCTTTTGTCCAGTGTCCACTCCCATCATGTTTCTTATCACCCTGTAACCCGGATGACAGTCACATGTCAGTGGCGGTCAAGGACGTGTGTGAAGGCCTGTCTGGTCGTTGGCCAAATACACCACAAGGGGGGGTTTCTCCTCAGCTATAAGTTTTCTATCTTGGAAATCTAAATTTTTTCAGGACAACCTCAACCAGATCACTTTTCTTTCCTTTTTCTTTTCCTTTTCCTTTTTTCTTTCCTTTTTCTTCATTTATGACCTTAACTTTGCAAATGACACAGCTAGACTCAAACATAGACTTGGGAGCTAAAACGAATCTCATGCCATATATTGTACACTTACCTAGAGAAGTGACTAGCCAGCATGAATGAACAGAGGTCCAGCTACAATAGATAGCTTAGCCCAGTTCATCAGGCCAATATTGTCATCTAAAACAGTGTACCGATATAAATGGTTTGTGAAGAGGGCCTTCTGCGAATATTGTACTGGCTGTTATCACCGAGGCCCTGTGCAGTGTCTTGACACAGGGCAAGAAGCTCATTGAAGACACTCAGTTTTTCCTCTCCGGGCTGGCCTTTGAATAGCTCTTCGCGTTTCAGACGGGAGTCTTGAAGAACCCTGTCCGCCACCTTTCCGAAAAGCTGTTTGGCAGCCTTGTCAACGGTGGCATTTTCGGAGGCTGCATGGCGGCTTGCTCGCGCTGCTGCTGCGCAGCCCAGAAGCGGAGCCTATCCCCTCGGGCTCCTCCCACACTCTCTGTGTTTCGCTTTAAACAATCTGATCTGGTCTTCCGCTGGCATGTCGGTCCGCAGCGAGAACAGATTGCGGTGTTGTGTGACACGAGCCACCTGCGGTGGAAATCCCGCAATGAGCACGAGCAGTCAGATCTGCAGCAGGAGCACAGAATGTGCCACCCTGCAAATGCCGCAGCCCATTGGCTGGGATCTCAGTTTCAGCCTTATATGCCCGTCATACCAATAGGTGATTTTTGCTGGGTTTATGGAAAACATAGTTACGTTTCACTGTAGCTTGTGGTGTATTCTACTCTGCTGGCGCTGCCTGACTTTTTTCTCTGTGTAATTGCCGAGATTGATGCAATTTTTGTTTGTTGCTTGATGGTTTCTCCCAGACCGCAGTGTGATCATGTGCACTATGCAATTCTGCTACTGAAAAGCTGTGCAACAATCGCAGCTATCACAAGCTGGTCATCCTAGCCCAACTTTGGCTTTGGAGATGTGATAGGATGTGTTCTTTAAAAAAAGATGTATAAGGACTTAAGATAGCACACCGCTTACATCAGAAGCACCTTTTAGTTTTTGCCCTCAAAATCTTTAGTGTTGCCCTCTCCTCAGAGCTAATGGTTAGTCATCGCTCCATAAAGAATACTGCAGAACACAGTGAAGCGCATACTGTTTGATATGTCTGGGAAATCTGTAGTTATTTTTGGAGAGATTTAGATTTTAGATTTAGGTGTTAGTTTAATGGGTGGACACCCGTCTGATGCTACCAGTGATAAACTTGAGAGATTTCCACAGAGAGGAAGCTGTCTCCTTCAGCACAGGGAGTTGGAAACTTTTGCAGATGAGTTTTTTTCTATAGTCATAATCATGCAAAGAACATAAAAGGGGAGATAGGGTTCATCTCTCCATTTCTGCAAAAAAACTTTAAGCATTTGTATGTGTACTGTACAGGAAGTGTAATGTACATGTTCCACACCCCACGTCTGTGTGCCAGCTCATAGACTCAGGTATATGCAAATACTCACACAGGCGCCATCGCTGGCACACACACACACACACACACACACACACACACACACACACACACACACACACACACACACAGACACAGAGCACACAGAGTCCCTCTCATGGCCCATTTACCTGCTGTCATTGCATTGACTAAATGGAGGAACTACCTCAGCATGACCTTGCATTGTTTGCGTCTCTCGCCAAATAATGTCAAACATTTTCCGTTCGCCAAACAGTCAAACCGAAACGGAATGCATATCTTTTCAGCTATTGTTAAACAATAACTGTAAGAGTAGCTGCTCACAACAAGGCCATGCTGCGTACTGAGGTCCCTGGGACCAGGCACTGACATTGAGGAACTGTGATGGGTTCTCAATTGTGCATTCTGCTAGGATTCACAGGAAGAACAGATGGCAGTAAGTAGATTGAGGGAGGGGGGTTGTCCGTTTTCAAAGATAAACCATGCAAATGGTGGATTATTTTAATGCAGTTTTATTGCAGTAGCTGGAGAAGTAATCCCTAAATCAGTTTGAAAATGAAAATGGCATTTTGTTTGTGCTTCAAACGATAAAACCTCACTAGATCGAAATTTCCAGCAACCAGCTGTCTAGGAATGAAATCCGATGCGCTCTGCTGGAACTTCGCTGCATTTTAACCTGAAAACGAAAAGCGAAAGATCTTCTGTAATGTTCTAGGTGAGAAGTAGCATCCTGAGATGCTGAGCCACAGTGTTTATGAACAGTCCTGCTTTTCTATGCAGATTCAAAATTTGGAAAAAAACAAAGGCTCTAAAGGATATTGTCTCATATATTGCCACATGCAATGAAGAGAATAAACATCCTGTAGTTGTAATTATTTTCATAGGTAGACTGAAGTCAGTAATTATACTTGGTTACTCTGTGTCCATCTCAGCTAGGCCAGCGTGTGATTAATGATATGTCCATTTTAAATGGTTATCTCAATGGAGATTAATGTACATTGGCATAGTCAGGTAAAAATGAAAGCAAGAGTGCTGCTGATTGGTGTATGAACAGTAGGATCAGGTGTGTTCAGCTGATACATGTTGCTCTTTTGGTGGAGAGCTGGACCTTTTTTTGCCTCATTGACAGTGTTTCAGACAGACCTCTCCAGCGTCAGTCGCTGATGTCAGCTGTATTCTCTGTGCTGTGTGATTCCAGCTGACAGCCAGCACTGCGGGCTGCACATAGCCAGGGCCCAGCACACCGCAACAGCACTCCACTACTGCAGAAGGCAATGCAAAGCACATGCAAATGTATCCAGGGACACATCTCTGAAACACAGAAGTGTTTAGGTTCGCTTCATATGCATACGCGTGCACACACAGACACACACACATGTGCACGCACACACACACACACACACACACACACACACACACACACACACACACACACACACACGGCCAGGCATGCACGCAGACGCACACACGTGCACACACACACATGCACAATCAGGCATGCAGATACACTGCACGTACACGCATTCATGCGCACATTCATACATACAGATGCACACGCATTCACACACACAAGCGCACAAATACCGTCACACTCTCACACACATACACAAAGCTGATGTCTGCAAATGAATTCAAACTGCCATGGCAATGTTCTCTCCGTGAGATATCCTTACAGTGCAGTGCACGGGTCAGCTAATCCCTCCCAAAAAAAAAAAAAAAAACAGCTTTGACATCATTTGCAACATCACTGCCCAGGAAACACTGGGATATGGCTGGCTGAGAATTGCCAGAGCACACTGACAAGTTTCATTGTGCCATAAAAGGCGAGTGTATCAGATTCCTGCACTTTATAAGCCTGCGCCTTGTCAAGAAGTTATCCTCCGTAGAAGAAACAGATGGTATGAAGCTGTCACGGTCATGCTTTCATTCCTAATCAGTGATGACTTCATACGGATTCCGCTTTTCAGAAAGAGTCATATTTGGGACCGTGAGCAGCCACAATGGCAGCTTCCTTCATTTGTGCATAATCCCTGCTTTTTGATCTGAATTCTGCATTCACGGATGACGCTGCCTGTACATGTTACACGTTGCATTGTATGCAGTAGACATATTCATACCATCATACCAATTTTATTGTATACATGTGAGTGTGTATGTATACATAAATACATACTTACATGTATATCTTTGTGTGCATTTTTTCTCCTTTAATGAACTCATATTCAGATCAAAACATGGTGTTGATCAATGCTGATGTTGATCAATGCTGATGTTGATCAAAGTTTCCTGGGAGTGTCTCAATTGGTGTTGACAACAGTCATGCGTCTGTGTAGGGCAGGGACCTGTGCCCTCGAACCGGTTATGAATTCGGTTACAAATTCCTCTCCGACTGGCCCAAATTGAATTCCCATGATTAGTGCAGTCGTACCTTGGAGGATTCTCTTCCTGTCATGGAGTACCACCCCAGTGGGAGGAGTTACAAAGGTGTCAGAACACAAATGGAGATTTTTTCACCCACAAAAGGAGACTTTATTGTTATTCGAACCCTTGAATGCTCACATGCATTAAGCACATATCAGGTATTGCAGCTGTCCATCAAGGTATTTACAGGAAAAAGAATCTGAGTAGGAGGATTTTAGAATGTTGAATGTTGACAGTGTCCGTTTTTTTTTACTTGATTTAAGAGAGAAAAGCTAATAGTACAAATGTATCCGAGCCTTTTTCATGGGTAATTTGTGTAGTTCCTGTGATCTCTGAAATGAAAAAATGTTGCTTGAGGCAGTTCGATAGTGGTAAATAATTAAGTTGTTATTAGAATTAAAGAGTTGGCATTAGGGTGACAATGCTATTATTATTGTATAAGGTTTGTGTCCTTAAGGGCTCCCCACTTAGGAAAATGAGGAAATGTACAGTTCTTCATGAGTTACTAACCGATGGAATTTGGTCAGAGCGAGAATGATTTTTCACTGAAAAACACATTCATTCTTCTCTGAGCATGAAAATGTTTTAATTTTAATTACCTATGGACTTTGTGCATTTGCTTGCTGTTTGTGATATGTACTTTCAGAGACATTTGAAGCTCTAATGGAGCATAACATGTGCAATATTACTTAACTTAATAGTATTATATTACTGTTGAAATGTTAAAAATAATAAAGATTTCAAATTGAGTTGCTTTTAATTTTTTAATTTTAATTTTAATTTTAATTACATCTTCAGAATCTGTAAACCTTTAGTCTGTTCATAGCCTCACCACGTTTCACATCCATCTTTTAAAAACCAAAACAGGATACATTGAAAGGTAGTCTTTGCTTGCTAGGTTCCACAATTTCAAGACAGACATTGCAAAATAAGGTTGTACACATCCATGCATAATCCCTCATTATTAGTTGCAGCTACCAAGAAATCTATTCCCCAGAATTCCCAAGGAGTGCACTGTTTCCATGTTAGCGTTAGGCAGAAACCAGGAAGTTTAATAGATTCGGTAATCCTCCTTTTAGGAGATAATGGGGTCATTTCACTGCAGCCAAGAAAGGAACGATATGCCAGTGACAAGACTGGTGGTAAATAACTAGCCAGCTCCTAGGCTGCCAGTATCCCAGGGGAGTCTCGCTGGCAAAGACATCTGCTCCATGCCAGCGTTAAGTGCACGGGCCCATTAAATACAGTGCCGGGGAGAGCTTGTTTACACTCCCTAGTGCTAGGCTAATTCATCACGGCCCTCATACGCTATTTGCATTGCTGGGCGCAGTGTGGAGATTGAGCCAGTGACAGCCACCCTCTCAACAGATTACTAATCTGAAATGAAGTTTATGTGGAACCTGGCCAAGTCTAGCTGATCGTAATTTGAATGTGAGAGCAGCAGAGAAGCACGCAAGCCTGAGCCGTACCTGGGCAGAAAACGAATGCTGTGGTGACACATGTCAACCAAGCAGACTTGCAGTCTTACTGTTTACGTTTATGCATGCATGCATCTTTGCAGTCTGCAGTTAATGTGAAGTGTTCTGTAGTAAATCATTCTGTAGTGTCTCATATAAGACCCCTTTCCCAGTGCAAACTTACTTAACCTCTGAATGAACAAACTCATTGTAAGTTTTGGAATGCAAGCAAACGTACTGCAGTATCTGCAGTTGGAGCATCACCCTAGCTGCACCTGCGTTGCCTTGGTGGGCGTGTATGCCGGACATAGGGACTTTCATTGTATAGTTGCTTTGCATTTAAGCTGCATGGTTTCTACCTGCGCAGGGTTCACAGGAGACAGCAGCAGTGGGCGGCTTTGCAAATGTATTTCCGGAAGGGTCTAAACATATCACAGGGGCTTAATTTAACACCAATTTACCGGCACGCATGTGACTGACAAGAACAGAGCGAGTGGTGAGAGAGGGAATTGGCCTGGGCTGCTTTTCTCACCCTGTTGTTAAGCTCGTCTCAGTCTGAGACTCTCTGGTGCGAGTGGGCATGTGGCTGCGGTATGCACACTTGTGGCTCTGCACCAGCACATTCCTCATGACGCAGGGTATCGTCACAGATATCATGATATCCTGAATATTGCGATGCACATACTCAATACTCTACATTTATCATGCAATCAATCTAGGTTCCTCTGTTGGTTAAAAACAGTCTTGTTCACATTATAGGATGGAAAGTGGAGAAACTAGAGATGAGGCCTGTATACTGAATATTTGACATGGATATAATAAAAGAATATTACTTTAATACAGTGAGGTCGGGCACAAGCTACTATGGCAGCCCAAAGGATGCTGGGATTGTGTCTTCTGTGCAGCTGCTCAGAAATCAGAACAGCCATTGTACATGTTTTTCAGTTTGCTGCCCTTGTGTCACTATCCTACATTTCCTGAACAAATCCGTAAATGACAGGTATGTTTGTGCGCAGTAGGGGTGTGGCCAAGTACCTGTATGCCTTTCATACCACTCTCAGGGAATCCACAGGAATTCTCCATCCCTTCAGCATAAATTCAGACCTCTCCAGATTCCTCAGCTCCATTCAGGGCAGGTTTTGTTTCCATGCCCATGAAGTTCAGAATTCCGCATACGCCATCAAGAGTTTCGCTCTACGCTCCATGAGGTTTTTTTTTCCTACCCCGTGCCGCATTGACCCTCCGAGCGGGCTGGGAGAAATATGTCACGCGAAATGCCCTGTGCCATGAACACCGAAGCCCCGCCCACCCTCCCACCCCTGTTTTATCTTCTCTCTCTCTCCACAGAGCAGATACAGCGCAGGCGAGCGCGGTGTTAGGCTCCTGCAGGGCGCACTGCCGATGGGCCCCAACCCCGACGGGAAACGACTGCTTTCTGCTGGGGTGAGACACACAGTAGCCGAGTTCCCCTCCGCTCCGGGGCCCCAGGACCCTGCCGCACTGGCCGCGTTTTCCCAGTTTGGGGAGTCTTGTGGTTGTGGGCTCACACCCGCATTCAGTCAAAAGGCAGGGCTCAGGGGGAAAATGCTATTCAATCAGAAAGAAAAATAAAACCACCCAGATTCATTTTGCACTGTCATACAAAAAAGTCAATCAAAACCGCCAAGCCATTTTGTTGTGTAATATGGCACCAGGTTGATCATAAAAGGATTGTGGAGCTTTTAATAAAAAAAAAAAAAAAAATTGAATAGCGCTTCTTGCTTTGGATGGATTGGCAGTTTAGATTGAATCCAAGGTTAGGACAAGGTTAGGTGCATAATCGACAGACTATTCCATGGGTGATATACACCCCCACCCCCAAATTCTGGTCTCACAGCCTGCCCTGCACATAACCTCTACAAAGTAGCCTGTATTTGACTATTAGACAGGAAGCCTAGCACTCCGGTGCTGGATTGGTCTGCTGCTCTTACCCATGTTAACCACTGACCAATCACATTTCTCATTATAATCTTCATTTTCATTGTGTTTTTATCGTGTACTGTATGTGTAGACACACAGCCATATTGACAATCAGTGTGGCTCTTTTGAGCACCAATTTTAAGCAAGTATTACTCTTTTTTTATCAGCACTTGCAAATTTGTGCCTGGTCCTTGCCCATCAGTGTTATGCACTCATTGAATGTGACAACCTTCCTTACCTAAATTTGTTTTTCATAAAAATGTGGTGGTGGTTATATTCAGTGAACCCTCCCCCCCTTCTCCTCATGTTTATTTTAACTGAACTTCCATCACAAAGAGCAGAGGAGTAGCAGGTTTCACCTACACTGTCTGACGCATTGTCAAACCACAAATGCACATCCTGGTTCTGCGTGTCTTGTACAGTGAGCAGGTGGAGTGGTGGAGCTTCCTGTTCTGCTATCAGATTGGCTCGTTATGTATTTATCTACAGGTACAAATGCAAGGACAACAACAACAAAAAAAGTGTTAGCAGGATTTTATATGGCAAAGGCTTGTTATTCTCATTATTTTTATTTGCTCCTGGTCACATGTGAGCGGGTTCTTGAAACTTGTTAACCACTGACTCCAGTCTAAATTGTGCAGTATCATTGGCGGGTTCCTTTTTTTAAATTACAATAGAGATTGTATTGATGTTTTGAGACCACACGCCCCAAGTCGTTTATCAAGCGGTGGGTTGCAAACAAAGCACTTCCATGGGGCCCATCTTGTTTCCGGAGCCAAGATTCATCCGTTATCTGAAGTGAATATTGTAAAGCTTTTCCATGCACAGGGTCCATACAAATCATCAAAATGAGCTGGGCTGGAGCCAGGATTTCTGGGTAGGAAATAAATTCTCCTTCACATTCACTTGGTCTTCTGCTCCATACATGGGACAGGGATGCTGCTAATTTGGGTCTGTTCTCTGTATTCTTGGTTTTGTGTTTGTAATGGTACTGGCACGCGAGCGAAGAGATTAAACATGTGGTTTAATATAAAAAGAATGTAAATCTATCAAACCCTCAGCTCTTAAATCTCTAAAATGTTTTCCTAATATAGTCAATGCGCAGGAAATGTTTCATTTGTACTGTTTTTCTGCTTTCAAATTCTCTCAATGCCATTTAAGAAGGGGGGCGGTGTCTTGACAATCTGCGTACAAAAAAAAAAACAAGGAATCCATAAAAACTAATAAGAGGAAAGAGCAGATGAAACTAAACAGAACAGTTCTGTTGCTGTAGTGATTTATGTGTGACAGTGTTGGACTAACTGAACTTTGCTGCACGCGCCGTTTTTTTTTAACTCTGTAAAGAAAGTCAACAGAACTGTAGGGTGCATTACGCTAAACCAATTATATGCTAGAGGAAACCAGAACTTTTTCCATTGCTGTTATCAGATGCTGCGGTGAGCAGAGGCAAGACTCAGTAAGTTGCAGGTCTGTGACAGTCAACCTTTCCTTTATCGGCCCATCTCTGCTCGCCATATTCAGTTAAAAGTGGGTTCCTCTCAGCATCCGGTCCCTCTGCCAAACTAACCTCACTGTCGTTGTGCAGTCTCTTTTGTTGTCTTGTGCAGCTCTTGCAAAGGTGCTTGCAGTCACACTTTGAATTTGAGGAGGCTTTTGAATTTGCACACGCTTTTGTTACACTTTGGGAGCTTTTCAGCACCAGTTCCCCAAAAAGACGAGACCACGGAGCGATACGTTGGTGGGGAGAAAGGTATTCTGGGTGCCCAGGATAGAGGGCGGAGAGAAATCGACCGCTGACTTTGGTTAGAAGAACGTTCTCATCCGTTTGCAAGCAGAGTGAGCAGTCATCGGCACCGACCTGGTGTAACACATTTTCCAAGTTAGAAAAGAGAGAAACATTTCACAATTGGCTGTTTCATGACCCTGCTATTTATAGTCACATAGCAGTTAACTGCCATTCCAGAGTTTGTACTTTACAGTGCTTATGAAAGAGTTAAAAGCCCTTCTTTATATTATATATTTTCTTGGCAGAAAGCCTTATACAGGATGAAAATCATGGATTACATTTTACATTTATACAGCTGAATATTTACTAATACGGTTTGGGTTTAGTGCCTTGCTTGAGGGTATAACAGCAGTGCCATACCCAGGATCTGAAACCAACCACCCTCTGGTTAGAAGCCCAGGTTTTAAACCACCAGACCACACTGTTGCCCTCTGCACTTCCACATTGAGTCAATGGACTGTGGGAATTTACACAAACTGATTGAAATGAATAATTCATCTTCCAGAAAATAGATTCTTTCTGAGTTTTAACTAAGCTTTCTCTTGTTGGTTGGATCATTATCTGTCAGCCCTTGTCCTTTTGCTCCCTAAAGCGTACATTTACTTTGTGTAGTGTTTTGCTGTACAGTGTATGTTGCAGGTGTGCTTGCCATGTTTTTTCTTGATATCAAAGGTGAGATGATTTAAGGGTGGGGGTCGACTGCATTATCCGAACAAATACAAACCCCCAGCCCAAATGGACACAGTCGTTCTCTAAGTTTTCGACCAGAAGTATCCATTAGACTTCAACTTGATGGTGTGATGGGTTTCATCCTGACATGTTGATCTCCGTGGAAACAAAGCTTAGATTTTCCTCGCACCGCCCCCTCCCCTTTCTGCTTTTCATCTTAGTGTGAACCTGCCTCTTCGGTTGCTCTTTTTTTTTGTTGCCGCCGCTGAAAATGTTGGCACGTGAAAATACCAATCGCGTACATTACGCAGACTTATTTTTACTCTTCTGACTTTCACACCTTGTTAGAAGACTCCAGGTGGTGGAGCCTTCTCTCCGAAGTTTTGGGGAACTTTATGTAAGCTCCTCGCTGGAGCTCGCGTCAATTAAATCCTCGCCCTCTTGGGGATCGCCTGATAAGTTTCGCTGCTCCACTTTGTGGGGTTGCTGAGACGACTTAGCGCGGCGAGAACGAGGGAGGCAACACGGCTGGTGTCGGCTTTGTGGGTTTGCATAAGTAACGCCGCCATTGCTCAATCTTGTACACAATGACAGGGTGAAGGAGAGGGATTTTGATTTGGGGCAGAAAGCTCCCATTAACCCTACTGGAAAATTTTGGGGAGACTTTTCCCCTCTTGCAGGAATCTGGGACTGTTCGCAGGACACCTCACTGGGTGGGTGATTTGTGTCTCAGTTGCTCTTTCTAGCTAAATGCACATTTGGCATGAGCTGACCAGCCATGTCCTGGATGTGGTCAGTATTCCTTATCTAATGCCAGTGGATCCTCAGCTGTTGTGAGGATTTTTGGTGGGGGCTTTGCGGTGCAAACATGGATGCAGTGAAACACTAGAAACCCATCATGAAGTGTCGCTACAGTTTTTGAACACTTTGAACCTGATGCACTCTGTGTGCAAAGATGTAGACCACATCGTTTACTGATATCTCACAAGTGTGGGCAAAGGTGGAGTGTTCAGATCCAAAATCTGGCCGGTGCAAGTTGGCATACCATGATCTGCAGCATACTATGTGTCACGTGATGACATCACCACATGTCATTGACATGAAATTCAAGCTTAAATCAGGGTTTGAGCATGGTAACGTGTGAACTGTCAAGCTTCTGGTTTCTATTTCTTTCTCAGGATGGAGATCCTGAAAGATTTGGTAGCTTCTCAGGATTGAGCAGAGGTTTTTATTGTTTCAGGTCAAAGTTGGAACCCAGCACAGTTAATTATATAAAAACTGAGAAAAGGTTGGTTGAGGGGTGGGGGGGACTCAAACAGGCATGAATATTGCATGAATCCGATTCTGCACAGAATAACTGGAGTGCCTATTAATTCCGCTCTGTGAGAATATTATTTTTAGAGGGTTAGTGTACCAGCAGAGGCTTTTAAAGTTGCAAGGAATTTGTATTCTCCAGATATATTCCCTTACACTGACTGACAAAAATCTCAGCCTCTCATGAAAGGGATTGTTTTTTGCTGTAACTTGACACTGTTCTTACATTTGATTCTGCCAGCACCAGAAATGCTAATGGCCCAGAATCCTTTTCCCTGAAGCCCCTGTTTGCATGCCCCTACTGTGATCCAAGCTTAAAGAGGGAAGGTCAATGCATAGCACAAAAAAGGACCAGTTTGATTTTACTGCAGAGTATTAGATGGCGTGCAGACACTCCCAAACATGATGGCAGAGCCAACGGCACGTGCTGAAGCCGCGGCATTTTGGCAGTGGTAACTCGAAATATGTTTGATCTGAACGCATTTTAGTCTTTGCGACGTTCGTTTAGTAATTCATGAGCTGCGCATATTGAAGTGAGGGGATTAACGGTCACCTGTCGGGTGGCATAAAGAAGGGCTGGGATCTCATTCACGCTGGATGTAATTTGCTCTGAAGTGGCAGAAAAGATCCGTTTCTGTACGTCAGAACAGGACGTGCCAGAAAGGAGCTGATCTGTGCCCTGCGGGACCTGGCACAGCTAGACGCCCTGTGCCTTCTCAAGAATATTTACCTTTGGAAGAACAGGATCGCTCACCTCATTTTAATGAGTCATAAAAGGTTAGCTATTAATGGCAGCAAAAGACTGTAAATGCGAATGACTAGACCACTGCGATCAGAAGTGAGGATATATCAAAGTGTTGGTGGGAAAAATTGTGCTCACGAGCTTGGTTAGTTTTAATTTGGAAGTCAGTGTCAACAAGAATGATTCTATGTTCAACTGATCGGACCCAGAAGCGTTACTGGCATTGTATAATTTTTTGAATATGAATATTGGTTTGTGCTGTTCAGTTGAGTAGACTCAACATCTGCCAATATAAATGACTAAAACAATAATAACACCAATAATCATAATCTTCCTCTTTGTTCTTGTTATTATAAGGGAGAGACTTTAGAGGAATCAATGAAATGCAACTGGAAGAACAGAGGGAGTGTATTCCCAGCAGTATTTTTAGTCGAACCCTCAGTGATGGTTTCATTAAAAGGCAATCCAGACTGCTGTCTTCCACCCTGACCCCTGCGGCACTTGAATTTAAAGAGCCCTGTAGGTGAAATGAAACAATAATATCACGCCTCTTCACATTTGAATATAATGGGTATTAAGGTATTAGCATTTCCTTGCGGCTAGACCTGAATTTTTTTATTGTAAGTAAACAAACTGACAGAAAGCGGCTAAAATAGCTTTCACAATGCATTTCATAAGGGTAATTCCTTTCTAATGAGACAAGATTGTGTCGATGGATGAATATGGCATTAAGAGGGTTTTAATTAATCTGTTTCCAAATTATTCAAATCCAGCCAATGAAAGCCTCATTAATATTAGCAGGGATTTGTTCCAGTGAAAAAGGCTGCAACTGAGTCATTCTCTTTGACTGACCCCTTTCAAGGGATCCCACAGTTGTTTTCTGAAAAATAAAAGAACCCTAAGGCAAGTGTTTTGTTGGATATGCCAGTCAATCAATCACATAAAGGTCGTATACTTTTCATTTGCTTGGTATAGCCAATCAGCCACTTTCCCTGGGTTTAATTTTCAAGTAGACCTACCTTTTCCTCCTTAGTCTTTATAGCAAATTGTGTGTTTTAACCACTGTTGTTACTGGCAACTGCCGGCTGTTTCTTTCAATTTTGATGCCGGCTGTTTGGGAAGTACCTTACCATCATCCCCAGATGTTGTGAAGACCTTATGGCATGGTCGTGTTTTAAACAGCTTTAAACCAAACCTTGGGAACAGACAATGCATGACTGCTGGCCCCAGAGAGGCTGTCAACGTTAAAAGCATATCAAGAAACAATCAAGCTGAAACCAGCTAGCTAGTGCATATAGCTAGCGATTCTATCACACTGTCACTGTCTGCTTAGGCCACCTTCTGGAGTTGAAGGGGACTACATTTACTCAAACTGCTTGTTTTTATCACTAACTGTATTTTACTTTGTAACATATATATATATGTATATATATATGTGTGTGTATAGTGTGTGTATAGTCAGTACCCATTTCACAATGTTCAGTTTTACAATGATTCATGTTTCCAGCATTTGTAAAAATGTCACCAGTAGTTGTTTTAGGACACCTTTAATCCTAATTACAACAGAACTCCAAATTTGCAGTAATTAACACACACATTTGCAGTAATTAGTGGTAGCTACAATTTGTACTTGCCATCTTGTAGGCTAATTGGTTATTTAGGGTTATTTAGGGTAGGCTATTTTTCATCAAGTCAACCCAATAAGATGACAAATAAAAGTAGCAATACATTTTGTTGTGTTGTCTTTTTTATTTTAGCTGTCCCCATGGGACAACAACAAATTTAATTTAGCATGCTGATTACAAACGCATTTGGACAACATGGGAATACTTAAACCACAACAACCGCAAGAGGATCTTGTGAGGGGAACTGTAGAAAAATTTTTCTCTCCATTTTGTGTGTGCCGTCTTGCACATACTGTGAATAAATTCTGGTATGAATATTTGCTGCTCTTTGTGTTCCATCATTCCCAAACCACAATGTAACACGTCACGATACACCATATTCATGTGCACTGTATATGTATACTAGGTATATTAAAGGACATGAAGTATACAGATATTTGTACATTATCAGTACATTATATTTTACCATATTTATTTGTCCCTTCTCTGAAATATTTAATTTACTGTATGTATTCAGGAATGAAATTTCGCCATCTATGAGAACAGTGGATTCAGTTCCCAGTGATCTAATTTATGAAGAGAACCCATTCAGTGTGCAATGGATAGATAGATAAATGGTTAAACAATGCTTGATGTTACTTACTATACTATAAGACAAAAGGGTCCATGTTCCTTTAAATTTCTCAGCGCAGTATTTTTCTCTTCTGAAATCTACAAATGAAAACCCTGTAAGGAAGTAGCTCAGAGAGGAAAAAAACATGGCATCTGTCTATTAGTGCGCTGTAAATATTACATGAGCTCCAGCTTCACTTAGTAGTTAGCATTACTTCCACTGTGTGGGTATATTATTTTTGAACCGTGTCTTGTTTATAGCAAGGCATGACCTAGTTCCAGTAGGCTTCTTCCATCACTGGCAATCTGGGAAATCTCGGAACCGCGGTCCCCGCTGAACAATTACAATGCAAAGCAATCCAAATGGAGATGTTTGTAGAAAACAACATGTGTGTAATTAAGGCTTAATGAGCCCTTGTCTGTGGTGGAATGCGCAATTAGATTTGTAATAGAAAACGTTGCCTGAATGCCAGGCCTGCTTAAAAAGCAGTAAGGATGAAAGATCTTTTTTTGCAGTGAGAATGGAATAATGGCGGGGCTGATCGCATGCAGCCAGGGATAAGCTGGCATTTAAATGGGGGCGCCTACATGGCCAGCAAATGAAAATGGTGTGGAGGGTTTAGGTGGTGAATGTAGGCCTGTGCAAAAGCACAAAAATGGCTAATGAGTGCTGTGGATTTTAGACCCTTGGTGTGCCGAGGGAGAAGGGGAACTTGATTTTAACGCACAGCATCTATTCGCCTGCCCCTGCTCCTGCTGGGTAACGTACGAAGCTGCAACTCCCATACAAGCCAGCTTTGTTTGATGCCGAACTGCGCGCGCGTGACGTGATTGTAGCTGAATGACAGGTTGTTTGAGTCTCATTTCCCGGCCCCCAAAACCCCCCCACCCCAAATGGCTTGAGCTGCGACCGGTTTGAGTAAACGGACACGGATGCAACGCAGCCATTGCGTTGGTGTTGAGAGTTAGCCGAAGCCACATGAATAAACAAGACTGGTATCTTGGTCGTGCTTCCCCTTCCGCAGAACACTGCCTTCGCACCTCTCAAACCTCAAGTGACAGATATGCTACCTGTGGAAGCAAGTGGCTTTGAAGGCTGCCGGTGCACCATGACGCCCTTCCTGTCACAGGGACACTGTGTGTGTTTCTTCTAAACCTGAAGCAAACAAAGAAAAGTGCTGACGTGAAAGTGAAGGAGAGGCAAAAATACACAGAGGACAGTGAGAGAGAAAGAAGGAGGGACAGATAGGGGGAGCGAAGAGGGAGAGAAAGAGGGGGGTAGGAAGTGAGGGAGAGAGAGGGACAGAGTGAAAGAGAGAGAGAATGAGGTGAGGACAAAGAGAAAGAGAGACAGGGACAGAGACAGAGGGAAAATGAAAAGGGGGGGGGGCTGAAAAAGATAAGAGAGGGGAATGAGAGAGTGCGAGAGCACAAATTCTTTCACTATTTGTGAATTGCAAGACAGGTCACTGAAAAGTGGGAGCTTGGTGAGCTCATTCCAGAGAGATTGCCCTTGGAATCCAGCCATTGTGTGACACCTCATATAACGTAAGAGGTTTTAATAGATCTAATGGAACACCGGACAAGGTTTAGAGGCCTTTATATCAGGAGCCCACTTTATGACAGGCAAACTGTGAGGGACAGGGCTTGAATAAATGAAAAACCTCGTGCGTCTGAAGGCAGAGGTCAAGCTGGGCGGCACAAAAGGCAGAACGCTTTGGAAAAGAGGTGCCCTGTCGCTACGGGAACCGTGTCCTTCTATTTCGCAGCCTCAATGGACTGAGAGAGATTTGTTTATCTTTGACATCGTGTCTCGACAAAAGGGAGCACGTTCAATCTAGATTGGCCCCATTGTTTGAGGGGAACGCGAGAGAAAGGCGGCTTGGATGATTTGCTGTGTTCTTAAATGTATGTTAATGAAATGGCTTCAAACGGAACATATTAGGCTCCCTTGAAAAATCAAGGTTTACCTTGTAGCAATTTTCTGCATATTTCCTCTGTCCATGTACATTGCCAGCCTGTAATAGCTTGCAGAGTGCAGGGCTTTGAAATGTGCATGTGAGTTGTTTTTTTTTTTTTTTTTCAAAGAGAAAAAAGGTATTCATTCACGTGAATTCATTTATTATCAATAAATTCATTTTTATTATCAGTGTTGATTAATTATCATTAAAAGCTTATCATCAGTGTATTTGTTTTGTACTTTTTAAAGCAGGATGTATTTCTTTCATTCTGTGTTTGAGGAAGGTGGCTATTGAGATATCATATTTCATGTTGGTTATAATGTTTCTCTGTGGTAATTCTATGGGTGCAATTATGATACCATTAGAATAAGCGAGTGGGTTCTTCCTTCTCACTGCTGCATCATTAACCACAGCCTCTGGTAGCTGCTGATCTCTTCCTATTCATTACAGTAATAATCTTGTGGAATTTGCGAATGTTTTTCTCCCCCTTGGTTGAATATATTTGCATTTTAAGTGTCGTAGAGCCTCGGCCATACTGATCCATTCCTTCCTCATCCTCTTTCGACAAAGAAATTATTCCGTGCAACCATCCTTGAATTTCAGCCTTGGATAATCGATGGTAGATTGAGTCCAAATGGCACGAGGAAAGATGTGATTATACGGTTTTCAGGAACCATCCACAGCTCGCGTGTGTGTGCGCGTGCTTGCTCCTTGAAGCCCTTCGCGTTTCCTTACGCAGACTCACAACCGTGCTTGTTTCATTTGGAGGAGACCAGCATGTGTGAACGTCCGACCTGTGAAAAATTAGCAGAATTCTGAAAGCGCGTTCCCTAGCTTCAAGTGCTCTGACGGCCGCCTTTTATAGAAAGACGTGATGGGGAGGCTAGGGGGCGGCGCAGAGATTTGGTGCGTCGCGCTGTCTGCGTGGGACGGGAGAAATTCTGTTTCCTCTGCGACTGTTCGTACCGGAATGGCTGTGTTCACGCTCACACGAATTCCGGAACGTGATGGAGTGCGTTCGGCGTCCCCTCAACGCCGCTGTCCAGACATGGCGCCCCGTCTGCGTGCATTCGGAAGGTGGCGTTTAAGGACCGTGGGGCTGGTCTGTGGTGTTGCGTGAGAATGTCGTCAAACTTTGCCCCTGACACTGGCGCACTCACAGAACGCTCTACACAGTCCCATGCTATTTATAGCCAGTGCAGTGTGCTTTTATGCTCTGCAAAATGAAGTGGTGGGTGTCAAATGTGCACTGGGTGTTGCAACCGGGAGGCTTTTATAAAGCCATTGCTTTGAAGTTGTTTTTTTGCCTTCTCTTTCACCTCTGTTTCATTGTGCAATGTGCATATGGATGAAACGCTGTGCATATCCTTGCACTTTTGGTGTAGACTCCAGAGCAAGAACACCAGAGCGGCAAAGGCTTTTTTAAAAACATTTTAATGTTGCCCATGTCCTTCTCAATTTAGAGTGAGAGAGTGAGAGTTCATAAAGGGATGCTGTTGTGTTGAGCTTTTAACATGTGGCCTTGCTGCGGCTCCACCCCTAGCATGGTGCTGTTCTGAAACCATTTCAGGTCGGCAGGCGAGAAAAAAAAGAAGTCATGAATCATTTCGTGAGTTTTACCCAGTGTTTTTCCACACGGTAGCACAACTCTTACAGTTGCAGGGTCTGTTTTGTTTATTGTCTTTTGTGATAGAAAGATGAGGAGCTAGTTATGCAAAAACTGAGAATCAACAGAGCTGTTCCTCTGATGAGCCAGTGTGCACGGGCCAGCTATGGGATTTGGACCCAGTCTTAGGTTCCACTTGTGAGGCTGTCATTTTGGACGCCTGTGGCTTGAGAAAGACACCACAGGAAAGAGATCCTGCTTAATGACTTGGATGGGTGACAGTTGGACCTTGTGATCAGAGCAGGGGGGGAGCCAATCAGAATAGCAGGCTGAAATATGTTTACATAAATAGTCATGATTTAATTTAGCGTTACACATTATACTAATCACTCTCTGAGTGTTTATGTCAAACAGACTCCAGAGTGCTGATCTCTGCTGCTGTAATTCTTGATCATCCTTTTTTTTTAAACCTCATTTATTTCTGGATTGTTTTAGAATGCAGGAGCATCTGGGTATTATTGCAAGTGCACTGCCTGACTTTGGAGTATGACTGAAATAATGGATTTCTGTCTCTTTGGTGCGCGCAACAAATGATTTCGTAGACACACTAATGGCTCCTTATGAAAAATACATTAAAAAGATGAAACAATAAAGTCGATCTGTGAAAGTTTGAAAAGGGAAAGATTAGAAAAAAGATGAGAAGGATGGGAATGCTATGCAGGGTGGTAGGATTTGACAATGCTGGTAATAGCCTCCCCCCCCATCATGGCAATGACAACTGACAACTTAAAGAGAAGGGAAGCTGTGTTATGAAGAAGCCGGATGAGGGAATTGATTAGTTAGTGTTCAAACAGGATGTGATTGTCAGGGCAGGGTCTGACTTTCAAAGCGCTAGAAAGAGAAAGTTCAGATCTTGTGCGGCGGCAGGGGGTTCATCAGTGGGGGTTGCCTTTGAGACGCACTGACGGGAGTATGAAGCCTCATCTACGCTGCTGTTTCCTCGGTATCAGTCGCCACAGTGTCGGCTCTGCCCTGGTGTGAATCCCTCCAGGCTTTCTGGCAGAGCTTCGCAGTTGATGTGCCGCTATCAATTGCGTCCCCGTCCCCGGCTGTGGCAGTGTGACAGCCTGGACACCCTAACGACACGCGCCCCCTCGCGCCGGGGGAACGCCCGCTGCCACCGGTTGCCCCCGCATGGCGGCGGCTCGGCCAGGAGGCGCGCCACTCCGCCCTCTCGTCTTGTCGCCTCTTTAAAGGAGCGCAGCAGCTGCTGCAGCCGTGATTAATGCTGCCGTTTAGCCGTCTTTATCGCCGCCCGCGTGAGAGACATGCCACCCGAGGCCCCCACAAGCCCTCCTGTAGGGAAAAGGGACGTTCATTACCCGGCCTGACTAGCTTAATTACCTCCCCTCTAATGAACTGGAATTACTGACATCCAAGGAGCAACCGAGGTCGACAGAATGGGAAGAAGTCATTAGACTGATGTTTAGACCCCGTATTTATTTTTTTTGAACCTCACATTCACTCAGTGTTTTTTTTTTTTTTTTTTTTTGTTTTGTTTTATTTTTTTTTTTTTTTTGTTTTATTTCTGTTTGCAGTTTGATGGTGACAACATGTACATGAATGAAAATAACCAGGACTTTCTTTCAACGAATCAGGTGAGTGGGTCAGTTTTCTGGTGTTTCAGCAACCCGCTGTTGTCCCTGCTCTTCCCTGGCTGAAAATGTCCTCGTCGACGAACGGACAGGATGAGCGACGCGTGAGAGCTGCATAGCAAGATGCCTCTACAGAGTTAGCACAGCCTAGCGATCCTTACTTTGGAGAGATTCGAGGGAGCGGGAGCGGGTGTTCCGATTGGGAGACGGGAGATCGTTCACAGCTGGGACGGAACACATGGTCTGACATATGGTTGTGTTTGGGCGCCAGGATTTGTTGACATTGTTGCGAGTCTCCATGTTATACAAAGGGAGGGAAGGCGCCAACTCTTCCTTGTCAATTTCGCTTTTCGTTAGAGCATGACAACATGTGGCCCGAGTCCGTTTCTGTTCCAGCTCATCAGACTCTTTCTTAGAGCAGGATCTTAGGTCAGTGCTTCACCTACATGGCCTGCACTGAGTGCTGGGACTGATGAGTGCAGTCAGCTGATGGAGCAGCACTGGAGTAATAGCTCGGAGCTGGAGTAGTTACTCGTCATGCTTCATGCACCACAGGGCCTGCTCTGTTTGAGCTGTGTACTCTAAAGTGCTTACTCCACCACATTACGTTCATAATTGGACTATATACCATTGGACTTGCTTGGAGGGGTTTTCTTTGTGGTATTAAAGTCTATAGAAGCTGGATGTTTGGGACTTTTTATAGAATAACTGCTAGTGTTGTCATTTTTTGCCATTCCCTTCATCCCATTCTGAAAAGGCAGAGAGGTACCAAGCAGAATATTGCTTTCATGCCATAATGTGTCGCTTCAGAGGGGTAGAGCTGCAGCTTGTTCCCAGATACACACTCAGGCCTCAGTTTAATCTAGTACAATTGCGGAAGTGCCATGCTTTTCTGTTCTCTCATTAAATTTCATTCAGTTCAGCCACCAGAGAGTTTGTGAGGTGCAAGTATTGATTAAGTGAAAATTACTTCAAATTAGCTTAAGGCTAAGAACACAGCATGCTGTTGTTAGGTGAAATTTGGGCCTTATAGTAAGCGGCAGTCAGAGTGTTAAGACCAGGTTTGATCTACCTGCAGTGCACTTTTCCCTTAACTTTTTTGTTGTACTTCTTTCTTACAAAACAGCATGGGTGTGATGGTTGTTAACATCAATGATAAATAATGTGTGAAAAAATTAGTTAAATGTATCACTCACAGCGAAGGACAAATAACATATGTATTAATTGAATGGAGACCTTATGAGCCCATCATCACTGTTGTTTTCCCCACTACAACAGCATCATGGAACTGGATTTTGCTTATTACACTTCCTCGTCCTCATATTGATTTTGGAGCAGTTCTCTCTAACAATTGCATCACCATAAACAGTAAGGTACAGCAGATCTGTATGTATGACAGATGGACTTTGATATGTTTAGCATTATGAGCTTGTAGCAATTCATATTTAAGGAAAATTCTTTTCAAGAATTCAAGAAACATAATTATTTGATCATTTTCACAAGTTTAAAAAAGGCCCTTTTGTCCTTTCTTTCAGCATTTTCAACAATTTGGGTCAAGAAAGAAAACTACAAACTGCTTCTACTAAAGCAAACTGTGGTAAAAAAAAAATGATACGAGCCAATGGTTTAAGCAAGATCATCTATTAAATGTATATCACTGGTACTGCCCTAATAATAAGGAAACATTAATGACACCCAGACAGCACTCCTGGGATCCTGTCCAAGGCTGGCAGATCAAGGAAGGAATAATGCTTTCAGGCATGGCTCAGACCTTAAACAGCTTAAGTCTGTTAAAGGGTGTATCAGTGTTTATTCTTCTTGTCAGATTGATTTCATTACTTATGCGCTAATTTATTTTCAATAGACGAGGCAATTATGGTGTGATTACTGTTTAATTGCTTTGAGGTACGTTTCACGTTCTGTTTTACACATTGCCTTTGACTTAAGTTAAAATGAAATGCGGATCCCAGAACAACTGTGCAGCTTGTGGTTGTTCTGGGATCAGCTCAAAACAATTCCTTTGCTTATAATAAAATCAAGAGAAATGATTGAAATGTTAACATATTTCACCAATGCTCACCAACAGAAGTAGAACCATCTTCAGTCATCTTGCATGACAAGACTTGATTGGCGGAATCAACACCACAGCAACCACCAGCAGCTCGTACAATTCGATGTGTGGTTCCAAAATGACTAGCCTTCTTTCACAGTGTTGCAAAAAGTTCACATCACATTTGTGCAAGCAGATCCCATTTGCATCTTGCCTGTCCATAAGAAGCCACTGATGGTCCTAACATGAAGTGGCATCAGCAAGTAAACCAAACCTATGGGCTTTGACAGATTTACCTAACGACATCTGTTTCTGAACATTGTCGTAAAAAGGTCTGAGGCGTCCTGGCCTGGAAGTGGATTTCTTGCCATCTTTTACACAGGCGCCCCATGTCGAGTTTACCCACAACCATAAATACTTGGAGTCACTGTTACTGCACTTTTAAGTGCTTGGTTGTCCTGGGCAGAGGGGCGCTGTAGGCTGTGGGCTGGCTGCCAGCAAGCCAGGCCTCGTGATGCCCATTATCAGCTTTCACAGCTGTGCTTGTCTCAGTCCTCACAGTGAAGGCTCACTAGAACCGCTGGTAGAGAAGTGGGCACTGATCAATATGTGGACATATTCAAACAAATGTCGAACAGCACCAGCATCCTCAGTACATGTATGGACACCAACAGTATTGATCACAGGGTTTCTGCACGGTGTTTACAGTGTTCTGCCAGTACTGCATTAGATGGTGGTGTGAGAGAGGGGCGGAGTTGCCATGGCTGGGCCACACACGTCAGTGTTTGGCTCAGACTCACTCCCCCGGACCCCTGGGGGTGAAACTACGTTTTTCTTTCGGTCCCAAAGCGTTTGACAGCTGCCGCCCCCCGCTTCCTCTGTGTGGCAGCCAAGTTCAGCTGCCAGAGCAATGAGATTCAGCTCCTTTTCACGGCTGCAAGTGGACCAGACAGAAAAACCTGAGCGGTACGACGAGACCAAACCCTGCTAAAAATTGCCGCACATCATTTCAATTATCTCTAATTATCTTCTCTTTCTGACTCCCCTTTCTGGGTAATGTTTTGCCAATTTTTTTCCATATCATTTCATATTTTTTCAACATCTGAGGAGGAAATATAGAGTTCAGGCCACCATTTGACAGGTTTAACAGATTCGCATCCTCGCTCTCATCTTGTTGTGGTAGGTGTTCCTTATCAAGCGCTCTGGCTCACATTGCAGCAGAGTCTGCCACGTCCTGCAGCAGTCCCCCTGGGTCTTGCCCTAACCTGACTTGGCTCGTCTCCTCCGAGACGTTTGACCGCGATTACAAGGGGAGGTCGCCCGTAGCCGGACTGGGGCAGGACCCGCATCTGTCAGGGTTGTCACCACACGTGCTGTGGGACGCAGACACAAGCCTGTCCAAGCTGAGTCATCGCCCGGCTTTCATCAGCTCGAGGGGCCAACATATAAAGCCATTTAACCCAGTTAACCTGAGGACACTGAAGATTTCTGGCCTCTGAAGTGCACTGGGACTCAATCGTGTTCAGCAGATAGTAAATTAGAGGTAACATCACAGTAGTAATTGTGATTGACTTAGCACGAAGCAGGGGCCGATTCGATCTGCAACGAAACATTCAGCCGTAACAGTACCCTAAACAAAATCAATAACACTCTGAGGACAGTTATCTCTTTTTATTATACCTCACACAATGTTATTGGTTCAGTTTGGGGAAAAAAGAAAACAATGGTGTATAAGTTGCAAAAAAACCTGATGGTGCTTTTAACTAATTGATGCATTTTTTTAGGTTTCGCTCTTGCTTAACACTTAGCTGTAGCCTAAATCTGCTGAGAAATGCAATCAATCTTATGTGATCAACCTCCTGATGTAAATTTTCCTCCTAGTTTATTACATTTTTTTCATTTTTTAGCACAAACCAGTTGGCTGTGCTCCCACGTGAGTAATTAATGTTACCCTCTCACAGAGTAAGTGATTTAATATTCTGCAGATGTGGGACGGGACACTCTAAAATTGCAGTTACTGTAACAAGGCTGTATTGATTGTTGCAGCCATTGCCTTTTAACTGCTCAAGTAACTCCTAATAGAACTTGTCAAGGCCGGGGCGGTGTTGCCACTGTTGGAGGTTGTGAAGCCTTTATTTTGGGGAAGTGCTGGACCCACAGAGCATGGTATTACATTACAGATGTGAGGACTTCTTAAAACACAATGCTAACCTGAAGCAGATTTCAGCTTCTGAGCCCTGTCAAAAGCATTAGGTTTCTGTTGAAGGCTTGCCGGCCCAAAAGCATTCATCTGCCCGCTCTCTCGATTGGTTTAAACACCTGTCTCCTAAGTTTGAAATCTGGCCCGTGATAGGCTGCAACAAGTTACCAGCTCATGCTGACTGTTTTGCAAAAAAAAAAATCTCTTTGAGCTAGAGTGGCTGATTGTTTTGTTTTTGCTTGTAATTTGACTGTGACAAAGATGGTGGACTCCAGTCTTGAGCAGCTGCAGGTCTGTTTATATTTACACTGGCCAGATCTCTAAATTAGTTAATTGACATTATTGTTCATATGTGAAATCACCTCACCTGGTGTTGCCAGTTATTGGTTAATCCTGATTAATCCTAAGTGTCCTAGAGAACACGTAAAATCTGCAGGACTCTGGCCCTTCTAAACTGGAATTTCCTATTCCCAATTCATTGAAAGTGAAGACATTAAGCAATGTATAGAAATGTTTAATAGATTCAGTCACTAGCTTTTCTAATACCCAGCCAATGTATGCAAATGGTTGTGAAGTGTGAAGTGAAAACATGCCCAGAGTAAAGTCATGAGACGTTTGCCCAGGGGAAGTAAGTGCCTCAGAGTTCAATGGCGACTAAAAGCAAAGGGGAATTCCTTACTCCCTGACCCAGCGCTTTCACTGAAAACCCTGATTCACTTACCATGATTGGCAGACTGACTTCTTACCCATAATGCTCCAAATTAAACAGCTGCAGCCATCTGTTTCTCATCAGAGAGGGACTTAGGCCTCTGGTCAAACCATCGTATGATTTGCCCTCGAGTTTGAGTGACACATTTAAACGTTACATTATTGCTAGAGTGCTTTTTTTCACACATCATAATGCACTAGGCCATCTCTGGAATCAACAACAAAACATGCAAGAAAGAAGAAATTCTTTGACAGAATTGAGTAATTCTTTCATGTGAATCACTCAGTGTTATAAAGGCAAAGTGCAGATAGAAGGAAAGCTGTTTAAAAGACACTGATATTTCATACTTTCTGTGCTTAAGTACATAGATGAGTGTGTGTGAGTGTATATGTATGTAGTGGTGTCATCTTTTTGGCTGTCGTCGCTCTCCTCCTCCCTGCAGTGGAAGCTGATGGCGCTCGGGGTATCTGATTGTGCACCAAGTCTACTGTGACTGACAGGAAATGCTCTGATTGGGGCTGAATCATTGGATCCTTTCTCTGATTAAAGACCAGAAGCGGTGTGTGTGTGTGTAAATTCCTGTCGTTCGGGGTCTCCTGCTCTGTCCTTTTTCCCGCTGTTTCTCATTACAGTGGAATGATTTACCACTTCCTCCCGCTGTTTAGATTAGGCTTCATCTGGAGAGGTAGACAGAGCCCATGCTATTGCCCTCATACTCTATCTCTGACTCTCACTCTCTTTCTTAAAATCTCTCTCTCTCTCTCTCTCTCTCTCTCTCTCTCTCTCTCCCCCTTCTCTTTCACTCTCTCCCTCACTTCATCTCTCATCAATTTTTGAAAGAGGTAAACTGCAGTATTCTGAGATATTTGCCATGTTTTGGTTAAGATGTTGTGGCTATATTTGTTCCTCAGTAAGCTTGCAAATAAACCAAAATCACGTCTCCTTTTTTCTCTCTCTGTGCTTGGCACACAGTTAACACAGCATCAGTGTTTCCGTCTATTAACACATAGCATGTGTACGACATGTGAAACGTGTAACAGCAGTTGAAGGTGTAGTGAGCTGAGGTGTATAATTGCCAGATTCCAGCGATGCAAGCTGCATGTCGCCTCAGCTACCTACCTGAAACCAGCAGTTGTAATCCCAGGTGCTTGGGCTCCCACCAGCTGTGTGAAACGCCAACTCACACACACACACACACACACACACACACACACATACACACGCACTGGCTGCTGTGAAGGAATGGAGATTTGTTTAAGAACACAGTGACAGTGCCTGGTGAACAGAGGCCATTGTCCTCCTCTCTCCAGATAAAACTCAGTGATTCACCGTTGGAGGGTGGACAGAGGGAACGTCAATGCAGTGCCCCGCTGCGGCGAATCAACCAGCGTGCCCAAACTGTGTACGTTTTAGTGGTCATTTACCGCGCAGCCCAATGTGCTTCAAAAGGACCTCTCTGTGTTTCGGGACGTCCCGACGCACCCCTGAATAAGACAGAACGAGCAACTCCGTCTCATGCGCCTCTCACCGAGAAATAAATCTGAGAAAATCTCATAAGACCCCAGCAGAGCCGACGCGATGCAGAACACTCCAGCAGCCTCATGTCGGAAGAAATAGGGGGCCCAGAAGAGGAGATGAGCGATGCCTATGTGAGCAGCAGCGGAACTCTGAGGTCTGCTGCTCCTATATAGGTCACTTTATGTCAGGCAATAAGTCCGATTGTAATTCTGGGCTGAAACGACAAAACTACCCCCTTCCCCCATCACAGTTATGAGGCATCCGTCATTATGCAACGGAGCATTTGCAGCTATGTTCTCCTGCACATTATCTGTCCGGCTCCAGGCTGCATGAGGGAAGACGTGCCAGACGGATTCTGTGAGGATTTTATTTTATTTTTTTGCAGATTGATTGACAATGGGGCTCAGTGTAATTAGATAAGGAACCTCGCGGGGCGAGGAGGTACGGGCAAGCGCGTACCTAACGCCATTTCTGCAGCGAGGCCCCGGCCAACGCGGCGGCCCGCGAGGGGAACGGGGAAACATTAACACACCATTAAGTAATATCTCTAAGTGCAGCTTGCGGAGTAAATGTTTGTTTAATCCGGATTGATTTATGCCCTATTTACATCCCACTCGGTGCGAGTCCAGCCTCCGATGGATTCCGACTTGGCCTAAGTGGTTCTTTATGAATTTTTCGCTCCCCCATGTTTTCACGCGTAGCCCCCCTCGAACGGCGTCCGGACCGGATTTCGCTCCACTCCGGGGTACGTCAATAATGACCCGTCAGCCGAACATCCTCTTTAAGCCATATCGCACTGTCATTAGGCTCAGGAGGAGAGACTGTAGGTCTTATTTATTATTTGATAAACCCTCGTGTGACCCCCTCGATGATGTGTGGGAGCTGGCCTGTGCGGTGCAGTGGTGTGCCATTTCAAATTAGTCTCTCAGGGCAGCTGTATCTTTGCAAAATGCATTAGTGCGGCACTCAGAACTTGTATTGCCCAGGGTTAAACACAAATTATATCATTCCTGTCATCCAATCAAATCAGCGTGACCCTGTGACCCCAGAAATGAGTCAAACCCCTAATGAAATATGACATCGCACAAAGGCCCTGATTTTTATCTGAGCTGACATCTGATCAAATGAAGGTGACCCCCTGACCTTGTTGAGGAGTGACATGTGTATAGTGGCTGTGAGGCAGAGAGGGAGAGAGAGGGAGAGAGAAAAGGAAGGACAGAGAGAGAGAGAGCGTTGGATGGGAAACAGACAGGATGCGTATATGTGTGTGAAAGAGAAAGGCTATAAGAGAAGGAGGGAGAAAGAAAGAGGGGGAGAATGAGATAGGAAGATAGGAGACAGAAACGGAGATACAGTGTGTGTGTGTGTGTGTGTGTATGTGTGTGTGTGTGTGTGTGTTTGTGTGTATGTGCGTGTGTGTGTGTGTGTGTGTGTGTGTGTGTGTGTGTGTGTGTGTGTGTGTGTGTGTGAAAGACAGTGAGAGATAGAGGACACTGTAGGATGTTGTTCTGTAGAGTTATAGAGTGAAAGGCTCCTGGAGGAAAGGCCTGGATAATATTAGCAACATTCTGACTGGTTGCTTGAAATGCTGTTTGAAATGCTTCTAATATTTATGCAAATGCATAGTGGCTTTAGAATAGAACCCTTACTGGAATGGTGGGACTGTATATTTGCATGCTTGCCTTTACTTCTCTTTCTGAATGTCTGGGCCATACTGAGAATTTAAACACGTCATCCTCTGCCTTTACAAAAAAAGTCCTTTGTATGCTTGGATCAAGGTTCTGCTCAGCAAATTCTGATCTTAGCCCGATGGACAGGGAAGCGCCCAGAAAATGTTTACAGATTTTGAGTTTAAAGTACTTGTAGGTCCTTTTCTTCCTGTGAATTTAAATGAAGAAATGCACCTCCACTGGTTTTGCTGCTGTGCTTCACTTTCAAACCTGAGAAGTTCCATTTTACCTCATTGATCTTCTTTTTGTTAAGAGCTAAAAGGAAAAATGGCAGCATCATAGAGAATGTCAATAGTACCAGATAATGCACTCCAGTTGTCTCTCAGTTCACTGAAGTTACTGTGATTAGGCCAGAGCTCTAGGCGTGGTTACTAAGCAGTCAGCACACACACATTGAATCATCAACAGGGGGCTAATAAGAAACATCATTATTAATATGCTTAGCAGATGCCCTTATCCAGGGTATCTTACATTTTACACATTACCCAATTATACAGTTGGACAATTACTGAAGCAAATTGGGTTAAGTGCATTACTTGAGGGCACAGCACAGCAGTGTCACAATAAACCATCGCAAAGCCCAAAGCCAGGCTCTGACAGTAACGTATCCAAGCGCGGTTGGAAAAATTCCTTCTTGTATTACAGGCATGAAAAAATATAGTTATCTACCCAATGAAGTGTAGTGTCAAAATTAAACTGCATTGGCTACTCAGCGACTTGAGTCAGTGCAGCGGGCCCCTTGTTCCTCCACCACATGAGAAAATGGAAATGGAGTGAGCGGTGTTGGTGGTTCGGGTTCCCCAAATTTGCAAACGGTACGAAACTCGGGCGGCGAATAAATAATGCAGCCAGCCTGCTGGGGGGACGAAGTCGTGGCGTGAGGTGTAGAATGGCAGTAATAGGAGACCCCCCCCACATCAGCGTCATTCCAGAGAGCTTTTTGTGATGGGCTGATATCTCAAACATGATATGCTATCAGACAAAGGAGCTTCAGCTTCATGCCAGGGACTTCCGGGTATTGAGAATGAGGAGATCACTCCATCAAGACTGTGTTCGAAACAGTGCTGAAACAATGAGAAGTAGTGGAAAAGGTGTTAACCAGTATCGCTGGGCAAACTTTGGGAACAGAAGCAGTATTATGCCTATGGCGTTAGAGTGTGGTGCAGATGAAGTTTAGCCAGTAATGTAGGTGCCTCACAACTCGGTGAAATCAGAATATCAGGGAACAGTATTGCAAAAGGTTATTCAAAACTACCTGTGTAACATTTAATGACAGCATTGGAAGTAATAGTATATTATTATCAATAACATATTAGTGGTACATCCTCTGTAGACTGTGTTTTAGTTATAATACATATTGTAGGCCCAATTCAGAATTTAATGTGTTTTTTTCATTCCTTCAGAGAGATTACAGCAGTGATAGCACTAAGTGGCCACATGCATTAAATAACCAATGAAAAAAATAAAAAGAAAAACAAAAAGGTTGCTGGGGCCACTTATCAGGTGCCAATTGTTCCCACCTTGTGGAAGGGCAAAATCAGAGATTTTTTTCTTTTTTTGTTGCAAGATTGCCTCCTCTGAAAGATCTGAAGTCACAACCCCTGCTGTCCTTCACCAGAAAATGGAGATTGAATCTTCCTGGTGCATATCTCCCAGCCCTCCACCCCTTCCTCCCTCCAAAGTCAACACTGGATACTGGATATGGTGTTTTCTCAGTCCGTTCCTTAGGATAATTTATGAGAGGTTATGTGCTCGGTTGGGAATGTCAGGCAGGGGAACAGGGAGGAAGCACCCAATGTCTGGCTAGATAAACTCCGAAGGACGTGTACTGTGGAAATCAAAGATAACTGACTCATCAGAGATAACTGACTCAGACTTTGTTTCCAGCCTGAGGTGTAAGAATAAATCACGCTCAAACCAAGGGCCCTTGAATAGGCAGATAAGTGTGTACTAGCCGCAAAGAAAATTTGTCACCATCTTAAAATGCTGTGCTCCGTTACTTGGTAGCACTTCTGGCTCTAGTGCTGATGTCAGGATTGGGTGCCGATTTACTAATGTCTCTGGGTTTCCTGTTCTCCACCTGCCTGCCAAGGGCACGACTTTGAGCTCAGTGCTGTTTTCCTGGGTCACGGGGTCCCTGTCGACTTGATCTCAGTGAACGTAAGGATCGTGTGGACTGTAGTATTGCTTTTAATACTACGTTGCTGTATTTTCCATCAACAACACTGTGTGAAATACAAAAGTCATAAGCTGCAAGCGATGAAAGAAGTTTGAGCGTTTCATACGCCCTTTAAAAGAAGACTTAAAAGCCGAATAATCAGCGTGCATTTATTTTCAGCTGCTAGCGCCATGGCAGCAGGGATTTAAAGGCCTGAGTAGTTTTGATATTTATATTAGTCTTCTGAAGCATTATTGTATATGAGAGTGTTGTATTTCCCCGTGTGGAAGCCAAGGTCATAGCTGATTGAAATATAATAGAAGTGTAGACATGTGGTCTAATGCTCAGGGAAGTTCAATCTATTTTAATGCAACTGTGCTGTATATTCTCTGATGAATCCTGCCGAAGCACCCTTGTGGTTCAATTACAGTAAATCACAAAGTGCACTCTTATTACCATCCCTTTAATGAGGACAGAGGGAGAGAGAACAATGGGATTCAGATCATTTGTTTTCCAGTTTGCAACTCAATGAAGTCAAAGCTTAAAGCGAATGACATCATGAAAATAAAAATAAAATGGATTATGTTTTTTTTTTTATATGCCATATGTGATTACATGGGCTCCTGCATTCCCTCGGGAGGAAAGATGACAAGGGCCCGGCCTATTTTATTATTTTAAGTGATGTCAGCGTCTCCTTGCCTATATTTGCGTGGTGAACTCCAGAAAGCTGAATTGCAGATGGCAGGTCCTACTAGATAAGGATCCTGCCACTCAGTTTCAATCTCTGGTGATGCTAATCGGAGATTATACAAGTTTTCAGAAAGATGCAGTTGCTTCCTATTGAGTGGTTGGACATGACAAAAAGGGGTATGACAACATGTATATTCTTTCGTGTTGTGGATTGATGGTTAAGTAGTTTTAGACTGTGGGCACCTATTTGGTTGTGGCATATGTTTTTCCATAGTCAGATGCTTTGTTTTCCATCAGTATATATTTTTGAGCATTTTGGTATGAAATGAGGATGACAATGGGGTGATTTAGACCACTGTAAAGATTAAATTGTAAGCAGGCAAAATGTGGGGGCTCGGTGGTAGAGTAAGAACCAGTAAAGATGGTGAGCCAGAAGACCAGAGCACTTTTTTTGGGGTTCAATCACATGGTTTGTGATCATTAGGTCAAACCCATTTCAGATCACACTCGTTACCTTTATTCCATGGTTTGTAAATGTTTGACTGAATGCCTTGTTTAACACAATGCAAGATGTAAAGTAACTATGTATGTTTTTCCAGTGCAGGTGTCACAACAACAGCTTGAGTAGACTCTGTGAGGAACCCACCTCTTTTCCACTGTCAGCTTAAGTCAGCTCAGAGTCTCTTGTTGCCATTTGCACCTTGTGGGTTTGAAGGTCATGGTCTGATTCCAGCTTGGACAAGACCCAATATGCCCAGTCCTCAACCTTGATGAATTCAATACATCAGGCCTCCTGGGCCAGCATATACAGTTGGGTGCATTTTGATGCGGTCCTGACGGCTGTGATTTTTAAATCCTCACTATCATCCCATTTCAGAGGTTGTTATCTAGAGAAAACACGATTTGAATTTCAACATTAGCGGCTCGCTCGACAAATCATGGAAGATGATCATCAAGTGAAGCAGCTGAGCCCAGAAATAGCCACCCAGTCATCTTTATCTTTATCTCCGTTTGGAGAACACTTTCAACTTACATCTGCACTTCGCTTTGGCTGCTCTCTGAAACAAGTCAAGGTTGTCATTTTCTGAAGTTCCACATGCTTTTATTTATTTCTTTACTTTTCAACTGAATGACTTTGACGGACATTTATGGTGTCAGCTGGGTACTCTGCATTTATATCTGTGGGCCTGGGTGCTTTAAATCTTAACCAGGCCTAAACGACTGAGTGATTTTTGAAAACATTTTAATGGTAATGTTCTCCAGAGGCACATCAATCCTAAAACCATACGCCCTCAAAAGCAATTCTCAGAATCCTGTTGAGATGATACTGTGGTTTTTAGACACTAACTGTGTACTCTGTAATCACATTAATTGAAATGGCAAAATTTTCCTGCAGACACAGTATATTAGGTCAGTGTGTTTTTTCATTTTTTGTGATTTTTCATGCTTTTTTTAAAGCCAGCGAACAAATTAATTAATAATTTACTATCCCCACAGGAAAATTTGTACAACTGTGTTTCATTTTTAATTAAGAAGCTGCTCTACCATTAATGCAGAGAGATACTTTTTAGCATCCAAACAGTCGGCTTATAGCTAGCTACCCTCCCCATCTCAAAAGCAAGCTGTCTGGAAGATTGTTTACTCTCCCTGTAGCCCCTCCTTTCAATGAAAACAGCTCCACACAGATGTACATACATGTCAGGCAAACTGCAGATACTGCAGAATGGAAATCTGCTGGAAGATGTATCTTACAGTGCTAACAAGAATAGCAAAAATGCAACGTTCAATGAGTTTTACCATTTGTAGCATCTCTGTATTTATTGTAACAGTAATCACACTAGTGGATTTTTAGAAAGAGTGCAATTAATCGGTAAAAGCTCTGTGCAGTCACCCCGCATGACCACGTCTTTCAGTAATGGGAGTCAGAGGAGAAGAGGAGCTAAGCCGATGCTTTGCATCCACGGTGCTCTGTGAGGACGTCCTTTTGTGTGCCTGTGGCAGGGTGCTGTAGATGTCTTATTAAGAAATGGACTGATTTTAGACTCTCTGCTTATAAAAGGGAGGGGAAGGGATCAAAATCTGACTTTCAACCGTTTGTTTTTTTCCAAGCATACATTGCTTGCTGGAATGAAGCATATGAATTATTTATTTATTTTGAAAATGTTAAACTTGCCGTGTCCTTGTCCCTCATTTTATCTTCAAGGGCATCTGACTTAGCATCTTTGCAGTGTCTGATTCGTTCCCAAAGCCCTCATAATGCACAGAAGTCCTCTAACTAGACTGCAAACAGTATTGACTGTCTGAAGGCCTTTTTTAACCTTTCTTTGAAGATTATGCTGGAAACTTTTACTCATAGCTGACACATCCGTTTTGGAGGTGGATCAGTGTAACGTCAGTGTAATGTACAAAAACAATAAAAGACGCAAGATGTGCGTAAGCAGTATGACTGGAAAAACAATTCCGCAAAAAATGTATGGTCAGCTGAATATTTTAGAATGGCGCAATATTGCAATAGAAGCGTCCATATTTGCAACCTCCACTCATTATTGTGAATTTCATCAGGAGCTGGAGACAGGGGTTAAGAACACAAGTTGCCACTGTTGGGATGACGACAGATACTGCCCCTTGCCCTCTGTAAACATGCGCAAATCCTTTATGAATGCATCCTTAATTCAATTCATGACTAAGCAACACTCTCCCCTATGCCAGTGTCAGGCAAGTCCAAACAAGCATGCCAGGGAAGTATTGTATCTGATAAAACAATCACATTGTTTAAAAAAAAAAAAAAAGCTTGGAGACTTGAAATTCCCTAAGGATGCCTCCAGGGACTCACTTCACACAATGCTCCCAATGTTTACAACAGACAATTTAGTTTCCTTCCAACAATTATGAGGGAAATTGAATCTCAGGAAATGTTCGTTTTCTTGTCTATTAGACCAAACAATAACAAATCCTTGAAAGTTTTTAAAAAGCGTCAGTCTTCAAAGGACAATCTAGAAAATTAATCGCCACTATTTCAGACAATGCATGGGCAAAATAAATCAAATAGGACCAATTGAGTTTTCCATTTATGTTAACATGCAGGGCTGTTATTAAGAGATATGTAAGCACTTTGTGCGTTCTGCTTGTTAATGTAATTGCATTTTTCATTTCTTTTTTTTTTGTTTTTCCTTTTGCTGATAGGTTCAGCTGGCTTCAATTATGTAGATGTAAGGTGGTTTTGTATCAAAACTATGCACTTATAGCAAACAAAAATTATATACATATATCCCATGCTCCACAGACCTTCATCATAATAACTTGTGTCAGGGGTTTACCACCTGTTTACATTTTTAATCCCATACTTGAGTGTTACCTGTGAAATTATTTTACAGTACACAGCAATACATTTGTGTTTAGAATGCTGCATTCTAACTGGCAGGAGTAGCATCGTCTTGGTTTTAACTCTGGTTACATCATTTGAAAACCTCTTACCTGACTCTACCACCTGTATATTTTGTTTCTAGAAAACAACATCATCCTTCATGTGAAACAGCTCTATGTAATTATTTGGATTTTCCCATACTGGTTGATTAATGGTTAATGGTGATAGTCGTTAAAATTCCAGATAAGAGCAAAAACACTGCTGAAAATAATTTGTGTAACACCTACATGGAAATGTGCCTCTCTTTTGATCACTAAGAGGTAGTAATGTATTATCACAGCTATGAAACAAAGGGGGGATTTTTTCCCTTATTTTTTCTAGCCGTTTATTTGCTAAAAGTATTTGTTTGCAAGATAAATGGTTGTTCTGGTGTGGAGGATGACAGCCTACACGAAGATGATATTGAATTGATTTCTGAAATGTTGCAGAACGAGCTGCTTGATATATACCGCAAGACATGAATCATAAAAATTCTATTAAAAAGCTCTTGAATGGCTGACACTGGAATATTATTTGTGATGATTAATTTGGCTCAGTCATTATGAACGGAGTGAAGTCAGATTGCCTCTGACAAAATTGCTTTTCGCTCTCCCCATTGAATACCCCCAATACGCATTTTGAAAGTATAAAATCATATTTCTCTGCACAACTCTATGCTGAGATGGTTCTAGATGATAGCTAATAGAAACCATTTCAAGTGTACTCTCCCATTAATAAGTTCTTTCAATGGGGGAAGTGGCTATTTTCGGGGGTGGGGGTGGGGGTTGTATTAATAGTTTTGAGCTGCATGCTTTTGTTTTGTGTGTGCGTGTGCGTTTACCATGAATATTCTGCCATATCTCCAGAAAGCATCTTTGAATGCTCCCCTTAAAGTCATGTGTTTGTGCTGTACTGTAAATGAATGAGAAAATACACCCAGGGTACAGCAGATCAGTAATGCACAGAGGGAAGGGCTTAGATAATTTTTTGGATAATTGCCAACTTTCAATACAGTAGTTTTCCAAATATTGTGGTACCTTTGGGAAAAAAATGACATGTGCAGTGTTACAAAGAAGTGGATTCTCCTAGCAAGGGATCAAAAGCAAACATCAAAGTCAGTGCTGAGAGCAAGAATCTCTCAGTTAATTCAGGGTTATTACTGTAGTAGTAATAGTAGTGGCAGTAGTAGTCACAGTAATAGGACCAGTGGCACTATGTTGCTAACTCTTTTCTCCTCACTGATATTATTGTCATTGTTCATCACTTTCTGGAGGAGTTTCTTTGTTCTCTTTGAACGGGTCCATTTTATATGTCACCTTAAAGGAGGTACTTTTTTAAATCTCACCATGTATGACACATAGTCACATGTCCCTTGGATCTCCTTCCAGAACTACGCCGGCCAGGGTGCGGGCAACGGAAACGCCGGAGGCGACGAAGACTACGAGATCCCCCCCATCACCCCGCCCAACCACCCGGACCCCTCCTTGCTCCACCTGATGGACCCAGAGTCGGGCTACCTCTGCCACTCCCTGCCGCACAACGGCCTGATCAACCCGTACTCTTACCCGGAGCTGCCGGCCATCATGATGTCCAACATGCTGGGCCAGGAGGGCCACCTGCTCTCCGGGCAGATGCACTCGGTGAGTCCTGCCGGGGTTCTCTTCCCTCTCGTCCCGTCAGCCTCGCGTGCCTGCGGGGCAGATCGCAGCGCCGTTTGGTCATCGCTTGCGCCCTCCTGGAGAGGACTGGCTGGAACGTGTTTCATTATAAAGAGAAGGGACAGTGGAAAAACACGATGTACTGTCCAAGTACAGTGTAGCGTTTCTTAAAATAATGTAAAAGGAATGTCGGAATGTATGGGACACCACGTACAAGTGAAGTACAGGGTCAGAGGGAGTCATAAGAAAAAACCGATATGTCATCCAAGATGCAGCTGGAATGTTAGGGTATACAATATATTAGATTATTGACCTTGACTGATTACCATTGACATTGCTCCAAGTATATTTTCAAGAATACTGTGGGGGAAAAATAGCCGGACTGGAAAAAAAAGTCTACAAAATAAACAGAGAAGCAATTTATTATTTTTTTGGTGGACTATTTCCCTAAAATGGATTGCGGGCTTTTTCAGTATTTCTTTTTAGACAACCAGAATTTCTCAATAACACTCGGCTAAAAATTGTTCTACCAACCTCTGCAGAGCAGAGCGCATATTCAATCTGGTCTGTGTGTTTGTTCCACACAGATAGAGAAGAGTAGAGTGCAAGAAATGTTCAAATGGGGGGAAAAAAATCCATTAGACGTCATCTGCCCTTGCATCAGCCATTCTGCTCCTGACAGTCTTGGAAATTAGATATTATGCCAGTGCAAGGCTGCAGTGAGATCTGTTCCCATCAGTGAGATTCATCACATGAGCTCGCTGACTGCTGAAAGGGGAAACTGCAGAGGGGAGAAATACTGCAGTGGCTCCTCGCGGTGAGAATGGTTTTAGGAATTGGCAGCTGCGGCGTGTGTCGTTTATGGAACAGGGCCTCCAAACCAGGGGGTTGCAGGTTCAGGTCCCGGGTGAGGCGCACTACCCTCGCACCCCAAATTGCCGAATCGCTGAAGCATTGTCGCCCTGAATGAAAAGACGGTAAAGCTTAACTGTAAGCTGTTCACATCACCCTGGATAAAGGCATATCATAAGCAAATAATTTCATTTAAGGGTTTAGTTTGCATATGCATGTTGCCATGGTGATCTTGCCAGTATGAATAAACCCCAGAAGATATGTTGAGCCAAGAGCCAAAACCTCCTAGGCGAGGGTTTCATTGATTTGACAGCTCCATGCTCACAAGTTCGAATCCAGGCTTTAACGATCGTAATGAGCAAGCTTAGGCCATTGATCTAGTGACAACAAGCTGACCATTACAGATTTTACTATTGTCCAACAGTTTGCAAATGCCTTAAGATGCTAGGTCATTTGGGAATTAAATTGAACTACTTAAAAGGGTCATACATAAATATCAAACAGGCCAGGGGCATCTTGCACATGTAATTCTAGTTTTGAATCCTTATGTATGTACATCAGAATCAGGAAAGGCTTGTAAATGGAAGGTTGTAGGTTTGCTTTTCACACTTGAACAAGACTGCTTTCTTAAGTAAATATCTAGTTGCATCAGATAATACATAGAAAAGGCACTCTAGAGAATGGCATCATAATAACTAGAAGAAGAAACAAAATATTAAGGGTTATGAAGACAGTATCTGTGGTTCTCTGCATTGATCAAATGTCCGTAAGTATAATACAGAAAGCTGTCTTCTTTGATTATAAAATCGCCTTCAGCATTTAAAAAACAGGCCAACCTTTCTTTTTTTTATGATGGGAATGTTATGGACCATGGCACTGCCGTTCAAAACCAGGTCGGAGGGTGTTTACAGCAGCTCTCAGAAGCCGTATACTAAATTGCCTTAGTCTTCAACCTCTAAACTGTAAGGAAATGCCTCATTACTCTGAGCAAAGCTCATGACCCAATTACCCCATTCACACTCACAAATTTCATGTGGAACAATATGTTAGGAGCCAGCAGACGAGCTTAGGTGTGAAAGCAAAAGTAATTAGCTTGTGACTCACATCGGGCTCTGGCGGCTTCTTTCAGGACAGCGGGGACAGCGGGAACAGGGTTGCGTCTTCTGTCTCCTGCTGGACTCTCGAAAGACATGACCCACAAGTGATAGCTCCCTTAGCTGGCTACATCACCATGTGACTTCTTTATCACTGTGGAGCAATGCTTTAAATGCGGTCAAACATTACATTACTGTGACTGCATGTTCCCATGAAGCCTTTGATTGAACAGTCATTTTTTGCAAGTTGTGTAGTGTGCTTGCCACCTATCACCTTTGCAGGAGCAAATGAGCAAATGCAGAAATGAGAACGTAGAGACCTTTAATTAGCTAGTGATATACACTTTCTTTTTTCTTGATGGATTCAGTTTTAAGGTTTCAGTATTCAGACTATGCTTCCTGGCATAGTGAAGGGTAGCTAGCTAATGCAACAAAAAAGCTACAAGTTTACAAACCACTACAGAATCACGATGATTGCATAGCAGTGATAGCTTAGCTAGCAAAGTAGTATTACGAAAGAAATACATCATTGGCATTTAGCAGATGTTCTTACCCAGAGCAACTTGCATCAGTTACAATGTTATCCATTTATACAGCTGGATATTTACTGAGGTATTTGGGGGTTAAGTACCTTGCCCAAGGGTACAACAATAGTGTCCCAGAGGGGAATTGAACCGGCAACCTTGTGGTCACAAGGCTTGTTCCTTAACCACTATGCTACACTGCGCTTTGTAACTCAACAGCAAAAGATAATTGGATAGCTAGTAAAATAGACAGTGACTAGGTATACTGCAGCATCATAACCTACTCATAGAGAAAAAGTGAAGTAAATTCACACATTATGTGCTGTAATTTATAAATATTAATTTTATTTGTTCATTTTTTTACTGATTTGAAAATTAATGTGAGCCAGCGAGGTAGCTACCTACTTTGCCTACTGTGCCAATGTTGCTTCACATGTCTCTTGAGTTTTATTTAAATGAATCTAAATTTAGAGTGGGGCCCATATGAAGCATCTATAATGTTTTTGTTTCTTGCTTTTGCAAGACCTTTCCATCATCAAATGCACATAGTGGAAGTAATATAACATTTTAATAGCAATGAAAGTCAGTGAAATCAGGAGAGAGGAGTAACACACATAAATCAAAGCCAGTCAAGCCTTTCTTCATCCTGCAAAACAAATGTTTTTTTTTTTCAGCATGTGTCCTCTAATGTTGAAACAAGTAATTGTATGCCTTTTTCAAACAGAAGTCCATTTCCAGTCCATTAGGGGTTGTGCTGGCTCATTGTTTTGCGGTTTTTAACTTTTTTGGAGATGAACTTGATGCTGCACAGCTGACGGTTTCCACCGCGCATGGCTTTCAGTAATGGTTTACAAGGCTCTCGTTCCCTCTGCTAAAAGCATAAATGTCAGGACGGCTCCCCAAGGTTTTAGATGGATTAGGTGTTTAACATCCACATTAAGACTGAACAGATCAGATACACACAGATGGTACCTGGGTTGGTGCACATTTTAGTGGCAGGTTTTTTTTTTCACCTTCTGTGCGTTTCGACAGGCCAAGACTACCAAGAAGCGCCTGGGATATAAGTAAACACAAGTGAGTGAAGAGTGAGCCTTCATGGCCCTCAAAATGGATAGACCAATCGCACATCAGTGTTAAACATGGACTTTCTATGGAAAATGAGGTGTTTTGATTGGTTCAGATTAGTCAGTGGTTCAAAGAATATTGTATATCTGCCCACTGTGGGGTTAATGAAACCTCCCTCTCCCATCATTGCTATACAAAAACAAATCTGTGGTAAAAATAGGTTTTGAATGAATGCTTTCAACTACTGCCTTGTGCAGTCCTTAAGAGGATGCCAACCAAAGTGATTAAAGCTCATAACTTTGTAATGTAAGCAGTTTTTTTCTAATTAATGTCAAAAACCACACTTCTGTATCCTGAAAGTGATTATTTCATGTGATGTGAAAATGTTAACTAGAGAGTGCTCAGGCCCCCATTGCGTCCACATACTAATCCTTTAATCATAGAATTGACCAAAATAAATAATGGATTGCTCTGTGAATAATTCAGCATTGCATACTTTCATCTAATTTAAATGTAACTTTGTATTATAAATATTCATGCTAAGAAAGGCTCACCCATGGCAGAGAGTGTATCCCTATTTAATTGGGTCTAATGCGTTTTCCAGATTGCATCTACTGCATCTGCACTTCAAGTTGGGCGGTAATTATTCAGCAAAGTCTGGCTGTTGGACAATAACAACATACTGCGGTAAATAACAGCTTGACAACAGTGTATATGTGTATATGTACGCATATACCCAGAGAGAAAGAGAGAGAGGATGAGGGAGAGAGAGAATTGGAGAGAGTTTGTGTATTATTTGCATGTCAGAATACATGCCCCCGCAATTGCAATGCACTGGAGAGAGAAATTGGAATATCGATCTTGAAGCCGCTGCTACGTAAAGAGGTGTTCATTCAAAGTAGCCCAATTTCTGTGCAATCAGTCACTCAAGGAAGCCACTGTCAAAGAGGCTCTTAGTTTATGAAAGGATCCAGTTGGAGGAATAGTCAGGTGTGCAATTAAGAAAGATTTTAAAAGGCATTGCATTGTCCTATGGCTGTGCAAACCATGAAAGATTTTTTTTTTCTTGCGGACCTTATTTACATATGCCAACAGTGGTTATGCACGACAACAAGGCTGAAATAGATTTTCAGCCAACACCTAACTCCAATTCACTGACTGTGAACTGTTTCAAAGCAGGGCACCTCTCTGAAGGCATAAAATGATCTCAGTGTTGCCCAAAACACTCAGGATTAGCGGGCCTTTAGGCAAGAGTGTAATTTGCATGTCCGGCAATTGAAGTCCTGAGTGCCATAAATTTCCTCTCTTTGATGCAAAAGGAAGAGAAGAAAGGGACAGTATTTCGAGTAAATAGGCAGTTTCTAAAGTGTCTGCATTAGTTTGGATTACATTGTATTTACATGATGTTTAAGAAAACTCATTGATAGAATCACATTGATATGGCATGTGGATACTATTGCTACATCTTAAGCTTCTGATATGAAGTAACAACTCAACATTATTAATTACAGAATGTGTATTGTGTTGTAAATACAACATTGTTATGTGATACAAATAACTGCTGTCTCAACATTTAGCCCGCTTCCACATTCATTATGTAGGAAATCTTGCTGAGTGTTATGGCCGTTGGCTAAAAAGGTGCTTTCGTTCCTATTTGTGTTTCTGATGGAAAAGCATGCCGCAAAACATTTTATCGGGAATACTTCATAGTAAATTGATGAATTTATATTGCTTCCAGAGAGAGGGGAAGAGAGAAAATGCAACTCTCTCTCTTTTTTTTTTGGCCTGTGCGTAATAGGCCAATAAAATCTCGGCAAGAAAGAACCCTGGTTTTTAAACAGCTTTCTTTTCACCTTTGCAATTATTTATTTTCAAATAGTCCTTCAGGGTAATGTTCCATTTTCCTATTTCACACCCTCTTTTCTCATAAATGAACCATCGTCGCAATAAATCACCGCACAAACAGAGACTTGTGCGCACCCTGAAAGGTCTAAAGATTTATGTAACACATTCATGTTTTCCCTCTTCCTCATTTTAGTACTCCTCTGGTGAAGCCGGGCTAATAAAAGCTGCTATTAATATTTCTTGTTGCCTAGCAACCGGAGGCAGCAAGTAATAGCTTACTCTGGGAAAAAAATAGATGACCGATAAGGAAAAATTCAATTCTTTTATTATCTCTGGGGGGAAAGGGGCCTTTTTTCTGCTGCAGTGGGAGATGAGAGTGCACGGCTGTATATTGAGAAATATTTTAAAGAAAATGGAAGTTATTTTCACTTTTATTATGTTAAAAAAGACTTCATTTCTCATTAGCCTTTGGATTAAGCTAGTAAAAGCAGAAGGTACACAATGAATGTATTATTTTTTTGTAATCATATAGACATGGACTGTAAATAAATAGACCCAGTATTCCAACAGAATATCATTTTATGATTTGCTCCATAATACAACTGATTTATATTTGTATTTGGTGCATAGTTTCATTTATATGACAAAAACATAGCAAGTCAATATGCCTGATTTTTTTTTCAGATGTTGCCCCAAAGATAGTTTAGAATATAGCATGTTGATAGGGGAGAATACCAGGCATCGAATGGCTATGTGCGTGTGGATCCAGTACAAAAAGCAGAAAAACAGTTTTCAGCAGTCCTAAGTACAGCTGCAGTCTTTGCGTTTTCATTAGATACTGCGCTCATTGCTGCGGCATCCTGCATTGTTGCTTGTGGTTGTTTCATTTTGCAATACTTTGCAAGATAGGGAGGGGAAAAAAGCAAACAGAACATGACCGATTTACCAGCAGTAGCCTTCTAGGAAGCGTTCTCAGAAACCTCTCCTGTTTATATGTTGTTTGTTATAAGCTACACTATGTAAGGTCCTTATATAAAGAGAATCAGCCACAGTGGATAACACGCAGGCTTCCCCAAAACAATATTATGATAGAGGATTGTGCACTGTGTTTACCCTAAGGCTTCTTTGGCTTATCGCTCAGCAAACTCCTGTCCACGCGGGGCTGTGCTGATCCACTCGTTTACTCGGTGTGTGACAACATGTGCCTGCCTACTGAGAGGCCACATAGACATCACGGAATATCTGAACGGGATCCCTTACTCCTGTCCATTTTCCGTCACGTTGCGGTCCTGACAGTAAAGAGTCAGTTGTACATGGCAGAGTGCAGAACAGGCCGGCTCTCTGCATTCTTTGTCTCAACTATGGATGTTCTGCCCTATGGCCACTCCCCTTCTGGAGCATTCATAATGAGACAGCAATTCACAACACATTTAGCTTCAACAATGCCGGAGCGATATTGTCAGATGTTTTAAGCACACAGGGCTGAACATTTATTCAATAATTGGGCCATCTGCGGAGACAGCAACAGTCATTCACTGTGGTTTACTGTAGACGCCATCTTTCAGTCGCTACCTCTGAACTGCATCTGCTTGCCACAACCGCAGCTATCAACGTGAATTTTCCTCAGAACAAGTGATGTAGCTGACGTTCATTACTGTCACCACCACCACTGGCCTACAAAATCCTTTCCATGATCCTTGGCCAAAGCAAAGGATCAGAGGAAGGATTGTTTTGCAGTAAACGTGTCAAAAGCAGGGCGGACCCAGCTACAAAGAGTGGGGGGGTGAGTCCACTGTTGTCAAAGCTCTTTCATGGGGGGTAGAGAGAGGGAGATTGGAGAGGAGAGGACATGGTGCCCATGTTAGAAGAGAGGACCTCCCTTTCACCTCTCACTTTTGGGATGATCATGAACTTGCTGTGTCATATTAGACAAGGCCTTGACCGTACAACTCTTGTGTGGACCCGTTCTTTGAAAGCATGATTCCTCTGACAGCACCAGCGATAAGGAGTGCAGTCTACGCCGGGTAGGGGGGGTTGATGAGATGTTTAAATATTGAAATGGAATGGTGTCTGTTTTGCATAATGAGCAGAATGAGCATGGTTTGGGGAAATGGACTGCCAACATGACTGTGGCCAAATTCTCTGGTTCATATAACAGTCAGTGCCATTATATGTGCTGGGGGATTTGTCCAATCTTGTTAAATGCACACCAGTGTGTTTCTATTTTTGGCAATCGCCAAACCACAGGTTGTACGGCTGCACTGACTAAAGTTGCAGTTCACCAGTAGCCTATCCGCGATGCATATGTCTGGCTGTGCGGTCAACAGAAAAGCAGTCCTTTTCAAGACATTATTGAATATAGTGGCCCCATTTTGGGGCCTGAGTTTATTTCCACTTTCAGACTGTTGTACACGATGCCAAAAATAGCATGATTGATGCTGGCTAGTTCAGCACTTCTGCTGTTAGTGCGGTCAGTAACATGTGATCGTGTGTAGCTGGTACAAAGTCAACATTATTATACCAAATACAAAAAAACTGCATTACTTTAATCAACTCCAGTTTCCCCAGCAGGTAACCCGTGTCACTCTGTGGTAAGGTAGAGAAAAAGAGACACTTAGCACTTATATGAACGGGAGAGATGGTTTGGCAGAAATCTGCTGAATTGCCTTGACCACTGAAAGATCCTCACAGCAGGGACTGGAGCCGCCAGCTGTTTCTAACTACAGTGTGGAACACGTTTCTTTTTACCATCGAGCCCCAGAGCTTACGAACTGCCTCATCTGGTTCTGAGAAAAGGCAATTGTATATTTTCCCTGTCTTGGAAATGGAAAGACGGTTTTATGTGGTGGTCTGAATTCTCACTTTCCGTGTAATCTAGTGAAGTATCTGTCGATTCTGGGAAAAAAGAGAGTGCTCAGAACCATTTGCATGGGGTGGAAATGGATGTAATAACAGACATGCTGAGCACACACTAATGTCACAGTAAAGACTTTCTTTTTTCACTTTGCACAGTGAACATCAGGTGCTTTGAAGTTTTTTTGCAAGAATGCATGCAATTTTTCTCTGTTAAAAAGATTTTTCAAACTCTTCATAGGAGTGAGTGCTGAAAATGAGGAATCCTAATGTTGAAAGTGAAATGGCAGATCCATCAAAACTTGCCTAAAGCACAGCCATATTTTAATTGCACCGTTGCCCTTGAACAAAATAGGTATTAGAGAGAGAGAGCGGGGCTATTTCTATATAAATCAGCTGTATGGCACAGGTGGAACGCTTTTTTAAATGGGTTTTCGTATTGCAAAAAGATGTATGCTCAGCAATGCCGTTTTCAACATCAGAGGAAGAAATATGCCGTATTTTATCGGAGGGAAAAAGACTCCGAAGGGAAGTGTAGCCCGGTTCAACAAAGAAATCTATAAATAAATAAACACAATTTTTATTAGAAAACAACTTTATTTTGTGAGGGTTAACAGGTTAGTATAAATAGACAACAGTGAACTGAGGTATTGAAGGACTGAACATTAAAAACAAATCAGTATTCATTACATTTAATGAATATTCATGGCTGCTAATTTAAATTACCTTTGGCAACTGTTGTTAAGGCTAATGAATAATTTAAAGCGGCACGGCCAAAGAGATTTGAACGTCGCATTAGCCGTCTTCTCGGAATTAGCAGCAAGAGTAAACAATTAAATCTGGACAGCAGATTTTTAACTTGAAGGGAAGAGCTGGGCCTTTCACAGGCAGCATTCACTCAACTGCATTAAACGAGTGCATTAAGAGCTTAAGAACTGAATAGTTCACTGATACAGGACTAGACGCAATTGCATGTGGGTTTTGGTTCTCAGCTCCAGCGTCTCTTGGCTACTGTAGTTCCCCGTGTTCTTAAATGGAAGCCACTGTGGCTGATAGTGGTGAAGGTGATTTTTCAATCAGATACACATTAATTCCAGTCTGCGCCTGTATGTTGATGTTTGGTTTTAATATGCTTTGTCCAAGGAACAAAATTGCCTCTCCTGTATTGTGCCCACCTATAAATTACTTCTGTCAAAATAGGTGGGTTTGGTTTGCTTAGATTCATAACCCCTCCTGCATTGATGCTCCGTCCGGGTTACAGATGGGTCTCATGGGACCTGCCTGATTGGGACAGGTGGACAGTTCTGGGGACAGAGTGAGAGAGACTGTTCACTACCCTGCTGGAGTGAGAGAAGGAGCTGCTGCAAGAGAAGGAAAGAGAGAAACAGGAGAGAAGGAAGGAGCATCAGAACAATAAAAGAGAAAGAAAGAGAAAAGGGAGGGAGATAAAACAGAGAGAAAGAAAAATGAGGGAGAGAAATAGAGAAAGGAGAAAAGGGAGGGAGGGAAAGAAAGACAGACAGCAAGATAGGGAAAGAGAGAGAGAGAGTCCCACTTCCTCTACTTAAAACGTGTTTGCTGTTCCTTTGAAGGATCAACGTGGCGAGTCCTCAACACAGCAATAATTAAAGCTGCCATGACTGTGAGCCTGCAGGGATAATGTTCTATTATTATAGTCATTTGTTTCAATTAAACGCTCTGTGATTTTACAATAGCGACTGTGAACCTGTGCGAGTAAGCTATTGCTTCCCAACAAGATATCTACAGCGTGAGGGGGTGTGGAGGCTCTGGTCTGCTCAGGAATTCTCTTCTCGCCGCCAGCGAGGTTTGGCAGACGCAAAGTTCAGCGCGTTTAGCCTCTGCCCAAGATAAACTGGTGAGGAGAAGCAGCCCGCAGCGCGTTTGTAAAGAGAAGGGAACATTCTTTTTGTGCCCGTGGGACCCCCGTCAATATATACAGTGATTAATTAAAATGCTACTGGAATTCCGGAAACGTGCAACCACTACGCAGCCGTGATGTCACACCCCTCACCCACCTGGCGCGGAGCCGTGTGCCAACTCGCCACCTCCAGGCATACACAAACAGATCGGGGAAATACTCGACGCGCGTTAATGAAAGCGTGACGTGCCGTCACTCTCCGACTCGTGCCAGATCGTGGTTTCTCTGCACAGGGCGGTTCTCTCAAGGAACATACCCTGGACTGCTGTGGATTACGGCCTGAAGCCAAAAGCAAAGCTGTGAAATCACACCTCCCTCTGAGACATTAGCTGTCGCTGGCTTTGAGCTGGGAAGTGTCCGTGGCAAACAGGTGCTGATCCCAGGGAGGACCTTGATGATTTCGGTCTGCTCTGTCCATTGCATTGAACTGTTCAGTGTTCCCTATAGGGGTTCAGTGGAGGGGAGGGGGACAAATAGGGCTGTTTGCCAGGGAAAGTGCTTTGGTAGACATACAAATAAACTGCACAAAACATCTTCTTGAAGGGTAACCTTGCCATAATCGTTTCCCATTGTGTACAGTGACTTTTTTCCCCTTCATATCATTTATGAACTAAGCATTTAAAAATCTCAATTTTAAGGACCTTTTGTCTGCTGCGTATTCAGTGTGGCCAACTAAACTTTTTTCCTGGGTTTTCATATTCCTCGGGGAATATTAATCCCCATACTGCATTGCAAGCTTTCATGTGGGTTACACACAGGACAGTAATGCAGTAATGAGTGCTTCATAATTAATCACTATAGAATAATAATTGAAATAACTGGAAAATAATTGAAAACAAACACTGAGGGATGTACAGATTGGATTGCATCACTCACAGCAGTGAATTGAGACTGATCTGGAATATTGATTGTACAAACATAGCATTCAGCCCTCTGTTGTTCTTCCGGATTCTAACAGCAAGGCCCTGGGTGCGAATTTCCTTTGGTAAATGAAATGCTGCTGGCGATCCGAGCCAAGATTGAAACCGTTTCAAAGTTAAGGTCAGGAGATTCAAAAGAACAAGGGCTTTCTGAATTCTCATCTCCAGCTCACAGAACTACATATAATTGGAAGACCTTTGTCCACCTGCCCAAGATGCACAGCTACCATAACAACAACACGGTCAACTTGCATAGTGCTGTGTGTGTGTTTGTGTGTGTGTGTGTGTGTGTGTATGTGTGTGTGCATGTGTATGTGTGTGTATATGTGTGTGTGTGTATGTGTGTGTGCTCATAGATATGAACTCATGTTCCAGTTAAGTTCAATGCATTATCTGAATACAAAAACAGATTTATATGATGATATATAAGATTTCACAAATTATATTTTCCATTAAAATCTACAAATTTCTGCAAGATGGAGGGGAGAAAATGTTTAGGTTTTTTATTATTCCATTTTGGAATATGTTTGCAAATATGTACTCACTTGTTAGTTATAGTTGTATGGTAATGTGGAACAGGATATGTTTCAAAATAATCAAAGGATGGTCTGTTGTACTGTGCTTTCATGTGTCTTGATGCATAATAGAATATCTTTAGGTGGCTGTATTTATTGGAATTTATGCAAAATATCTAATGCACTTCCTTAATAAAAATTTTCATAACAATTAGCATGTAAAAGGCAGAGTAAATATAGTACTAAAATCAGTAGAGTATTCAAGGCAGTACTAGTATCTGCTGTAAGCTTTTATTTTCTTTGTTTGGAACCATTTTAAAAAGGTTTCACCTGGTAAATTAAACATTCCTGTTGGAGGGGCTAAGAAACAGACTGAAACAACATTTCTGAGGATTTGAGAACAGAAACCATACCTTTGTCACCTTTCGACCTGGGAGAGTGATGTGCCGGACAAAGCCACACAAAGCGGGTTGCCTAGACATCAGCTTCCCCCTTTCTGTGGATGACAACATCAAACAATTAGCATACTGTGCCTATGGCAACCGTCAACCATTCTAATATCCTTTCATAATGTTTGTACAGCGGTCATGTGATCTGCTTTGGCTGTTAGCCGTGGTCTGACTGCAGCCAGGGAGTGAAGGCTGAGAACAGCCAAAAAGACAGGACAAACAAACCCATTGGCTCATTAGGAGTTAAAACCTAACTTTATGCTTAAAGGTAGTAAGTGTAGCACTGTGTTTGCTATTATATTAATTCAAAGGTTTAGCATTGATAAATGTTCTGTCAGGTTATACTAAGGTCCTCTAAGCAGGGGTATGTATATTTTCAGTACTTATATACTTTTCCCTTTCACAGTTTCACATCTTTTTGGCACTGAATACTGCCAAAATACTTTTTTTTTATTTATAATGACGGTTTAAAACCTCCACCTTCACCCTTCATGAGGAAATTGTTTCACCCAAACATTTTCAAGTGTATGGTATTAAAAATGAATATAAATGTCTGTGAGATACTGTGCAAGACTGAATGCTTACAGAGGTAAAGGCTAAATCAAACAGCATAAAGTTCCTGGCTCACATTGTCGAGGAAAGAATGAATTAAGAGAGCATGACAAAATTAAAACCAATGACACACTTGGTGTTTGTTAATTTCCTAATATCCTAAAACTGCTTCAATCAGTATTTGACTCAAGGCAAAAGTGTCCAATGTAGATTCTTCAGACTACCTGGCTGCTAGTTTTCTGTTCAATCTTCTGTCTGTTTGTGTTGTTTATGGAGAGACATTGTGGGCCTAGATTAAAGGGTGAGGATTCTACCCTCAGGCTGTTGCTATGGAAATAGCCCAGGCTCTAGCAATGATAGCCCATTCATGTTTGATTAATTGGTTTTTCAATGCTTTTTGGTTTGTGAAGCCTCCACAAAAAGGGCATCTCCACACAAAATGGAAAATTAATGGAATTTTTTTTTTTTTGCTTTAGCCACTTCAACGTGTTTGGAAATTGGAGCATTGGCATTTTGAATTATTATTTAAATGTTGTGTGTCGGGGGGAGAAGGTGGGGGGCTGTTTGGATGGGTTTGGGGGTGTGCTGTGTAATTTGAAATGAGGGAGGAGGAATGCCTTTGTTCGGTCGGCCTTTTGTTGCCCTCTGCAGAAGCACGAGAGAATCTGATGCTCGATAAAACGGAGTCGGTGTAGTGGCAATGTTCGTTTTCCTCACCCGCCGTTGCATTTTATTCCAGCAGCCCACGGGGGCCAATTAAAACGGCTGCAGACGCAGGCCTGAACCACAGATGCTTTAGCGCTGTTTATTAAGATCTGATCTGCAGGGGCCTTCCAACTTTATCTTGTTAGCAGGGTGTTAATCTAATTAGTTTTTACTTATGAATGTTTCACCAGATTAACAAATACCGGGGCACAACTTTGCAATTTGTGCTGATTAGTTAGCTACTCCGCTTGACTTCTCGAAATGTTACAGTTTCTCTGAATATGAAATTCGATTTTTTTTTTTACGATTTTTTTTTCCCCAGGCATTAATATGAATGTTGCTTGGAACTGAATTCAAAGTCTGATTTCAGTCCCTTTCTGATGCAATTACAAGTATAATTCAGTTAATGTATGTTGACACAAGCACCTCTGTAACAGCGTAAAGGCCTCTAATGCCTGGCTATGGACACGTCATGACATGGCGTTGATAGTGAGTCTCAATACCTCTGCAGCGTCTGTAGCCTGGAGTTAAGGCCTCTAATTTTGTTCTTTGGTTAAAACCCCTCTACTAAATCTGTTAGAAATCTGTAAAAAATGGTGTTGGGTAAATGGTGTGATTAAGAAGTTTTCCATGAGGGGACTTCCCCACTTGTGATTATAATTAATTTCCCTCGGGGAGCAGGATAGGTTCAGTTAGAGGTTTCAGAAAGATGTTTCGAGGCAGAAACTAGGATAAAAAGTGGTTTAGTAAGGCACAATGTTCCTGAATCATTTAGGTCGAGAATTAACAGCTCTTGTGTAGTAATCTCTGGGGGGCACTGGGAATTGCTGTAATGTGTCCTGGAGTGAATAACTTGTTGTGAACCATCATAGTCACACTGTCTTCTTTCTGTAAGTGTGTGGGCAATGTATAAACAGGCACAGTGTCCCAGCTATCAGAAAAGACGTGCAAAGCTGAGAAACGTTTCACACACCATCACTACTGTTTTGAGCCCTTTGTAGATTCGGCCATTTCTGACCCCCGCTGACCCCAATGACTGATCCTGGAACAGCTGCACTGAGTGCGCCACCGACTGCCTCCATACAAAGCAAGCGATTGTTTCTCAGCTGTTCATGGCGGAGGCACCAAAAGGAGGAGCTTCGCCGACGGCACTCTATTTTAGGCCCTTGGAGACAAAGGGCCAGAAAAAAAAATCTCTTAATCCATTTCAAATAATGAACATGGTAACATGTGAGAGGCCATACTCTGACTCATCTTTCAGCGGCCTATATTAGTCGTGCGGTGGGGGGGGCAGTGGCGTCCGAGAGGTTCAGGCAGTCATAAACCTGTCGTTCACGTGTCACGGCGGACTTCTGGTGGGCGCGGTGGAATGCACAGTGTTGCTGTTGGAAGCAAGATAGGAGGGATGGCTGAGCTGGAGTTAACCCAGAGGACATGGGTAGTGCTAGGTAGTGTTTGTGTCCAGTCAGGAGAAGTGGTGTAGTATTGCCGGCTAAGTGGTGTAGCATCCCTGGCTGGTCCGTTTCCCGTCCAAAATGCTCAACAATCTCAGAGAGGGGAGGAGTAAGTGGTTGGACTTTGTCCTATGGAGACAACCCACCCCCCTTCCCCCCAGCAGAAACCCCATAGACGTCACATGGTCTGCACTAGGCAATGGGGAACGGGAAACTTAGTAAAGTTCCTCTTCTTCTCTCACCCAGATCCAGGAGATGGCTCACCCAGACGGCCCACATTATGACTCCGCCCATCAGGGCCCCCCGATAAACCGATCACCTAGGATACTGTCCCATCACATGAGCGCTCTGTCCCAGCTGCACTCTCAGGTGGGCCTGCGAAGTGCCCTTACCCACGGTTCCCCCTCACCTCCGGGAAGTAAATCAGCCACGCCCTCCCCCTCCGGCTCCGCCCAGGAAGAGGAAACTGATTCCCACTCCAAGGTACCGGTGTGGAAACGTTTTTCTTTGTTCAAAATGGGGGAGGGGTGCGCGGGGTGCGTGAGGACACATTGTGACACACCACACGCAGTGCTGTTGCATTCTGGTTGTATTGACCGTAGGCAGGGTGTAGTCATAAGGAGCTAGGCTCATAAACCAGAAGTTGCCAGTTTGATTCCCAGCTGTTGGGCAAAGCACTCAAGCCAATATTGCCTCAGTAAGTATCCAGCTGAATAAATGGATAATGTAAAAACTGTATGCTGCAGAAATTTCTCTAGATAAGAACATCTTCTGAAAGGCCCTTTAAATGGATTTTATAGAGGAGGTGATGGACAGTTTTGAAAGTTCAGCCAAAACAGAATATGAAAAAAGATGGTTTGTGAAACGTGTCGGTGTGCAGGTAGTTGTGGATTAGCTAGAGGATAATAACCTTGTGTGTTAGCCTGCTGTGAAGTCCATGGAATTAAACTGTGTTACTGTTGTGTTTCATCATCTTTCCCATATTTATTGCAAATAATAACATTCCGATTATTGTCTGGGCCGTAATGCCATTGCTTTATGCCATGTGTATTTACTGTTTATCTAAAGCCATAATTATGTACGTTAGAAAATTGCAAAATCACCAAAATTGTCATGTGATCAGAAGTCCATACATCAGATGTGATTACCTCTAGGATGAGTTCAGATCCAAATGAGACCCAAGGAGATGTGAAAAGAGTGATATTTCCCAACTACTCTTACACCTGCTGGTGTTTTTTAGCTTCTGACTTTCTATGTGCACATATTGAATCAACAGACCCAAAGCTTCCAATAAAGCAGACACCAGTTTTAAACATACATTTAGGCTAGTTACCACACACAGAAATGTATCGCAACTGAAGCCATCATTGGTATTCCTATCATCTTACAGTTATCTTATCATTGTTGTTATCAGTGTTCTTCTTAAGAATCATGAACTGTCTAAAAGTTCTAGAACCAGTCAGTAACTTAAGAACACCGGCTGCCAGTCTTCTTAAAAACCTATAGCTGCATCCTCCATACTCGTTCTATATCTCGTGGGAAACAAACGAGGCAAATTCGGACATTGCGGCGGACTGAGACGTGTCTACCATTTCAGCAGGGGAAAGAAAAAGAATACATGAGAACTGAATGACCGAATGACAGCAGTCTCCTCTCGTGTTTCGTACCAGTGGGAACACTCCCAATCAGTCACTCAAGCCCCTTCGGTCAGTATTTCATACGCAGGGAGGCGCGATGTTGATTACTTTGTGGCAACTGCGGAGATTGTGTGGCATGCGGATGCGATTTCTGGTGGCATCTGCACATCCTGTGAGCATGTTGCATAATATTGCTGGTGTGCAAATTATTCCGCCCCCAAACTCTGGCCTTGGAGGGTGTTCAGGATTGCATTTAAGTACCTGCAATGCAGTGAGATAAATTGTTTGTGCTTTTGCCGCCTCACTGCAGAGAGGCCGAACAGTGACACCTAGCGGCTTCCTTTGGAAAATACATGGGTTACTGAAAGGCTTGATTGGTTGTTTGCTTGTTTTTGCCTCATTAGCATTACACATTGAATGATAAATAGTTTTTGCACATCAAATTCTCTGTATCTCAGCACTCATTTAATTAATTTGATGGATTTTTTTTGTTTGTTTCACTGAATTAGATTTTTTTTCCAGAAGTCTCTCTCTCTCTCAATGGTTACATCAAATGAGCACTTTTCCTGTGTATTTTACTGGCTTATTTCTTCCAAGCAAGTTCAAAATCAAATTACTGGGAAGCTCTTTGACTGGGAAGAGCAGCATTTTCCCCTGTTAAGGAGCAGCCCAATGGACTGACTGTCATAATGAACAGAAGTCCAGGACTCCAGGAGCAAAGTGCAGCCCATTCAGAACCACTACACTACCACTACTCAGACTGCATCCCCTGAAGACCAACTAGCCCCTCACAGCAAAAAATCATCAGAAATCCAACACATCCAACCACATACCTTTTATCGTGAGGGGGGTGGCATAATGCATGGCCAGGTGATATCAATCTGATTCGTTTGTATATCATATTTTTGAGGTGTATATTATTAATGTTTGGAATTGAGTACATTTTTTACTTTAAGTCAGGCACTCCCGCTGATTTAGATTGATTGAAGACAATCACTGAGTACAAAGACTGCCTTCATCAAGTTATGATTATATAAGAATTCAATAGTATCATGTCACAGATTACATGATCTTTGATTAATTGCACAACAGTGTCAGTCAATTAAAGGAAACGACCTGAATTCAGACTCTGGCCAGGCATCACCCTGGCAACCTTAATAGTGGCTATTGTCCTTTATTGCTGGTGCTGGTAATAACCATACGGGTTAGTATGCTTATGTATGTCAGCCTTGACATAGTGTCCTCTGCAGAAATGGTTCCTCTCTGCCATTTTAGTCTGATGGATGAGTCATTCTGTCCTCGCATTATCGATTGCAGAACAGAATTTGCTGCTATACTGGTGCACAGAATGAAAGACCTGAACCAGAATGAAAGACCTGAAGCCATACGTTGAAAAGATTTCCATTTGAATTTGTGCAAGAAATCCACAGCGCTTCAACGAGTAGGCCAGTACACTCTGCATTTTGTGTGGACGTGTCCAGTGTTTGGGTGTATCTGGTTGTTGTGGTACCATTTGTTCTATGTCTTTAACCACTAATGTAACAGGTAAAAAAAAAAAAAACTATACACCTCAGATGGCTAAACAGCCAAACTGCTTGTTTCAGCTTGTACTATGAATGAGTAAGTAGTACCATGTACTAAACAGATCAAGTGATGTGCTGCCTGATTTGAATGTGGACCAATCAAGCGATGTGCTGCCTGATTTGAATGTGGACCTAAGAAAAGGCATTCTAGCTATGAGACAAAGGGCTGTAAAAAAATGGGCATATAGTCTCATTCAGCTGATAAATATAATAAATTTATGTTTCTCAGTCATGTTCATTAAAATGCAACGCCAGGAAAATGACACATTGTTTTGTTTTAATGATGGGAGTGGTGCAACGGGAACACTGTATAAAACCAGAGGCCTCCTCCCCGCATTTCTGCAGATCCATCAACATCTGTATGCTAGCAGACAGTGCTACACTGAGAATAGCACATTCTCTGAAAATGGGGTTTTCTTCTCCTGACAGACATCATGTTGTGATATGCGTTGCGGAGTATAAATATAAATGATTATTCCTCGAGATTATTCTGCCTTTCTGTACTGCATGTCACTCCATTAGCCCCCTTCCAATTTATTCAGCTTTCACATCAAAGCAAGAATGAACAGATGTCATTTCAAACACTTTTTGCCTCATTGCATAAAAAGAGGGAGATGATTATTTTTTAATGAAACCACACACTCCAAAAAAAAAAAAAAAAAAAGCTATATTGTAACCATGGAGTGAAATGTGAGACAGGGAAATAGCAAGGCTTCTCCATCACTAGGAAAGAGTATTTCATTATTTTTATTTTTATATATATGTATTTTATATTGCATCCGAAACGATGTGCAAGTGAATTTCTGCTGGTATTTTTTTTCTATACTGAAAGCAAACATGATATCGGCCCTGGGTTTTGATGAAGCATTCCCAACTTTCTTGCTATTCTCTGTGTGCTTCCAGCTGTGCAGGAATTGTTGGTTTATTCAAAATGTCATTGTCTTCTTAGTTTCCTTATGTTACTCTTTGTAATAAATGGAAGGACATAAACGATAAACTACAGTTTATACATAAAATGAATAAAGCTGGAACACTTTTGCATTTTATATCCTCAGAGAATGTTAGAACTGAAGACCCTCAGAAAAAAAAAAAATCAGTATAACCATCTTATTTTTCTGTGTTGTTTTAAGGTTTAAAGGCTGACAAGGAGTAAAACTGTCAGATTATGGAAGTATTCAGTCAGGGTGTTGGCCAGGGCTGGCATTATGGGGATGCTTAGGGGTACCCCCAGAGGGACCTCAGTGCACCCCGTGGATTGCAAGTGCACCCCTCTGTATTTTCTCCGGGTGCTGAGCCTGGTGTCAGCTTGTGCTCTTTTACAGAGGATTTGATGAGACATTTTAGCAGGTATATGCTAGAGGAAGTGATTTTCTATTGAATGGTAAAAAGATCTGACCAAGAAAAGATTCGTTCCTAATCACATTAAGTTGTTTAATTCCACGAACACATGAAAGAAGCAAAGAAGTGACTGTAATGCAAACGAAAAAATACGTATGCCGTGTATCATAGTTTCGGATAAGTACCAATACAATGCATGGAGTCAGATCTGTCCCCTTACAAAATCACTTTTTCGTGTGTATGCTTTAGAATGCAGTGCTGTGGAAGGTACTACCAAAAGTGAAACAAACTGGTACTACTGTAATGTGTCTCAAAATTAACCTGGTCAGGGAACTAAAATCTTTTATATGTGAGTAACGGCATGCGGTCAGTCAGATATTTAAACCCACATAATATTCCGTTTAAGCCTCTCGATGATAGGTCTCAGGTAATTTGCTATAGGTAACGTGGATTTGGTGGACACCTTTGCTCACTGAAGGCGTTGCAGATGTCGTTAATGAACGAATGGATTGTTGGAACCCGTAGTTCCGTCGGAGTTTCAGAAGCTCTGATTGGTTTTAACTCTCGTCCATCAGCATTGGTGCAACCCTCTAATTTTCGTAGCCTACTCATGGATGTAAACATTCAAAATCCTGACACTGAATGCAGCGGGATTTGCACGGACATATTTTAAGAGCGATCTCATTGCTGTTGCCCTGATTCATTACGATGGGATGCATGTACTCTTTTAAATCCTACTTCTAAGAAATGCAATTTTCTAGAGATGTCAACCCTAAATTGCATATCGAAAGTCTGGCACGTGGATACTAAATAAGCAATAGAATGTGCTTATCTGGAAGCCAGTCCTTGGTTTTTTCATTCGCTTTTGACACTGAACTGGAAAGATTTCTTTTGTATATAACCTGAAGAGTGATATATGCTATTTATCAGCAGGGAGGTTTGTACTGGGAAAGACTCACAGGAGGTCTTGATTATATGCTCTGACCAAACCCGGTAAATAATATATTATTCTTTTTATATTACTTTAAATGGCTTGGCTAAGGAGTTCAGTGCTTTGCATTATTTTCATGTATGGGAACTTGAAATCAGGCAATTTAGGTTGCTGGCAGGAGTATTAGTGATTTCTATGCCATTCCTTATGGGTGACTTAACCCTTCCAGATGTTGGAAATCTCAGACACTGTTTAGACTTAGGTGGATGTGGCCAAAATGTAGTGTTTTACATTCTCCACTGAGTAATCTTGTTGATGTTATGTACTTCTGGCACACTAAATGTTACCTTTTTTGTTGATTTTCCACCTTGGTAAGGTAGCACGATAATACAATGCACTTTCACAAGACACAGTTGTGGAAAGACATCCTCTAGGTATATCACAGGTTAACATTGCAAAGATTTTATTTAAAACAACTGCCAAATAATTAGGCTAGGTCTTTGCCCACTTCAGCCTTGGAACAAGCAAGAATGGAAAATTCCACCTGCACACAGACCCAATCAAATTACAGCATTCTCAGAATTCCGCCTGTTCACATACTCAGAAAAAATGCTATATTCACTTCCTCTTAAAAAATGCACCAGGTATGTTTTGATGTTTCAGTGTTTAAAGGGGAAGCAGGTTTTTTTAGTTGACCACAGATGAGATTAACTCATGCAGTGCTGATTCAAACATAATAAACTGCATCGAATTTCCTCCTCCTCACATTGGTTGTGTTTTTATACCTACCTGACAAGAAAGTATGCAATTTCCATAAAGAAGTGCAATCAGGAATCACAGACCCTCACCCATTTAATTCAACCACATCCACTATCTATAGAGCAGCGTTGCTGCCATTTGATTACATTAAACAATACTCATCATTGAAGTACAGCTTTACTGATTATATTTCATGCTGAGTCATTCAAAACAATATCATATGTATAAAAAATGATTTATTGATGGATGGTAAGTATGGGAACCTCATCTTGATGAAAATGTATGTGCATATAGAATGTAAATAAAGGACTGAAAATGTTGACTCTCTCTAAATGCCTATATTATAAAATTTAATGCTGTCTCTTTATGGTGAAAAGGTCATGCGGCAAACATATTAATATTCACGTGAGCTGTGCTCTGAGATATTGAGAGGAGCAGTTGACCATTTCCACAGAAATGAAAATGTCACTTTGCTGCTGCATATCGATCAATGTGCATCATGGGTAATTCAGATATAGTTATTATTGTATATATTTACATCCAGTATGAGAAAGCTCCCAGAATGCTGACCCTCGAATGGGGTGTAACTGAAAAACGTTGGCACAGGATTGAACCATTTACATTAAAGAAAATCCAGCTGCTGACAAATCAAAGATACTATCATGGGAGATGTAACTAAGAGAGTTAATAAACTTCAGACTACAAGGGACTTCTGTAATGATGCAAATGTCTGATTATTTCATGTTAACATTCTGTTGAACCACCAACCACTAAAGTAATTAAAACAGAATCATACTGTGAGGAATGTACAGGACATGCACATTGCAGCATTTATGTTTGTCAGCTGTTTGTTTACCCCTCTCTTGATGACATCACTTCCAGTTCAGCCAAAAAGGCCTGTTATCCCCGCATTTCCTGAGTACCCCCTGTGATGTTTCAAAGAGCGTTTTTGCAGTCCGGTCTCCCCCCCTTCTGTTTCTTGCTAGAGTAGTGATGTCCCCTGAGGTAGCTGTCTGTCAGCTTTTATTCGCTCCTGTCCTGATGCCTCCAAACTGATTTTTGTCTGTCAGGTTGTGCTTGTTGATTCACGGTAAGCCTCGATCTGTTCGGCACACTGCGTTTTGATTTGGTGTAGGTGGCGCTTACGTGTTCAGGTTTAAACTTTCATTTTGATTACAAGCTCAACACACGAGAGAAGTGTAGCAGATGAGAGGCCACTATTCAACCTCTCTGTAATACTCTTAGTTCTTAACTTTGAGCAGTGAAACAAGTTGTGTTTAATTATTTTTATTATGTGCACAGCATTTTTAGTTTGGAAGCCCTAGAAGTTCATAAGAAATAATGCATAAGTAATAAAAAAGATTCTAAGCCATATTTAGTTTCTTTCTGCAAAGTTAAGTATAAAGCGTATTGTGATTATATTCAGTTGTGCCCCTCTGGTTTTTGACAGTGCATGATGTCAGCCGATTCCACAGGTCAGGCTTGTGAGAGGTCTCTGGTGTTCACATCCGTTTTTCTGTCTGTCTGTGTGCTCCCCAGATTGCGGGGGAGAAGCGGCCCTCATCGGAGATGATGAAGAAGCCCAAGCCCCAGAAGAAGAAGAAGAAAAAGGACCCCAACGAGCCCCAGAAGCCTGTCTCCGCCTATGCGCTCTTCTTCAGGGACACCCAGGCCGCCATCAAGGGCCAGAACCCCAATGCCACCTTCGGGGACGTCTCCAAGATCGTGGCTTCCATGTGGGACAGCCTCGGGGAGGAACAGAAGCAGGTGAGCGTGTGCTTTGTGTTACCTCAGACATCCTAATCAGCATTGTCACTCAGGACGAGGTCGTTTGTCCTGTGGGATCATGGGAGTTTGTGTGAGCTGTCTTTTCCTTGTTTTTATTAAATGCCATTAACACGCTGTTTTGTGAGAGAAGCTTTCAGTTCATCAGATGAACAGCGGAGAAAGAGAAGGTGAACAATCTTAGTTAATTACATGACTTGGTAATGTGCTTAATTTGATTTAGCAGGGATGTTGCTAACCCTTCATCCTTACATGCAAAGTTTAAAGGGTGGCGAGGGTCGTTCACTGAAAAATTATCAGTAGTTAACCATTTAGTATCATTTATGACATAAACCTAGGTCTGATTTCTAATTAATTTGGTATGATTAAACAAATCTGGGAAAGGTGAGTGAGCAATTGAAAGTGACCCCTGGTTGAAATGTGTGGTTGGACCAAGCACACACTACTATGGCTTTCACAAAGCTGATTTATTGAATCATGGAGCATTCAACCAAATGCCTTTGGAGCCTCTTAAGATAGGTACAGTTTGCTGAAGACATTGTAATTGTGCACATTTGCAGAAAATGCTTGAAACTGGTTTCATATTATACAGCTGAAGTTTAGAATATATACTGTATTAGTCAGGTTTTTGAGGACTTTGAGTTTAATTGCTGTCAGTGTGTTCTGAAAAACATTCTGTCCTATGAGCCCAATATCTTAGATACATTTATAAAAGTAATACAAAAGGTTGAACAATCTGCAGTATGCTTTGTACGCAAACAGCAGTTATTTAATTATATATGGATGGCAACTAAATACAACAGGCACAGAGAACAGTTTGCATTCTTCCATAGGTAGTGTAACCATCTTCCCTAATATGCATTCATTTTCTCCATGTTATCCATCCATTTTGTTCTACCTGCAGCAAAGGGTTAATACATATATATGTATATATATAACATGTATTTCCCTCTGAGACTGGTCTTTCAGGGCACCATACCGAAGCCAAATCAAGTCTGCCTTAATGAAGAAACACATTTTTTAAGATCCATCGATTGGATTATTTTGAAAGAAACGGAAGTCCCTGGGCTCTCATTAAACTGAGTTTGATTGTACATTTCTTAATCCAAGCCCAAAAAAGCAACAGCTAATGGTGACATAGACTATTAGTTGAATTAAACAAGTTTCATAGAAGACAGACAGATAGTACTACAGTGTCAAATATATATTTGTCCTTTCGGTTTTTGTTATTCTGAGTAACCTGGTTTCTTGCAAAATAACAGAACCTTTGAGATACAAACTCTTAAGTTTGTATGTCATACTGCAAAGCTATGAACATGACAAAACGCATTGCAGGTGGATGGAATATGGGCTCTTGACTCCTTAACAAGGTGTGGCCAAGTTTATCTTCCTCTAGCGAGCTTTTCTGAACCCTCTTTACAGCGAATATTTGGAAGGGGGTGGGGTGGGGGGAGCTGTGTGTTCTTGCCTGAGTGGAGCGTTCTTGCCCACCCTGTTCGTCTATTCACAATGAATCTTCATTGTGCTCCTGACACCCTTGAATGTGAATACCTCATTTCCTGACGTTTTATTTATATCTGTTGCCTGGTGATTTGATCATGCAGAGAATACGAGATTAGCAATCGCCTCGTCCTTCAATTGGCCTCAAGGACACCTGTTCAAGGAATACTCCTGGCTGTTTTTTTTTTTTTTTCACCCGTCATCACTCCTTCTCTGCTGGTGATCCCTGCAAAGATCTAAAAAAAGATACAAAACAACATCTCTTTTCGGGTGCATTTGCTCCCAAGAGACAAAAAATTTTGCCCTTCATAATGGACATTCTGGTAAAGATGATGTAATTATCACAACGAACTTAATTTGCTACACCTTTTTACAAGAATAAATCTTTAAACACTGCACCTTAACACCACACTTCGATGTCCCTTAATACACTCAGCAGTGTCTTGAGTTAAGTGGTATTGACATTTGCAAATGCCAGTTATTAAGTCAAGGGGAGATTAAAGAATATGAGGTTGCTGCTCCTATTTGACAGGAAGGGGAATAACAATATCTGTCTGTTTTGTTTTTTTTTTTTTTTTTTTATCTGGGTTGCCATAATGTTGACTGTTGGGTGGCTAGCAGGAGCACGAGGTGATTCGCACAGCAGTTGCAATCCCATATGCTGTGAACATGTCAGAGAGGGAGGAAGCTATTATTAGACTGGGTGGTCCACCTTCTAGGGTCGGACTGCATGTGTAATGCCTCCGCCAACCCGGGCCCCCTTTATAAGATGAACTGTAGATTATAAGGCCTTGCCCCAATTAGTCGTATTTATCTGTCGGCTCTAAGGTCATCCTGTAGGTGATGCAGCCGAGGGCAGACCATGTACCTATCAGTGCACTAATTGGTGCTTGTTTCTTTATTTTGTGAATACATTACCATACATTACACACATTCAGTAGATGCAAATTGGCTCAAGGTCTTATTTTAGGTTGAGAGTTCATAGCATTTGTGCTGTGCTTTTACTTACACACTGTACAAACTTAAAAGGGAACTCGGCCGAAAATCTCTTCTTTTGTGTTTTCCTTGCTGTATATGCAACATCGGGGTTCTCATTTGTCTGGTGAGCAAGCGCATTAGACTCCAGGCTGCGACAATTGGTTTTTCAAGGACTTTCAGGCCTGACAAAAGCTGACAGGTTAAAAAATGCCCATATTTGCGTAAACAATGCAGGGTTAGGGCCAGCAGATCTGAGCTAGGTAAATGAGCAGCTTTTGAGCAAATGTTCAGCTGCCAGCATCCATGCCAGGAACAATTTTGGCACAGAGTCACAAAAGATGGTGTCACAACACCGCCTGCCTTGGGGCCAGTGTCAGGTGGTTGACTGATGTTGTCAGTTTTTAACATTTCATTTGGTTATGTGGGGAAATATGGCAAGAATGTTCATTTTAGCAATGTGATTTAATACTCCGGTGAAGGTCAGCCCTTCATTTCCCTACAGCATTGGTGTCTATATCTAGTATTTCTGATTTAAAGCACAGTATATAACAAGCATGCATTTGGTTTAGACAATGCATGAGAACATCCCTTTTAAACAGTCTTTAACTTGAGACACAGCTTACCTTCAGCTGTGATGACAACTGCAATATTTGTAGATCAAGTCTTCCAGTCAGTCTTATGACCCTCCACTTTGTGGTTAATTTGACTTATATTTAAGCATAAGTTTTATTTGTTGTTTTTTTTAATAGCATTATGAGCTTAACAAAATAAACAAATGTAATTTAAATCATTTAACTAGTAAGTCAAAGTAAAAGAGAAAGTGCATTGGGAGCTGTATTCACTGCAAGCTTCAATCCTTACAGGGAAATCACCATGGGTGTTTGGCTGTTCTGTTTCAAACAGAAGAATAAACTGCTAAATATTGTGATAACTGTGTGCAATAATAGATAAGCAATAACAATCTCAATCTGCCGTACTCTAGCTCAGTCCTGACACATCATATGAAATTAAATACAAGTCTGAGTATGATAGATGAAATGGCTACTGCAAATATCTAAATACTTGATGAAAATTACTTTTCCATCTGATGGCGTTTAGCTGATGACATTTAAAAATCGAAATGAAAATGCTGAAATGCCTCGATGGATGGTCTGGCATTGCCCGGCAGCCAAGCAGTGTTAGGAATGGATGGGCTGCCAGCTTCCCTCTAACTGTTCTTGCTCTCTGCAGAGCTCCTGTCTTTATTTTGCCGTTTTGCACCAATGATAAAATCATTTACCGCTGCAATTTAATAACTGAATGCCTTCCCTGTGTTGAGCTTTGAGGCTTAAATGGGTCTCAGGCTCCCCATTACTCTTCTAATTATCAATTACACAGCATTATTAGAAGTATGCCTTTTTCTTTACGGTGTCTAACCACAATTCATTTATAGGTATTTCCTAGAAGCTTAATACTCATGTTTCCCCCTTTTAATTCTGTTATCTGTCTAGAGTACCCTGACGCTAAAATAAAGGTGAGCATGGACCACAAAAGAAAAAACGATCCGCCAACTCATACGCAGCTGGAAATTACCACGCATATAATGTCTGTAGGCTTCCCATTCATGAAGCATAAAGGACACTCGTTTCAAATTTCCTCGCTGTCAGTATTTTTCCCTTTTCTGTGTGTTTGTTTGTATTAAAGGTGCTTATTTGCAGAAAAACAAATGTGATTCTTACGTATCGTATTTATTTTAATCACGTTGCAATTAATGTTTCGCTTATTAAAATTGTTTTGCCAAGGGGCAAAGTCTACAATTATCATAATTTTCCACCGGGGATGATGCCGTTAGCTACAGGGCCCAGCCATTTTTTTCAGAAGGCACAGCCATTTTTTTCCTCTTTCTCAAAGAGAGGCTGGGGCTCTTTCCTTCAAATGGATGGGAATGGGATTGATTTGCAGGTGCAGTGGAGGATAGGCAATTGAGATGAGGGAGCGTCTGCTAGGTAATGACGAGGGAATCGTGCTGAGACGGGTTGTAAGCGAATCTGCCATTAACTCCTTCCTGTCCAAGGGCTTCCAACACTGGCTGGCTCATCTCAGGGACAGGATTCACAGTGTCATGAATCCGCCACACCAGCTAAAATCTAGTACTTTCTTGCATGTAACATCTTTGTTATGTGACTGAACTGAAGGGGACAAGGCAACTGTCAGGCCCTGATTAAGTGCAGCGTGCTTTATCTTCAACTTTGAGCAGTGAACTGAGGCCATGTTTAATACCTTCAGCAATATCTGGCATCATAAGTTCAGGGTTGATTGACATTAACAAAAAATGGAATGTAATCATGGATAAAGAATGTCATCATGGATAGAATGAATCTGTGCTTCAGTGTAATTTCAACCCCCTCCCCCATGGCAATACTTCAACCATTATATTCTCCTTTCCATATTGTCAACTGCAATTACAAACAAGAACTGCAAAAAGTGTGCACAAAATTACTGACATGCGAGGACTGATGAAATGTGTTTGAAAAGGTCAGAACTAATATATTTGGAGAGCTCATCATTTGTTTGCTGTATTATTTTATGGCTATACTCTAAAGTATAAAAGGTTTATGACATTCCAATTTTACTGTAATCTAATAGCAACAATCATTATTCTCTCTGATAACAAGTATCGGGTTGTTTTCACACTGGGCATTTCTTGTTGGTCACGAGACATTACAGTGTTTATGAGGATCTCCTGAGGATCACACAGTATTAGAAGCCTGCAGAGTTGTTTTAATGTGTAGCTTTATACCACATACATTCCAGGAGCCATCTGTTGACATTGATTTCGCATTAGATTTTCATTAGCTAGAGCTTCATATGCCACTCACTTACTGGTACCTCTTACACTCTGAACATCACTTTGGAACCACAGACACTGTCAAAGAGACAATGTATTTTCCCCCTCTATCGTAAGAGATGACCCTGCTACTCTCTGCTCCGGTATCTTTTCCATACATGTCCCTTTTAAATGAACTATAAATACCTGAGAGCAAGGGAGACAGCAAAACTCTGCCATAGAAGATTTTTTCCAAAGCGCATTTAACCCCAAGATGAATGTGTTGGTCGTGAGAAAATATCTTTCCCACGCCTTGCAGGGGAAGCCGGCTCAAAATGAGCTGCTAGGACACTTACACTGAGACTCTTTTGATCCAAAATATGTGACTTCATTGATCACATTAGTTAATCTTGGCTTGCAAGTTTTTAAACATTCTTTATTTTGGTTTCCCATAGATGATAGAGGTTAAGAAGCAGACTTTGTATTTTTATTGGCGAATTAGCGCTTTCCAAAATGCATAATACATATAAAATGCATATAAAATATTCTCTTCTATTCTATTTCCATTGCCTCAGGGCAGAAATCTTTTATCAAAATGGACGCATTTCCTCTTCTGTCTGAATAATCTGTTTTCACTCATTACTGCTTGATATTTACTTGACACTCAAATCTTTTTATAACCCCAGCATTTACAGATGTCTCACTTAATGTATTTTTCATCTGAGCTATTTTGAGGAGCATTGTTCATTTTTGCTTCTTCTTTTTCATGTTTTGCGTGTTTCAATTATCATGTTTTTCACTATAGCCTATTGTACACTCTTCAGGTTTATATGTGAACATGTGCAACTATAATGACATGTCAATTAAGCTGGCAAATGAACAGGTGGTGGAGTTTAATATACCTTTGCTACAGCTCAAGTTGTCAACTTTAAATAGACGTTTATAGCGTTTTCTGTTTACTGTTTTAGACGGTGAATGATTAAGATGAATTCCATTTTTTTCACGTCCCCTCTTAATAGCATCTGAGAGGTCTCTGTATTTTTTTCCGATGCCTCAAATTCCCCAGGGATCTGGGGAATTCTATCCTTTCGTTCCACAGAGCAACAGTGTCTTGCTGCTGCTTAAGGCACACCCGCCAGGGCGTATATTTTTTGTGGGCTTAATTAATTGCCAAGTAGAAATGCACGGCTCTGTTCTTTAAATGGTTCACAGGCAACCACGCTCTCTCTCGCTTTCACTCTCTCTCTGTCTCTCTCTCCCTCTCTCTCTCTCACACACACACACACACACACACACACACACACACACACACCTCGGCTGTTTCTAGCACTTGAGAGAAAGGTCAGCAGTTGAAATCGGACCTCTTTTTTCCCCGGCATGATCATACCTCAGACGCAGGTCTCTCCGGCTGGGCGAGGCACCGTGGCCTCAACCAAAGACACCTGCTGCATCTGGGCGCCGCTCCATCATTGTTCTCAGGCCCCGGTAATTGCTCAGCCTCCGTCGACGGGGTTCGGAGTTATTGTCTCCTTTAATTAACTGGTTATCAAACAAGAATGTTCCATTAAGGTACAATTACCATCTAATTCTGCCAGGACGCCCTGATGTCAGGATTACGACCACAACATATGCTCTGCGCAGCTTAGTTATTTTTAATACGCCCCGACCCACAGCCTCCGACGGCTCAGATCGCTAATGAATCCACTCACTTTTGAATAATTACAAATCCTAAAGCATGGTAATTTATTTTATATTTTTTTTTAAATGTCTGTCGTCGCACGAATCGTTGGCTGAGTTAAATGAATTTGAAATTAATACTGCTGGGAGTACTTTTGGAGTTCATTATTTTAAAAAAGCACTGCGGCTTTTATCAATATTTAAGTGGAAATGGCTGAGGTCTGGAATTTTTATTTAAAAATGTGACTTGTGTTTCTTTATGTCAGAACCAGAGCAATAAAATGAATAAGAAAGCCATGGTAGAGATCAGAACAGCCGCACTGAGAAACCCCCTCCCCCAACATACACACACTTTACTTGAGACGAGTCTTTTTCACAGTGGGGGTTACTTTATCCAAATCCCATCAGTTTTGCTAACAAAGGCTCAGTCGTACAGATGTGGCCTGCCTTCAACTCTGCAGAAAAGCAGTGATATAAAAAAAGTTTAAATTAATTTGGGGGCTCATTTTTTGTAGCGCTTAATAAGTCCCCAGGAGAGTGAAGAGAAACGGAGCATATTTTTTTTCTTTCATTTTAATGACAAGTTTGGTAGTTGGACTCCCTTTGAAAGTGAAAGGAATTGTTTGAGCCAAGAAAAAGAGTGGTAAATAACACTGACGGATACTGCTGCGTTCATTTAAACTGAGATTATGTTTCACTGTAGGTGTCAATCCAGCCAAGGTAACCAAGTTACGGCCGCTTGTTTTGTGACAGAGCCAATAGGATATGCTGCATATCAGCCGCGATGTGTTTAGGCACGGATGGAAAGCACTAAGCATGTGGCAAAAGAATGGGGGCTTGTGAGTGTTTAATTTTTGCATCTCAGAAGACCGTGCCAGTGCATTCTGGGAAACGAAACTGTACAGTTTACATTTTACATTTTAACTGCCCTCCAACCCATTCCTCCACCCCCCACGAGAGTACACTGTTCACTTTTTTTGTAATCATGGTCAAACGGAATAAGGTGAGATGGGATGCCCCTCTCTGGGGACAGAGTGTGCACTGGCATCCAGGTTAATGGGGAGTGGTCTGGGATCTAACTGCGTGTGCCTGGGTCCTCCCGCCCTCTCTGACTGCTGCCTCCTTTGCATTTCCGCAGGCTTACAAGAGGAAGACGGAGGCTGCCAAGAAGGAGTACCTGAAAGCCCTGGCCGCGTACCGAGCGAGTCTGGTTTCCAAGGTAACGGGGGCCATGCCTTTGACGCGCAGGGGTCAGTGCAGATATGGCAGTGATAAATTGGATTGAGAATTCCTGGTAATCTCGGGGGAGGGGCGGCCCGGCGAGAGCTGTGCCGCGACGAGGCCGCACTGAATTAGGCCCAACGCCGCCCACCCCCCGCCTCCGTCAAACCTACTGCACCCCACCTCCCGCTCCCCCCATACCATACACATGTAGTCTGAGAGGGATGAGGACAGGGTACCCTCACAAAAACAGAAATTAACCTGCATAGGGGTGCTTTCACTCAGAAGCGCTTTCACAGAGTAGAGCCTTGAAGCAGGGGAGACGGGCATCCACTCACCTAGGGTGCCACGAAGCTCTGGGGCTCTGGGGCGGGTGGAGTTGTGCTGTAGCCTCTATAGCCTGTAACTACTATTTAAACTGTTTAAACTGAGTTTTTTCTAACATATTGGCTTTAAGGTAGATAGAGTAGGGTTATAGCCTTTGTAGGTAGTGTATTTAAACTGGGGTTTTTCTGACTTATTGGCTTTAAGACATGTAGAGTATAATTATAACCTTTGTAGCTGGTGTGTTTAAATGGGTATTTCTCTGACATAGGGATTTTAAGACAGGCAGAGCAACATTATAGCCTGTGTAGGTAGTGCGTTTAAACTGGGATTTCTCTGACATAGGGATTTTAAGACAGGTAGAGTAGCTTTCTAGGCTTTGTAGCTTGGTGTATCTAAATGGGGATTATACCACTGTTTTCACTTTGCATACGCATGAAGCTGGGTGTCTCTCTGTGCACAAGCTCTTGGGGGCGGGGTCAGCAGTTCAATACAAGATCCTCATTCAAGATCCTCTCTCAGTAGGATCACGCAGGGCATTTCATTGCTGATTAGTGTGCACTGTACATCAGAATAAGCACTCTGTGTTTCTTTGAAAGCTCCACAGAAGTATAGTGCAAAAAGCCGCTTGAAAGGAGGTACTTATTTCAGACGTTAAAGTATTAACGAGTAATTAACACAGCAGGCCTGTGATTTAAATATCTCCCTTTAAAGTCATATGATGTCTCAATTTATGTAGGGAGATGCAAGCAAAGGTTTGCTACATTTTATCAGAGCCAACAGCAAAACAAATTCAACCCTTTGCAAAATCAATGGAAGGTGCAATATGGTGCCATGTCCCTTATGGTGATTTATTGAAAGTGCACGTTAATGCAATCCACAAACATTGAAGTGCTGCACGAATCGCTGATGTCAGTTTTTTAACATGTTTACAAAACCTGGCTCTCACGAAAGTGTAGCAAATAGATAAATATGGAGCCTGAATCTCCTGTTTGTCATCACTTAAATCAAGAATGTTTTTGAATTTTAAAAAATGTACATTTTGAAAAGAGCAAGCTAAAGGGACGGGATTAATGAAATGAATTATGCACAATGTTCTGTAGCTTCAGAATTTTGCAGGCTGTATCCATAATCTCCTTTTGCTCTGCAATGTGTTTGCAATTTTCCCCTTTCCAAATGCAAATTGCATTACCATATAGTACTCTCTCTTTTTCCTCTCTCTCACTCTCTCTCTCCCTCTCTTATCCCCCTCCACCCCCCTTTCTGTCTCTTTCTCTCTTTACCCTCCCTCCCCTGCCCCCCCTTTCACCCCCGCTCTCCCTCTCCCCTCCCTTCTCCCCATCTCTTCTTCCATCTCATTTTCCCTCAGAAATTTACAACGCCCCAAAAACAAGAGGCGTGATTACACCCTGAATGGTTTATTCATCAGCTGGTTCCAATGGCAGTGTTTATTAACAACCGATCTCATCTGTCATTTTACCTAATTAAATATTCTGTCAAATCTATAATACGGATTTGAGCGATGTCAGGCAAAGTGGCAGCCATTCGAAGTTTTGTGTGGAAATAGACAAAAATAACCACAACCCTGGTACCATTCCAGGGAACTAGCCTATCAAATCTGAATTTTGGAATTTGGAGTAACCCAGCTCACCGGTCTTGGTTCAGATAGAGCACCTGCCTGAAAGCATGTATTTGCGACATGGGATTTCAGGCCATTAAAGACCACCCTCGGTTCCTGTGTCCCAGGTTTTCGCAGGCATGGCGCACTCTTGCATTTCACGTGCGCCAAACATGCATGAATATAGCTTGATTAGTGCACGTGATCCAAATATTGCTTTGAAAGAAATATGCTGGGGTGAAATCAGCTCCACTTTAGGGAGGGAGAGAACATTTAAACCTACCCAATCAAATTTTGCGCTGGTTTCCGCCTTATGTCACCCTCGCGCTGATTTAGATATATGGCGCTCCGAGTGTTCATTGCTGCTCCTGAGCCATCTCCTCTGCAGCCCGAAACGGAGGGGGGAAATGCTAAAATCGTATTGTTTATGCTGCCAGGTTACATTAATGCCAGGGAAATGTACTGTCCAGGCGATTTCTTTTGTCACCCAATTTGTCCTCATCCCGTGCAGTCTCATTTTCCCCCCTGAAACGGCAAATATGCCTGGCGATTTCCATCCCTCCACGGCGGTATCTATTGATCATGTGCGGTGGCTCTGCCGCGGCTCGCGCCAATGTGCTCCATTATCGAATAAGCAACACTGACAGATGGTGTTAACCGTCCCGACAGCTCAGGGGAGCGGCTGGAGGTGTGTGCGTGTGTGTCTGAGTGCACGCGCGTGTGTGTGTGTTGGGGGGGGTGGTGGTGGTTTTGGTGTAGTAGCTGGGCCTCGATGGAATGGCACTGGTGGGAAGGGGGTAATGGAATGATCCGAGTGTGAGATGGCTCCTGGTCCAAGCGGTCTGGCAATTTCCAGCTGACTCATGCCCAAGTTTTGTTCCTCATGTTTGTTTCTAATAACAAAAAAAGTGCATTATTTTTAGTCAAAGTTTTAAGGACTGTTTTTGTCTTTTAGTCTTGTGTTTTTGCTTTGATCCTCCAAAAAGTAGTGTAGTGTACATGTGGGTTTCAAAAGAAGATGTAGGATGGCTGTGAGGAAACTGGCTGACGTTTCTTGCCAAACAACAGAACAGAAGGAACAAACTTACAAATCGAATCATTTATTTTAAAATGAAAATCAAAGAAACAGCCTTAGGCACACCATCACTGCTCACAAAAGTGAGTCTAACAGCACCCATACACCTGTATTTATTGTGCCTCTGATTAGGCAGGTTTGATCCATTAACCAGTGGCTGGTTTGACATGAACACCGATAGTTACCATGACAGACAGTTAGACAGTTAACAACAGATTTGGATGCAGTTGATGAAATGTGATCTGCTGGTTTGAATTGGATAGAAGACAAAGGTCCCTTGAGCATTTAACACTTTAACAATCAACATTCAGTTTCTTGGGGGACAGGTGAAGGCTCTCTTTCACAGTGGCACAGGGACAGAGTGACATTTATTGTCCTTATTATCATTTTGTTATTGTTAATTTTTTTGTTGGATGTGCTTATTAATTGTATATTTACCCTTTTACAAGTTCACAATACAAGGAACATTAATAACAGTGTAGAGCTGCAAATATAGTAAACACAAATAAAAATACATAAAAAAAAACACAAAAATCCCCAAAATCACAAAAATTGCAGTAAATCCAGAATGAATCCCAGTTAGTAGCCATTGACTGTGTGTAGCAACTATATGCTATGTAGTGTATTAAACAAGCAGTCGTGTGATTCAGAGGTACAAGCCTAATCATGCTGTTTCCGCCTCCTGTTTTTATAGAACTATAATGACCCAGCGGAGACTAAGAGTGCCCAAACCAGCCAGCCGTCACACATGATGCCACCGAAGCAGCCCCTGTACAGCGTGCCCCCGCAGGCCTCTTCCCCGTACCTGGGCCCGGGGTCCTTCCCCCTGTCCGACCTGCAGAGCTTCGCCGGGCCCCCGCGCCACGGCCTCTCCCGGACCCTCAGCCAATCACAGATGCTGCCCAGCATGAGTGCCTCCCCGCCCTCCTCCTTCCAGATCAGCCCGCCCCTGCACCAGCAGCTCTCCCTGCACCAGAGCTCCCTCCTCAACCAGCCAATCCGCATGCAGCAGGTGCAGTCGCAGCCAATCATTTCCCACCAGATGGGGCTCCAACCTTCTCTTCACTCACCTCCTCCTGGCCAGCAGGTTAGTAGCTCTCAGCTAGTGGTGCAATAGTTTGCGTCGGAGTGACTAATCTGTCTGGACCATATTGTTACAATGTACAATGTAATATCCCAAAACAATTCCTAAAACATTGGATATGTATCAACATTTCAGGCTCTCAAGTAATAAGTACTTTTTGGTATGGCTGTTTCAGCCAGTTTGGTGTGAAACCTTCCACATATGAGGACCAAATGAAGCACATAGACTGATTTGAGGTCAGTCTGTGAGTAGTGTAGGCCTTATGGTTGGCCTTTTTCTGTGCTCCAGGGATTCCCTCACATCCAGTCTGAGTACCAGAACAGCGTCAGCTCGCAGTCTCCGGGGGCACCCAACCCAGTCAGCGGACAGAATCCCGACTGGGATGGTGAATACTGCAATCGGGAGTGTGGAGGCAACCTCTGCAGGTAAGCTTGGGAGGAAACGCTATTCTCACATCACTAATTCAGCAAACCAAGCATCTGTCTCACTTTGCACACAAGGAGGAGAGTCATCACAGATGCCTGTATGGCAGTTTTTTAAAAATTTTGCTCCTCCCATTTCCATTGCAAAAAAATCATACTCTAGCTATTTGTTTAGTTACACGTTTCCCATGACTGAGTTCACTGTGGGAGGTTCAAGTGCCATTTCATCTGACCAGCGCTTTTTTAAAAAACACAAAAACACACGAAAGTATTCACGCTGCTCTTTGTGAAAACGACTGTTTACGTTAAGTCTTTTCCTCCACAAAGCCAACCTAAGCAAAACAGACTGTCGTTATTGAAACGTTACCTTCCCGTTTAGATGGCAAAACGGTTCCAGATGCTTGCTTAAAACAAAAATACTTGTAGAAAATGTAATGTAAGCTTGCTGCGGTTGGACAGGGAGTCTTAATGGATTTTGGACAGGATCATTTTATCATCACGTTTAAATCATTCTTATAAACGCCTCAGAAAAGAGAAATGTGCCTTTTCTATGGATTGCTCAATTCTTAGACCCCCTATAAATCTCCCTCTGATGAGTAACAAATGTAAAGGTTTTTATTTCAGTGGTCACCAAAATAACACAATGTGTTTAAAATGTGTTACTAAAAGGTGAGGAATAGAGTTTGCAGTATTGTCTCTGGTATTTACTTTTGTATACTTTCATGTCATCCTTTAACTTTTCTGTTCAAGAAACAGTTTTACTTACTCAAATCGTGCATCAAGCGACAAGGGAATGGGCTTTTGACGTAATCCCAAGGAATCGTGGGATAGCGTGCCGGTTTCTGTTTGTTTCTTTTGCTCAGCTCATCGGAGCAGGGTGTCATGTTTCAGTCATTGTATGAAAACAGCATCATGGCTGCTCAGTTTCACGCAGTCAACATTGTCTCTTTTCCTTTTGTTTCCTCAGCAGTGTGATAGGACGGGACAAGCCACTCTACCTCACTTGAAGCTGGAGAACCTTGAAAATAAAGGACACCAGGGAGCCCTCAAACACCACCATTTTATCTTCTGTTTTTCAATATTTCTCTTTTTTTCTTTTGTGGAAGGATTTCACGCAAGTCCTGAAGACTACTAGGGATCCTTTTTTTGCCAAGCACTTAAAATATACAGGGTTTGCCCAGAGCCTGATACATCTTTAGGTTAAAAAAAAAGAAAACGTGGGTCACCTTTTGGGGGTCGTTCAGCTTTAATGTGTGAAGACAAAAAAAAAAATCTCTCCTCGACTGCATTTATTTTGATTTGTTTTATTATTTTATTTATTTCTTGCTTGCCACAAGCTTTGCCATGGACCCTGTAGGGAAGTGCTTTGGTCGACACATGCCTTGATAATGTTCGGTAGAGGATAAAACTGTAATTGTGACTTCTCTAGGACTAGCAGGTCGGAGAATTTCAGCAGAGAATGGAACCCGAACAGCAAACAAAACAAGATACGAAGCATAAACTTTTTTGTATCATAGAAGACCTGTTAAGGCCGCTCTCTCACAGCGTGATTGTAAATATCACTTTTATGGCATCGAATTGAGCATCTCAAGCCCAGCTGTGTTTTTTTCCCTTTCTTTTTCCATTTTCGTACTAGCTGTAATTCCTCGGTTTTTATTTTTTAAAAAGAATTTTGTGTTTTGTGAATTTGAACGATTTTGCGCAAGGCAGTTTCAGTGAAGAATTTCACATTATAAATCTTGCATTAAAACTGTTCACTGGTGTGTGTATGTGTGTGCGTGTGTGCGTGTGTGCGTGTGTGTGTGTGTGTGTGTGTGTTTTCCCCAGTAAAGAGAAATACAAAGACTATTAATGCCTAGTGTCCCAACAGTCATAGAAGATCCATGAAAAAAGAATCTCACCTTATTGGTCAGACTGCCTGGCTAGGCGGGTCTATCAAGAACCCAGTTGATGCTCCGTTGGTTTATTTCCTGGTATGATTGACTCTTGGTCCCCAATACATCTTGTACAGGTGAATAATAAAAAAAATGCTAAATGTGAAATGTTACTAAAGATAAACATAACAGTGGGTTTATAGTTTGAGTAGATTTACTAGGTGTTTTAGAATTGTGTTGAACTCATCTTTATAATTTTTTGTGAAGAAAAAATAATAATAATGCATTTAATTTCTAAAGGCATACATTTTGCTATTCATTGTAGCACACTTACGTTTTTAGAGAGCAGAGGGTGGGGGTTGGGGGGAATCTTTCAGTTGTGTACAAACCTGCCAAATGTTTCTTCTTTTATTTGTAAAGCCAGTGATGAAAATCAGTTTTCTCTGTTGTATTGCATTATAGGGTTTTTTTTTCCCAATATGACCATCTTCTATTTAATTTTATTGACTGGTTTCCTATCTATTTATGAATGATATGAAGTAACTTTTTGGCTTGTTTTTATCAAGATGCATTATTATTTTTTTAATTTTTTTGATTACCATTATTATAATTATAATTATTATTATTATTATTTTACATCTCTTGGTGCAGGCGTTTTCTTTCCACGTCAGCAAGTTCATTTTGTGTCACAATGCTTCTTTTATTTTGTTTGTCTGTAATAAAATGTTTAAAGTGGAATACAAATTGTCTGCCCTCACTTTATTGTGTTTCAAGCATCCAGCAAGGTAGCTGACAGCTCACTTTAAACTAGGGGTTGCACAGCCCAGTCGACTAGTCGCTGATCACGTGATTATGACACTAAAGCTGCTTGCACATGACTAGCTTCAAAATCTCCCAACTCTCGCTTTGCCATTGTTTTTCTATTAAGACAGCGTCATGCCTCCGTTCCGACCTCAGCGTAGCGTAGTGTTCAAACCAGGTGATGTAACACTCTGCCCAAGGTTCAAATTGGTTGAACTTCGACCCTGTTTGCTGCTGACCTTTCCGAGTGTAACCAATGATTTTACAGTGTGACGTACTGTAACATGGGCGGCGCGACACCGGCGCGAAATATAAACATTGAATTTAAAGATCCAATCAAAGTCAAAATGGAGGACAAACTGGAGAAGCTTATGCTGTGTGTATCATCAAGGAATCAAGGAATGCTTTTCAGAGTTGTATGACACCACTTCAAAGTGGTACCACGACCTTGCTAAAAAAAAAAAAAAAACGATGCATGGCGCAAAGTTAGCATCGAGATGGGGCTACCAGGTTTGTAGATTCGGCTGTAATAATTTATAGTTATTAGCTACACACCTGGCATACTCAGAAGCTTGCTACATCCCTGGTTATTAGCTAGCTAGCCGCTAGCTAGCTTAGTTGTTCTGTCAAAGTGCCAAATCCAAACGTGAGTTTATAGTATTAACGTTACAGAGCTACAGAAAACTCAATAGCTAGCTAGTGTATTAGTATTCCTGTAAGCAGCACACATACATCTCTGGGACGTCTATGTATGCCGATAGATCTGGAAGAGGTATTTAAAAGAGCATTTGCTCATCTGGAAGACGTCTCTGAGTCATCAGATTTGAATGTCTACGGTTTAACAACAAATTGCGGGTAAAACTAAAACATCCGAAACATTTTAAACTTTTTAGGGAGGCAATAACACCTTGATATTTCAGTATTATTTATACGCCAGTGTCATTATCAGCGGTCGTACATAACATAACATGGGCTAGTTTAATGCTTTTAATGTTTAAAGTCTGTGTTGTTATCATAAGTCTGTGTTGATATCATACAGTGAGTCATTTCGCAGTACATTTGAAGTACACATTTTAAACTTTAGCTACATAAGCAACGTTGATGTAACCGGTATTGTTAACCAATTATTTTTTTCACCAGCATATCATACATGGCCAATAGCTCACATAGACTTTGCTTAGCTGGAGAAAATAATGATAAATGGCATTATACGTGGCATTAAATATGTACAGTGGCACATACAGCTATACTGGTCGATACGTTTGTTTTGACACGTTTGTTTGTCCTACATCAGAACGTCCCCTTCTTCGACAGCGTTGTTCGCAGGACAGCCAGAGTGAATTTTGACACTCTCGCCGCTCCCGGTATGAACGTACACCATCAGCGATTAGTTGACGTCGAATAGACTTTCATTACATAACTGTCGACTTTAAAAAATCTGAAGTCGTGCAACCCCTACTTTAAACATTTTTAAAAGTCGGTAATGTGCTCTTATCATTGAAGTTAAGAGATGGTGCAGAACTTTGGAACATCATGTAAGATAATGGAACCTCACTGTGGCTCTGAGGGCACATTGCGTGCTGTGATTACAATGGTTGCCAATGTGGCTCTGGACCGTGAGGATGACCTCTGACCTTGAGAGAGTTTGAGATGGAGAATTGAAATTTAACAGGCCCCTGTTTGTTCTGTTTCAATCCAGACGAGTTCTGCCAGTGTCACGGTCCAGAGCTACCCTCCGATTGAAGTGGACCTTGCTTCAGTGAGACTCTGTCCCTCTGCTCTGTGTCTATGTCCTGTTATCACCTTGTCTATCATAGTGGGGGAAACGTGACACAGGGTCCTTGTAGAAAGTCCCTGCAAGAAACAGCATAAGTGCTGATCCAGTTTAACTACGGAGACAAACATGGGACATTCTACACAAATTTGCTCATTATGCTCGGCAAGATGGAACAACCGAATCCCAATGGGAAGAGAAAATTATACCTATCTTTGTGTGGACAGCTCATGATATATATAAAACAGGACACAGAGGTGTGCTCATGTTTTAAGGCAATGTAGCAAAGTGCTTAAGGAAATGGCCTTTTTGTCTTTGAAAGACAGCAGGTTCCAATCCCAAGCAGACTGCTGGTGTGCCCATAAGTAAGGTATGAGTCATTGTGTTCAGTGTGTTAAAAAAATGAATTAATTCAATTTGCCCTGAATACGATCATCTGCTAAACAAATGAAAAATGGAATGGTCTGTGATTCGTCTGATAACGCAGCTGCCTTCATCTTTCATGTGAAACAAAAGAAATATTTATTGTTTGAATTATTGAAGTTGTCTACAAATAGAGAGCTTGTGATTTGTCACAGAGGAATTTTTTCAGGATCAGTACATTAAGAACGTTTAGAGGTGTGCTACTGTGCAGACAACGAAGCTGGCAGAGAAAAAATCTGGGTCAGAATGTGACTTTCCAGCAATTTCTTTTTCAGCAGAACTCCTGAGTCTATGGCCAGCCTCTGTATCATCCTATAGGCTTCCCAAGCTGTACAGCTAAAGTTAAGATGGGCTGGGCTTGGTTAGTACCTGGAATGTAGACCTCCGGAGAAGACCAGGGTACTTCTGGAAGCCAGTAGTTTGCCTTTTCCCCTCTGGATTATATAAATCCAATGCTCTAGTACAGTGATGAGGAACACTGTGCTGTAGAAGGTGGCATATAGACATTAAATTCAGGTTCTGACCTACTGATCATCTGAGATTCCGTGGCACTCGTAAAAACGACTTGGGATGTTGCCTCCGCTGTCTGAAGGAAACTGGACATCTGGCAGTTAATCAACCCCCTCAACCCAGATTTGCCAGATTGACACTGTAAAAAAAAAAAAAAAGTTTTCAGTTGCTCTCCTTGGCTAAAACAATGTTAAGCAAACACAAAAATAAGAATGAATGCTCCAAAAGTCTCAACTGGCTGTGTGGCCTGCACATACGTCATGCTAATTGCCTTCCAAACCAATCACTGGCGACTGTCAGCAACTTGCATACCTGTCTTACCGCCCCACAAATGTCTTCTTATCACTCTCCATCAGAGGAGAGGACTTTATTCAGTTACCTACCAGCACTAATAATTAGCCGGGGCTCCCAGCGTTAGCCTACATAAAAATCCCATCTTGTTCTAATAAATGCCAGCACTAAGTCAACAACAGCTTCCGAAAAATATGCACAGTTCATTTTTTTGTTGAGTATGGGCTCCATTCAGGCTGCATATGAGGAAGATAAAACAAATAGATGGGGAGCACTGATATATTTAGAGTATGTAGCAACTATGACATCTGTGCAATATTTATACCTCAGTCGCACACAACCTATTCAAATTTGAGTGAGGAGAAGTGCTGTGACTGTTCCACGCCATGTTTTATTCATGTGCAGCTGGTGTCTCTCTCCGCTGTAAATTGGCAAACAGATCATTATTTAAGAATTGGATGCCCAAAGTGGCTCTCCGTGATATGACACACATCACATGAAAATCGCGCTGGCGCCGCCTTGCCGACTCGGAGAAATGCAGGAAGTGGAGGGCCTCCCGCTTTTGACGGGAGTGTGACAGGCTTTTGTTGACGGCAGTGGTAGATCTTCTCCAAGCAGCTTTCACACTGGATATCTTACTGTATCATTGCGCAGAAGCCTCAAAGGCCGCCCCTTTGTTTAGACTCGTCGAGTTTTCCGATACGGCACCAACGACGCTCAAGAGCAGCTCCCGATATCTGCATTTTTTTTGGTTTTGTTTTGTTTTGTTTTTGTATTCATTTTCGACAGAATTCAGAGAAGGGATTTGCCTCAGAGAAAAAAAAGAAAAAAAAAATCTTCAATCTATTCAGGGCCGATAGGCCCGGTGAGCTGAAAAGCAAATGAGATTTTCAATGTCTCAACCTTCTCCGACCTTCAGACCAAAGTCAAATTCAAGAGGGGAAAGGGGGATGACGCAGCGTGATGGAGGGCAGACGGAGGACCTTTGCGTACAACCCCTTCAAACAAATGTGAAAGCTCCGATCCACTTGGCGGGGCTGCGAAAAAAAGCAGACTTTGCTGATTGCTAGGAGAAGGTCTCACCTGCCAATCCTTCACAGTGGAGGAGTATGCATCAGTGTTTGTCGAGGGACGTAAATTAGAGGGATCTGAGAACGCAGGGCTGGATAGAGAGACTCTTGAAGCCTTGAACTGGAATGGAATGATGGTTCCATTTTAAGCTTGAGCGCCTGTTTTGTAAAGGTGCTCTACCGTGGTGCTTTTATTTATGAAAAATGTATCTGTGTGCAGCTTCTGTGTACATCGTGAAAGATCATAAGCACTGATGGCATTATGATGGATTGTTGCATGGAGGTGGTTGGATGGTAATGGTGCAAAACGGCCTTTTTTGTTGCTCTCTGTGTGGGTTGCTTGTGTGTGTGTGTGCGTGTGTGCATGCATTTGTATGTGTACATGCCTATTTTCACATTTGGGTGGATTCATGCACGAATGCATGCGCGGTGTGTGTTTGCATGCATTTATGTGTGAAGGTGTATGTGTGCATGTGTGTTTATGTAAGTGTGCATGTCTTCCTGTGTAAAGGTGCACAGGCCCAAGGCCTAGAGCTTATAGTGACATTCAAAATGTGTGTGAATACCACACCTCTGCTACAATCTTTATAGCCTTTTCCCTGGTTTTTTCTCTGTTGTTCATGCATGACCATTCACCTCCAGTTGCCGTGTCAACACAAGCGAGAGAACAGAAGTTAGCTTACACCACCCAGCTTCAGCCCCGGAAGGTCACTGCTGACTGGCTTCTGTCCCCATAAGGCCACCACAAGCCTTCCACAGAAAGACACTGTCAGTTGCACCTTTGGTTCAGTGTCAGAAACAGAACAGGAAATGTGTGGGTGGCTGCGACAATGAGAAGGTTTCACCTTCTGGTTAAGAATGTACCGTTTCTTCTCCTCCAGGTCAGTTTAGAACCCTGCAACATGAAATGATTCAGAAATGTCAAGGAAAAATTAGCTTGTGGTGGGTGCTCTTTCAAACTAGTTTCCTTAGCGGGGGGTTGCACATTGTAGAGTGAAGGTAAAACATTTTGTGGCCTCACTGGTTATGGACATGGTGATTTGTCACACCCTAAACATGTATCATTATAATATCCATGCCCCTGTAGATAATATGGCCCAAAACACATGATGCCATTTTTTGTTATAAACTAAACACACACCATTCAAAACAACCAATGTATGATGAAGACTGACATCATTTATTCAAAAAGCAAGACTCCAGTTCTCCATAGAGATTCCTGCTGGGAAGCGTCAGTCTAAGAGTTTGTGATTGACAGGCTGAAATTTATACTGAAACAGCTTCTTTCCTCAACTTGTGAGATTCACAGAAAGGAGGAAAAAAATCACTTTAATCAGAAAAACCTTTGACTTTTCATTCAAGTAGTAAACTTGTTTTGACTGTGATTTTGTATCAAGCTTCTTTTATCCAAACACTGGATAACACCCACCTAACACCTGCATATACTCCACTCCTGACATTTTACTACAGGTGCCCAGACAGCCTATCAGAAGGTAAGGGACTTGTTCAAAATAACCAAAATGGCTCTGCAGTCTTTAAAGGTGAAAGGAAATCAGTATTAATTAACAATAAATTGTGTAATAACAAGGGAAAGAACTGAGTAGCAAGGAGTATTGTACAATCCAATGTGCCCCCAGGCCTTCAAATCAGTGGCTAATGGTCTGATTAAGGCAATGTAGAGGTATTTCCTCTAAGACTCCACTCTTTTTATGTCATTTTGTAAAATAGCACCTTTCAGTGGGCTTTTTGAAATGGTTCTCACCAGTCGAAATGCCACACGCTTAGGAAAAAAGCTCTAATTTCTTCCCACTCCCAGACCAGCGATATTGTCTTCTGCCAGCTCCACTTACAGCACTGTGAAAACTGCCTAATTTCTTTGCGGTCTCGAATAACTCATCAGAAAGGGAACGTGTACAAAGGTGCGTTGTTTCCGTGTAGTAGCTCGGGCCCGCCTCTGATGTGAAAATGAAATGCGCCGCCGTGACCCGCTAAAGGCGATCTCCCGCTGCTTCCAAAGCTCTCCCGTGGCAGCTGAGACACTCTGCTAATTTTCCTGCTCGTTAGGGCTAGGGCTAGGGCTAGGGCTAGGGCTGGGGGGTAGTAGCAGGAGTTTCTGTTTCTTTTTCCGTCACACCCCGGCATAGCTCTGAGATCTGTGGCACATCATCTCCCAGCAATTCACACATACAGGGCAGCACACTGCTACCCGCCCCACTGCCAAGCATGCGCTGTGCTGTGCAGAGCAGCAGCGTAAGCTATGACTCAGTGCTTTTCGCCTCTGCACTTGTGCAAGTCTGCATGCTGCGTAAGCCATGCGGTGAGAGCTCTGGAAAAAAAAAAACAAAACTGCAAAACATGACGGAGTGGCTGGTCTCGGCCTGCAACGGTTACGTTTGGTGAAGTAGCTCTAACACAGTTTAGTTTGCGTTCGTCACGAAGGCGAGAGCTTTCAAAAAGCGTGTTCTGCTTAGCCCTGCAGGACGGGCCGAGGCGACGCGCACTCAGAGAGGCCGCTAATCTCGCCAAGCCTCAGTCCTGCTCTCTCACCTGCAGTCGATCTGACCTTTAACTGCAGACCTCAGAGGTCAGTCATTTCTCACCGCATTGTGAAGCGCCTGTGTGAAAGAGAGTTAATACATGCTGATCTTCCCACCTGCCCTGGCTCAATTTTTTTAAGTACTCATATTGTTATATTACTCCAGTAATTTCAGATTAGAGCTGTTGGCTACAGTCTTTGTCTTTGAAAGTGGAGTTGAGTCCAGTCTTTGAGCACAGCTTGGCAGGAGAGCTAAGAGAGGAAATATCATGGGTCCGGGGCTCACCATTAGAATTCCTATATGCATTTTCAAAAATGTGCGCTGGACTTTCGGTTGAGTACTGTTTCATCTGACACACTGGAAGCTTCAGATAAATAACACATTGTTATCAATAAGTTATCTTGTTGGCAAAACACCAGACTCAAAACTAGAAGCTCAAAGCCAAGGTGCAACAATGCTGTTCTACTGCTGTGCAAGACACATGTCGTGCTTCTGTAAATATCCTACAGTAAATAGCTCAGAAAAGCATATTAACACAAAAAGGTTCTGTCTACTTTTTAAGGGCTCTGATAACTTTGCTAGCTGTTGCCATCTGGTTGAAAAATAAGGTACTGCTGTACTTTGGGGGAGACAGTAAGGGATACTATTGTTTCTAAGCTGTTTCCTCCACTTTTGGCCAACATTTTAAGCTATGTAAACAGCCCTGGATAAATACTCTGCAAAGCATACAAATAATAATTTTACATTACGTTACATCACATCCCATTCGTTTAGCAGACGCTCTTGTCCAGAGGAACTTCCAGCACAAGGGAAGTGTATCCACTCAAGTTACGTGAGCAACAGTGTCAGACCAGACTAACAACACTCCCAGGCCGATGAGTGTGAGTTAACTTGTGCTAACCTGACACTAGACAGCCTATAAACTAAGGGAAGTCAAGTACATACACTACCACATATCACACAGTCACTAAGTCACAGTATCCACAACACATCGCAATACCACAAGTAAAACAGACAGCAAGTACAAGTAGCAGGGGTTAGGGGGTGGGGATTGAGGTGCAACCGAGACGTCAGCTGTACAAAGCAGAAGCTTATTCTGAATCCAATTGATTATTTGCATTGTTTTTCAACGAACATATCATTTATGTATGCATGGCAAGCCATCGAGTGCAAGTCATTTCACTTCTATAGCTGTATACACTGTAATGTCTGATTGGTTGAAAGCTGAGTACAGCCGCTGCCACTTTATCTCCCACTCTGTTCTAGGCATTTAGGTCCAGGATTGATTTTTTTCTCCTCCTCACTCAGTAACCCGCAAGGCCTCTGACAAAGAGCACTTGGTCTCAATATGTAGCTCACTGGCTCATTCAGGCCCCACTAAATAAAACTGCTTCCCCCTGCAACCTGAGCAGACACACCCTGACGGAGGCTCCAGATTCATTCTGACACAATGGGGGGTGGGGTGGGGGTGGGGTAGGCAGGACTGGGTTGGGGGAAGGGGTCGAGGAACGGGGGATGTATGAGAAGACATCGGAAAGGATTTGAGCTATGCCTTGACATGCATTTCACAGTGTCTCTCTTGCTTATTAGTAACTGTAAGGCCGTGATGACTGTAGGTTCACTGGAAATGAATTCAGACATGAGACCAGCAGAGCCTGATGCAAAGCAGCCCTTTGTGGCTTTGTTCCTGTATGATCTGGGAGATAAGCGCACCATTATGGGCCTGCTTTGGGTACGGCTGTGCAGACTGCTTCACTGCCCTGTCCACAGGCAGAAATGGTGAAAGACCACTGTGAAGCCGACTGGATGATAACGATATCAGGGCTAGTGAAACAAGCGTGCCTCTAACATGAAATAACACACCTGTCAGTTAACCCTTTTGTAGCCGTTACACTTTCAGAATTCCCCTATTCCTGAATCATCCTTCAACAGCCTTTAATCATTGTTTTCTCCATTGCTGTTGTGGTCCTCTCTTCAGCACCCCACTGTAAGCAAAATTTCTTTTTTTTTCAGTTTTTAGAAAGGAGCTATATAAACAACATGTAAAATAAGAAAAATAATAAAAAATAATAATCATTGCAATATTGTCATTGTTATTACTACTATAATTTAAACTATAGTAATAGCTAAGTGGAAATATAACATGTTTATTTTTACATTTTACCAAACCACTAAGTGTGTATCTAACTAGCCCAGAGTTACTGTAGGTTTCATGAAGGTCCGTTGTATTATGCTGTCCTTGAAGCATACACCATTGTTTTTATGCTATAGATAGCCATTTCCGACCTCTATTTCACCCCTATATTCTATACAGGCAGCAGAGTATTGTGGGTAACCCACCCAAGATTATGTGTTATAAAAAAAAGTCTGCTGAAGTATAAATAAAATACATAACACCTTGCTTATGTGGCTGGACTGGGGGCTGGGTTGAGCGTGTTGACACAAAAACCAACCAGAAGTGTCAAAGCCATTGAGGATGTTAACCACACACCCAGAAGTCATTTCACTGTCACGTGTTCTGCTACCTCCGGCCCTAATTGCAACTTCATCTACAGGGCAAACGACAATGCAGGGAGCAATGTCCTTTTTGTTTTTTTTTTTCCCACTATGAAATGGACCTTAGCTCAACAGAACGGGTGTGTGTTGAAAAAAGTCTTTCATTTTTTTCCCGAGCCTAATTCAATTAGGTTCATTGTTTGTCATTTCTGCGTTTGTTTTGGTGTGGGCCATCTGTTTGCATGGGCTGTGCGGGATTAATAATACCATAATGGATCATAATCACTGGAGTCTTATCATCGGCCAGACAATATGGCTTATTTATTATGTGTGCTTGTGCAAGAGGAAAACAGGCGGAGGAAAAGAGGGAAATCAGTCCATTTTGTTAGCACGGCACAACTAACGTTTGGTCCCACACATCCCCAGCAGAGGACTTCTGTTGCTGAAACAAAATGACATGTCGTAATATTGCATTTATTTAGTTGCCTAGCAAATACCCTCATCCAGTGTGGCTTGGATCACAAAGCTGTATTTCTTTTTTTTTTCATTTGCAGAGCTGGATATTTACAGAATCTATTCTGTTTAAATACCATGCTCAAGTGTACATCAGCCACAAGGGATCTGGGTATAAGACAGTCTGATTACACAATAACGTCCCTAACTGCTACTCCACACTAATAGCAATGATTACAGAGGTATAAAGAAATTGTGTTTCCATTAAAGAGGGTTATACATATACATATGGTTATGTACCAACATCTGTTTATTAATGTACTAGTGATATGCTCCTGGAATATGCTCTGGGCCTGCATCAACTCTCCTTTCAATCTCTGGGCCCAGTACAAACAACACAGGGGCAGCTCACCCCTTTTCCCAAAATACTTACAAAGGAAAAAATTCCTGCTCTGACACTGATCAAAATTCAGATCACAGTTTCCCTCCCCCTTCCCCCTTCTGTAATATGTGTCTACTTTAAAATTCATAACTACATGCTCAAGAATAAAAGGGAACTGATGGAATGTTTCCCAGAAAGCTTACTTGAGTAAAAATACAGTTCGCTCTCTGGCATACTTAATAACCTTAACCTGACTCTTTAATATATACAGTTAGAAAAGCAGAAGAAAAAGCATGCCCTAGCATGAAATAACCGACCGTAATTCTCTACCCGAGGGAGCAGGAACGGTGAAAAGTCCCGTTCGTGTTGGGAGATTTGGCATGCTGTGTGATTTCTGTCTTTTTTTAGGCGAATCGGTGCGTCACTTCTGAAGGAACAAAATTTTGGCAGATTAGGTTTAACTTCAGAATTATGACTTTTTATTTATAAGTTATTTATTTATTTATTAAATTATACAGCACTTGGGCATGGCAGGCATTACTGCTAAAATCCTCGATGGTATCCACTTTTGTTATGATAGAAAGCTTGACAGTGCTTTATTTTATCGACTAACTTGCATGATGTGGAGGCTGTTGAGACAAAAAGAACGTCTTTAGTTCAAATGAAAAGATCCATCATTTGTTTCCCAGTGTTTTGATGTTACGAGTAGTGAGCGCATTGGCTTATGACACTATAACCGTATCACAGTATGTTAGGGACATGATGAAGCAGCAGTAGCTGCATCTGATATGAAATCCACAGCTGTAATCAACAGAGATTGAAGAACAGAGCCCCCTCCCCGCGCCCTCTCTACTTCTACGCATTCTGACTACCTTGCTCTCTTCCTAACGCTCATGTTCTCACTCTTGAACCTCCTCTTCCTATCACTCTCTTCCTCTTCCTCTCACTCTCTCCGCACCATCTGCTATCTCAGTATCGCTGTGGGCAGACGCACCTTTCGCTGAGAGATGGCTGAATTAGGTTAGCCCAGAACCGCGTTCTCGTCCCCACTTGCGCTTTCTCATTCTTTCAAGCGGCGAACAGGTCAGTTTCTTTTGTGTGCTCTGAAACACGTGGAAGCAGAGAGACCCCTGCTGATTGTGAAGAGAATTACAGATACAATTACAGATGCAGCTATTTGTACATCATTTGGCTTAAAAGGGTTTGTCGGTCAGCTATTTCGTTTGTTTCATCAGTGGGTACTTGTGCAAACGCTGATAAGCAACGGTGTCGGTAAAAACAAGTCCCTCAGTTAGTCGTTTAGATGAATCTTCCCAACAGCATACATATTTTACCGCCGCACCTCCTGCACTCACATACGCACACAACTCACCAAGAAAGATTAATGGAATTTCTTTCCAAAACTTTCTGATTCGAACGGTCACGTGCGCGTTGTACACTGCTGTTACACTTTGCTTGGACGAAGCAACCTTTTCCCAAATGCTGATATATTGTTTTAATTCTACATATATTGTCTTAATTCTGCAGCTCTTTAAACAAATGTCTTTTTTCGCATTTTTTGAAATATTTAATGGTGATAATTAAGTATGTCAATCTCGTCGTTTCCTCCATTCACCATAAGCAAACAATTGGTAATCCATGTCGTTTTCATTGACGATGCTTTAGCGCCATCTGGTAGCATTTTAGTATATAGCATTTATTGTGTATTAATCCAACTCCTTTTCATTAAGGTGCATAGTGTTTTTCAAGTGATATTCCACGAGCAAGTATTTCGAAATCGTTAAAATCAAATCGAGGACCGAGAAATTAACTAAAGAAGTAATGGTTTGGAGGTTAGATGCAAAATTCAAAAACCTGTCGTTTCAATTTAAAGTTAACATAGGGCAAAATAAAAAGTAAAAATCAATGTCAGTTTAGAAGCCACGAACAATTAGAAACTTTGTATATATCGCTTCAGCCTACTACAACAAATAGCATGCACAGTAGCGTACTTTTTTCACAGACATTTCCACAGTAGCCCCCGAGAATGGGTAGTAAGAGGTGGTGTCCGCAGGTTCATTTTTTTCTTGCATACTTGCATTGTGAGTCGCGGTGTGATGCCGACTGGCTTGTAACCAATGGATGTGTTGCACTCTCGACAAGGTATTTAATCAGAATGGCCTCAGTAAATATCCAGCTGTATACATGACTAATATGTACAAACGCTAGCTAAGTGAGTCATCCATGGTAAGAGCGTGTGCTAAGCAGGTAAGCAGTAAAATAAGCACTGTGTCACAGTCCTCTCTAGCCTGAGGAGAGGGAGCATTTGTGCTACAGATGAGTCGGCCGGTTTAAAAACAGAGGGAGCAGAGTGACAGCAGAGCCCTGGAGTCATACCTGAGTCTAACAGGTGGCCCACAGGGGCCTACAGGAGGATCGCTGCAGCCTTAAAAGTCAAAGTGTAATGTCCATCGCAGGGGCACTGACACAGGGCCATGATGCAGGCTGGAGCAGGAGGGAAAGCAGCAGATGTGGAAAATGTGCAGGACCAGCTGGTGTTCACTGGGATTAAGAGCAGTCACTGAGTCTGTCTGCCCCCTTTACTGAAGGAACAAGGGGCCACCGGGGGTCAGGGGCACCTTCAAGTGAAGGGGTGCTCTTGGTCACAGTTACTGTCCTTTTTCGGATCTCCCACACTTCACATTTTGACCCTCATCTCCAGCTGCTTGTCTTTGAGGGTCCTCCACCCTGAAGGTCAGAGGGGCCTATGAATGGTAGGCCAGCTCTAGATCTAGATTCTCTCCACCTTCAGCACTGTACAGACTCATAACGGATCCCTTTGTACACGTGAGTGTGTGTGTGCGTATATGCAAATGTATTTCATTGTATCTTGCTGAAACATAACTGAAATCCTTATAGGTGAATAGAAAAAACCTCTCTGTTCATTTAGCCCTTTGTCAGTGAAAAATTAATTTTTCCTTTGCTTACTCAGCTTTTTGATATGACAGGGCTGAAATTCCATCCTAGTAGCTGACAGTTACCATCCTATCCTAAACTTAGTGGACTCTTGGGGTTTAAGCTGACAGAAAACAGCAAAGCTACTGTAGGGATGCCCTAGGTGTGACTTACATAACTCCACACAACTCCACACATAACTCTATGTGCTCAATTTGATTCTGCACCATCTATCTAAGTAAGTATGTTGAACACACATGGTAACTCTCTCTGTCTGCGCGGTCTGGCATGCCTCCTTCCCTGATGATTTTAGAACATAAACTGACCTGTAATATGACTGACAGGCCATAATCTGACAAAGAAAGACACCATCAGGAAATCATGGTGACCCATCGACACATTTGGGTTCAATAAAGTCAGACAGCTCTTATTGAATAAAAGTTATTGAAATCCAATGAGGCCAATCTGAATATAGGTAATCAGCTGTATCAGACTATGCATTTCCAAATCCAGGAGATGGACAAAATACTAATCACCCTGTCAAGGCAGTATCTGAAGAAATATTGTTTGGTTACTCTCTTTCGTATCTGTCTCTTGTATATTCCACGAACACAATTTTGTGTTCATGTATTAAAAACATGTTTCTGCAGCAGTGACTGGTTTAATTATCTAAGAAATAGGATAGTTCAGAAATTCAATGACATATTCTATCTCAGAATCCCCAGGATGCAGCTTCTGTAAGCACTGTAATTTCCTCTTTCTTGGTTGCGTTAGCTGGCAACAAAGATGATAGCATCTTATCAAGTTCTGCTCAAAATGAACACCAAACTTAAAAAAGAAAACAAGCAATGATGTCATATTTCAAGTGAAGTTGAACTTAAAAGAAAGAGAAAAGAGCCCTAATATCCATATCTTGGATTTTTTCCACTTTCATATATTGTAATTTCCATGTAATTTATGTGCTATAATCACATGTAATGTTTAAGATTCAATAATATATGGATGTGATCCCACCAAAGTGCCAATACATGAAAGAGAAAGGTCTATTTGTTTTTGTCCTGATTTAAAAACTGATTTTTAAAATGAAATTGAATCATAGGATACACAACAATGCACTTGAAAGTTTCTGTCTTGTTCAGAAAGAAACATCTAAAAATTCCAGGATATGCTCTTTATAAAATTGACTGTTTTTCTCAGAGTCATTTTCCACCCATCAGATCTATTGCATTATCAGATCTTTTTTGCTCGCCCCTGCCCAGAACACCTCTCATTAATTTCCATGTATTACCCTTTTAAAATGATGTTACCACAGATGTTCAATGTTCGAACAGGAAATACAAGTGTAAGACAGTGCCGACAGACTGAGAGAGAAGAATTGGCTCATGTGCACTTGAGGGTGTGCGTGCTTACTGTTGATGACAGTCAATTTTAATGTCTGGCTTTGTGATTGAGGTATTGAACGCTGAGGGCTCCTTCAAATGCCACCTCTCTGATTTTAAAACCCAAGTTGCTTCCTCCTAAGTGCGCTGTCAGTGGCATGCAAGATGATTCCTTCAATTTCACAAGTGAAGTAGAGGAAGCTAATGACCAGGGGACATTGAAAATGTGGGCCTCATTTGAGAGCAATTACAGGGAGAATCTCTGGAAATAGCCATTTTTCACATCAATTTACACCTCTGTTGAGAGGACCACCTGACACAAAAGGACTTTTAGAACAAAAATACTTTAATCGTACATGGTTCACCTGCCATGATTACTGACAAATACCTTTATAGTTGACAGAGATACAGTAATTTCATTTAGATTCATTTACAAAAAGTACAGTACAAACCCTAGACAATAACATTCGATAATGCAGCTTGTACAATCGAAGGCTTTACTTTATAGTCATAACATAGTGTCAAATAATCTGTATTCATACTCTCAACACTGTACATTACATTTCAGTCACCTGTGACAGATATAGGATAGGATCTCCTCAAAGAATTGTCCCCTAATGCTGACATTCATTAAAATCCTTTACAGAGACAAAAACACGAAGACAAAAATATAGATACGTTTATTTACATTGCTTTCATAATTCATTATTTTTAACCGTTTGCAGAATGCACACTCAGCGCTCCCATTATTTAGACTTGTGGTGTTGTTGCTTTTGTCACTTTTGCCAACTTTCGAATCGGCAATTGTGCATGTTATGCTCATCCTGTCCCTTAACGCTGGACACGTTCTCCTGCAGCCAGTGACTACTTTTCACACTACAAGTCCCACAGTGCACCACAGGCGGGCAAACGCTGAACAGAGGATGGGCAAAACCCCCCACTGACATCTCCTGAGGAATTCGTAGTCACTCAAGGGTGCTGTTGAGTTGTGTGGTGAGGAGACCCTGGTCGATGGGACCTTCCGAACCCTGATTGTATTCCTCCGCTGTGCGCTTTTGGTCATTGTTGATTAATGACAGAGCCCATGGGTCTGGGCTGTAGGGCTCGGAGCAAACCCCTTAACCAACTGAACCACTTGGGAGCCCCACTCCTGACCACATCATGTGAGTGATACAGCCAATCAAGTGTGAAAAAACAGGCAGTGGTCTGTAATACAGGCTAGATCTGACAACATTTTGTTGATTCCTTAATGCAAAATGCCTACAAATGCGCAACGAACAAAGTGGCTCCAGTTACACCTGCTGGCTATGCTACTGGTACTGTTCACTCTAGGCTGGTATCACGAATCACACAGCAACTGACTTCTAACCAAGCAAAAAGACAAGGCAACATTGGGCCATCGAGTGCCCAAATGCAAAAAAGCTGGAATCAAAAGACTTGAAATGGACTTTACAAACAGCACACTGCACTGTAACACATGTAATCACACCTTGAATAAGGTTCTGAAAGGTTCTATACCCACTTTTCAGGGGTGGGGGGGTGATGTCAGTCAGGACGTTTCATGAGTTGAGAGAACAATTCCTAGTTTGAAATGGTTTGTCTTTGCTGTTCAAATGTACATGAAGCATAATGCATTTCAGCTTGAATATTCATGGGGAACACTTGTTCTTTTCCTCAATGAATCCAGCTGAGGACTCTTGTTTTAATCACTGCAAAAATGAGAAGCAACAGCTTCTGAGACAGCATATCCTCATTATAAGAAGTGGATATCCTCCCATGGGACTTACAAGTGATGCCAAAGCACCTAGTGGCAGTGTCTGGGTTGTTTTCTGTAACAGACAACTTGAAAATGATCATCAGGGGAAAATGTTTAACTGGTCCTTCCAAACATACAAGCCAATGGCCCACACAAGGTTGATTAACTAAGGCTTGGTACATCCAACCAAACACTTTCCCTTGGTTTCATTTTCTCATAGAACCATCACTGTGACCCATTGTTTGAAGAAAAGGTATGACACACACAAAGTAAACAGGGCAAAGATAGGGAGCAGGGTTGAATGGAAAGTAGATGCCTCTCATGGTGTCCCTGAGGCCTAATTTCCCCACAAGCCCTGCAAAAAAGTGATGACACTACTCCAAGCAACAACACAATAAACTAGAATGTAAACATATCACTGAAACGAACACACTGAAATACTTCTTTCCATCTGTCCTTCCTTCCTTTGTCACAGTCACTCGGCAACATCCCGATCCTCCGGAACAGACATGAAAATCTTCTGACAGAACATTGTGAAAATTTCTGCGGGGAAAGTGAACAGACTGACATTAGAAATCCATATGCATGTGTAGCTGAGCTGAAAGTAGTAGCTTGTGAGTCCTGCGCAAAGCTGGTAGGGTAGCAGGGAGCAGAGTGCCCTAAGTGGTGATGTCACTTCCTGTGTTAAGTACTGTTGGTGCCTATGGAGTTGGGGGCAAATTGCCTTTAGCTCAACTGGTAACACATCGGATTGGTCTTTAGAGTGTGCTGCGTGATGAGAACAGAGGTTCATGTCTCGTTCACAGAGGCGTCGACCTCTTTCAAGTTCATAACACATGTTCTCGAAAATGCAGTCTCAGGTTTGGAGAGTTTCTGCCTGATCATGTTAAAAAATAACATGTATGTTCAACTCTAAAGTTTTACTCTCTCAGTTTCTCTCATTTCTAAAATGGATGCTGGTGTGTTTGAAAGCATTAGGCCTTTGAACATTAGGAGCCATATTCCCTCTAAGCTTGCTGGAACAGTGGCTGCTCAGATATGACGCTCATCATCACTCGCTTGGCACCTTTATTGGACGTGGTGAAGGATGTGCATGATGACTGCACCTAGTGAAGCTGGACCCTGATTATTTAGTTCAGTTTAAACACACAGCACTCCTGCACCATGTCACTGGGAAGGAGGAGAGCGCAGAGGGGGGTCTCACCCAGGATCTTGCGCACAATGTGCGGCTTCTTCCACTTGTATCCCAGCAAGTAGAAGGGAATGCCGGTGAGGATGATCCCGCTTCCGATCAGACACTCGAAGGGGGCCGCCCAGAAGGACACCACGATCATGAAGACACAGCCCAGGACGAAGGTCACTGGGACCAGGACACAGATCTGGGAGCAGAGACACGGGAGAGGGAGTTTTATCCACAAAGACACCTCCTGCTTCACCGGGCCGTGATGATGTCACAATTATCGTCATGGACACAGACATACAGCTGCCCATATGATGATTACAATGATTGTCCATTATAATGCTCGATGATATTGATGATGACTATTACTCATAAAATTTTGTAGCACAATTACAATGACCACTTTGCCATCTGCTTGCTTTGTTTTCTCATGGGATCATCCTGATTTTAGTCTCCATTGATATTTTCAAAGGTTGATGCCAGTTTGTTTTAACTCGATTGGGTTATGTGAAATGCCCCAAAAATGTCATTACAATTGCACATTTGTGTTTGCATTTTCTAACTATATAACCTATGTAATTTCATTAGAAGGTCCTTTGGGTACCATTAAGCACATGTATAGTCATGGAGCTTATGAGACACCAGCATTGCTGGTTGGTAAAGTTAAAGTTTGGTAACTTTAACCAAAGTTGGTAAAGGTATACCAACTTTACTGAAAGTTATGTTTGAAGATGTAGTAACAAGCCAGTAATTGAGTTGTACAAGAATCACAAAAAGTAATTGGCTAATGGCTAATGAAATCACTGAAAATAGTTAACTAAGTTAACTCATTTTATTTTCACATGTGAAAAAATACTTCATATTTGAATAACTTGTGTGACTACATTCTAGTTTTCATGGAAACAGCTGCATTTCTTTTATGTTTCAGGTTAAACAAGATGCAATTAAGGTCTGCTCCATCCATGCATTCCTCTTTAGTCATAAAAAACAAAACTCACGTTTGCTGTCAAACACTTAAAGTATTAGCAAAGGTTTAAATAAAACACAACATGCAAAACTCTCAAAAGACCATTGCAATCATCCCAAATGACTCAAGATAATCTCGCGCTTGTTCAGATTTAAATAATCCTGTCTTAATCCCTAGCAAATCCTGATGTTAGCGCCACGCTAAACTACGTTCATTGAAATTGCGGCAGCAAGTACGGGAAACACCAAAATTGTGAGTAGGAAGAGTGCATCATGTATACTTCATATTTCTGTTTAATTGAAGTTACAAATATTCGTGAGGGGAATTTACAGACAATCCCTAAGCATTTAACCACATCTAATCAAACTGGTCCTGTCTACAGCTATAAAAGTCCCATTTACCACTTCCTTTCCATGTTAACTGATCACGGCATCTGTCCTCCACCCTGTCCATCCCTTTTATTTTCCCTGTTTATGATGTCCACACAGTGGGTCCACAACTTTGCCCCACAGCCAGGTGCGATCCCTTTATCAGATTCCAAGCCAATTAGAGTACCACTATAACTAAATCAAATGCAACCTTCATGCTTTGACTGTATGGAAATTACTGTCTACTGAATGACCGGTAAATTTTCCTATTCTGTTCCCACTTCATGCATTTTCAGTGAAAACTGTGTTATTGATGCAATTTCATTATCAGTTAGTTACTAGTAAATGGTGATCATGTTATCATTACGTTTTTACATTATTAGTTAGTTATTGTGTTACTCGTTCATCATTACGTTTTTGGCTGGTTATTACTTTAGTTGTAAACTTCATCATTCAGTTGTAACATTATTGGTGTTACATGTATGTATGCGTACATGTATGAGTATGTTATTTCTCATAACTGGTTGCTGGTTAATTAAAATGCTGTTGTCAAAAGTTAAAATTTTGTCAAAAAAATTGATTCTTACTTGACTGAGTGAGCTTGTCTAAGAAATTTGCAGTCACATCACTCATCTACTGAGCACAGATGCATATTAACCACCATAAATGAGCATTAATCCATAGATGTAAACCTCAATGTGATATAAACTTGGAATACCTTGAAAAACAGACATATCATACACTGCCCATATACCAAACTTGTACACAGCATTACAATCTTCTTTCAGTTTTTCTAACCTTTTTCAGCCTGTTGATCCCATGCAATTCAGATTGCATGCAACTGTCCTGGTTGACTTTAATTATTTTTGGTTTCGATTTTTAGTTTTTTTATTTTGTGAAAAAAAAAACACAAACCTGTTATTATTTTATTGTAAAATTATTAGGTTATTGGCTGCTGTGCACTGTTTCTCCATGCTAAATCTGGATTCTAGTAAGTAATCAGAACTGTAACAGTTGTGGAGTCAGAAGTCAAGAGTTCAGGGATCAGGGGTCCTCACCTTGATCGGCCTCCTCAGTTCAGGCTTCTTCCAGCGCAGCCAGAGCATGCCGGCGATGGCCATGCCCACACAGAGCCATGTGAAAAAGCTGAACAGGTTGATGACGGAGAAGATGTCCTTGGAGCAGGCATACATCATGGACAGGAAGCACTGTGCATGCAAAACAGGAAATTGCAGACTGCTCAGTGCATGCTTGGAAACTGATGTTTCAGTTGCAACATAGTAGAGAGTAACCATAGTTATGGATTAAATGCCTACCATTGGTTATCACCAGCAACATAAAACAGGGTGACTTTTTGTGACATATCTTCGTTCATATCTATCGTTTTTCAATGAATTCATTTACTAGGATTTTATCAGACAAATGGAGGTTAACCACCTTGACAAAGAACACCACAGCAGTGTTGTGACTAGGACATGAACCCACACGGCACTACCTGGTACTTCCAGTACTCTTACTGTTAATAGTGCATTCAGCTTCATAGCCTCTTAAGTTCATCTTGGTAGCATACTGTATTATATGTATTACACATGGACACTGGTGAAGGCGTGTGTGTGGGGGGGGGGACATGGGGAGAGGGGTGGTCATGTGACTCACAGTGAAGATGAGGGAGGGCACGGGGGTGAAAAGGTCAGTGTGGACTAGGCCCAGCGCCGCAGGTAGCTGTCCCTCCCGAGCACCAGCGTAAAACAGCCTGGGGGGAAGGAACACATAACAATCATGCAAAAAATGCAAACAGGCCTCTGTCATGATCACTCCCATCACCTGAGGTCAGAAAGGGGGCGCGGGTGGGGCGATGGTTATACCCCTCACCGGGCGGAGGTAAACAGACTCCCGTTGACAGCGCCGAAGCAGGACAACCCCACGAAAACTGGGATAAGCCAAGACATGAAGCCCAGGTGGTACTCCCCAAACACCTGCAAACAGAAGCAGAATGCTTATAAGATTTCAGTCTTTCTTACTGTGTCTCTAGCTAAACACATCAAACTGAGGATCTCTGACTGAAATATATAGTAGTAGTATAGTAAATAAATATAATGCTGAGTATTATGTGCTGTTTTTTTCTACGTATATACCCGTGTGTGTGTGTGTGTGTGTGTGTGTGTGTGTGAGTGAGTGACGTTAACTCTCATTGATTGCATGACTGGCTGTTCCGTACCTATTTGAAAGTTCTTGTTCTTGTTGACCCTATGATCCGTTATTTGATGTATCATTCCACGTCAGCTTTTTAAGTTACTCTAGCCGAAAGTGATAATAGCGATCAGAATAATAACAAAGGCCTACCACGGCAACCGCCTCTGCGTCCACCATTGTTTGTGGCGAAATGGTGGTGAAGTAGGCCAAGTTGGTCAGCACGTACACCACTGTTACAATGGGCATGGATATGATGATGGACAGGGGCAGGTTTCTGAAACAGAGGCAAAGATCGCAGGGCACTCCTCCTGATGGGACAACCGTCAGCCACAGACTCCTCAAAGCACCCCTCACCACACAAAGCCACACGCTTGGATGAGGCAGCACATTTCACCGCAGCCCTCCCAATGAATACTGAAATAAATAACAACGAGTTGGATAAAACACGTTTGAAGAGCACGTACTAGTTTTCTGAGCACGTAGTGCACACTCTTCAAACACTGATGGGGCTCTGAGAAATTAAACCCGAAAAAATAACAAGGAGAGTGTGAACGTGTTAAAAAAAAACACGAGGCGTGAACACTGTTACCGCTCAGGATAAATATTAAAAAATGAATGATCGGAAAAGTAAAATGTGCTGCTAATTCCACAGAAGAATAATTGAGTACGTAAATGAGGCTCACTCATGTACTGCTTAGCTGACAGCAAAAATTTGTGAATTTTCATACACACCCTATGGAAATTTAAAATCAAAAGACAATTTGTCGTGCATTCGGGGTTTTGGGCTCCAGAGAAAGACTTTGATCTCCATGTGCAGAAATGTGTTGTACAAAGCAAATAAAGCAGACTGGTTTAAGGGTGTCATTCTCTTAGGCATCAATTCTGAGTTAAGTTTTGCTTTAAGAAAACAATTACTTTCATGGCAAAAGGCACAATTAAATTAAAGAACTTTGTAAAATTATTCTTGAGAAATGTTTTTCAACAAAAATAGGAAAGTGATTTACTTCTCTGGATTGATCATTTCCTCTGTAACGTAATTCAAATAATTCCTGAAGAAAAAACACAAAGAAGAATTAAATCTGTGATGAGACGAGTGTTACACTCATTTGCATTAAGGCATTAATAGAATGTGTATAAAACAGAAAGCAGTCTTCATCATCATATCCCTCATGTTCCATGGTTTGTTGAAAATTACAAACATACAAAAGCATAAGAACATATTATTTTAAAATGAATGTGTTCTTAAGGTTGAAATGTTTTAATAATCCAAAATATCTGATATAAGAACCTGTTCTCACAGTGTTCTATCCAGCTAGACCAACAATGGTTATCATTTAGCAATAAAGATAATAGATATCATTTCAATCTGGAATCACCAGTAACTGCAATAACATCATGGAAACAATATCTATGGTATATTAGTTTCAAGGAAGTTGAAGCGAAAAGCTTTGAAGAACTGGACCTGCTGAGCAACTGACATATAATCTGAGGTGTTAAGGGATGAAGTTTGAATGACTAGTGTCTGTAAAATGAATGCAGGTCCCTCACCAGCCTCCAAAAGCAAAGAGCCCACTATAAAGGGCGAGAACGATGTTGTCCACTCCCATTTTACTGCCTTCGAACGCAAGGTCCGGCTGTAGGTAAGGGATGTCACCTGTTCAAACAAAGAGTAGAAATCAGGAACTGCGCACTGCGGGTTTCCAAAGCACTATTAATGCCCCTGTTAAATCTCTCTGCTTTGTCCAGGTCACAGGTGACACATCTGTTATTACGCAGCATTGGTTTCACTTGGAGGTTTGGTTTCAGTTCAGAATAGACTGAATAAACACCTTTTGTCCCAGTATTTTGTTTAAAGTAAAACTACCTACCCCAAATGATAACAAATGGAATTTTAAGAAATTGCAATATAGTTTTTTCAAGGACTTGACTTGACAATGAGCTTGTACTACACACCAATGCTATACTATATTGTTGATCCATGACTAATGCACTATACGATATTAGTCATGGATCAACACTGACAAACCAGAAGCTCTCATGAGTCACAGTGTCCCTTTCTATTGTCTGAAATATGATCGCAATGTTCGTGATATTGTGAAAAGCATAAGGCAATGTACTGTCCAAAATTTGACACTCTTTTCTAATGCAAATCACTGTCCATTTTAAAATCACAATCGCTGTACGCTGTTTTTCTAAAACACTCCGCCAGACGGCTGATCTGAGAGGTCGCATCATTGCGCGGCAGCTGCTGACGATCTTGCGGGTCAGTTTCCATGACAACCGCGCATGAAGAGCGAGGGCAGCGGATATGGGTTCTGTGTGCCCAGATTGCGTGTCACGATACGCGCAGTCGCAATCTCTTTCCTATATTGATCTTCCAGCTAATTTGCTACAGCTCTCTGATCACTTTAATTAATTGGAATGGTTCTCATGTTGTAATCCTTATTTTTTTTATCCAATTGTTTGCAATAATTTCATGTTTCTCGAAATAATCTCCAACACGGCAGTGCATTGGTTAACGTGCATCCATTTCAACTCGCGACCTATGGACAAGCTAGTCCTGGAACACGAAGTGGTGCCCTACGGCTCGTTACTAGGGAGATAAGAGTACATGCAGGTAGCAGGGGGGACTTTAGTACAATGCCTGATTGTGCAGGAGCACATATACTTCAGAGCAATGTGATAGCTCTAACAAGTAATGTTATATAGTTCAAGTTAAATTCAGTGGTCACGATTTTAAAAGGAAATTTTCAGAGGATTGCTCATAAACCATTTTTTATGCAGGTATTACAATTCCACGTCCTTTAACCCTCTCGCGTCAGCTGTTTCCGCCATACCTCTCCCGCGTTATTTTAACCCCTTTATCTCTTTCATCATGTCCGTACACCTAAGTGCGATCTCTACCGCGATCTCCACATCAAAGCCGAAATGTAAGCCTATACACAGTATGTTCCCTAGGGCAAAGCAGAATGCATAATTACGTAATGATATCTAGAGTACGTAGTGGGTACATTATCTAATAATATCTGCGATTTCAAAAATGCATTTGAATTATTACACATTATTTTAACAGTTTTCAACTAAAAACAAAAAAGTGTTTCCTTTGACTAATACAAATTGGAAATCCGGGAACAAAAAAAAAAAAAAGAATGAATAAATAAAATGAGACAAGGTTCCTAGTACGAATTGTTTTGATTCTTAATGACCGGCAAACATAAGGTTCAGCAAATTTAGCGATCTACTGTGTGTTTTTGTTTTTGGAGAAACAGAAAAGAAGCAATAGTCAGCCTGTTTTACGACTGCCTGCACAAATACAAAACAGCTCTTCGGTTGCAGCCCATGCCAAATCAAGTGTAATTAAATGCAAAAAATCCAATCATACGGTCAGTGCATTTCAAACTCTCTGAGGCACAGAGTTGTCATCTTACAGTGTTTACCTCTCCCAAAATGCAAACAAAACGAGGAATGAACTTAAGATTCCACCTCAAACAACGTATCTAACTTAAAGCCCACTAAGGACTGTTTATTAAAAATAGTTAATGTTACAAATTACACTAACCATTTCATATTGAACCTAATTCACTTTTAGGAAGGAGGTCAGTAAGCATTTGAAACCCAAAACCACCTAAAGCTGGTATTTCAAGTGAAGAGACAACAGGAAGCAAAAAAACAATGGCCTGCACATGGCTGATTGGTGCATCCAACTGAGCACATTTAATTTCTCACAGAACCAGCCTAGCTGCAATTCAAGTGCCAACTTAATTTAGGCAGCGGGCAGAGTGTGTGTGTAAATCTAGCACAATTGCCATCTTATCTGGTTGAAAGGATACACTTCAAGATTTTCCTGATCAGTGCACTGACAAACAGACTCACTGGCTACCCATTACATTAACTGCACAAGAAGGCAGTGCATGCATGTTCAGGTTGTAAACACACAGGGCAGCAGTGTGACGTAGTGGAAAGGAGCAGGGCTCATAACCAAAAGGTTGCAAACTTGATTCCAAGGAAGGCTGCTGTTGTACCCTCAGGCAAGTGTTTGACCTGAAATGCCTCAGCAAATACACAGTTGTGTAAATTGATAGCATGCAAAAATTGTAAGCTATATAAGCTGCTCTGAGTAAATATACAAATAAAGTGCAAATGAAGTAACTTCGCTCTGGGCCTAGAATTTAAGAAGTCAATGCCCTGAGTGTTAAATGTGAACGCTTGTCTTTGCTGAGCTTGCTTCACATGGTTTTGCCTGGTCGATGGCGGCGGCTCCAACAGAAGCCGAGCTGCTGCGCGCATCGCATGCAGCATGGAAACGTGAGCGGTGGTCTCACCTCGACCGATCTGGATGAAGCCGAACACGATGATGATGGCCAGGGCTATGAGTTTGGAGGCGGTGAAGACGTCCTGGACCTTAGTGGCAGCTTTGACACTGATGCAGTTCACAAACGTCAGCAGCGCTGTCGGGGGACAGGGGCGGGGACGTGAGACGAGGCAGACAAGACAGCGGCACATGTGCGGCCAGCTCTCAGAAGAGAGAAAGCACGAAACCATTCGATGGCATTTGGTGGTGCCAACCCCATATGTGTATGGTAATGTTGCCACATTCAATGTGATAATGCACAGCATTTATGTAGCGATTTTCATCCCTTTGAAGGATGAAGGATGACTCATCCATATTATGTGCCAGAGCACTAACCACACGTTTAAAGTGAAGTAGGAGGAATGTATTTAATATTTACCTAATTAGTTAGCCAGACTGTAGGGACCGGTTTGACCAGGATACTAGGAAACACCTAAATAACCTCTGCTGAATGACTAAATATAAATGTAAATGCATACGCCTCAATCCTTTGAAAGGTCTTTGCATTTTGTGGCAAATGAGGACAGTTTTGCTTCCTTTCTCTGACAGCTGGGCCGAAAACCTGCCAGCCCTTTCGGTGGGTGAGGCGAGGCCCACTTCTACTCACTGAGGCAGAGACAGGCGATGAGCTTGGCAGCACTCTCGGGCACCGAGCACTCCGGGTAGAGGGGCTTGAGGAGGTAGGTGGCGAACACCAGGGAGACGACGTACTGGGAGGAGGGCCGGATGATCAGCATCTCCACCCACAGCTTGAGGAAGGCCACCAGGTTGCCGTACACCTCCAGGATGTAGGTGTAGTCCCCGCCGGATTTGGTGATGGTGGTGCCCAGCTCGGCGTAGCACAGGGCACCCATGGTGGAGACCACGCCGCACACGGCCCAGACGATGAGCGACAGGCCCGCCGAGCCCGCCTCCTTCACCACCCCCGTGGGCGTGATGAAGATGCCCGAGCCGATGATGGTGCCGATGATCATGCCCACGCCGTTGAACAGCGTGATGCTCCTTTTCAGCTCCACCTTGGCCTTGGCGGGCTCGGGGGCCGCCGCCTCCTTCAGAGCGCTGTCCTCTGTCGCGGCTTTCGCTGGCACAAGAAAAGGGAGGGGGGAGGCGGGTTTACACTCGATGCCCGCCAAAAAAAAATCTCACTATGTTGTCTTTCATTTCTTCAATTAAAACTGTTATTCAAACTAGGGCAACAGAGCTTGCCAGACTGCTCAATTATGAAACAAAGCAGGATCTTTTTTTTTTCTCTTTAGACTTGCACAAACAAGCTGTCCAGATCCTCTGCCCATTTAACCTGTGCAACCACATCTCCAGCTGTCTGTCTTATTTTTGCCTCCAACTGTGGTTTGTGGTTGAATTTTGTAATGTAGTGCTTGCCTATTCATGTGTTTGGTTTTAGTCTTTGCTTGAAAAAATGCTCGTTCACCAAGTTGCCAGATGAGAAAAGTTAGGCAAGGCACTGTCTGGCCCTTGAGGCATCAATGTGCCCAGAAACAGACTCTGTACCATACTCTCCAGTGTTTAAGTGAGCACATGTGTGTCAGACACTGGTGTGGCACAGCTTACAGGGAAAACATTCAGGAAAGCATTACAGACATGTGTATACCACATTTTTAATGATAGGTGCATCCCATAAGCTTGCCTGCTTTAATAGTCACAAGGGAATATTCTCATCAAGAAATTTGCATACCAGCCTCTTTCTGCACAATGCCACATATTAATATTACTGTGGTTGATAGTGGTTAGTCATCACAAAATTCAAACCAGATCACATGGAACACTACTATATCCACATTTTGGTTTTGCATATTCCTTTTGGAATAACTAGCAACGCATCCCTTGCTCATTCATCTTGGCTCCTCTGATTTGCATAAACATAGTGCGGGTTTTGTTTCAACACCAAAAATGGGCAGGCTTTTTCAGCCCATACTTCTTTACTATATTGCTGTGAATGGAATGCAAAGAAAGACACTCTGACCGTGAGGCACTAATCGTAAATCTCCTGATAACAGCTACCTGGGTAAAGCATTGTGGACTGATGCAATACATAAGCATGCCGCCTCATGCTGCTTCCTGTTCCCCCCCCTTCTCTCTTTCTCTCTGTCTCTGCGGCTTTCCCTCCACTGCAGAGCCCCGCATGGCAGCCAGCGTGTTGTACACCTACCCTCCATCTTCTCCTGCTCCTCCTCCACCTTGTTCACGCTCTCCCTGCTCCGTGATTTCAGCTCAGCCATCTCTCCGTGCCTCTCCTCCGGCGCCTCGTTCCTTTCAAGGTTCTTCTCCTCCACTGAGGGAGGGGGGGGTTGGGGGAGAGGGAGGGACGGACCAGAGATTCCTCTCTCGCGCTCGTGTGCGTCTGGTGGACGAGGGGGTGGGAGAGAGCAGACCTTTTCTTCAGGCTGCCCGCGCCGGCATTCAGCCGCCCTGTCGAGATGCTGGGACAATGCCGCGCTCACGCCAGCGCGTCGTGCCTGACGTTTGGCAGGCTCCTGTGTGACTCGCTCATACGCTGACGGGGGAGGCGGACCGCGTGTGCGCGCGTGTGTGTGTGCGCCTGTGCATGTCTGCTCTCGCTTAAGTGGGACACAGTAATCCTCTGCATGTGGAGCAGGGAGTGCCCTCTAGTGGACAACAGGTAGAAGTGCATGCCCTTATCCCGTCCCCCCCAGCCATACTGTGAAAAGATTGAGGAATTGAGAATGTGGAAGGGTGCATTTCTGAAGATCACGTGAAATCACGGAAGTCACATCCTGCAGTCACGTGAAAAAGGAGTAAACATTGCTTCATACAGAATATTGGACATGCAGAGCACACTCCTCTCTGTCCCATCCCATTTCTCTGAATAAAACCATTAACAATGTAGGAATTCCTGGAACAGAGCACGTCCTTGATGTGCCAGATGGTCTACAATTTTTCGGCCTTTGGTAATCTGGGTATGTTAACTTGAATGTGTTTTGAAAGTTGTGCTGCCTAACTGCCAATTCAAAACATTTTAAATTAACTACCTTGGTGAGTGTTCACTGTTAGCAAATAAAGTTAAACTACATAAACCTGTGCAGACCAGCTCTGTTGCAGCTAGAGGGTTTGTCATTGTTTAAGTGTCAACAGAGGTTAACAAACAGAGGAACAGCTACTGTAGCCATAAAAACTTGATTACCAGGGTATTACCAGGATGGTACTACATCGGTTTCTACAGTGTCACTCCATGCTTTTCCCGAGGAAATCTTAAAAAACAGTAACAAAAAAAAGTCAATATGCAATACATTTCTTTTTAACTACTGTCTAAAATTCATTCATTGTATAGTCAACTATTTTCCATTATTTGCTTCCTCTGTAAGATATAGTGTGCTGTTGTACTAAGGGAGACTACAGAATGGATTGATTCAGCATTTGTGCAATGAAACAATAAAGGTTAACAAATCAGAGTTTATTACGCTTTTATGTACAATCAACCTTGCAAGGCACACGTTGTCTTAAATTAGAATGTACAATGACAGTTCTGCTTTTAAATATATATTCATATAACTCTGTTTTAACACTGTTTAGAAAAAAGATCCATAACATACAAGTGGAGGTTGCCCTGCCGGGCCAGAATGAGGGGGTTCATTTTAGACAGCACGTCCCGTGTTAGGATTTTAATTGGTTCAAGGGTAGTGTTTCAAATTCAAGGCATTCCCATGTGTCAGTTTCTGTGATTAGGAGGGAGGAAGGGTTTGCCTGCAGCTAAAAAGACAGGAAGTGTTTGAATGTAAACAGGAGATAAGTAAGCAGCCCTTTTGACATTTTTAATCTCACAGTTGCTTTAGAGCTAAAGACCTTTGTGTTCTTACAACTCAATCTTCAAACGCCAAGCCCTTACATCTCCCATATTCTCTGCTTTTGATATAATAGCGCAAAGCAGACTTCAAGCTTCAGCTACAAATCTTGGTCTGCTTCATGATAAGGTACAATTTGTTCTTGGAGGAAAACTACTGTATATGGAGATCTTGTTTTGATAGTACATCAAAGAGACCACCAGAGGGCGCACATTATTTACACTACAGCTTATCCATGCATCCATGTCTGCATAATATACAAGGAAGAAAGCATCACCCACCTGAGGGTGCTTCTTCAGTAATACTGCTCAGATTATTCCTATGCTCTCCTTTAAGCATATTCTACACAATTGTTTTTAATATAAAAATGCATGGTATGGCAAGTATGTGTTAGTTTATCATAGAAAGTTTAAAGTAAAAGATTACCATCAGCTAAATCAGTATTCAAATTGGGATTTGAGAGATTTCAATGGATGTAAATTATTGTAGTTTGATGTATTTTGACAATAACTTTTGTTTATTTAATTGCAGAGAATTAATTATAGGGATGATAATAATTAATGTATCATTTATATTAAAGGCAAGTTTTCCATTGTTAAAAAGTCATGCCTCCAGACAGTTTTGATTAAATAAGTACAGATTTAAGCCTGTTGGGTAAGAATGTGGGTTGAACACAGACCAATTGGAGTCTGTGGTTTTATGTTATGCGCCAGTCAAAAGGAGCAGAATTTAAGGCCTAATAGCAAACTTATAAAGCTGAGAATATTCTGTGTGCCTTCACACAGCCTAACAAATTGATTCTGATTAACATCTAGGCTTCATGAATAAAACACTGAGCTGTGTCAGCATGTTGGAAATACCATTTCCGAATCAGAAACAGTACAGTACAACACACTGGATTGAACAAGGTGCGGACAGACCTTGCCCTGACCCACAGATCCTGGATCAGTTATAACTTTTTTCAAATAAATGGCTGGGGTTAGGACTATAGCTCAGTAACCTGATTCTGGATTGGCTAGCTGGGGCAGTCAGTAACAGTAAGCAGCACCTGTAGGGGGGAGTGAGATTGTAAACACTAAGACATGGGCGTCAAACTCAGTTCCCAGGTTGTTGGCATTTTTCATTTAGCGCAATTTACTCAATTTGGCATTTTGTGATAATATGACAGTACAAATGAAGACTGTGCATGTGCCATTCTCTCAAATAATTTTCTGCAGTGCATTCTGCGAAATGTATACATGTAAACAGCTAGACACCCCATCAGAAAAAAATGGAAAAAACAATGCACCATCCCACCAGGAACTGGGTCTGACACCCTGGCAAAGAATGTCCTACACAGTGTGGCACCTGTCATGTAACATGAGAGAAATGGGGAGGACTGTGGGCAGGTTACAGCAGACCACAGTTTGGTTTGGTTTTTAAGGAGAGACCCAAACGGTCACACAGGAAGTCCCGCCCCCCCACCCCAGTTCCCTGTTCCTGTCGAAATCCAAATCCGCTGTTAGCTGCTTGTGCTGCGGCTCCGGGGCTCCTCACTGCTGTTGTCATGCCAACAGGCCGAGCCTCTTGACTTTGGCGGACAGGAAGGAGTGGATGATGAAGACGATGGTTTTGGGGCAGGAGTGGAGATCCAGTTGCTGTGGGTATGGGACAGACAAGAGCACAGGCAAGTCACATTAATATAACAAGAACAACCGGACGCCTTTCCAAAGGAAAGCGTCAGACTCATCAGTCTGAGCGTGCTCTGTCTGACACTCTGCTTCAGAGAACACTCACGATCTCCTGTTCCGGGCCCCCGAAGTCCAGGTACATCATGCGGACGCCGTCGTCGGAGGACATGCGCAGCTTCTCGAAGGGCTGCTTCAGCAGCACGCTCCGCCTGCCGCCCGGCTCCTCCGTGAACAGGGTGAAGCCCTCGTCGATGTGGACGCCCAGGGTGCAGTCCTTCCCGTTCCATTTACACGCTGGCGGAGAGACGGGGCGAGACATCGCCGTCCGAAATTAGAACGGGCATTCGCCCACGGCTGAAAATCGGAAATGGTTTGACCACACAATCCCTGGGCAAAACTAATGTTCTCAGTAATTCAACTGGGCAAAGGTGTCTGGGGTGAAAATGACTGATCGCTCAGCAGCGGGCCTCCCAGCGAAGGAAACGCATTGGTGGTGCTGGGTGTGGATGCTGCAATGCATGTGGAAAGACAGCAGAGGGCGCTATAACCTCATTTTCTATTTATTTAGTAACACGCAGGCGATGTTGAAACACCCTTTGGAAATTATACGTTAGTGAACGTTAATCTGGTGGAAGGGGGCGCGTCCGTACCTGTGGTGACCTCCTGTATGAGCTCGGCCGCCCCGTGGCAGCCGTCCACCAGCATGCGTGTCCAGGCCGACAGCTCTTTGGCCGAGTCCACCCGGAACACGTGCGTCTCCACCCCCTGCCTGGTCCCGCTGCGGAGGGCGAAGGACAGCTCCGAGCCCAGGACCGGGGAGCTCTTTCCCGGGCCCGAGTGGACCAGCCTGGGGAGAACGGACGGAGGCGGAGGTCAGAACCGACCACCGGCCATGCGAACCTGGCGCAGGCGTGTGCGCGGCGCGTTTCAGCAGGCACGGGGAGGCTTGCTGTGTCAGGTCATGTGAGGGCTTAGACATTCTGCGCGTGTGTCGGAGACCCTGCGGGAGCGTACCTGGTGGTGATGAGGGGGTGGCACTGGTGGGGGCTGCCCAGCGCCTCCCTGCTGTCTGGAAGGGTGTGGTAGAGCGCCAGGTCTCTCTCCGTCAGCAGGGCCAGCACCGGCCTCTCCGAGCCCTGGGACGGCTGAGGACCGACACGCAGTCACCACACAAAACCGCAGCCATCTGCTCAACATTAAACAGCAGAGCTCCGGCTTCCCCTTCCTCGTTCAGAGCCCTTCCACTGCTTTTGAATCACACATGTGCTAAGGGTTTCAGCACACATTCTTTCCGATATGAAGCACATGTAACAGTATCATGCAAAAACATAAATCCAAATTAAATTAAACAAACAAAGAACTCTTTTACTGGAGCGTATTTCACCTCGGTCGTTTTCTTCCATGTTTGGTAGTAGCTTGTGTTCTGTTCCTCACACATATGGAGTCCATTATTCATCAAAAAGAAACGCTGAGAATATTCCAACCCCTTCCCATCTGAGTTTAAATTTGGAGTGCGGTTCAGAACAGCCAGGTCATTTTCAGTCTTACAAGGGGGGTTCTATTACTTATTATTAGCAGAAGGCCTAAGATTATAAATTATCTTATAAGATGGCTTTATCCAAGGTGACTTAAAAAGCATTGATTTTTTTCAGGTGCTGTCTGTACAGCTTGATATTTACTGGAACAATTCAGGTTAAGAGCTATGCTCAAGGGGACAACATCCTTTGCCTCACCTAAGATTTGAACCTGTAACATTCTGGTCCGTCTGTCTGACATTTTGCTTGTTCTTGTTCTGAATACTGAATACTGATACTGTATGGAAATCATTCTCCTTGTGGCAGGACCAGTTTTCTATAAATGAACAAAATGATAGGTACAGAGCTCAGTGCAGGGGGGTTGGCTATGGAGGGCCCTCACTCGTAAACGCACCTGTTCGGTGAGCCAGCCGATGTGCTTCACCTCTTTGCCTCCCTGCATGCCCTTCAGCTCCTCCTTCAATTTTGGCAGGAGTGCGTTGGAGGCCGCCTGGACGGCGCTGACCCACGACTGCACCATGGCAAGATCTTTTGCCCGCAGGAACAGCGATGACCTCCTGTCTGAGGAAACCACCTCAAAGTACCTGAGGAGGAAGAGGAGGAAGGAAGGGCATTGTCATATGTCAATATTCAGTCCACTGCTGGGTTCCAAGTTGTAAAAAACAAACCAACATTCAAAAGAAAGATATAGGTCTCATGGACAAAGACGTAAAGGATTTATGACTACTGCTACTATTAATACTACTACTACTAATAATAAAAGGTGAAAGAAATCATTAACACTTAAGGGTTCACAGATTGAAGATACAAAGTAAAAAAAGGTGTTTTGGTTTGACATTTTCTGTGTTTCTTTCCTTAAGCTTGCTCCCTCTGCTACAACGATGACATCAATGTTGTTTCATTTCCAGAAGTTACTCTACTCATTTTTGTCTTTGACACAGCTCGCTTCAAACAGTTGGTTATACAGAACTGATTACCTTTTGTGGGCTCAAGGGGGAAATCTGTCTCAACACAGTATCTGGGACATCAGTAACAAATATTGAACAATTGTATTCAACTGATTCAATTCTCAAGTTTTCTTTATGTAGTAACTGGTATTCCAACACTGAATCAACCACTATAATGAAGTAACAAGGCCAATACATTTAGAACTTAATGTTTTTTGCATTTGACCTTCTGTCATCTAAAATGCAAACCAACCACGGAAGGTACTGGCTTTGTAATTTTTCAGCGCCGGGCGCTTCAGTGTTTGATTAGAGAGATCAAGGGCTTGAGATTTGGCAGAGAGGATTGAATTCCTACTTAAGTTATGCTCTCTGCTTCAAGCCATCACCATAAGGAGGATGCCCCCCTGGTCCATATGACATACCTGTGCTCTAGGTCAGGTGGACACGACTTCTTGGTGACCTGGCACATTTTCAGAGGGATGGATCTGCCGTCCTTTAAATCTGCTGGAGAGTTCATGCCCCCCTGTTTGTGGGGGGATGCGGGCGGGGAGTCCCAAGGCACGGGGGCCCCAGGGGACGCGTTCCGAAAATAGGCCGACATCTCTTTGATATACTTCACTGGAGAGAGGGAGAACAGAAACATGCTGCTTCAGTATATTGCATGACATGGCATATTTAGCTTAGCTGGCATTCTTTGTAACTTTGTCACACTCTCATCTCCACAGCTGGACCTGTACGGAAGCGCTAAGTGCTTTGTTTATCAAGTTCAAAACTGCAGTGTCTCATCTGGGATGTGAACCAGCAACCTCCCAAATGAACATCCAGTTCTTAAGATTATCATGCCACACGGTTGCTCCACACCACCTGAAAACCCATTGCGTGTCATGGTGCCCTAACCAGCCTGCAAAGTCCAAAGAAGAGTACACAAAGTACATAGAAACTTGTGATCATAACTGAAGAGTAGATGGATATCTCCCCTGTGACAGCGAGATGTGGGTTACTATGGGTTACTATGCAGAGGGAAGCGGGAAACTACAGGTTACTGTGCAGAGAAAAGCGGATAACTACAGGTTACTGTACAGAGAAAAGCGGATAACTACAGGTTACTGTGCAGAGAAAAAAGGGTAACTACAGGTTACTATGCAGAGAAAAGAGGGTAACTCCAGGCTCCTATGCAGAGAAAAAAGGGTAACTACGGGTTACTATGCAGAGAAAAGCGGGTACCTACGGGTTACTATGCAAAGAGAAGCGGGTAACTACGGGTTACTATGCAAAGAGAAGCGGGTAACTACGGGTTACTATGCAAAGAGAAGCAGGTAACTACGGGTTTCTGTGCAGAGAGAAGCAGGTAACTACGGGTTTCTATGCAGAGAAAAGCGGGTAACTACGGGTTACTATGCAGACAGAAGTGGGTTACTATGCAGCGGGGCGAAATGCACCGCCACCCTCTCTGGGCGCCCGCGCGTCGCAGAGCCCCCGCCCCTCTCCAGAACTGATAACAACCCCCCCCACCCCCTCCGCTGATTGCATCGAGTCCCTCTGGCACGGCTCTCATCAAAGTGAGCGCGGGGCCCGGATTAGGGGCGCCGAAGAGGTCGCAGACAGCTTCTTCCTGCGGTTTGTCTCGGCGCTGGAGTTAAAGGGCAACCCAGACTCTCACTATTCAATGCTCTGTGAATATATGAGCATTACCACCTCATATATATGTTATTTAAGGAGCGGAGCTTGAACTTTTTCTGACAAAAAAAGTAATTGGCCATTTTTTTAAAAAAAAAACAGTGTTAAGGAAAAAAAATAGTTTGAACAGTTTGAACCTGGAAGAACCCCAACGGGTTTTACAAGGCCAATTACTAAATCCAACAGAACACTTTGCCGGGCTCATATTTTTTCCTAATGCCACCCGTGGTGCCTTTTAAGGACACAAAGCAGCACCATCATGGCAGAAGAACTGTATAAAGAATGAAGGAAATAATGTTACCATTCCTCTATTCGGTAGCAGCGCACTGTGAATCTGCCTTTACACAAGACCTATATCCCTGCTATGTAAGGGGTCAACCACACAAACAGTACATTTTTTCCATCCAAGCAACTACAACTACAGAGCAGCTATGATCGATGCGTGTATCACTCTGTGGCCTAGGCACTCTTGCCTGGCACGGGCATTGGAAACCGTGAATTGCACGTCCGGAAATAGAGGAGGTCTCCTGCACAGCCTGAGCTCTGAAGTCACTGGTAAGGGGAGTGGACCGCAGTTTTTTTTTTCTTGGCACAGTTTGGATCCTTAGCCATGAATGTATGCCCACGGACCCGATTCACAGTGCAAACACCTACTTCCCGTACCACCCTTCCTGATAATATTTCCCTCAGCCGTCACACATCGGACCACTGTCTAAACACAGCGCCCCGTTCTCTCTGCATGGAGGCTGCGTTCTTTTTTTATATCACAAAACTGCGCACAGTCTGTGCTTTACAGGAGGCCCCGCACACCGGGTGGTAGAAAAGAATGACTTTCACAGGTTGAGCATATTAATGTGTTTAACAAGTAGGCGAGTTCATCATTTTGTTCATTTATAGAAAATCATCACTTCTATTTGTTATGTTGTAGCGCTAACCATGTTCACATGCAAATGAATCTGCATTTTTTTTCAAGCCAAAAGTTCTCACAATGGCTAGATGTTTTTTTGAGAAATCAATGAGAATCATTTACAATATGTGCCTATACATACTGTAAAACTATTTAAAATGGAAAATGCATATTAAATATGATTCACATGGATGTATTGTGCCCACTACAAAGTTCTGCAACAATGTAATTGTAAATATCACTCTACTAAATAAAAATTTAATTGGTTTACTGATTGATTTATTGACTGACTTGATTGATTGACTGATTGATTGATCAGAGAGCTACATGGGATGCTAACAGGAAGGGAACGTTACAGCCTGCAGGCCCCCAGCTGGCCAGCCCTGGCGCTGCCCGTGTGGGATTTAGGGGGATAATCTCTTTCAGCCCGTGCCTGCATTCTCCCTCAGTGTCGTCACCTATGGCTCCACGGCAGTGCCGAGGACAGGAATTCGGGGGGCAGTATCAGCACACGGGAGCCCATGTGACCCTGTGCGAGTCGGTGTGAACTGCGGCAGTGCAAGTGGGCCTGGAGCCGGATATAAATAGAGTGGTAGACGTTTGTCGGAGGCGCGGTTTCGGGTTGCAGGAGGGAGGAGCTGCGAAGTGTCCCTCCGGCCAGGGATGGGATGGGGCTTCCGCAGAGACACACACACACACAGCTCTGCTGCTCACCCAGCTCTCTCACACACACACACACACACAAACACACACACACACAACACACAGGCGCACGCACGCACACACACACACACACACACACACACAGTCAAACACACACATACACACACACACACACACACACACACAACACACAGGCGCACGCACGCGCACACACACACACACATACACACACACATACACACATAACACACAAGCACACACAGTAACACTCACAGACACACATACACAGTCTGATACACACAAATACACACACACACAGTCACACACATATACTCATGCAGAGTCACACACACACAGCTCCACTTCTCATGCACCCCATCACCATACAAACTCCTACACACACAGACATAGACACAGACACACATACAGTAAGATACACAGTCACATACATACACGCAATAACATAAACACATGTATAGGCCTACACACAAACAGTTACACAATGGTGTTGATGGTGACAATCATGAAAAATAAAAAGAGGAAGAAACAGAAGGAGAGGAAGAAGAAACTTCCCGCGTAAGAAAACCAAGCCCCATCACAGAGACAGAAGGGCCTTCCTGTCCACCACTCAATAACACTGCTGTGGAAAAGACCCATTTGGGAGAATGGAACATATTACTGAGCTCGAGTCAACCAGCGGTAGATTGGGTTTAATAAAACCCAAATGCTGCCATGATAACCACTCCCTGTCAGTGTTATTACGGGGCTAAAATTAGCTCAAACTGTACTGTTATTACTGCCTTCCCCTCCAGGCAGTGGAAGTGGCTTTCTCAGTGTTCCTGCAGTAGAATTACGCCCCTCCTCGCTGAACCCCTAGCGCCAGCGCCTATCATTACAATCTACCCAAATATAGGCCTGAGCAGTTGTACAAATCAGCACCGCATATGTAAACAACCCCGAAACACACTGAAAAAGTGGGAAAGGGCATCCAGCGAGAGCGTAGAATGTTCACCCATGGAAAAAAAACTAACATCTGACCTGTGAGACAGACGTTAGTCAAAAAATAATGTTAAATCAGGCAGCGAAAATTTTTTTCCTCAGTGTAAACATTGAGCACTTGATGGCCCATCCCTTATTAGGTCAGGCCATTGTCTGTGGGACGCCGGACACTTGACGGGGTGACAGTCATCTGCCTTGCTGCCTCAGCGGACACGGCCGCCCTCCTCCACACAGAAACAAAACAATGCCGCATGGCTGAGCCCGTGGCTTCCTGGTTGTCGTGGGAACAGCTGGAATCTGTTTAATTGGCCACACTGTGGCTTTTGAAACCCGCTGCTCTGCCTACAGGGCCCATTAGATGTGGAATGCCAGTGTACCTTTCTGGCACAGAGCCCTTGAAAAACAGGGGGCGCGTGTAACGGGCTCGTACTGGATGTCCTGGACCCCGTCCAGGGTGTCTGGCACATCTGAGTATCAGCTGGGAGATCAGAAAAACGTAACAGTCAACAGTGTGACAAATTTTTCCTTTTGTGGAATATGATGAAGTTTGGAGAAGATCTGGCTGAGCTCTAGTGTGATAGACATGAGTGTGTGTGTGCGTGTGTGTGTGCGTGTGTGTGTGCGTGTGTGTGTGTATGCGCGCGCATCCAAGTGTGAATAAATCTGTGACAGGGCAAGATGACTATTCTTTTTCTTACGGCTGGATGCAAACATATATCCTGAAAACCCTCTGGGAGACATGAGTCATTTTCAGATTTCAATGAGAGCAATTCATAAAGAACCTTCTGGGCAGGAACACAGAGCATGGTTAACATCACAGAAGGGTAACAGTCAACAGCGTAAAATGGAGCTCGGTCACCGGCCAAGGCAGGAACCCACTGAGAAAATGATTTAGGTCCACCCGGTCCTGCTGGTCGGGAAAATGGCCTCGTCACCGTTAATTAAAACCATGGACAACAGCTGTTGATAAATTACACCATCACGGACGAGAATGTTGCAGTAATTATCGAGGAACACCCAGGTAATCCCCCCAGTTTTAATACAGCTGCTTCAGTGTGCAGAGCCAAAGTGGTTAATTAAACATTTAGCAAAATTTAACAACTAAAAAAATTCAACACAGCAAGAGCCAGTTTGACATTCATGTTTTTATTGGCGTCACCCTGGAAACGTTTGCCTGTTCATTGATTGGCTTGTTTCACATTACTGTATGAAAAATATCCTGAATTGTTAGAATGTGTACCTGCTGTTATGAACTGAGTGGTCTCTCTTCTATGCAACCAATGGATGTTTAAAGTGGATTCTCCAAGGACACAAATGAGTAATTCTCTTTTTTACTCCATTCACAACATAGTGGTACATGCATTTCCTTACATAGCATTGCTTGTGACCAATGATCAATGGCAGTATTGTAACAATATGTCTATGTAATAGGTTAGCTCCTTTCATTTAATGTGATATTTGAATATTCTATGGCAGCCAAGATGGCTGTGTAAAGACAGATCTTTGGGCAGTCTGACAGATCCTTGGGTTTGTGATGTCACAACGTGTGCCAATGTGTAACAATGTTAGCCAGCAACTTGGTCCGCACACACCCCCAGAATGACTAAGTGAATTAACTCAAAAGCCATATGTCTATGGCCTTGGCCTCTACAGGACTGCCCAACATCACAAAATGACATTACGTGCTTGCTCGGTAGATGACCTCAGTGACATCTGAAATATCACCCATGTATATAGCCAGATATTTACTACTGAATAATTCAGGTATAGTGCCTTGCTCAGCTGTGCAGCACTACTGGCCCACCTTGCCATCAAACCTACAACCTTTGGACTACAAGCCCAGCTCACTGACCACCATTAGTAAAATTGAAAGAAAGGAACACTTCTAAATATGGTAACAAGTCAGAGCTTTCACTGTAGGATTGTGACTGTGGCTGTGGATATTGTTATAAAGTGTTTCCACAATACAACAGGGTACATAGGTTCATGTCTATGAAATCCAGGGAAAGTGTCTGGTTGGACACGTGAAGTATTTATAGATCAGCTCATCAAAGGCAGCCTGCTTGTTGCATGCCTGGTGCCATGTATTCCACTGAACCCTTGCCCTTGGTTTAATCAAGTAGTATGAATTGTTCCCTGGATTCAAAAAAAATGTCTGCTGCAGCAGATACAAAAATGTGCTACATGCACTTTTAACATTGGGGGTCTCTGATGAAATCCTATTAAATTGACAACATCTATAATGGAAAACTAACTGGATGTAATGTGCTCTTTTAGCATGGGTCAGCGTTTAAATGGGATCTGCGAAATCAGCTGACAGGTTTTTTTCCCATTCACTTTCGCGAGCGAGCCCCTTTTAAAACAAACGCTGGGCTACGAGCAGAGATCGACCTTTATCAGCCTTTCCTAGGCTGGGAGAAGCATCTGATGTGACTTCCTATCAGGAACTCCGGCAGCGTGCCTCAGTTTAGCTGCGGAAAGCCAAGCCGGGGAAATGTGTCACCGTGGAAACTGATACGGGTGGGAGATCTCGTTCCCCTCTGATGCCGGCGAGCAGATGTTAATCGGCGAGGGCTTCGGGGCCCCTGACACCAGAGGCTTAGCAGTAAGTACAGCTTGTCTGACGTGAGATTCAGACGGTGACATTAAAGCCACGCTGTGGACCAGGTGAGCTCCGCAGAGTCCCGTCCCCCCACCCAACACCACCCAATACCACCTAACACCACACAACACCACCCAACCCTGAGTGAAAGAGTGAGTTGAGGCGTGACAGAACACTGGGGTGAGAGTGAGAGTGGCGTTGTGATGGGGGTGAGTGGGGGACCAGGTGACTTAGTGACAGAGCTTGGCGCGAAGCAATGGCAACACAAAGCAGTGACGTGTGAGAGGATTACGGGGGTGGGTGACATGGGGAAACCCCACACTCGAATTTGGATCGGAGCTGCTCAAAAACCTAAGTAAAGTACTACCTTGAGACTGTGGTGAAACAAGAAAGACGCCCCAGCAAATGGCCGCACATAAAGACAAGGTTCATTACTGAAGTGATAATTAAATTGCCACGACAGCGGAATACCTGCTCCTTTTAATTAAACAGTAAGGACCTTGGGCTACACTTTGCCCTCCACAGAGGTGGCACTTCCTTGCTGGTAGAATGCTGAGCAGCTGCTTGGGATTTGATGATCTGCACAATGTTTCACCGCGACAGAATCATCTGGGAGTCGGTTTGCTCTGCCAAAGACATACTGTACTCAGGATAATTCGCACGCATCTTTGCTCCATGTGTCTTTTCCGTGTCCTCAGCCCCAGGGATTCGCTCCAAGAGCACAATGTGCCATGGATTCAGGTCTTGAGGGACGTCCCGCCTATTTTTAACACAGATTCCAGGAGGCGCATCTTCGCAGCATAGCCATGCACTTAAGTCTGCCCAACCGAGTGCCTTACGTCATCGGGGCAAATCCTCAGGGGCAGAAGAGCGGACAGCTCTCAGCGTTCGGAACATTCTGCCCCCCCGCAATGCTGTAAAGCCATGGCGAAAACCAATCCTACTGAACTGAACCAACCCCCTCCCCGAATATCGAGACCTTGGGCCAATGTATGAGGATGTCCACGGAAACCTGTAAAGCCGCGGAGCAGTGGCCTCCACCAGCGAAACACGCCGGCCCTCACTTGGGTCGGCTCTGACTGCCACCAGGGCCGGCTGGAGACAGGCCACATGGGCAGGATGCACACACACATCAGCTAATGAATCACACGGCAAGCCTTCAGTGGTGACGGCAGACCCGACATAAGTAGGGCAAATAGATCTGCCAGCATTCACTCCCCCTCTCCCCAACATCCAATCGCAAGTCTTGGCAACCTTGCAGATGTGACACCAGATCCAGTTTTGTGCAATGGGGGGCCTGGGAAAGGCAGCCCCTGCCACAGACCCCAAGCCCTTATGTTTCACAGTCGTCCTCTCTGCAATGCTGGCTCTTTTTTGTCCACGTTGATTGGGGCCAGCAGGAGTGCGGGTGGTGTGAAGAAGCTGGCGTCTATCACCTGTTGCGTCAGTGTCTGAGGCTTGGCTGGAGACTCGAGTGGCTTTTTAGGGAGAGCATGCAGAAAGGAGGAAGGAGGGAGGGAAGAGGTCAAAGGTTGCGGATGTCAGTATCGGTGAGGGATACGGGTTAAGGTCAGCCCGTTTTAGCACATGGGCTGTTGCCTCCTTTGCCTCTACATGCTTGTAAAATATGCTCACACACAAGCACACATGTACACACACACAAACATAAATATATCCACACATAACCATACAAACCTACACATATTCACACTCACCAATATATACACACATAACCCCATAAACACATACACATACATATATACATACACAAATACATACACACAAAACCTCACAAACTAATACCCATACACATACACAAATACATACACACATAACCACAGAAACTCATACAAGTACATATACACTCACACAAGATACACAAGGAAGCAGCCCTACTGCTACTGAAGAGTTAAACTTTTACCTTTTATCAATGCCTTGTCAAAGGAATGATGTAATGGCCAATATTTGGATTGCTTTGTGTAGTGTCCTCAGAGGCCCATCGGCAAAGCAATCAGGTATGAGACGCTGACAATGCACACAGCAGATAACCTCTCAGCCTGCCTCGGCACACAGAAATAAACATCTAACAAACATCGACAGCCTGCATTTTAACAGGGCCATGCAGGAACCACTCAAATAGTAAGCACATTGGAGGGTACTGCGATATAAGTCAATCAGAGCTCATGGACCAAGCCATGAACCTCCCCTGAAATTGCTTGTGTTACTCAATTCTGGTTTGGACACGGCGCACGAAAATCGTAGCAATCAAGCTAACTGTCATGGGAAAACTTTGATTCTGGAGCCTGTAATGCTATTGCAAAACCACCCCCCGCCTGTATGGTAGGGGCAGCCGACTATGAGTACAGCATTCAGAAAGCGAATGAGCTTCCACTGAGTTACCTGTTATTGCATTTTGATCTTTCAATGGAAAATCCTAAATGTGTACCGCTCCTTCAACAGGCGTTGCCAAGGAAGCATAGCCGTTCTCAAAGCAAAATGAACTATTCCACCGTCCTCTTGTCAGAGTGCCAGAACGATCCAGAAATTCAGCTGTAATTCGCATAAAACTAAGACACGCTGCTGAGAAATGTTTAATCTGGGCAGAATCCGCACAGACGCTGATTCACACAGGACTAAAATTTAAGCAGACCAATAAAAAATGACAGATCCCAGAAAATACCTTGAAGCACCCCAGGTAATACAGTCCCATGTGAATGGAGCTTAATGCAGCCAGGTTGTCTGGGTGGAACTGCCAAGAAAGTTCTGCCAGTTTTTAACACAAAGAAATGCAGACTGTTCTGAGCCAAAGCAGCCCTGGAAAAGAACAGTGCTAAGACAGAATCTATAATTCAACTGTCTTCGGACATGTACAGATTCAACGATCCTTAAGTGATACAAATGGGCAGTGAGCATGCAAAGAACATAAGACGGGCTATCCAGTTTGTTATAAGATTCATGAATGTCCACAAATTTGTCAGCGGGTCACATGGACATTCTTCTGTTCTGGAACACTGGCTTCTTGAGACATAAAAGAAGGAATAAGATAACAGCTGTTTACACCAAAGGTCAAGAAAAACACTGAATTTTGATTTTTTTTGTTGGAGTGTCCCGTTGAAGTCAGGATCAGGGTGTGAACATGACTGAGAAGGTGAAGCACTTCCAGCAAAGCTCATTAGGTCATAAAGATAACTCTTATCGTTTGGCAGTTAATTTGATTCAGATTGTAATTATGTTTTTGCATGCCAAGGGACGGTGTCTGTGAGGATCGGTGAAGCAAAAAAAAAAAAATTGGACAAATATTAATGTGTTGTGGTTCAAAATGATTGGTACCCAAAGTATATTAACACTACATTATTTAGAAGTACCTTTTGCAAGATAACTGAAGAGTCCGGAGAATTGCACGAAAAGTCCAGACAGAATACCACAAAGTCTATTAGATGTGTCCTTATTTGCACTGAACCAGAATAATTCCCATCTTTGCTAATCCGTGGCTCAACAGCCAGAAAAGTCATGCATTTTTACTGCATTTTAACAAACTGAGGAAAATGATTACTATCTTGACCACGTCTGGTGTGTGAACTCAGCTTTTGAAAGGAAAGTATGAATATAATGCATTCTCATAAGAGGATTAGAGAGGGAGACACTCTATGCATGATATACACTTTGATGTATCAAATAAGCACAAGGTGTTGTTCTATGGGTGACCGTGACTTGTCCTTTAAGGATTGACCCTGCAGCTGTCGTCAGCCTTTGACTATGTGGCTTTAAAAGGATGCAGTACGCAGTATAATTGCCTGTTTAATTAGCTTGGCAGAGAGCACCCTAACGTTTCGCCCCTGGGTTTAGAGCTCTTGGCAGGAGCGTCTGGCTCAGTGAATTCTGCTGTTTGTCCATGACATTAGCAGGCCTGTGACCCTGTGTCTCTTGCACAGGTCAGCCTCAGTGACAGAGGTTCAGCCCTCCGCCTGACGCAGTCAGCCACCGGAGCATGTCCCTCCGCCCGCATCAAAGGCCACCACCCCGTCCCTTTCTCGCACGGTCACACTCCATGTCACATACACGCATGTACATGGGACATACACACACAGTCGCCCTCCATCTCCCGGCATATTCCTCTCTCTGTCTGTCTGTCTCTCTCTCTCTCTCTCTCACACACACACACACACACACACACACACACACACACACACACAGACAGACAGACAGACAGACAGACAGACACACACACACACACACACACACACACACACACACACACAGACACACGCACTGAGTCACCCTCCCTCTCCTTGAATTTCTCTCTTTCTCAATTCAATTAAAAACTGTTTTTCAATTTCAAGGTACTTTATAAGGTTCACATCAGACTGATGACAAGGTGGGAAGGAACAACAAAAACCAAATAATTATTCCTCTAAGCAAAAAATACTGCTGTTCACTGCAAAACGATATACATTCAATCCAGGAAACACCCAACATTTCAGCTGCTGAGTCTTCGTCAAATGCATCAGGCATGGGCCAAACACAGGCGCGTACAACATGTATGCAAAACAATCATCAATTATCTGGGATTGTCGGTAATTTTCTTCCACTCTCTAAAGATTCCAAAAAAGTGTTTTGTTCACAGTTTTGTTGGTTTTTATTACAGCAGTGCTGGCCTGAAGCTGGTTATGGTTAATATTTAGCATGTACCGGATTTAGAGTTTCATGACCGGCTGACTGAGGGGACTCATTTCCAGGTCCTTGGTCTTAGGACAGAACGGCTCAGTGCTGGAGGGGGATTTCGCTTCCCCTTTAGCTAGTTCTTGAGGTGTTTTCTGTACCGCCTTTCTTAAAGTAAATCCCAAATTTGAATTCTCTTTCATATGCTATTTAGCAGAGGTTAATGGTCTCATTTGTCCCTGAATACATGGCCTGATGTTTTCGACGGACCCAAAGCATGCCTCTACATAATTCAGAGCAGGGTTTCAACTTGACTTTTTTGGTTCACATTTTAAATGCTCTTGCTAAGTAGGCCCCATATCTTGCTTCTGCACAGTACGGTGCAATTAACTGTCAATTCTTTCTAACCACATTCTTATAGATTTAATTTCTTTAAATGGCACAAAATGGTCTATTACCCATGGCTTTTATTGCATTGACTTCCATATTAAAGCTCTTTCGCACACTGATTGTCAGGCCTATTTATGTGTAATTTTGCACGTGCTCCAAAATGCTACTACAGAGAGTGCAGTTGTACCTGCTTTTATCAGACCTGGACTGTTTCTGAAAATCATTATTGTAGCCTTTTAAAGCTACAGCCAAGGCCCAGGACTCATAGTACAGTATGCGTCTGGCAGAGCAAGGTTCTGCTGTAACTGTTGTTCTGTGGCAACAGCAGAACTAGTTCATCTGTATACAATAGGAATTAAATTTCACTGTTACGTTGACTGAGTCCAGATGTGTCCGGCGTACAGACTGTACCATCTGTCTAACTGCACGCCCATTAGAGACGAACTCTGTTCTTGGATTGTCAGTTGTCACTGTGTACTTCTTTCCTGAATAATTGTCACAAACACACAGGCAGCCACTCTCCCTCTCATAGCATCTCTCTCTCTCTCTCTCTCTTTCACAGACACACACACACACACCCTCCCTTTCCCTTCTATAAATTCTGCCTGACCAGTCTCATCACTGAGAGTTCTAGATGCAATCCCCCACCCACCCAGAAATTCCTGCTGGCTCGGCCCTAAAACAAGAGCTTGGTTCCTGTGTCATTCCAAATCACCTCCCTTTTATTCAAACCCTAACAACTGCAGGCTTAGTGATGTAGACCAAGAGTGCTTATTCAGACAGCCATGGGTATACGGGGCCCTAGTCAGATAGCTGGTTAGTCTGTTTGTCAAACTAAATGCCCACAGTACAGCTCCCCTAGTGTAAACTGACAGTGTCATATGAGGACACTCTATATTGCAATAAGAGTAGAGGGTAACGGCTCTTTTAAAAATTCCACAAAGTTCATCTATGCTTTGTATGTCTTTTTGAAATTGCTTCAAGTTCTCTATCACTTCATATGCTCTTGTCATGTTAGAAATGTCTGTTTAGTGATGTGCGCTGGTGGAGAATCCCACATGAGTCTGTCTGTGGCCAGCGATCCTTGTTGTGCTGCACCTGGTCGTATTAGCCTGCTGAGACTCTCTGGGAAAGGAGGCCACAGTTCAGATTGCTCCTTGGATTTCCAGTCGAAAGAACGAGGCCACACCGCCCCATAAGTGCTGTAAAAATATTCCACAATGGTTCAGTGCTTTGTTCTCTTTCTCACACAATAACAAGCTGTGACTTTTTGTCTTGCTTGTTTCCAACTATTACTTGCTAAGTTGTTTGTTATGAGTGATGCACAAATTACAAAGTTAAAGAAATGCACAATTACCAGTGCAAAGTGGTACTTGCACATAATGCTTTTGCTTAACAAATCCCTGTTATTTCAGAAGGCAAGCCTGTTTTTAAGCATTCTAGTCCTTTCAAAGGGCAAAACTATTACATTTTCTCATTTGTAAAATCATTTCAGGTGTCTGGTATTCTAAAACACATCCTCAGTAGTTTGGCTGGAGTTTCTAAGAAAATACATTAAGGTTGAAACATACAGTTATGATGGCCACAATGCGGTCACAATGCGGTCAATGCTACAGTGCTTATGCAAGGCCCAATCTACTAGCAACCCTCTTTCCACTGTTGAGCTTAAACTAGGCAGACTTTCTTCACTCATGTTCAATCACCCATGCATGCATGCAAACATATGCACACATAAATACACACAAATACCACACATATCATTTATTTTCAGCCTTCTTCCTTGGAAAATAAATTCCTTCACTGTGATATCTGATGTGCATTTGGACCAAAAAGAAAATGGGCACTCAGCAAATTTCCCAAGGTAGAGCATCATAATATCTTGGAGACTAGACTTACACAGCCGTGCTTGACTCCTGATACAGGCTACACTGTGAGCATTCACAGCTACTGCTACAGTGCTGACAGAGGCTCAGGGGTGGAATCTGACAGGCGGGGCCTCGGCTGCAAAATTCGGCATGCAGAAAACGCGTCGGCGCTTATCGCGGCTGGCTGAGGAGGGGGCGAGAACGCGATGAGGCCCCCGATAACGTGAGATGAAAGGGCTCCAGAGCGGCGGGGTGCGGAGCGGCCTTGCAGGGGCGCTCCGATCTGCCAGCCCCGGGAGGGGAGGGCGACGTGTAACCCTCTCTGTCGAAACGCTTCGCACTCAAACCCCCCCCCCCAGCACCAGGGAGCCAGGAAATGCATCGATTGCCGTGTGATGAGATCACCTCGTTTGATACTGCGGGTTTCCGGGTGACAGCGAGGTGCAGATGGGATTGTGAGGTCTCCCGTGGAGCTATCGAGAGGCAGGTGGCGCACTGAGAGGGCCCGTCGGATTCGAGCGCCGCCTTTCGGCCTCTGACGTGCCCCGAGGGGGGAAAAGCATGATACAGTCACTTGATTGACTGGAGACCTGTTGACTAGAGACTGTTTCCCCGAATGACTTACATGCAAAACCAGTCTACTGCAGACAAGGACAGGATCATATTACACCACACTCAACCGCTCCACAGTGGGGAACATAGAACACATACCCAGAATGCCCTGGACACAATTGCAAGATTAATAAGGGGAACCCAGCCAATCATTATGCAGACAATATGGACTACAGCAGTACACCATAGAGCACCTTGCACAACACTACCTTAAACACCAACAAGGCCATTTTGTAAGGATTAGAAAAACCTATATTTGCATTCCACCATAGTCAGGGGTGCCTTCTGCATGATCACCCAGACTGATGCAGCTTCTGTTTTCACCCTTGCCAATCTCTACACTATCGGTGTATTTATCCAATCAGTGGCCTTGCAGACCAACGCATGGACCCGCCCCAAAATCACTCGAGTTGTGCAATGCAGAGCACGCTCAAAGGAACAATCATGGCCATCATACAATAAATGACCTGCTGCAGGCACGCTTTGGTCAGGGAGATTTGTAGGAATAGAGAGAGCATTGATAGAAACATCAAACAGAGGTTTTCCTCTTTTTGTTCTAGACAGTGAGATCAAAGCTGGCTGGCGTGAATGCATCCCGCACAACATTATCAGGACCGCTCACAAGCACCATTTTCACGAGCTTTGCATCCTGAAGTTCCTTCCATTTCTCCTCCTCCTCCTCCTCTTCCTCCTCCAACGCCTCTCTGAGCGATTTGGCTCGGATGCGATGGAGGAAAGAGAGAGGCGGGTGGGTGGCGTTTAACAGGCGGCCAAAAAACCGCTCGCCCCCCCCCCCACGCTTTTTAACCACATTCTGGAACACAGCTCGGAAACCCGCGCGCGCCCGTGGCTCGAAAACGCTCAGAGCGTGACACCGTCCCGGCGGTGAGCGAGGGCCAGGTGGACCGGGCCCAAGCGCACGGCGGCGACCCCCCGCCGGGAACAGGCCTGCTGATGCTAAACCGTCTCGGTCTGGAATGGATACCGTGGTCCTCTTTTACAACGCACACCCTGCCCGCCCGTTAATCACTCTGTAGCGCCATCATCTTAGGTGTCATTATAGTTATTTATTTGCGCTGGTAAGAAGCCCTTAACCAGCGTGACTTAAAAGCACTTTTACACAAACTGAAATTTCAGGTGAAGCACTTTAAGTTCTCCACAGCATAACATTTGGAGCCAAATGTGACAGCAATTAGTCATACATTTCCAGAGATCCCTCTGAATCCCTCCACAGCCATCCTCAATTCACATTACACCAATGCAGATAATACAGCAAAATGCGTCTGAACGGTTTCTGTACAGTTACAAATACCGCGTCTTCAATGGGGCTGGATCAAAATCTTTAACACGAAATGGATCGTTCTCACAAATCTAGGGCCTCGGGCTGTTCTGTGCGTCTGCGGCCCTCCCTCCACGAGAAAGCTGTGGAAAGCATTAGCCCCGGCCTCCGCCTGCTATCGCATTACATGCAGGCTGCGCACGGCACCGCCTGCCGGTGCTGTGGGAAGCAGGTGAACTAAAGTGACCTCCGCGCAGCCCGCCCCCAGAGCTTGCCCCCCCGCCTCTCGCGGGGGTTCCTGAGGAAAACGCCACAGTCTCCCCTGGCTCTGCAGGCCCCACCTCCACTCATTAAGAGAGGACGTAACCTTTAAGAATGATCCAGGCCGCCCCTTCTCCCCCGCAGCAGCTCTGAAATAATAGTGTAGCTCAAAAGGTTTCTACGTCATTTTTTGTCTCCCCTCACCTTCCAGAATGACCTCCTTGCCTGTCTTCTTCAGGGCCTGGACGGCCTCATCGTGCGTGGCCTCCCGCAGGTTGTAGCCGTTGACCGAGAGGATGGCGTCCCCTACGAACAGTGCTCCTGTCTGGTCGGCTGCCAACCCTTTGAAAATCTTCGAGATGAGTATGGGCATCTTGTTCTCCTTCCCTCCTATAAGGATGGAAAAACATCTTTATTATTTTCTCAAACAAACCCGTGAGAGTTCCGCTAAATCCTGTTGCAATCGTTCCTTTCTGGTTTTACGATATTGGCTTTACAGTCCCTCTACACAGGACCAGGGAGGCGTTCTTGCAGAGGCCGGGGGTGTGACCTGGCTCAAGAATGCACGGAACATCGTCAATATTTTTTCTACCAACTAGAGTACTCCTGCTAATGATCCCAGCGGGTAAGCTGGCTTTTCAAAAGAAAAAGATCAGAGGAGGCTAAACAGTCTTTATGTCTACTGTAGAGCTACTACTACTAGTTTTGAGCCAGCAACATTAAAAGGTTATGGGAAGCCAGGCTTTTACCTTGGCTGTAGAGCACATCAAACACAAAACACTAAAACTGAACATCCATTTCGGCTCTCAATGTTTCTGGGTTTGTCTGTTTTGTTCTGTTTATCTTTTTTTCAGAACACAGTACTAAGGCCATCTCAGTGTCTGATGGCATCTGTGAGACTGCCACATCAGCTAGGCTGTTCGGTAATCATGCACTCCAAAATAGTGCGGTTTTCATCCGGTGAGAGCCGCTCCAAAACCTGAGCAAATAAACTTCAGTCCGAATGACTCCATTTGGCTTCCACACATGCCTTTCCATTCCATGCCACGCCAAACGAAACCAGCCCCAGGTGCGACCGAGGAAACGATTTTACATCCCGGCCAAGAACGGCTCGACCTCTCTGATTGAAGTCACAGTCCGTCTAGTTTTTCCTCCTCTGAGGTCAGCTTGATCAATACGTTCTCCAACTACTTCTATCTTCTTATGCTAATGTGGCATTTGATGTTTTGTTGTGTTCAGAATATATGCTAAATGACAAAGTTTCAGTAGTGTGGTGCTCTAAAGCGAATTCTGACAGGACCACTAGTAATTTGAAAGCTCTGCTGTGAGACATATCTGTTCATATTGACACTGACATATACAATAATCACAGCCATGTGAGGGGTAGGAGAGATGGCTTTCTTAACAATGACAGTTTCATTCTAAAAACAAGGCAGGCATGCATTGGTAAATTTTACAACATAAAGCATTGTCATTGAAAATAACAGAATAAACAGAATTAAGAACAGAAACAGAATTAAGACCCAGGTCTCGTTATGTGATTGCTTAACTACTGCACAAAATCTGCTGTACCGTTGCAGCAAACATCACACCACTTCCAGGTGAATGGTATAAAATGTGATTTTACAGTGGTCAACCTGCAAAAACACTCCCCTATCCTCTCTTATCATGTCCTGGATGGTTAGCAAAGGCTGGGATGCAGGGCAGGGCTGAGCCCACTATGATGGAGCTCTCCGCCCAGGCCTCAAGCCACAGGCTGTTGCCCACAGCTGATATGACCACGTGTCCAGACAAGATCAAAATCCATAACTTTAAACAGACTTCACCACAGCCCTTTCACACGGTGTTAGTCTGGAGATACTACACTTTTACAAAAAACTGCCAACCCACACATCTATGTCTTGTGGAGCAGATGAAAGCTCACACTCCACCCTCCGGCCATATGCACCTGGGACAGGTAGCCGCAAGTCATATGGACAATATCCACACCAATCATCTGTCTGCTGATTATCCAATTCCCCTGATAGTCAAGGATGGCTGTCTGTGGAATTATTACTGAGAAGGGGGGGAAGACAGGACACTTCCAGAAAATGCTCGGCAAGTGTCAGATGTTCGCTGTCAAATCTCCAGTCACCCCTTTCACTCCAGGTTGCCTCTGAGTGGCTTCAGAGGAATAACTGCACCCAATCCTCGAAAGACAGGACAATGGAACATAAATGAAGGAAAATGACGTGTCAAAGCTCAGCTTCACTGACTGCATCTTCTGCTCAATGGGAGTTTATAACACTCATTACATAACAGAATACCAGAGCTATACAATTCACATTTGCACACAGATCTCACCCTGCAGTTTGACTACACATAGAAACAGAGCTGACACCGGCTCTCACCCTTTTTAATGAAAAGAGGCAGCCCCTCGGTCCACAAACTCACCCTCTTCATCTCCCTGTCCTTCACTTCCGTTCTACGTGTGAGCCAAATGGCAAGGCGTGGCCTCGCCAGAGCCAAGGCCGAGCGGCTGTTCCCGCGCCAGAGCGCGCCCACTCCTGTAATCATCACCGGCACGGTCTGCAGCAAGCTTCCACCTCCGGCCGGCGCGGACCACACACGGAGGCCCCCGGACAGACGGCTCCAGGCGGAGGGCTGGCGGGCAGTTCTCTGTTTGTTCAGACCCCGAGAGCTCTTTCACAGCCCGGTGCTCAACCATTTGCACGTCTGCGGCAGTTTACCCAAGTCACTTTACCAGGAAAACATACTTCTGCGTATCTTCCAGGCAACACAATTATGTTAATTTTTTTTTTGCTGGAGTTTAATGCCATATGGTGTAACTCTTAATGACTGTATTTTGCATAACGCTTGGTTGAGGACCGCGGAACACATGCGTTTAGCATCCCATTAGGGAAAATGTGATTTTGTTATACCCGTAATGGGGTGCTGTGGTGAAGGTGTTGCGGCTCTGCCGGTACCTGTGGGATACTTCATTTAGGCAGCTTTAGTGCCAGATGCACAACCAGGAGAGCAGAATGGACCCCCCTGAGAGAACACAAGCAATTTTTTTGGACGAGATTCAACCGAGCACACACCACAGCCTGCACGCTTGGGGAAATAAAAAAGAAAAATGGTGCATAGACTTTGGAAAATCCACCTCATTCATACAAACGCTGCCAACGGCAGGAAAAAAAAAAAAGAAACTTATCTGGCAATTCATACCTCCGACCGTGATCAATTTCACAACTGCCAAGTATACACCTTGAGTGAGTAATTGAGTCTAATCATATGCGCTGTATATATGGCTGGCGTGGTTCCATGTCTTGCAGCTTTTACATTCCAATCAGCGCAGCATTGTGATGGGTTGTCTTTTCCTTCTCACAGAAACATGGACAGGGCACACTGCACTTGAGACTTGAGATGGATTTGTCTGAAATGACTCAATCAGACTCCTTTGGCACAAATCGTTGTAGTCAGTGTTCCATCACCTGTCGGCTCCATTCACCTCAGCAGCAAGTCAGATCCAGACCTTTTAAACATTTACGTTGTTGTGGTTCCCGTTTCTGTGCGTGGCTGTGTATAGACAACCTACTAAAAAAGACTTGCTTACCTACAAGTAGAAAACACGAAAATGGCAGTCCACACAAACGGCATTTCTGCATTCAGATAGCTGACACACAGCTGGATCCTGGTAAGTTAATTGGATGCCTTCGAAAATGCCTCCATTTGCTTGGTGTTGATTGGATACTAATCAGCCCTTATCAAATTCTAATGTCTTCCAGCCACCCACAGGCCAGTGCCTTCCTTCAAAACGGAAGGCAGACTCTCTAGATGAACTGTGATAAACAAAATTGATTGCAAATGGAAGATAATACCCTCAAAACATTAATTTATCAATGTCACTGTAACAACAAAAACAGCAGGAAGCTGCAAAGCACATTAATGCAATCTAACCATATATAGGCCTAATTACCTGCATGACTACAGTGTCATCAACACCTGTGGTGCCAGTGGTTTACACCTCAATGTATTATTTGTGTGCAGTGTATTACTAGGTAATGATGGGAGTGTAAAACTTCATGAACCCCATAATGAGTGACACCACCATATTCTGTAAATCACTGACTTGAATGGACCAATACAAAGAATGGCTCATTTTCACTTTCAGGAAGTGTTTCAGATTTACACAGCACAAGCACTTGTTATATGAACCACAGTGGGTAAGGAGAGTAGCATGGCGTAAGGCAGTATGGAGTGCTGCAAAGAGCAGCTCGAATCCTTGGTTGGGAACCGGTGTTGGTGCAGCAAGGGGCCTTATCGTATTTGGTCCAGTCAATGGTGCGATGCACAAATGAACCTTGTACAGCACTACAAATAGTTCTTGGGTAAGGGTGACCGTGAAACAAACAGATAAGGCTGGAAACAGCGCTTTCGCTGTTTGGTGCTTAAGTGCTTAAATATAGTCGAATGAAAATATGAAAAACAACTGCCTCCTTCGGTTATTACGTCCATCTTAAAATATCCCTTTATCACTAAGAACTCGCCCCCTCCACAGCATGCAGCGAACTTACACGGAAAAGGCTAATTTGTCTTGGGAAAAGTGTTTTGTTTGGTTTTTTTTGTCCTTTGATCAAACGTCTGTAAGTTTGCTGGAAAGTCCAAAAAAGCGATTAAAAGGAGCAGCTTTTAAAGTGCATTCAGACATCAAGCAATGTGATTAAACTGTTTCCAGATTCTCAGGTACACCTTGCGAAGTGTAGTTTAGCTGGTTTACTTTACAAGATGTCGTGCATTGTGAAGTAAATAGATATTAATAGAAGTCAAATTTTGTAACAGAACTTTGGGAACTTCCATTCAGTCTCGTTCTGATGATCAACAGTAGGCTCGAGTGATTTGTCACTTGACAAACACAAGAGCAACGGTCTGTCGTTCATAAAGTAGCCATTCGAAAATAACCAGCTCGCTACAATCCACAGCGTCACCATTACTTCAACAAGGTCAGCAAATTGTTTCGTTAGAAGAATATTAAACAAATGTATTGTTGCGGTGGCTTTTACATGCATTGTGTGCCCTTAGATCACGGCGACATCATTTAAACTTTTCTCATTCCTACGGTAAAGTGACATTTCAAACGGTTTTGTAAACGGAAAGATGTAACACGAGCATGTTTAAATCTTTGCTTGCTACTCACCTTTAATACTAATTCCGAGTCCACCCACATCTTGCTTAGTAACTCGCACCGTGCGCTTGACGTTTGTGATTGAATCTGGGACTGGAGGACTGAGTCCGAGGTTGGACGGGTCCCCGTTCACTGCTCCGACGGGATTAGGGTTGACCGGCTCCGAGGCGCTTTCACTCTGGCTGACCGTTAAAGTCTCCTCGGTGAGACAAGCCAGCACACGGACCCACCGTTCCGCGGAGATTCTGAGCTCCAGCAGTCCAGTTTTCTGTGCCTTCATCCCGGCAGCCATGTTCAACACATTCCTGGGATAGCTGCACTCTGTACGGGTTGGCAGTCCGACACACAGATGGGGGTGGGAGCGCTGAGATACCATGAGAGACACGGCGGACCCTCCCTCTTTTCGTTTGCCTGTGTCGCTTGCACGTAGTGTCGTTCCCTTGCGCAGTCCGAAGTGCGTCAATTTCACACCATCCAGAAATAATTAGCGGGTAACTTCTTATCTGAGAGACTTACAAAAATAAAAACTCTGCTGACAGAATGCTTGACTAATTACTGGGGAAACGAGACAGTTTTTAATCAGGTTCCAAACACTTTTGGACGTTCTCTTCTACCCAGGACTGTGCCAAATTACAAAACACACTCAGCAGTTCAGGGTCGTAGATTATCAGTTATGAGAAGCCAATCTAATAACTGACCCTTCCCATTGATCTTGGACAGTGTCGAACTGAATTCAAAAGTATGACACAGCTCTATCCCTAATTCTGAGAGTAGCCACATAAAGAAAACGACCATGCTTCACTTATTGCCGCTCCCCGCCCGCGACTGTAAACTGTGCAATAATAATGTGTGTGAATAAATTCAAGTCCACGTGCAAATTGTGTCAGTATGCATAAGTGAATAAATAACTGAAAGAAGACCGATAGACAGATATCCAAGCAGACAGACAGAGAGATAGGTAGGGAGAGATAGAGAAATAGATAAACAATACAATTGCTACAACAACAACAAAATACTCAAACTTTAATTAGCACACCTCTCTTCTGTTGTTTGGTGCAGGGAGCCGACATTTCATCATCCCCCACTCAAAAACTAAAAGCTAAGTGGACTCCAGAGGCCCTCCGCTGACAGAAAACAACAAATGATGCTGTAGAGATGTCTTAGGTGTGAATTATATAACCAAACAACTCTGTGTACCTAACTCGCCTTCACATCTTTACACTCAGCAAGCTGAACACAGCTCCCATGCTTCCCTCGGGCTGTACAATTTCGTCTGTGACAAAAAAAATGACAGATAATTGAGACCAGTTAGGTCTCTGCACTTACAGGCTGCAGTCCAACTCCCTGTCCCTATGACAACAATCACACCCCCAAATAAATAAATAAAACACACAGAGACAAATTTAAAGTCCTTTCGGGTAGTTGTTGAGCCCTTGCACTATGGATCTGTGGTGCCTGTCCTGGAAGCCATCTCACTAATATCAGATCAGAAGAATATGTCATTCACTGGAGCCTGGATCAAAGATCTCAGCCCTGATGTCAGATTTATTAAGACACCTTGTTCTGGAATGCAGATCCAGGGTCAGTTCAGTTGGATTTTCCATTGTTTTGCTGTATCACACAGGCCCTGTGGGAAATCTGGGAACACCCAGTGAGGTTAACACCTACCAGCAGGGGGCATATTACAGAAACATCCACTGCCAAATCCTATCCTGGCAGCACATAGTCCAGGATTAGCCATTACAGAACAATGGAAGACCCTAACTATGTTGTCTTGAACTTTGGATCATGCATATTACAAAAGGGACCTAATACCTTCACATCCTAAATCATTGTCCCAATTCTTAGGACCTAGTGGATGGTGCTCTAAAATCAAATTAACATTATTTTTCAAATGGCTTTAATAGGCCCATTGCTCATGTGTAATGCCTGAGCTACAGCTGCAGCGAGAGATGGGGATGCAGCTAATGAAACAATATGAACTATTTATAGGAGTAGGCCTCTCTTGCTGAAGGTGAGGGGGAGTGCTTTCAGCTGTGTCAATCTCTGGCTAAAGCAGTGCAGGCACAGAGAATGGAGTCCTATAACTGGCCAAGCCCAAAAGCTCATAGACTGAGCTGTTGGGTTACACTTGACACTTGATCTTAGACCGCCCACTTCCCCCCCTTTTTGGTCTTACTCAAAAGCAGTCTACTGAGGACACAATTATTTTACTGTATGTGTTTGTGTGTGGGGGGTTGTATGGGTGGGTGGGTGTGGGGGGAGCTTCTTTTGTAAACAAATAGAACCACAGGTGAAACTAAAGCTGACATTTTTCTGCCCCTTGGTGGCCCCCTGGTTGCTTCGGTAGCCTCACACAGAATGGTTTGCTCCAGGCAGTGACCACCCCTTCAGAGTGTTGGCTGCTCTGAAGAGCATGGTCAGGCTGCAGGATGGAGTTGATCCTTTGGCTGGCACTCACACTGTAGGCATCAAGTCACGTGCCATTGGCACCTGACGTACTTGCCACTGCTGGGCTCAGACCAGATCAGGATCCCTACCTTTGAATGGATTTGTTCTGTCCTCTTCACTTTGTTTGTTCAACTCCATGCCAGGTGAGCACAAGTGAGCATCACTGGAAAGCACATTTATGCTGACCGCTGGCTCCCCCTGGTGGACTCAGCTAATGTGAGGCAGCCCGGAAGGTGTCGGAGACATGTCAGTCAACCAAAGAATCCCCGTCATTGAGGTAAACTACGGAATGTGTCTCAGAGAGATAATAGTTTGATTCACGGTTCCAATGTCTCATTTTCACCTGCAAAAGGAGCAAGCGTTTCTGCCAGCGCAGCAGCAAGGCCATCAGCCCCAGGGAGGAAAAGTGCACACGCACAGCAGTGGCGAATTACACGCATCTTTCCTCATGCCCGTTTTACTTAAGCCATTTCCATCCCTGTAAATACTGTCCCTCCTGCAGCTGCATTGTTCTGTGGAGAATGATACATTACAATGAGGTAAGGACAGAATTCCCTGAGGAGATGAGACACTCAAAATCAATGGAAACCTTTCCTCTCCTGCTCTGAGTGGACTAAAATGATCTGTTTAAATCTTTGACAGCAAGCGCATGTTTCTGAGCAACTTAAGTAGGTGGATGGAGACGGGAACAATTATACCGAACATAATCACGAACATACCTCTGACAAATACGAATGAACAAACCATAGATTAGGACAGGCTTTGACAGACTGTAATTTATGTCAGCTGGGTTCAAAGCTTTGAAATAGGCTGGACACTGTATGTGTTTTTCCTGAAATTAAGTTCTTGTGTTTCATGAAGCCTAGTTTTATTTGCCCTCAAATATTAGCCTTCAGCTGTCTGTGTCATCCTATTAATGAGAATGTTGACTCAGAATTGATACCATTCCAGATGGTGCCTTAAGGGATCTGTTATTTGTACCTCCACCTCCCCCTAGTGGTGATGATATTTTGTGGCAACTTGGCAAGCATTTCATCAAAAGTAGTGCTCATGCACAGGAAAATAAACTTGGATGGTGAGACTGATTATGATAAAAAATGGGGTGGTGCAAACTAATAGGGTCTTAGAGCCTGAATTTTCAGGGTTTAGATCCTTATAGACACTAATATCAAGAATCACTTTGAATCCATTGCGTAAACAGTAATGCATATATCATTAACTGGGTAAATAGATCTGTGAAGGAGAAGCCTTCACCTGTCCCCAGAACTGCTGAAATGTGTTAGTTATGTCGTGTTCTTCATGTGTTGTATTCTTGTAATATTGTTATTGTGATTTAAGATTGCTTGATTTTTCTAATGTATTATATCTGCAATAGAAATATCTCATACCATAAGCTTCATTCCAGACAGGTTCATTGTTAATTGTAATTGTCATCACGTATACTCTAATTGTAGGTAGCACACACACCTGCTTAATTAAAAGTATATTAAATATAGGTGTGTGGTTGGAGAACAGGAGAGCTCTCTACCTTCAGTAGTTTTATAGTGTGCAGTGGCTGGTTCTTTTGTTTGTTGGTTTTGAAGTAATTTTTTGTACACTTGTTCTTTCTGTTCATTTGTGCTGGCCAGCTTCGCCCACAAGGTCTTTTCAGTAAACATGAGTTGTGAAAAGGCACGGACCAACAAAAGTAACTAGTAGGACTCCAAATGCAAAAATATGAATCCAGTGTGAGTTTGAGAACAAAAATATATTTGTGAAATATTAAGCAATGGTTCAAGAGTGTGTGTGCGTGTTTGTATGTATGTATAATGTGTGTGTTTGCATATGTGCACATTTGTGTGTGACCAACGTCATAGGACACAATCAGTATATCATGTGTCTCATTTACAATTTGAACGCTGAAAGAAAAATAAAAGGTGTCACTCTTGTCACACTAAATTAAGTCTGATTGCTGGATCAAGTTCATTTTCAGCTAAAGATTTCCATGGAAAAAACAGAGATATTTCATGTAAATCTTATTTTACGAGCACAATTGTGTTGAATAGGAACTGAGAAAATGAACAGGTAGGTAATTAAATGTACTTTCAGATTTTCAAAACTAAATCCTAATTTGAAGTGAAGTTTCTATGAACAGATTGTCAGTTTTTTAACTATGGGACTGGCAAAGGATGTACAACTGCAGAAATCATTTTGCCAAAGCAAAAGTCAAGAGATGCATAAAGAAAATGACTGAGTGTGTTCCAGCTGGATTAGTTTGGTAAAAAAAAAAAACACAGTAACGATTATTTCAGTCCCCTGCCTGACTTTCTCTTTATGTAAACATCAGTCTGTCACACTCTCAATGCATTTTAAATTTGGCAGGTGGCTTCCACAAGCGATTCCATCTGGAAACAACCTAATACTATGAAAAGCTTTAAGAATTAATTAGTGAAGATTGTAGGATCCCCTTGCATTCTATATGAGCAGATATATGCATCGATTGGCCTGTGAAGGCTGTGGACAGTTGGGACGGCTTGGTGATTAATTTCAGACACCCCCACAGCTCGGCCGAGCCCCCTGAGTCCGCCATATGGGCCGAGAGTCTGGGACCCTGCCTTCTCGGCTGCGGTCTGACCGGGTTTCGGGTCTGGCTCAGACTGGGCAACATGTGGCCGAGGGGTGACTGCTAGCCAGCTCCACCTGTTTCCTAGTCAGATGGAAAGTGCTCTCTTCTCCACACCTCTCCCTCTGAGACCTCAGGGAGTTTGGGGGGAGTGCATAAGCTAAACTGCCCCTTGCTCTGACCCTGCCATGCACCTAATCACCTTGCAGACACCATCCCCCCCCAAAACCCTGGCAGCTGCTCCAAGGGCCTCTCAGCCAGTCGCAGTGAATGTGGGGTGTTGGGGGCTGACCATCAAACGATGGACCGACGACCGCCCATCTGCTTCCTCCTGTCTGTCTGGGATCTGTCTCCTTCCTGCCAACCGCAGTGATGGCTTTAACCTTAGGGAGATAACCTCTCCAGTGTCTCAGATTTAGAGGGCGTGGAGATGGGGTTTTTAATGTATGAGGGGCTTTACTCTTGAGAATTAATAAGGCATCTGTTTTATGACCCCCTGTTCTGCACAGGGGTAACGTTCAGCGCCGGCCTACGTTATGAACAGATTTCAAATATGTTTACTGTGCTGGTCACATGACACAAAGGAGCCAACCAAAGAAGGCAAGGTGTATGGAGGATCATGATGTAGCATGATCGATATCTTAAAGGCCTGGAAAAGACGTTTGCCACCAATTTGGACTTTGTCATGAGGGATATGATTCTGTGGCAGCTCCCTGCAATTTCGAAGGAACAGACTGGCCCCACAGTAAAGACGAATCCAAAATCTAACTTAGAGGCATGGGAACAATTTAGGAACATGGTTATATCACTGTTCCATTACATTATTTTGAATAACTGTTGCTTAAAAAGAATTATTTGTTATGTATTCAAAGAGAATAATGTTAGCCAAGTGGGTTCTCTGGATATAAAAGGAAAGTCAAGAAAAAAATAGGTTGAGACAGCTCCCTCACAGTGCATTGTACAATAACTTACTGCAGCTCTGGGAGACATGGGCTCTCTCCAGGATAACAACCACAGCTTATTTTGTGACATCTAATTACGGAGGCCTAATGCAACCAGCCTCATTTCAAAGGGCCGAAAAGGTCTCCATTACGAGACTGTAGTCACAGTGCAGTCTCGGCCTGATTGCTCTATTGATTCAGAGACAGAGCTGTCACTAGGGGACTCGGGGAGGGCTAGGGTCTTGTGAAGGTAATGAGAATGTCTGTGTTGTTTTGTTTCGTTGCTATTTTCCTCAGCATGAGGCTAGGCGTTCATTTCAGTGCTTGTGCGAAAGACTTATTTTCTGCTGAGGGGTGGGGTTGCTGGGATCCAGGAGATGATTCCCTTTATACTAGAATCACAGTGACTACTCCAACTGAAAAGTCAAATCTAAAATCGTTTTGATCACATTGTGATCTTCACATGATACCAAACTTGTGCCAAAGTCAATACTGGTATAGATCATAACGACAATAATTTTTTAAAAAAGCTTTCCATGCAGTGCTGTGTGAGTGCTGTTTTCCAAATAGGATGCAATCCCACAACCCCCATCACACAGCACAATAGCTCATCAACAAGCGTTGCACCAGTGACCTCATAATAATCAAACTCTCAACTCGAGTCATACTTGGACTATCTAGAGCTGTCTATAGTGGACTTATGCACACACCAAGTCTGTTTACACAGATACAACCACAAAAAAGAGTGTACCCCTCTTAAAAGACATGCCCTAAAATGTCCAGGCTAAACAAAAGGCCATTGGAAAAGAAGGTGTCTCTGAGTTTGGTAATCACATTTTGACAGCTTATTAACTCTGTGTCTGGGCCATCACCTTGCGTTTGTTTTCGGCGCATGCCGTGTTTGCCAACATCCTGACGCGGCCTTCGGCGTGCTGCACAGTTGGTGAGCACCACGCCATCTTGTGCCTCATTGTTAAATCTAATGCAATTTTCACTTCTTTTGACACTGCGCCCAGAGGGGCAGAAGGGGTGCAGTTGAACCGGGGGAAATAAACCCCTATCAATGCCAGCTCTGTGACAACCACACACCAATTTCCCCTGTTAGGCCTTATGCCTGGGCCTGGATTTCTGGAGCTAGCCCTCAGCCCTGATGTGTGGGGAGGGGAAAGGGGGGAGAGGTTGGGGGGTGGCCGGTACTGCTCAGTCCACTCTGCCAGAGCACAGAGGAGGGGAAGACAGGCGGGCAGAGGACCCTGCTCTGTCACACACAGTAGGTAATATTCTGCGTTGGTGGGTGTTAATTTGTTATTGTAGCTCAGCAGCTGTGCAGCATGCTTGAGAGAGCAGGTGGTAGCCTTGCAGGGTTAGATAGAAGCGGGAGTGTGTGTGTGTGTGTGTGTATGTGTGTGTGTGTTTGTGCGTGGGGGAAAAGGTCAAGGAAGGAGGAGGAAGAGAGGGGGTGGGGGATGAGTTAATCTCAGGATCCAAATGCCCTGCTTGTAAAGAATAACATATGAGGAGCTGGATGGTCTCCAACAGAGTCATTAATCCTGAATGGGTCATTGTTTTTTGGAACTTGAAGCCAGCAATGAGAAAGAGGGGTAGCAGGGGAAAAATCCATCTTTGCCAAACTCTTGTCTTGGATTGTAAGTGCCTGTCCAGTATGAAGACATGGTCTTGTTAAAAATGTAGACATGAAATGTGTATGTGCCAAACCTTAGTACAGAGCTGACAAAACTAAGCTATCATCCACACTATAGTATTCATTTCTGACAAATACAACACGTGGTACCATGAACACAAGTCACATTCACAGACATGTGGCTTGGCAGTTGACATTTGATCGCTTATTTTTGTTGTCCCTGACCACGTTATTTGGTTATTCGTTGAGAAAAATGTGTCCTGCCACAAAGATAAGAAATTGTGTTCCTCCCATCAGGAAAGGATTAACATAGCTATCGGGTTATCTGAGCAACATTGCACAGCCACCTGCAGTTGAATGTTCCAGCTGAAACCTCCTGGACAGGTGTTTGCAAGCTGCTAAAAATGAAAACATTGTATTTGTCTGATACATGTTATTACGTCTGGTCGCCTAACTTGAAGAAGGCAAACATTGTTAGCTGGATAACCACTGAGTCAATTGAAACTAAAACACGTGCACCGGCCGGGTGTCAGAAGCGACATATTTTAATCCATTATCTGTCACGCATACAACCTCTAAGACGGCGAGGATGTACAAATGAAATCAGCTGCTGTTATACACAATACACAAAAATACCAGTGTCGTTGACTTTGTAACCATTTAAAACATTGAAAACATTCGTCATTTTTACAAACCTCCTTGGTGACCCATGCGGCATTTATTAAGCACCATTCTGCAAGTTATTGGTTGTGGCACATCAGGAGGAAACTTTTCCAAACATGTGAACGCTTCAAACAAAGATTATATTTTGACCTTTGTGACTTTTCTGGTCTTGACAATAAACATATAATCTTTGAGTGCTTTGAAGCGTTTAGACTTTTGGAAATGCTTAATCTTGATCCAAAAATGTTTAAAATTGCGCGTACATGTCGCTTCAAACACCCGCTGACAGCAAGTCGCTTAGTTTCAGTTGTCTTGTAACTAACCATGTAACTAACAATGTTTTCCCTCTTTTGTTGGCAAGTCCTATAGAGGGTTCCCGCCCCTATTACACCTCCTCTTCAACCCGGACTCGAGGAGGGGGGTTTTATTCTGCTCTGCGTTCCCGTCCTAAGGACATTCAATCCCGATCGACGAATCAAACACCAACAGCGTACTTGAATGGTCTACAGCGCGTAGCATCTGGATCCGGAGCGAGCAAACACAATTCGCTCATATACCAACCGACCGAGAAGCGAAATGGTTGGCATCCCCGGCGCTTTTCAGTGTAAGTTATTGTTTGTTTACGTTGGATTAATGCGACAGCTATGCTCGAGCGCAGATGTTGACAGTTTGATTATTGTCAGGACATGGCCGACTAGGACAAATGCCTTGTGTAGCAAATTAGGCAACCTGGTCGTATGGAATTACAACCGGTGACAAGCGTTTGCGGTGTTCGGTAGAGCTGATGACGTATTGAAATACTTCTGCTAACTAGCGAAATACAATTTATATTCAGTGTAGTCAGCTACCTGACTAGCTAGCCTCCAAAACAGCAAGGCATAGCCTACAGCTAGTTAGTAATTTGCTAGAAGAATGTCGGTGCCAGGCGATCGTGAATTTCTATAGCGTCTTATCACAGAACGTGCAATTGAGTGCGTAGCAAGCTAATTGTCTTTGGTTCCGAAATATTAGGAGACAGCGATCTAGCAACCAGAGACAAGCTGTAAACGGTTGTTGTGGCGCCGTTTAAACTGACGAATTGTCAACTATATAGTCTACACGTATGCTAGTTTGTGTTACTGATATCACTTGTAAATAGCTTACTGTGGCTTGCATGGATGTCACCCGGGTGGCTCTGTCGTTGATTAAAAATGTTCGGTGGCTACAGTGACACAAGAGTGCACATGGTATTTAGAACTCTCTAGCGCGTGAAGGTCGCCGTTTTCCATTATTTCGATATTCTAAAATTCTTTTGTCATGCAAATACGACTACAGAAAGGACCATTGCTTGAACCCCCCTTTTTTGGAAAGGCCGTTTTCTGTCCTCCTCACTCAACTGGAGATTAGTCCATAATCAGACAAAGTTTCGCACCATCTGGAGTTTACAGCTTTTCAAGACAATAACACCAGGCAGCTTTAAAGCTGACAACAGAGGCTCCCTCTTGTCTAGTTGCCCCGCGGGGCAAAAACACTGTCATGTAATGTAAGCGGGGTGTCAGGCGCCCGAGGACACGATTGTGTCATTGTTTAACCGGGGGCTTTAATTTGCCCCAAGAGTCCACTCGCAAAACGAATGATACCGCTTGAAAGAAGTTGACATCAGTGATAATTTTCGTGCAGTTATCACCAAACAGCAGCCCTTCTTATGTAGCACCTCAGTGTAAACAGAGACTGTTTTTGCATTTCCTAAAATAGTGTTTGAATCATACTGTTATTATTTGTAATAATCAAATACTCAGCAAATATTTGCAAGTTTTATGCCTGTAGGCTTATGATACAAGCAATATGGGGGTCAGCGTGAATCAAGAAGTTTAGCGTGTAAGCAACCGTACAATTTGCTCTTTGGTGTCATACTTAAGTATTGCCCTGTTGTTCTGGGATTTATTTCAAAGCAGTTATATGATGTTGGTCCTTATGACTTAGTTCAAAACAGAGAACAATTGGACACCAGAATGAGTGGTTTGATCCTTCTGGATTGAATAAAACTTTGGGGGGAAAAGTGGCCCTTCAGAGTTGGGCGTCTTGCCTCTATTCCCCCTTTCCTCTGTGAGGGGGATATCGTCCAAAACCGCCGGCTTTCGGAAGGAGCTGAATTAAAAAGGCCTGCCTGCAGGTTTGCATTAGTACTAATTGCTTTTGGCTCCAGCCTGGCTTCCAGCGCTGCCAGCCAGCCCCCCCCATGTCATGCTGCTGGAGCCGGTAGTCTTGAACCCGCTCAACCCCAGCGTGACTTGAACCTGTGTCTTCCTTGAGGTGGGTGCCATGACTGGTTAACACCTGTTTGAATTTTCACAGCCTGGAGGTGCTAGGAGAACATATTTAGAGAGCTGAGAGCTGGTTGGTTTCATCTGAATCCAACTGATGCTCCGATAAAACGAGTTTGATTCATAGAGCCCAGAGAATTAGGCAGCTGGGAATCTATGTCTCAGTGTTGACGCAAGGGAAGAGATTTGGGTTGTTCCTTTGTTTGTGGTCATTGCTCCCTCCTGACAAACAGCTAACACAAAATCATATGTGTGGGTTAAGCCTACTCAGTCCTCTGAGGCTGTGGAGGACAGAAAAATTACCAGTAATCACATATTTCTCATGAGACATTAATGAACCACAGGCATTGCTGCAAACAATTTATTTTGGACATTCTGTGCTCAAGCTGTGTGGTAGGGCTATCCAGTGACTATACGCATTTACAGCCAGTGTGCTGTTATGAATGAGACTGTAATGCATTGAAGTTTGCCTTAACCAACTTTGTGATGGAAGTCGCTCTGGGTAAGAGCGTCTGCTAAACGCATGTAATGTAACTGTGAAGAATGAATTTACAGTGTACCCCCAGTTATAAAATGTATATTTTTTCACAGTTTGCCTGTGGATAAATATAATCAACATGTAATGTAAACAAAAATATTTGAGATCAAATATTACTCAAAAGTGAATATGCAGACACCCACTCAGTCAAAATACAGGACAGTGCCATGTGCAGAATGACTGTGACATCACCACCTATATTTGCTATCTAGTTAGTTTGTTTACATTTCCACTTTGTGGGTTAGTAAAAGTCTGAAAATCCATGGTGCTTTTGTCAGCTAGCAAGTTTGCTGAAGTTGGGACCTTGCTGTGGGTCCAGTGTCAGCTTCATAATTTGGACTGATTGTCATTGAAGAAGTTAATTATTAATGCTATGTAAAATTTTGTTTGGTCATTGCAATAAGTGGAAAATACAGAGTAATGTTTCAATGTTAAGGGCAAACTTCAATTTCATAGGATAAAGTTAGTTGTAACACAATTCCAATCTAAAGCCAGACTCTCAACCCTTCTTTTGTCACACTGCATCAGTGCAAAAATTGGAACTTTTTCTGGTCAGTGAATCAAAAGGAGGCAAATTCATCAATTTTTCAATTTTCAATTTTTTTTTTTTAATATACTTGCTGCCCAGCCCAGGGGGTAAAGCATTAACCTCACCCTCAACATTATATGACAAATAGTTTGTCAAATTAGGTGCAAAATCAGACACAATTCTATCAACCTTGTTAAAAAGACAAGCAGCTCTAGCTTGCACTGTCCTTGAACCCAAATCCCCTGCTGTTTAACAGGGGCTCCATGTTTAAAATGTAGAGTCATAGTTCGAGACAGTGAGAATTAGAACCACCTGAAAATTTTGGTAATGGACACAGGACGTGCTTTGTGTGGAAAGTGAGGTAAACTCACAGGCTGAAGGCTTGTACCATCTGTGGCAAAATTGTTTAGGCTGCAACAGTTAGCAACTGGTTGTCTTTACACATTTCTGATGTGTTCAGGTTCAGGCATTTGTTTGTGTGTGTGTGCGTGTGCAGGGTAAGACTGACTGTGTGTGTGTGTGTGTGCGTGTGCGTGTGCGCGCAGGCTTGCTGTGTTCCACATTAGACTGTGAGGCAACACAAAGCACAAATTGATTGGCCGCCGAGAGAATGGAGGCCTAATTGACAACAGGCCGGCACAGCTGTTTCTTGTTGTCGTGTGCCGCGTTAAGGGGTCGAGAGGATTGTATCCAGATGTGCGGCCGGCTTCTTTGAATAGCCCATCAGCAGGAATTCTCGAGAATGTACATCCAGAGGACGACCATTAGTGTATCCACACATCATAAGTCAAACTTTATTTCTTATCCCCAGAGATTGGCAACATGTATTTAACAGTGTGGGTTGTTAAGATATGAATACCTCCGCAGTTGCCTTTCACTGTATATGGCTCTACAGATGGTAAAGATGCAGTCTTTTTTATTGTAATGTTAAACTAGGCTATTGTATCATTTAAGGACAGGACATAATATCCAACCTTGACATCACAAATCAATTCCTTGGATTAGCATTCAAATGCTTTTTAATTAACAAAAATTAAACTCTGAGTGAATCCAGATCTTTGCGGTGAGTCATTATGTATGTAGAATGACCTAGGGTTTCATACAGTGATTGTGGGGTGGGGCTAAATTATTCAAATATGCCATATAACCACATGATATTATTCAGTTATTCAGAATGCACATCCCTGTCATCATTTCTGTTTTGCAGATTGCAGCATAAATCAATAACTGTGGTAACAAAACAATAGTTGTATTAATGTGTCACAGAATGGTCAAGATGTACAATTGTATGCACAGCAATCCCTCTTAAGATCGACTGAAAGAGATTGCAGTGTTGCCTCTGAGTAATGTCATTTGAACTGAGCTCATGTCACACCAGTACTGAACTATTGCATTAAAATGAGGTATGTGGGTGTCTGACATTGTTTTCCAAAAAGGTTTATAGGCTGTAGGTACTCTGTGTCTTCATCAAGGTGCAATGAGTGGGTTTTTGGATCGGTAGGCTTGGTTTTAATGCTACTCCTACATAGATGTAGAACAAATGTGCCAACTGTCCAATAGTAAAAAAAGACCAAAGAGTGTCCAGTTTTATCCTAGCATCATATTCCAGGCTTAGTTTTAGACAACACTCATTTTCACTCTGGACATTGGTGATAATAGTAATTGACAATGAATGGCATATTTTACTGCATATTTTTATCAACCGCAAAAATGATTAGACATGCTCTCATGTGGTTTTTGCCTCCCAATATGTATGTATGGAATGGCTTTACGAGCATGTGAATATGTGAAGCATATGAGTGGATATTTCTTCCAAGACAAAACAAATTCATGCTGCACTGTATGTGTTGACTAAGTGTGTCCCAGGAGTGAGTTAAATGTTAGCTAAGCATTTCATTTTCTGTGCTGTGCTGGAGAGACCTGCTGAGGTGAGGTGTTCTGTTATTTGGAGATGTCAGAAGCTGTGTGCGGGACACTAGATCTTCCATGTGTGCCCTGTCTGTACAGTTAGGGGTCCCTTGATGGTAATGTTCACCCTGTCTTTCCACCCACTGTAACAAGCCTCAGTTCTAAATTACTGGGAAGTGGCTGGTTAAAGTTCCAGGCTCTGCTGGTTTTAAAGGGTAAGAAAATTGCCCTAATAATTTTCCCCCGGTTGTGATTTGTGATTCTTTCCTTACCAGTCGGAGAGGCTGTGATTCATGGCGACAGGGAGATTACGTGAGATCAACAGTTTTGCCGTCTTGAGGCCTGGAGCTGCTCTGTGTCATGAAAGAGGCTCCTTGGCATTTCCTGCTGCATCAGTCCCTATCCTGCTGATGTGAGTTCACAGAAAGAGAATTAAAATCTCTTTTAATGTTTTTTTTCCCCTGCCATTTTAGTTTTTCATATCTTATGACATTTGGAAAGTGCTGGAGTTCTTAGATCCCTTTGAAATCGCATGTTTTTCGCCCATTGGGGATAGGAGAGGGGCATTGTGGGATTGTCCTCTCGATGAGCCTAAACACACGCCCGAGAGCGCGGCTGTATCCGCCGCGGCGTCCTTGAAAAGCCCCGCGGGCCGTCTCCTGGCGGCCAGGTGTTCAGAAGGCACGCTCCAGATGAGACACCTGCAGAACGCAGGTGTGAGGCCGCACCCAGCAGAAGCACAGCACAGCTGCTCCGTTCCCCGCGGGGGGGCCGGGTGGGGGGCTCAGAGGTTATTATTGGATCGTCTGCAGCAGGAGGGAGGAAAAACCGCGGAAGCAGCGATCCTTTCGCTCCGATGAGAAATTCCCCGCCGCAAGTGTCACGACAAGCCTTTGAATCGATGGCATGGCTGACTTTTCCTTTTCCCCCTTTACCGGCTTCTGTGACAGAGCTGGGCGACGGAAATGACAAGGATCAATTTTAGCATCCTCGCAAAAGAATAAGCAAACTACACACTTTCCTTATGCAGTCAAGCACAGCCTATTGACACACGGCGATGCCATTGCTGATTTTGATCATGACCATTTACATTGCAAATGAGGACATTACTATATCAGATGTAAGTGAGTAGGAAGTCCACTCTTCCATTAATAAACTATTGTTGAGGACCATCAACACAACTTCTCCACCATCTGTGAAGTAAACCCGTTTGAAAGTCCTGATCTTCATTTGGTAAGGCTGGTGCAGTGTGCTTGAAACTAGATTTGTGCAGAGTCACGGACCTTAATAGCTGTTATCATTTGGGTCAGAGACAGACTGTCTGTTGATTTTATCTGGTATAGAGTTTTACAAGGGAGAAAAGGGGGTTATTTAATATAATTTATTTGCCATATAAACTGTTGGGGAAGTGGGAAGGGGAAAGGTTTGGCGTCCCTTTATCTGGCCTCGTCCAAATGGAAACTTTGAGAAGATGCAGCCAAGGGAGTGTGTGACCCTCCTTATTAAGACTGTGTATACACCCACACACACACACGAACATACACACACATGTGGACACACACACACATGCACACACCACACACATTCGTATGTAGCACACAGTTGTTTATGCCCACCGAATGTAAGAGGAGATCTGCCTGGTTTCCACGGGGGAGAAGGCGGGTTAGGCCCATCTTAAACTAATCGCTCCCAGCAGTGTGGAACAGCCAGACTCTCTGGAGCCGTGGGCCGGGGTTCTGGAATGCTGCTGCCGGCTCAATGCCTGCCTTTCATCCAGGGGATGAGAGAAGGGAGGGGGAGAAAGGAGGGGGTGAAGCCATTTGTTATGGGTGATACAGAGGTGATTGACAAAAAGGGGCAAGGTGAAAGGAGGGGGGATGGAAGGACTCTTTTGGCTTTTTAAGACTAATGTGTGCTTTTAAGCCCTATGCATCCACCTTTAAAGCTGAGGTGTGAATGGGTGTCCTGTGTATGGTTGGTAATGGTCAATGATGGGGGCTATTATGTTTGGGGGGTCATATGGCTTGGCAGTTTAATAGCTGTTGAGAGAGGGTTTTTGCTAGAGAAGAGGTGTGAGGGCTGTCCACTGTGTTTACTGTACTGTACATGTTGGCTCCAGCTGACCCCCATCCGTAGCATACAAGTTTACTTGCATAAAAGCCAGTGTATTTACGCAAAGACCTGCAACAAACTTATCCAAGATTGTCAATGAATAAAATGACAAAACTTATCCAAGATTGTCAATGAATAAAATGACAGACTGTCATCATAACTGTTTATTGCAATCTTAATGGTGTATAATATAAACAGTCTCCACTTTTCATTTATAAACCCCAACAGCATTGAATAAGTAAGTATAATAAATATAATGACACAGATAATTACATGAATAAATGACAGCCAAGTGCATCGTGCTGTGCTGCCTGTCAGACTCAATTTCAACCATTTATCAAATGTTGTTTTCAACATTTTTGTGAGAGCAGACTTCCACAAACACATATTTTCTAATAGATTGCTGGTACTTTTTAATAGTTGCTGGTACACACAAGTATGACCCACTAATTTAGCTGTAGCGTGTTACTTGTAATTTGCTCAGATTGTTCCTCGTGACGTCCATGCAGTACTCATGGCATTGTCTTTTTGCTGAAGGGCAACGCCACTTTGACTCGGTGTGCCTGATGACGCAGAAAAGCCCGTGGGTATTTGGTTATCTAGACTTCAGGTTACCGTCATATCACCGTTGTGACTGTCCAAAGAACCACTTGACATAGGTGGTGAAATGACATTGTAGTATCAACCTCACTGGTTTCAGCAGTGGGATTCAGAGTGATGAACTGAGACTTACCGTCCTTTGCTGAGGATATTGCATTAGGCTCTGCACATCTGTCCCTCTGTCTCTCTGTCTGCAAGAGGAAAGTGCACTGACAACTTTTTATCACAAGAGGCAGAGAGTGGATCAAAGGAATGAGGATCTGAAATCTCTTACACACTTAGGCAGTCATTTTATCTGATAAACACAGGCTAGGCCATGTTATGTATCATCGATAGGAGTGGTCTCCCTGTGAGTTCTGTTCCTGTCTCCAGTTAGTTCACATTTAATTTGAGGATGAATAGATTAACTTTTCAGCACTGCAGTTCGTCTAATGTTCAGCCCAGGAAAATTATGGGCCCGTGCGTGAGCAGGTGTGATAAAACACTCAATGATGTGGATGTAAAAAATTACAGAAGAATGAGGGGCTTGTAACGGTATTTTTTCTCAACAAAGGAAATTTTCCCTAATGAAACGTCGATGAGGGTGGTCTCTGAAGCAGCCAATAGAGGGATCCGTGGCAGCTCGCTCTTTGTCAAACATTTGGAGATGAATGCACGGTTCGTTCCCTCTCTATAAACGAATTCCGTCAGCGCTCTTGAATGCCTGTTCTGGAGTCGCCATAGGTAACTTGAGGCTAGTTGGTAAGCCTCCCTCTTGCAGTCACAGCTTTTGCTTTGCTGACCATCAGGAGTGCATCAGGAGACCATCAGGATGAGCACAGCGCTGCAAAGACGATGGCCCATGATGTCACCGCGCCACAACTGGGACAGGGGTAGAGACCTGCACACTCGCAGCTGTGAGTCGGCAAATCGGAACGTTCCGGGGAGGAGGAGGTCACAGCTGTCTGTGTATGAATTGGATGTTTTTTTTTTTCAACTCTCAAGACATCAGGCTACAATATCTCGCCTTGTCCAAAATGTTCTGAGGACAAGGAGTGAAGTAATGATTTTTTTCCCTTTCCTCCGCTCTCAGAACCTCTGCCTCGGAGATCTGCTTCCAGTAATCAGGAGCGGCCGCTGCGACCCCCCTCTTTGCTTTGTGAAAAAGTCAGCGTTCTGTGAGGGAGCGTGGCTCGAGCCATATTCTGGGCCGAGGCGTCTTTTTTTCCCCAATATCTAAATGGTTACCAGCTGCGGGGAGAGAGCCGAGCAGTCCTCCATACAGCACCTTGAATTGATTTCTCCCACAAAGAAGAAATCTGTTTTGTTCAGATCCTCCATTTCTTCTTTATGGCATTCTTGGGTTTTGAAATGTGCCCCGTGCACAGAAGCCTGAGACTGAGACCGGGGTGGGAAGGAGAGGGAAGTTGTAGCAGGTCCTGTGGCAAAGACAGCACTGAGGTCAACGCCAGCACCTCCTGTCTCGGCCGGTGGTGGGACCAGCCAAGCCCTAGACCCTGACTCCATCTAACTGTTCTGAAGGTTTCCAGAGGAATGCATGACAGTCACCAGTGCACACATCTCAGATGTTTGTCAGAGAGAGAGAAGAAAGTGTCATTGGTGAGAGGGCAGTCAAAGCCAAAAAATGATTGATCGGCTCTCAAATACTAACTTTTAATAAAGACGTGTAGACAGGACAGTGTTTCTATCCAAAAGGATCGTAAACCCTTTACCATCAGTATACTGTAGCATGCTGAGGCAATTTCAAGGTGAGTGGGAGTCACAAAAAGCCTACCAGTTTAGCACAACATGTGTCTCCACTGTAGGCTTGGGAGGAGTTACCACTTATGGAAACTGAGACAGAAATACCTGCCTACTGTGCATAACCAGAAGACCACTAAGATGTAAATATGGAGGCTTAGGAAGCCCTGCATTTACATTTTTTGCGGAAAAACCCTTCACATCACTTCACATCAATGCAGCAAATGCCATAGAGTTGCATGGGGGGCAGAAAAAAAAAAGGTTTATCTTCAACTAGTGACAAATAAATGTCACCTGTTGTGTTGTGGGAAGGAAAGTAGTAGGACACCTTTTGAGGGGGGGGTGGATCTGACCCTTCCTTTTAAAATGATCTCTGTGTCAAGGTGTGGAAATGTCTAGTATGATTTTTCCACAAAGTATAAATGTATGGGGTGTTTTCTTCTGTGTGGTAACATATTGTAATAGCTGGAGAAATCAGACTCCGCGTTTGGCTTAATTAATCAATCAGGGTGTCAGAACTCCACCTCAGTTCCATTTTTTTTCCTAAATCCCACCATTAAATCGTTTTCCTGTGCCCGGCCTTGCAGGGCATCCGAGGGATTTCTTGTATAATCAGTTACAAATAAATTAAACAGAGGGAACGTTTCCCCCGAGCATCACCAAGGAGGACAGGATATTGAATGTATGTCCCCCCTGCGAATCTATGAACAAAAATCAGAAGCCGTTGAGTCAAACGGTGTTCAGTTGCAGAAACAACAATGCAAGCATAGAGGGTGTGAACCGTTGCAAGAGCTGGCTGGTGGGGGGCTTCAGAGGAGGGCAGCCTTCCCCCAGGCCTGGCCCACGTGCACTGGATCTATCAGTTATGCTAATCAGGAGGCCCCCTGGTAAACACATTCTATAGATCAGCGGCAGATGAGTTGAGTGGTGAGGGGCGTGGCCAAGGGGGTGACATCAGGCTGGCAGGCAGCCCTTAGGAATGGAGAGAAGTGGCTGTGAAGGAGAAAAAGAGAGAGCGGTTGGGGGGGCTGGTCTGCTAGAATATCCTTTTCCATCTGGGACCCATCTGTGTTTCCCTGGCTCTCGACTAGCCGCCTGGGTCACTCCACAGCTCACATATGTGGGAACACAAACACATGCCCAGCACATGAAGGTAGGGAGTGAGAGAGAGAGGGAGAGAGACAGAGAGAGAGAGAGAGAGAGGGAGGAAGAAAAAGACGAGAAAGCGAACGGATTACAGTCAAAGGAGAGAAACTGAGTACGGGAGCACAACAGGGAGGAGGTGAGAAGTGTGTGTGTGTGTACGCGTGTGTGTGGGTGCGTGTGCGTGCATTTGCCGTCCTCTGCTACATGGACATGTTGCTCCTAACGGGGGCTTAACACCTCATCTCTTTATCCTTGAAGGCTAAACGAGTCAGCAGGGATGTGACTCAGATAGCAGAGTGCAGATGGGGCTTTGTGTTGCGTTAGCCTTTTATGTGGCATTCATTTTAAGCACCATTTGTTGCGTGTTTGGTTTGCGGTGCTCTTTATTGCTTTTTAAAGTATTGGTAGTGTAAAAGCAGATCCCTCATCTCAGGGGAGCGAATAGGGATCTGAAGAAGCTGAACTCACAGCAATATGGGGGACCCATGACATTGAGTGGAAGTTTGGAGAAAAGGGATGAAGTGGGCAGAAATTAACCTGGTTCCCTGAAAGGAAGCTACGTCAGGTCTCATTAGAGTGCTCTTCAGCACAGATATTTGGAACACGTATCTACATGCCATTCCTTGGGAGTGGTACAGGTAACACTGCCTCACATTCAAAACTACCTGGGATGCACTGCAAACAACATTCTAATGATGAGATCAGCGGTTGATTTATTAGTGATTTAACAGCAGTTTCATGCTCTGTAATGTAAAATGCAGGCTAAAGTCACGTGTGCCTCGTCTGAAAGGAGAGGAGGAAGGAGGCAAGCTGTTCACTTCCTGCGCTTGCCAGGCATTTGCAGATGTGACTTTTTATTCGTCACCCTTTTAGCTCCTCGGCGTTTTGAGCAGCGATGAACATTTGGACGGCAGTCTGCGCAGTGTGGGCGCGAGTCGTGGTGGAAGGCTGGCTCCCCTTTTACCTGGACCCCTCAGAGGGGAGGGGTGAAGGTTCTGCGGTGTGTCTTGAGGGAACGGGGGGCAGAGATGAACAAGGGGTGGGAGTTTCGGATATCCTGAGGCGCTCAGGAGGACCCTCGTAGTCGAAACACTCTGAAATGCATCCGAGCTGGGACGTGGTGTGTCGGAGTGTGGCCAGCGGACTCTCACACCATCTGTGGTTGGTTGCTGTCAGCAGCACTCTAGTGAATTGACGTTTCTTTATCTCTCGTTATCCTTGAGAGCCCTTAAGAGATGCCACTGAGATAGCAGTGTTTAGGGGGAACTTTGTTGTTTGTTTGCCTTCTGTGTGTCGTTACTCTCAACCACCATTTCTGTTTGTGTTTATTTTTCAAATGCCCTGCATTCATAAACAGCAAAATATTTGACCTAAATAGGAAAGATGTGTGATGTATTCATTACACTAAGTAACCAAGTAACAGTAACTAAGATGCAGAGCATTGTGAACCAGTGTTTTGGTAGTGTTTGTAGGTTTTGCTGGAACATCCACGCAATAAGTCTTCATGGCGAACATTTACAAAGTATTTATGGTATTTTCCTCATGGTTTCATTGACAGTTTTATTGCTTTTTATGTATATCTACCAGAGAAGAAGAGTAAATTATTCTTGTTTCACCAGCCTCCAGTTGCTCTAGTGTAACTGAACCTTTACCTTAAACTGTTCCTGTTGCTTTTTGTCAGTATTCCTCTATTATGCTCTTACATGTATCCACATTAAAAATGGTAGTAGATTTCACAAACAATGTCCTCAAAGTTCTTGGCATTTGTAAAATAACCTTTGACCTCTCAGGAGATTTGTCATCTATCTAAGCCCTGTAAACTCTTGCTGTGCATGGGATTGTGGTTGGAGAGGGGCTCATGGTCGAAACGAACACAAAGCATCTGCTTTAAGTTTTGAACCGGAAGCTGTAAATTAGCTCCAGTGACCGGAGCTGCAGTATCAGGCCCCGGGCTTGTCGTTGCATGTTAAGAAGCCCTTCCAATCGAAACGATTTGCTCCCGAATGGCCGTGTCATTGTGCGCGGGCGTGTGGCGCTGAATGGGCCCTTTGTCCCGACAGCTATCGAGGTGCTCTGGAGGGCTTGGTACAAGCAGGGTCAAGACCAAGGCGGGTCTTTTGGAGTCTTCCTTTGGGTGTGGAGAAGGGCTCTGCAGTAATGTTTTGTGCTTTGTCCAGTGACCCCTGACAGGCCTTTGTTCGACACAATGGCCGGTGAAGAAGCTTGGGTACGGACCATGACGGTTGTGTCATGGGTAAGGGCCTCCATGGGTGATGGACTGTGATCTTAACATCAGAGTACATCACAGAACACTGCCTGCGCTGGGTGTGTGTGTGTCGGGGAAGGGGGGTGTACAGGGGTGTGGGGGGAGGGCAGGCCGACAAGGCCGTCTCTGTCCGCGCGGCGCCCCCTGCTGGCTCCCCTCCAGGAAGGGAAGGCCGCCGGGGTCGTGAAGGTAGAACGCAGGAGGGTGCCCGTCGCAGTGGGCCGCGGCGTCTCTCGCCCATCCGTCATCCTCCGACCTCCGGGGGAGGGACGGGGGGTGTTTGTGTTGGCCGCGCGCCCACATCGCATCATCTGACGGGCCCCCACGCTGGCGCGGACCTGGTGACCCTCCGAACCGGGCTACGGTCCAAGACAAACACCTTCTCTCCGCGGTCAACGAGCATTTAACCCCCACAGCTCACATTCTTCTCCAGTGAGAGGGTATGAGCAGGAGTGTTGTTTGTATGTGTGTGTGTGTCTGTGTGTGTGTGTGTGTGTGTGTGTGGAAATGTGTGTGATGTGTGAAATGAATTCAATAATGAATTCAATAAGACAAACAAACCCCAATGCAGTTCATATCTGTTCACCGTCTCTCTCTATGGGTGAAGCTATTCATAAACTTTCATTTTGGCCTCTGCTCTGACCCTGTCAGAATGAAAATGGCACCCCCTCCCTTAATCCTTTTGTTCCTGATGTCGGTGCCCCCTCTTTCTTGTCAGCTCCTCTTCTGTCAGCAACCATTCACAACAATGGTGGAAAGTAGCCTGGCTCAGGCCTATCTGTCAAGACAGTGCCAATTCAATCAAAGGTTGGATTACCGCAGTTGGCAGTTTCCTTAAAACAAGCCTTATGCTCAAAGTGTTATTTTAATTAGTGCAGAGTTCATTCAGAGGGTGAGATGAAAGTTGTGCATCATTGCAAAAAGGGCAATTAAAACAAAATCCAGCTAAAAGTGGTTTGATCGAGCACAATGACTGATGGTGACTCTTGATAAATCAATGTTGGAAATGACCGGAGCTCTATATGAGGCTATATGAGCTTTTCTGTATGTTTCTGCAAATTTCTGTTTCAGTGATTATTAAAAGTGAATTTATTTTATTTATTTGCCTTGTAATTTTCTATAAGCTTCTTGTCATAAGTAATCCTTCCACAGTGGGAGTTAGCCTGAGGAAAAAGTGTGAAACAGTTACTTATTGCACCACCTGACAGTCAGTTTCATGAAGTGAAGAACAGGAACTGCGTGTGAGATTTCATGTATGAAGCTGTGCTTCTCGCCATTTCTGAATTCTGTATTTGTTGCCAAACAGTGGAATGCTTGCTCACCCAATTGCAACTTTGCAAAGTCGCAGGAAGAGTTCTGCTTTTACTCCACTGTACGTTATGTGCTTTAGCAGCCTGTCTGTCGTGCACCGGTTGGCCAGCTCAGATGACGGGGTCTGGCTTACCACCTCTGGTGACACATCACGTTTTAGTGGGCTCTCTTTAGCTGTCTTTCACTTGCGGTTTTCAGGATCGTCTAATTCATTACCAGCGAGGATGAAATGGCTCATTGTGAATTAATCATGAATAGCAATTTGTGTGCGAACTTGTACTGTGTTGTGCAATAAAAATGGAGATTGCGTTAAGTGCTGTAGTGCAGTTTAAAAGGTTGGGGGCCGGGGCTGTAGATATGAATACTAATGGGCTGAAGGCTGATGGCCTGTTGGCTGAGCTCTCCTGCTGGGGCCCAAACCTGGACTGTTGGCTGTGTCCCTGCTGTCATGGTCTAAATGACCCAAATGTCACCCCCCTGAATACACTTCCTGCTGCTCTCTCTGCCTGTCTCTTTCTCTCTTTCTCCACAGCTCTCCTTCCCTCTTTATCTCTCTTTCTGTCTTTGTCGTTGTCTCTTTTTCTTTCCCTTTTTATTCAATGTATCTCTCTCTGTTTTTCTGTACCTCTTTCAATCCCTCTCCATATCCCTCTTTATCTCTGCTTCTCTGTCAGTCTCCCTCCAATCTCCGTGCATCTCCGCTCTACTCTCCCTCTTGCTCTATCCCTCTCTATCTCTCTGCATCCCCCTCCATCCCTCCATCTGCCTCCATCTGTCCTCATTCCTCTCCCATTGTCTCAAGCCCATTGACTCTCTCCTCCCGGGCCCCCACGTCACTGACCTGCTCCCCTGCTACCCAGCACTCTTTCCACCCCCGCTGTGTACCACAACAGTGACACACTCACACTCATCCTACAGTCAGCCCAACCCCACAGCGCTCTGTGAGCCCTCACGGTGAGTGTGTGGCGCTTACAGCATCACAGAAGACACTTTATCAAACAGGCCTTTTGATTTACAACAGAGGTCTGTAAGTGAGCATTTGGGGAAAGATGATTGTTACGTAAGAAATGTGCAGTGCACACAGTCCACCTCCTGACGTTGCATTTGCCCGGAACGCCACAGTTTTCAAGGGGCGACTACTGTTTTATGAGTCCCCCCAGGTTTTAAAGCGCTGCTCTCTGATTACAGTGTCCAGTATTTCTGGGGCATGGTTTATTTCAGACCTCTGCCAGCGCCCTACTTACATGAGTGCCAGTAGTCATTTTCGCATGTGTGCTGCCGGCAGTTGTCGCCAGCTCAACATGGCAATTTGCATTTCTATAATTGTTGGTGTTGGGAATCCGGTTGCTTTTAGGAAGAGAATGTTCCATCAGGAAGACCCCCTGCCCTAGCCTGAGGCGGCAGTGTCCCCGTTGCAAACAGAAACTAATTTAACAGGGAGAACGCATTCATTTTTTGTAGAGGCGCCTTATTTGTCTTGGGAAGGGGCCCGACTGTTTGTGGGTCGGTCCTGAGGCAGGAGTCTCTACACTGCCAAGAAAAACACGCGTCGTGTCGCAGACTCAATTCCGAATCTATTGCTTTTCTGGGTGTCTGTGGGGGCACCCATAATGTGTGAACTAATTATCCTCACCTGTCAAAACATACCCGGGCCACACAGCCACTCTCAAACGCCTTTGTCCCCTAAGACACGAAATGAAACGCGGTTACTTCTCTACGCCAGGTCTTACTGTTGCATTCTGGGAAGCCTCAACTCAGTGGAGAGGGATGCTTTCCTGAGGCAAACACACTCACAGGCTCATTTCCACCGCCCAGCAGAGGCCATCATTAGTCAATGCCCTGACTGTACTGCCAAGAACTGCAAGCCGGCGTTTACCAATATACGCTAAAGTATGTCCCACTTCTTCACCGGACGTGCTCTGAAAGTATGAGTCATCAGATATGTTAATGTTATAAAAACTAAAGCAGTATTATTTGCGGCAGGTTTTTGAAAAGGTGCATTTGATTTAATTTTTGGTGGGTGAAAAATAGGAGCACCGCCAGACAAGGTGGGACATATTAGCACCTTAAAGTTGAAGCACTGCACCGTAATTAAAAAACATATTTATAACACAAGGAATCCATTCAGTGGAGGCACACGCTTTGTCTGGAATCCTGACTCAAGAATAGGATATTTAACAAGAAAACCCTGGATGGCAGAATTGAAAAGACACAGTGCTGCCTGACCAAACAAAACCCAGTAAATGATATTAATTTGTGTACGAATACAGAGCCCCTGCATTCAGTGGTCACCTGACAGGGGGAATCATTAACTGCCCAGTGCTATTGTTTCAGATATAAATCCCTTTTGGGCGACAGTGAATACTCAGCAGGGGTAGGGTTTTTTCGGGTGAGGGGGTTGGCTCTTTTTGTGGTTTATGTAGATCGCGGCTCACTGAATTCGTGAGGCACCTTTTGTCAAGGCTACTTTTTGTGGCGACTCGAAAGGCCCGGTTACCCTAAACGACGTATTCAAATGCAAGCCTCTAACGAGAGGAAAGGGCGAGCGTCTTTTGTGGCGCTGTGAGGCGGCCAAACGTAGGCGCGCTCGAAAACACAAACAAACAGGGCTGAAAATGAGAGCTGCGTGCGTGTGTTTGTCCAGCCGCCCGTCTAAGCAGAAGCTCGAACCTGTTGCGGTGCTGTAGGATGCAGTTTGGGAAAAGGGTGTAGATGGGGGTGGGGGTGGTTTGTGATGATGGTGGTGGTGGTTGGGGGGGGGGGGTGGGGGGATTTAGGAACAGATGTGCGGTGTATTGTCATTGCTCTTGGACAGACAGGGACCAGGTGCCCTCTTTGTTTGCTCTGTGGTCTGCTCTCCGTGCTATACCCTTTAGTCTTGTGGCTTTACTCCCCCCCCTAACACACACACGCACACACACACACACACACACACACACATTGTCTCTGCCTCAGCTGAGAATCTGCGCCCTTCTGTCCCTTTCCTCCGTCACAGGTGACTGTTGGAGGCCCCAGCTGGCTGGCTGGCTCTTGCCCGATTAGATCCATATGGTAGAGAGGACAGAGGAACGGCAGTGTGTGTGTGTGTGTGTGTGTGTGTGTGTGTGTGTGTGTGTGTGTGTGTGTGTGTGTGCGCGTGTGTGTCAGCAGCACAGCAGTGAAGGAGCTGATGGCTTTAACCCCTTTGTATCCTTGGTCCTGTGGGCTCCTTTCTCTGAGTGGTTATCTGATATACTTGAGGAAAATGGAAATAGGCTGGAGGGGACTAGATTATTTGCTGGGTTTGATATCCATTTCATATCTTTAAGCTTCAGATACTGGTCATGATCATTACTTAAATATATAATGTACATAAACGTGTGTATCATATACAGTATGTGTATGAAATTGTTTACCATCAGCATCATCTGAAAGCATATTATGTAGACAAAAAACATAGAAGCAACATTTGTACTTATCTTAACCCACAAAGCAAGTGTTACTTTTATTCTTTGCTAACAAAGTTTGGTGAGCTCAGGGGTCTCCAAAATCAGTGAAGCAAACTGAGGTTTTATTGAAAAAGATGACAGTTGCATTTATCTGTTAGTCAGAGGTAGGGACAAACGTTAACTGAACGCGGCCCTTAATCTTTGCGTGTTAAGAGCTGAACCGTTATCTTGAGAATGCTCATTAAAGAGTGATTATTATCGGGTCGATGCTCCTGCAGAGACGTGTCAGCCCGTCGGTAGTGGCTGGGGTAAGACTGGGGACCTGTTTGCCGTTTAAGGTCGCAGAGAGCGGGAGGTCAGGTCATCGGGGCCTCCTGCCGGGAAGTCCCCGTTACATGTGGCACGTGGGGAAAGTCGTTGACCCCACGTCACTCAGTCAGCGCCACTGCCACCAAGTGTCCCCCCCCCGAAATACAAAGATCTCGCCTTACCATAAGCAGCGTAAATATGTCATCGGTGCGTCACTCAAAAGTAAGTGTTAGAATTAAACCAAGATAAAGCGTTGACTTGGCACTAGCTGAGGTGCTTTGGGAAACATTGTTTGTATTTTGTTTGTAATAACATCTTTTTGTAATTGTATCAATTTTATATATATTTTTAAAATTTCTTTTATTGCTGTGTTACAGCAGCATTTCAGTTCCAGATCTCCAGCCAGGTGCAGACTTTTATTTTGACAACAGAAGAAGTTTGGGGTCTGTGGACAGCTGTTTTATGCTGCTTGCATTTCTTCCACATGGATTGATATTATCAACCTGAAGGTGCATAATTTGTCCCCTGATGAAACTGTGTGTGTTTTTGTGTATGCATGTGTGGGGGGGCGGGGGGATGTGGGGATGGGGGGATGTTTGAACATGTGTGTAAAATCTAGCTTGTTGTGTGTATCCAGGCTCATGTGTGTTCTTCATGCCTGCTGCCCACGCCTTTTCGCATGGATTTTCCATTCACCTGGCATCGGCGCAGCTGTGAATTTGCATGCTTATTAGACCCGGAGACTGGAGCCACCTGGAGGGCCTCCTCAAGGTTCTCGCTCCATGTTAAGCACGTCCCCGCGCCTCAGGCGTCTCTCTTTAAACAACACACGCCTCGTGATGCGCTCCCTTCATTTACAGACGGCTGGCTCAGCTCCTCGGTTACTGTTTATCGGAATATCAGGGCTCTGTTTGAACTGGGCGTCTGCGTTCTCAGTTTGCTCTAACGCGGAAAGACGCTGCGGCGTTTCTGTCGAGCGCGTGCCTGGAAGCTCTCCTGTCAGGTCAGCGGCCGCCCGCCGTGCAGCCACCCCGCAGCCACACAGACTCCTGCTCTGTAAATTTCCTGCCGGGCCGGCAGCGTTTTTCATGCTGAAACGACCCTGCCGGCGGGTGGGCGGGGCCGATAACGCGCGGATGGCTTCCTCCCCGGGCGGCGCACAGAGAGGGTTTTAATGGCCAGCGCCGTCGGTCACGTGGGGCGCAAATGGAAAGAGAGGCGCCTGGCTTTCGTAACGGCCCCGGTCTGTCTTCAATTCCTGGCCCTCCAAGAGGAAATTGCAGGTGACATTGATGGCCCCAGAGCCGAGGGCATTCGGCCCCCAACAATGACTCTCTTTCTGGTCTCCAGGCCTGGGAGCGCCCGGTCTGCCTCTCCACCCTGTGTTTCCCATGTCAACAGCCTGTCTGCTTCACAAGGACAAGCCGATTAAAAAATGTCACGAGGTGTGGACTAATTTGGCATCAAAGGGACCCTGAAACATAATGGAAAAAAGATAGATGTATGTTTACATTTTTATGTACAAAGAATGACCCATTGTTCCTCAGTTCCTCAGTGAATTCTATTGTTCAAATCTCCCATCCTTGTCTTGTGATTGTATTTGAAGCATAAAGAAAAAAGCTTTTTATTAACATGTAGTGTGTTAGGTATTTAATATTAGAATGTTTTTTTTCAAGTTTATTCATTTATTATTCTTATTATGTGTACTCTTAAGAGTGTAGATAGATAATGAGGAAGAAGAACATGAATCAAGGCAAAAGCTTAACAATGTCAGAAAGAACAACAGTCAGGCTCACTATGTTGAGTGGAAAACTCAAGTTATCTGAAATAGAAAAATGGAAATTATTTATCATGACAGCAAGAAAAGAAGAAACCAAATATGTTTAGCTTTGCTTTCTTTTTAGAGCTTTATGATTGTTAGTCAAATGCTTACAATTCAGAAAGAATTCTATAACATAAACCAGGCAAAAGAGGCATCTTGGCATCGACCTTTGCACTCCCAATTCAATTTAGGTTGAGGTCTATGTCGTGAGCATGGGGTTGTGAGAGCAATTAGGTGCACAGTGCCATGTTCTCGGCATCTCCCAGAAGGCTTTGCAGCGTCCTTTTCCTGGGCTGAAACGGTGACAGGTGGCACGCAGTCCGGCGAAGCGAACGCGGTGTTCCAGGTCACTATTTACCCTGGGTGTCTCCAGGAACAGAACAAGTCCTCCCTGCGGGTGTGCTCTATTGATAGCACTCCTGTGTCCACATGAGCTGGTACATGGAGATCGCTCTCCAGCAGCAAAATATAGACACCGGGGGGGAAATGTGTTTTTTTCCCTCTGTCTGGAACATGCAGGAACATCAGGTTGAGTATGGGCCTTTTCTGAAAACACTCAAGATAGCTGTCAGCTCTCGCTCAATTAATGTCAAAGGAATAGCAGTCTCTCCCTTGACCTTTGACATTACTGAACCCCTGGAAAAGGCAGGCTCTTGGAAATGGGAGTTGGCTGAAACAGATGGGTAATGAGCACAACACTTAAGCCAAATAATATGTCATAAAAGATGATAAGAGATCCTCGTATTCAAATACAGCATCTCATGATTCATCTTTTGGTTCTGGCACAAGCTATACGTTCATCTCCCTCACAGGCGCACATGTAAAGACATTCAAATGCGTTACTGATTTTATGCAACAGATGCTGGGTAGCGTAACATCTGAACAACTGACAAGTTAACGTGGGGAAACACCCAAATGGCTGTATTCCCAGCGTTAGAAAAATGACGTGAGCAAGTTTCTTTCATCCTTTAGAAAAGCACTTCATTGAAAAGTTCACAAATTACTCATCGCTATAAATTCCGGAAACTGTCCCTGCTCATTTTTGTTAATCCCTCTGCCCTCGCAACCTTGGGCTTGGGTTTTGAGTGTGTTTACTAGCATTTACGAGAACCTGTGCCCATGCTGAGGCCAGCATCACAGAAGCACAGAGTGGCCTGTTTGTGGGCCTCTGCTCCGAGCAGGTGGAGAGGGGGCGGAGCAAGCCAAGGCCAGGCGCAGCGAGTGGACGCAGGGCTCAGATGGAGGAGTCGCAGAGCTGCCAGAACCGCGGTCACGTGACACTGCGGCAGTGCGGGCCTATCGGTGCTCTCATTCCACCATGTGAGAGTGTGTGTGCGTGTCAGTGTGTGAGTGTGTGTGTGTGTGTGTTTATCATTCCACCATTCCTGTGTGTGTGTGGGAGAGTGAGAATGAATTTGTGTCTCAGTGTGTGTGTTTCTTATCCTACCTTTCCTGTGTGTGCGTATGTGTGCGTGTGTGCGCGTGTGCATGTTTGTGTGTGTCAGAGAGAGAGAGAGAAATTAAGTTTCACATTCTCTCATGGCTGCACCTCTCCAAAGTTTCCACTGGAGAACACAAAGGGCCAAACCCCTCCCCTTCCCTCACCAGATAGTTTATGAAGCCATGAATGATATTAAACAACCTGTTTTTCTGCCTCGTAAAATGATACACAAGATGAAAATAATAATAAAAATAAATAGACTATCCATCTCAAACTCAAAAGATGGTGAAGGCTGTGAGAGAGAGAGAGCAAGGGAGGGAGAGAACTAAGTCTGTCCTGGGGCCTGAGAATGTATCTGCTGAGCTCAGGTTGACCCCCCTCTGTGGCAGAAACCTGCATCAGGGTGACCTGGCAGCAGTACGGTGTTACAGTGTAATCTCACACTCCTTTGATTTGTTGTTTCTCGTAATTTGTGAAGTTTGGATTAGTATTGGTGTATTGGGTTTTAGTTTTACTATACCCATAAAGCAACACTATTTAGTGTGCGCATTAATGAATGAGTGAACAGGTTTTAGTGTGCTTTGGTTGCTAGTATAATCTGTTGCTTGTTTCTTTTTGCTATACAGTTGTACGTCTGAAGTTCAGTTTAACAGTACCTCGTTTTATGGCTTCTACTGTCGTAAATAACCTCCGAGCTCCACTAGGCGAGCGGCCGTTCGCATCTCTTTTTTTCCGATTATTTCAGCGTATACCAAGCTTACGCTGAGTGAGATGTGAGTCTGGAGAAGAATTTCACTCGAGGGGAAATGTTTTATGAGGTGGACTTTGAATGAGAAATCAAGATGGGTTTTTTATGACCATTTCTACTATAGAGTGCTCTCTGTCCAGAACGTCCGTCTCTTCGGCGGAACGGTGCGTTTTCGCCTGAGACGGGCCTGTTCGGTCTCTCTGTGAGAGAGCTGGCTTTTTCACATCCAGGCAACACGTGTAAGCTGACCTCAGATGCAGCCCTCGCCATGCGGTGGCCTTCATCACTTTGTCAGGCCGGATTACTAAGAGTTAGCTGATGTGTTTATAACAGACGACACCGCACTGACAAGACCCTGCTGGAACGGTAGAGAGGATAGAATACAGGAAGGGGAGAGTGCCATATTATTGGCCTGTTGCATTTTAAAGTATGAGCTTTAGGTTTCTCGGTAGCAACGCTGATCTTTGTGTGGTGGTCTGACCTGTTGATAAAACAAGTTTAAAGTGCTGCTGATGCCCTTTTAATCAAACATCCAATATTCTTACTCATAAGCCAGTGGGCATTATTACACATGCCCCTCACCCTTTTACTGCAAACAACAAAACAATAACACTGTGTGTTAAGTTTGTTTTAAAGTGGACAAGGACCAACCAAGCGAAACAAAATGGAATTCCCTTTTTTACCACGATTCATTTTGTTGAGTTTACGTTCTTTGTTTAGTCATAGTTTGTTTATTCTAATGAGCCAGCACGGAGCTTTTTGCTTGCCCTTACCACAAGGGCACATTCGAACAGCAGCGTATCACCCGAGAGGACAATCGCGACACCGAAAGCGTTCTCGTGTGGGTGGAACCGCGTGCACCAGCAGTCATTGCTGCTAGGTCACGTCCTTCCGAGTTCACACCCGGAGTGACGACCAGGGAGATGGTGACAGTCGCGCGTCGGGCCCTGCGGCTCCGACACCTGCTGCCGCCAGGAGGCCTTCCCGGCCGCCGCGCTCGGACGGAGAGCGGCCTCTGGGAGGGAGCGTGAAATGGCCAATCTTCCCGCCGCTCGCTCTGGGTGGCGGGCTCCGGCGCCCTTCACAATGGGCCCCTTCATCCACTGCTCAGGCGGGGATCTCGGGCCCGGCCAGATGACATCTGGCTAATTCAGGGAACAAACTTTCCCTCTCCTCCCACCCGCTCCTCTGACAGAAATCGGGCCCGCGCTCCTTTGGACGGAGAGGGCCCCGCTCTGGAAGCTCTCTGGTCTTGGCACTGAACCCCGGTGACTCACAGCAGGTCTTTGTGTCCGATCTCTGGCTGATTTATTCCCCTCCCTGGATGAGACGTCTCTTTGATTGTTTCCGTTCCAGCTCTTAATCTCTGCTGTTGATGTGAGGCAGGGCCCTCCCCCCCCGGGGCGGTTATTCCCTATGAGGTCATGGGTAAGGGCAAACTGCCCGCCGAATTTTGCTTTTCTTCTTTTTTTCTCGTATGTGTTAATGTTGTCCCCCCCCACCCTTGTCTCTTTCAGACGGCGGAGAGAAGAAGACCCCTGCCATGCCCGGTTCTCCCGTGGAGGTCAAAGTTCACTCCAGATCAGCGCCCTCTGCCATGCCTCCCCTGCCCTCCATCAACCCCAGCGGGCCTCGGCCTGCCTCCTTCTCCTCCACCACCTGTGAGTTCCTCCACCCCTCCCTCTGCTCTACCCCGCTTCCTGTCAGATTTGCTCGAAAACACCACCCACCACCCACACTGGTTGCTGTTGGAATCAACCACCACAATGATATAATTCCCAGTAAACCAACGATCATTTGTGGTGCAGCGGGGAAAAAAATTAGCTGTCAATCCATGTGTAGTTGCAGTATCAGTGTTATCTAAGGTGCTTACGCATGCCTGTAGATTTCCCCATTCCAAAAAGAGTTAGCACGGACAAACACATAGACCCATTTGCCACTGAACCCTCATTTACCAACGTGTGCCACGGTCCATACGCAGGGATTTAAGCAATGCAACGTCCACTGCGGTAACCTCAAGCTTTTATCACAGCTCTCAGACTTCCTCAGAATTACATTTCCGTGATTTTTCGCTCTGGTTTCTGCCTCTGTCCGCAGTGACCAACGGGATCAATCACTCCCCTCCCACCCTGAACGGCGTGCCCTCCCCGCCCCAGCGCTACAGCAACGGGCCCTCCTCCTCCTCGTCCTCCTCGCTGGCCAACCAGCAGCTCCCGGCGACGTGCGGCGCCCGGCAGCTCAGCAAGCTGAAGCGCTTCCTCACGACGCTGCAGCAGTTCGGCAACGACATCTCGCCCGAGATCGGCGAGAGCGTGCGCAGCCTGGTGCTGGCTCTCGTGGTGAGTCCGGCTCGAGCCCCTTGACCAAGAGGGTTGCGAGTTTGAATCCTGGGCAGGGCACTGGTGGTGTAGCAATGGGTATGTTAACTGAATTGTGTCAGTAAACATCCAGTATCATAAAATGGCTAATGGGTAAAGTGAAGGCGTGTGTAAGGTAGACTAGGCAAGGGAACCCGCCAAGCACATTCATAACAGTAATGAAGTCCACAGTTTTCTTCAGAGGTCTTGCAGATGGTGTTTGTATTGACTTCTTTTGTCATTGCTGAGATGAGCAAACAGACTAACGCACAGTTTTATAGTTTTATGTACTAGGGCGTCTGCCTACTGTTTCTTCTGTGTTTTAAATCTAACCACCGTTTTGTCACTGTCCCTTGCAGAACTCCACAGTCACCATCGAGGAGTTCCACTCCAGGCTGCAGGAGGCGACCAACTTTCCCCTGCGTCCATTTGTCATCCCCTTCCTGAAGGTACCTCTAACACTGACATCTTAGATATCCATACGAGAGCGAGACTAGATGAATCCCAAAATAGGTGGAGCTATCATGTGTTATCTTATCTGAGCCAATCAAAGCATGTTGCTGGGGAGAGCAGTCTCTTGATTCTTTCAAGCAAGACCACACGGTCTTCTGGCTCTGCCTATTAAGGGGTTCACAAAGCCTAATTGCTCCCATCGCTAGTCTTGCAGCCGAAGTTTCACAGGTGATCTTGTGTCATGTGATCGGGTTCGCAGTCCACTAAGAATCAGGCCTGAGCTGTCGGGTGTACCAGGCTGGTGGTGGCCCAAGGTGAATTGTAGTTTTTTGGGGGAGCATTATCTCCAGGTCACAGAACAGTGGAACATAAACTCCTCTGACGTCTGCCTGCAGCCAGATTTGACACATCACAAGTCCACAGGTTCTCTGGGTGCAGTGTTTTCATAACAATTCCATCAGCCAGTTTTTTGGGTTTTATTTTTTTAAGAAGTAGGGTAACTTGAAGCACCCTAAGAACTTGTTATAAAAGAAATGCTCCGCTCTCCTCCGTTTCCCCATAGATTGCCAGTCTGGTTTTTGCCCGATTGCTTTAGCAAAAATATTTTAAAGCCTCCTTGATGAAAGAAGTACCTTGATGTTTTTCGAAAGGCATATGTGGCAATGTTCCTGGGAATTCCCAAGAAAAAAGTTACACCACCGGATCTGAAATCTCTCCTCTTGCTATCTGCTGAATTTGAGCGACCGCAGTATTTTCCGAGTTAATTCCTTTTTGCTGAATCTTTGAACACGTCAGAGTTTTAATGTCCTCCAAAGCTGTGAATGTCTGGAATTGCGTTGGGGCTGCACCTTTGAAGTGGGATATCAAGGGGCGACCGGCGTTTCTCAAACCTTCCTCTGCCTTGTTTACGAGGAGCCTCTGGAGATCAGCCCGAGTCTTAATTTCAGGGAGAGGAAAACACTCTGCTGCGGTTTCCATCAAGGGTCCGGGAGTGTGAAGCGTGCCTTTAAAGCTTTCTTTTTTGTGCTTTTACAAGTGCCGTGTGCCGCACCGGCTTTGTGTGTACTCGATGGGGGGGAGGCATCCGGCTCCAAGGGGGGGCCCGAAATTTCATTTCCACCCACGGAAGGCCGCCAGTTGACAGACGGCGCGTGCACCGAGGCCTGGCCTCGGGGGTGAGGAGGCGGGCGTATCCCCACTCTCGCCCGGGGGGCCTGGTTCTCATTACGCGCCGCGCCTGCCTTCAGTCAAGAGGGCCCTGTTCTTTCTCAACGCCCCCTCCAAACCGCCAGCGAGCGCTGGCACCCCGCACACATCGCCTTCTATGAGCAAGGGCTCCAGAAGAATCCGTCTTTCGCGACTGGTTTATTGACTCGGTTTGGACGGCGTCCCCGAGAGCTGCCCCGCGAAAGATTTATCGGACGTTTCTGCGCCGAAACCGTCTGCGAGGCACGCTGTGAGAAATTGCCCCGAAGTGGCTGCCACGTTAAGCAGACGCCCGGCCCGTTTAGCTCTCCGGCGCGGCGCCGCGGCTGGTCTGGACCGCGAGAGCGTGGCGTTGGCGACCCCGCGGTCCTAGTGCGGTCTAAGCTCGGCGGGACTGTGGACCGCGCCTCTCTCCTCCCACTGTCCCCATTCCCCCCCATGACGTGACGCCTCCTCTGCTCTCCCTTCCCCCCTCCTCAGGCCAACCTGCCCCTCCTGCAGAGGGAGCTCCTGCACTGCGCCCGGGCCGCCAAGCAGACGCCCGCCCAGTACCTGTCCCAGCACGAGCACCTGCTGCTGAGCGCCGCCCTGGCGTCTCCGCCCGACTCCTCCGAGCTGCTGCTGGAGCCCGGCGAGGGAGCCAAGAGACACACCCCCGACAGGTGAGGCCCCGCCCCCTGCAGTGCTGCCCCGCCTCCCGCAGGGCCCTGAGCTCTGCAGCCTCCTGTTGCAGTCAGCAGTAGCAGAGCTGTTGAGGAAGGGGCACATTATGTCCCGCATTCAGCCCTGTCATTACTGCAAGCCTGTGAGTGTGTGTGTGTGTTGTGATCATGCATGATATTTTAGTTGCCAACATTTCTGGTGCTCTTATTAAAAATGTTCTTTGTGAATTTCCTCCTTTTGCAAAACAGCGCTGTTGGGACTCCCTGGTGTTTTTCAAGCTTGTTTATTTTTGCTTTGATAAAAGCGGATAGAGCACATTTCAAGACAGTGCATATATCAAGCCCTCGCAATTTGTTAGGTTTTTTGTTATTTTTAGCAAATACTTGTTTTAGTGACACAGCACTTAGCAAATTCCAAATATCACAATGTTAATACACAGCACCTTGAAAAGGTATTGGGGTGTGTGGCGGGGATGGTTTCAGTGTACACATCTTGGAATCTAATTGGTTTGGTTCTAAATGGGCAGAGATTATGGACAGTGAGAGGTCTTTACTGCAGCTGGTTATGGGTATAGTAAGGGGTGACACGGCCTGTCCTTTGTGAACAGGGGCAAGGAGAACGGCTTCCACGAGCGGCCCCCCGGTCCCCTGGAGCCCCCAGCCAAACGCATCTGCACCATCAGCCCCGCCCCCCGACACAGCCCCGCCCTGCCCCTGCCCCTCGGCGGCCAGCTCCACCCCACGCCCCCGCCCCTGCAGCACTACGCCCTGGAGGACATCGGCATGCCTCACCTGCACCGGGACCCGCAGCGCCTCCTGGAGCTCAGAGACCTGAAGGACAGGCCGCGGCACCCAGGTAACTCACCCCACCACCCCCCGGCCCCTTGCAGCGCTCGGCATTCGTTATCCGAGGTCTCTGTGTGTGGCGAGCAAACAAAGAGAAAACGTTAGCTCCCGGCGTTGGGCACGTTCAGTCGATCTCACAGACTTTCTTCTCTGCGTTTGATCTGCGCGCGTGTGGGATCTGAGAAGCCGCCGCGGTTTGAAATAAAAGGCCGTTAACGTGCCTTCAAAAGCGGCGCGGATGAAAACGACCGCCGCTCCTCGCTGCCTGACGACGAACGTGGCCCGGGCGGCCCCAGCACGGTCCTAACGGAAGCTTTGCGGCCGGGGTGGGGGGCCCTGACTCAACCGCGGTGGGTGTGCCGGACCAGCTGCGAGGTCAGACCCACTTAGCCAGGCCGGGCTGGTTAGTAGTGGCTGGAGCCCAGGGCCCTGTCCGGGCCCCCTGATGAAAAGCCGGTGCGATGGGCGCTCCAGACGAGGGCCGGTTCCTCTCTGACAGCAGCAGGGCCGTGGGGGGGCGGGAGGAGGTGAAGGGGGGTAATAGGCAGAGCGCTGACAGCTGACTTCCAGATGTTGGCCGCCTGACATGTTGAGCGGCGCTGGACGTCTGTTTTTCATCAGAGGCTTTCCTCTGTTCTGGGGCCCTGGCGGAGACGCGCCCAGCTCCGCTGCGGGGGGCTTGTCGCCGTGCCAACGCAGGAAGGCACAGAGCTCTCCCTGGAACGTGTTTGTCTGTTCTGCTAAGTGATTTAGAGGAGCGGGGCGGGGCCCATTTGGAGACGGGATCGCGACGGGGCGACAGTAAAACTCTCTGCGCTGCTGGTTCATTGGATGCGGTGGCGCTCCATTTGGAATTTACCATAAAATCACTGCTCTAGATGTGGGCTAACACAAGAGCTGGACGTGCACTGCTCTGCTGGCCTTCTAGGCCTCTAGCTGTAATTGTAGTTACTGCAGGAGCCACACACTCCGTTAGCGTTCAGTCAGTGTGTAAGTCAGTGAGAGACTCTTCCGTTTCTCGGGTTGCTTCTTTCCAGTCAATAAAACAAGGGGGAAGTATATCTTGGTATTCTGTTCCCACCATTAAAGAAAAGTATTTTGCAGTGTATGTGAAATATTTATCTTGAAACCTTTCTTGTTTTATCTCACCATCACATCACCCTCCTGGCTATTCTGCAAAGTCCTTCCTATGATTATACAGGTTGAAATGTGTTTTCACAGCTTTCCTCCTCATGCTAATCATTGATGGGACTATTGTTTCAGTTTTTCTTTCCAGAAACTCAGCGGGAGCTTTCCGAATGTTTTAGTTATTTTCTTTTTTTAATCAGGCACCAACGGGGGCTACCATGAAGAGCCGGTGGACCACAGGCTGACGGACAGGGAGTGGGCAGACGAATGGCGGCATCTCGATCACGTAAGAGCTGTTCTGCTGGCTGAGAGGACAGGCTGAGGGGCTCCAATGACCCTGTCAGGGCCTGGGTATCCTTACCCTGTTACTGAAAAAGAGTGTGTTAACACATGGTCTGAGTTCCTTAAACTATTACAGTGAAAAATTGGTTATTTTGGTATAACACACGACTGGTTAACTGCTATAAAATGTATGGTCCTTACCTGAGGCTGACGTCTGTGGCCCTCGCCAGGTGCTGAACTGCATCGTGGACATGGTGGAGAAGACGCGGCGCTCAGTCAGCGTGCTCCGCCGCTGCCAGGAGTCCGACCGCGAGGAGCTCAACTACTGGAGGCGGCGCTCCAGTGAGCAGGAGGAGGCCCGGAAGAGCGGGCAGCCCCTGTCCCTCTCCAAGGCCCACAGCCCCCACGTCGGGGAGGCCGTCCACACGGGTGAGACACGCTCCCACTTCGCCTGTACGCACATATTAAAGGCGCCTTGGCCGGTTGTGTGAGAAGGTAAAACTCTGTGAAGATGCTTGATTGAACCTCAAGTATGCGCAAGAGCGTTGTTCAGGCCACTGAGTTGTGTCCAGCAATGCACTTACCACAGGGTTACATTTTTTCATTACTTACACATTTGTAATACTTATAGGCTCTTCGGTGCTTGAAATACAAAACTTTCATTTCAAGCACCAAAAAGATCTTACTGTTATTTTATATTGTGTAAGGTAAATATTTTCCAGAAGAGTATTAGGTAGCCTTTAAACCCACTGTGCCTAAAGACTGCCCTCTAGTGGCCGCTGTGTGTATGAAACATATTACTGTCTGTCTGATGCTGGTGCATGGTGGAAAGCGTATGTTACAGTGCCTGGTGATCCATGCCTACAGCAGATGCCACAGCAACCTGTCCATGGTGGGACAGATGACTGGGCTGGTTTCACAGGAACCGACGCTGGCTCCCCAGCAAAGAGCCATCTGTTAGCACGGCCATTTCAACCAACATGTCCTGGCTGCAGATGCTAGAGGCAGATCAGTCCAGCCATACCAAAGCAACCCTGTCAATGAATGTGGGCAGAGACTTGTAGGGAGTCTCTACACAAGCATTCGTTCGCTTGTCTTAAAAACGGGTGCTTTGAAACAGTTACATTAGATTTCCATACAGGCAAAATGCAGCTTGGGGCCATGTGAATGAAATTCAACATCAGCCGCTGCAGGTTTTGTTCGGGCTGGGGATAGAGTTAGGTTAGAAGTTAGGGACACACTTTGGCTGCCTTTTTCGACAGCTCTGCCCCCCTTGAGTCCGCTCCGCTCTCCTTTTAGCTCACCCTGCCTCGCCACAGCATTCTAAAGCGACCTCTCCTCTCCCCACAGAGCCCCAGAGAGAGTTTGCACCACGGCCGGGCTCTGGACACGTTCCTGATGAGATCTGGAGAAAAGCCGGTGAGCCCTCCGTACACAGTGACACACACCCCCTCCCTCCCACTTGAGTGAAACTTCACATCTCTCCATGGTGTCCCCTCAGCAGCCACCTCCACGCACGCATCCTAAAAACAGTGCTCAGTGCAGGACTGAAACATAACTGGGAAAGAAAGAAACGGAGTCTGCACACAATACTCTGTTATTCTCAGGTGGCTTTATTTGCACATAGACGCAACGCTTAGATCCCCGGGATCTTCGCTAGGTCCCCAATGTGCTCATGAAGCTACTTTGGAGCGGCTGAGTAGAGTACACACTCTTTCTTCTGTCTTCTTGTGTGTAGAATTTTTTCTGACCCTTGCTGTGCATTAGTTTGTCATTTGCTTAGCAGACACCCTTGTCCCAGAGCGACTTGCATGACTTGCATCATCCATCAATGCGGCTGCATATTCACTGAAGCAGTTTAAGTGCCTCACTCAGGGGTGCAATAGCAGTAACCCCTGGGTTGCAAGCCTAGCTCCTTACTGGTATGCCTCACTGCTACCACAAGAGGACTCCTCCATCTTTGAAGTCTGGCAAGTGTGAACATCCAGCTATGGTTTAATGTGGACAGAAATGTGGAAGAGAACCATGACTGAAACACTGGATTTGGAATCAGGGATCTGTGTACAGGAGAGGAAGGGCTCTCTCTTAGATGTATGCTGACTACCTTTATAGAATGGGAAGGCTCTTAGAGAGCCTTTGTTATATGAACACATTAATCTGATCTGTGTCCATTGTCAGTAAATAAGCAAGGGATTTGCAACACCACACAAAAACAGATTGTTGGTAGGATTAGTGAACACCTGCTGCAATGATTCCATTGGTAGGTTCTAGTGTTTACTTATGAAAGCAGGGTGTCATGCATTGAATGGACCACATTGAAATAATTTGGAAAACGCTCTTGAAAAGAACAAGCAAAAATGCACCGCAGGACCACTCCTTTTTGTTTTTGTATGTTGCATCTGCACCTCAGGGCCGAAGGTTTTTGTTTTTGTGTTTTCTTTTTGTTTTTGTGTTTTGCACTTCAGAGCCACCGTACACAACCATATGCAAACAAACATGGCCTGCATCACATTGATAGCACTCCCAAGTTGTCTCATATCATTGCTCCTTTGTTTTTGCCATTGTCTGGGTGTCTTTTCTTGTACATTTCAGCTGGGTTGGCCTGTTGATGCATTTTTCAAACATCCATAATTTTAGCAAACATGATTTCAGGGAAACAGAAGAGGATTGTTTGCACTGCGTTTGAACAATGTGCTACAGGGCCAGAGATTTAAAACACGGGGCCTTTTTTGCAGTACCTTCAGAGAATAAGCATACTGTTGTTTACTTGAGTGAACATGGAATTGCTTTGCTTGGAGGTACCAGCATTGCTGGTTCCAGTAGCAGACCCTTGAGGTTTGCGTGAGATGGAGGCTGGTGGTTGGCTGATGGTTGGTGAGAGGTCGTGACCCCTGTGTCTGCCCCTCCCCCCCGCAGAGGAAGCGGTGAACGAGGTGAAGCGACAGGCCATGGACGAGGTGCAGAAGGCTGTGGCGGAGGCGGAGCAGAAGGCTTTCGAGATGATCGCCGCCGAACGCGCCAAGATGGAGAAGACGCTCGCCGAGGCCAAGAGGCAGGCCACCAAGGAGGCCATCCAGGTCATCAACGAGCAGGAGGACTCCAGCGAGGTAACGGCTCCCTGCGCACAGCTGCGTCTGCGCCGTGCATATGCGCAGCCATATGCTCATCCACGTATATAACCACACACATACACACACTTGCACTGCTAACACACAGCCAGACACACCTATACACTCACCGACATGTATGTATATACATACACACATACACATATACAGAGATACACTCACACCCACACTGCTAGCACACAGGCACACCAAAACCGCCTATGCAGTCACCTACATATCAGGGTTTCCGCTAGGATTTTTTCTTGCCGGCCCGGTGTCCGGAAAGAATTTATTTTACCGGACAAATTTGAAACTTACCGGTCACGTTTCAATAACAGTCTGTGTTACAAACACAAATGTAATGTACACCTAGGTTGACGAAAGAATGACAACGACCTCAAATGAGTTTGACTATTTAATGAACAGTAACGATTAAGCAAAACGAACAGCAACGATTTCGCAAAACCTCAACATTAGCCGCTAAAATGTGGGCTATTACGAAACATCAGTAACCTGTAACGTCTGTAGCCTGTTTAAAAAAAAGGCTAGGCCTACATGGCATCAAATGTAGCCTATAGGCTACCAGGTAACATTTTATTTTCATTGTGGCAAAGTCCTCTGCTGCCGACTTGAAATCAAACGTGTCCAATGTGCCTTTGTAGCTTGCGATGCGCATAAGCCGCGTCACTCTCTCCTCCTCCAGAGGACTTCGCAGTGCTGTCTTAATTAGATTCCGCAGAGAGAAGCCCCTATCTGCTGGCACGCTTGACATGGGCAGAACACAGGCAATTTTAGCCAGTGTAGCCCAGTCGGGGTACAGCTCGCTAAACTCATAAGTAAGCTCGCTAAACTCATAAATAAGCACTTTGCAAGCTGTTGCAAAAGTTAAACCCCCCTAACCGTGGCGCGCTGTCATCACTGCCACTACATCTTGTCGTGCGCGCTTGGCATCAGTGAGAGGTGCGGCTGCTCATTCAGTCGTCACTTCATGGCCAAAGTGGGCAGTGACCTTTTCAATGGCATCTTTGGCGTATTCCTGAAACACTGAATGGATGTTTTAATTCAACCATAATCACATTACCCATTTAATTTAACCAGATAGCCTAAAGCCTTCGTTAGAGCTACATTTTGTATGAGCATTATTACCGGACATTTTGACCGGCAAGTTTTTAATTTATCGGTTCTTTATAAATTTTACCAGGCAAAAACCGGTAATTACTGGATAACAGAAACCCTGCTACATATATACATATGGATACATATACACAAGTATGCACACACATACACACATATACACACACCAGGCATGCATACAAACCCATGTGCACACACACATACCTCAGGATATATAGGCACCCACAAACACCCATCCAAGTAAATGCACACATGCAGACATATGTGTGAGAGGCCAGTTTCAAGGTCAGACTGGATTTGTCAAAGTCCAGCCGCCTCTGCAGCATCAGTAGCAGCCTATCAGATGAGAGCACTTAAGGCACAGCCCGCTCCGTGTGGCAGCCGTTAAAAGCACACATTACAGTGAGAGGCAGCTCGCGTTGAGAACACAATGTGCCTGTGAATGCGGCCGATTAATATGGATCCCTGGCAGTCTAAGGAGCATTGTTGTGTCAGAACCTGTCCTCAGACTAATCTTTTTAAGTTCTCCAACCTAAGACCGCTGGCAGTGGGATTAGACGGCTGCTGTTGTTCCCGCTCTCCCGGGAGCCAGGGGGGGGATGGAGACGTAACGAAATCTCCTTATCTCCCGCACGCAGAGCTGCTGGAACTGCGGGCGCAAGGCCAGCGAGACGTGCAGCGGCTGCAACGCCGCCCGCTACTGCGGCTCCTTCTGCCAGCACAAGGACTGGGAGAGGCACCACCTGATCTGCAGCCCGGGGCTCCAGGCCCAGCCCAAACCCCTCTCCATCTCCGCCGTCCGGGCCAGCACGGCCACGCCCAGCCCCGGCGTCTCAGGCAAGAGCCCAGACGGCACCCCCGCGCCCGGGCCCGGCTCCGAGAAGGCCGCAGCGGCCTCCAGGTCGTCCACGCCGGCCTCCATCTCTGCCTCCGAGACCAACGGACACTAGAACACCACCCCCGCCCTCCTCCTTCCAGATGCAGACCCCCCACCCACCCAGCCACCTCGACGGGTGGAACACACACGTGGATTTGCTCGACTGGTCACAGAGAGAGGCGAAGACAGAAACGGGACAGCTGAAGGTGTTATCCTGTGTCGAGCGCACGGACAGTCCTTCCAAAGTGTAGACATCATCCCTCCTCCCACTGTGCCCAAATGGGGCCAGGCATGGGGTGAAAGGCATGACAAAAACTGACAGGAGTACCATTTCCTTTTATGTAAAACCTCATATTCATGTTTTACCCACAATTCACAGATGTAATCTCCAAAAAGGGATCACAGTGTCGGTCACAGTTTCACACACACATTCCCTCGTTAGCTTGTGTACATACAGCAGAAGAGAGAAAGGGAAGAAAAGACTCCATGCTAGTCTGTTATTTAAACTGTTCTTGACTGCACGTCACACAATTGAATATCTATGAACAGCTTCTGCTTTTGGGAATATTTTATATGTGGTTGTTCATGAAAATCATCTTCAGATTCCTTCATTGTGGGTTCTGGCCCAAGTGGATCTGTGTCGTCAGCTGTTTACAGATATCTCAGTACTCACACGCGTTGTTTCAGACACCAATATAAAATAATTGTTCAGGAAACCAAGCAATTGTTTAACCAAAGTTTTCTGTTGATGTCCTGTCGTTTGTCAATGCATTTTGATGTAAACACGATGAATATTGCTCTGTGTTGTGTAAATATGGTTTTTGTTAAAATCCTTTCTCTTTCTGCTAGTGGTAGGAGAGTCTGGCTTCATGAGCCACATAAAGGGGTAGAGCTGTTAAGGGCTATTATTCGCTGACTTACATAACCCAATCTCAGCTCTGCATACCAAAACACTCTGATTGGTTCGAATCAGTGAGTCACTTACCCATAATGGCTCCACCTATTTTGGGGTTTGTTAAGAATCATTCATCTGTCTCTGCTTTCTGCCATCCAGGTAATTCAGGCAGCCGTAACCATATCCACCTTATCAGAGCCGAACAGATTGTGCTCAACACACTATCTTTCATTTGATGTTCCGGGGAATTCAGTTTTTGCTCATGAATACAAACTGTATATAACAGAATGGAAACCCTAAAGGACAAGCAAACCACCGAGGCGGTTATTCTTCGCAATTCCATGCCACTTGCTCAGTTTCCTTTCCCTTTTATGGCTTGCGAATCTGTTCAAATCTCAGGAGTATATTGTACATTCATATGTCTATGTCACCATTAAATAAAAAAGAAAACATTAATTTTCTTGAGTGTCATGTCTTCGGTTGTCTGAACAGCCGGCTGCACTGTTCATAATTAGCCAGGTCAGTTAAGGAAGGAAAATGGTACCTCTGACCCTCAGTTGTTTTTAAAATGACTCTGGCGCCACCTCGTGGATGACGTTGGAATCTGCCGCGAGACAATTATACCAGTACAGTGCAAGAAGTTGAGGAAAAATTGTGTTGCATGGGATAGATCATATTTACGTACACAAACAATAAATAGGAGCGACACCTGTGAGTAATACCATGCGTTCTCGGAACGTTATCTTGAAATGAAAAAAACATTTGACCATCCTTACTGAGGTCCATGTGAAATCAAGATGTTTCCGGCAAGAAAGGTATGTCTTGTTCATTCGCCAAATGACGACGTGTAATGCAGTTTGAAGGTGTCACAAGAGCGCAATATAAGCAGTGAATCACGTAGGATCAATTCTATTGTCGTTTTGTGTTGCTAGGAGATTCCAAGGAAAGAGAAGCTGCGGCTAGGGTACATTGTTGAGTGTTGTCACAAATGACCTCTGATAAAATCGTCCCTCGTCAGCTGTGCGTGCTATCAAATCAAGCCTGCGTTTGCTAATTACAGAAGACAAGCTGCGAATATGCCAAGTTAAAAATAAGTATTTACATTTAAGTACTTAAATTGATGCTTAGTTTCAATGCGCTTGAACCAGGACTGAGCCTGGCTCCACCGCGTTTAAATCCAAGAGTATGTTTCTCTTGAGTAGTGCTTCAGTAGGAAACTGCATCTGATTTTACGGTTTTTATGTTGTAATCCGGACAGTACGTTTTGATTGCCACTCTACAGTTAATTGCTATTGGAATATTCAACAAAACTTGGTTTCAGCGTAGAAACATCAATAGGGACTCCATTACTCTTAATGATGGCAAAATCAGTTAAGAAATAATGCTAATAGGCAAGTTGAAATTGCGTTATGGGCTTCGCGCTCTGAGTGCGGACAAGGACACTTTTTAAATACTTTGATTATATCAGATGCACATACGAAAATAGTCTATTGTACTCCGCGTATCAAATTACATATAGTATATCTTGGGCATTCGATTATATTAGTTGGGGTGTGTGGTTACACATTCTTTCATTGTAGACTTTAATTCGTACAAGCCTCGGATAACGCCATACCCGAAGGTGGGCCTAAACGTAATTCTCCCATGGGTCAAATATTAGATTAAGCCTACGCGCGTATTTCAAGGCAGTTGTGTTTGTAAGAATTATTTCCCTGTAAAAAGGAAATGAACTGGATGGCGCTTTTTGCCTTTAAATACCGCAAATCCCCCACTGCTATCTCTAACCTTTCGCTCAGACGGCGAAAGCAACACATTGTACCCAGAAAATATTACTGCAAATGGCATAACATAATTATCCAGCAACATACTGACATTTAGATATTTCCACCTTGCCCTTAAATACCCCCTATTGGAATCTCGGGAGGAGACGGAACATTTGATGCACGGTTCCCTCTCTGTGAACTATTTCTGAAAATGGCATTTGTCACGCTCACAAAACATTCGACTTCTAGGCCTTCGCAAGACTGAATCTGTGTTCAGCATGGTTCACATTATCCTTCGTAATACTGTAGTCTTCCGGTTACAAGCCACGGTCTCATTTACTGCATGGTGCCCACATAACGGTGATTTATTTCATTATAGGAAATGATATGTGTGTATTGCCTTATGCATTGCCAGTTTTTCATCTGTCAAGGACCGAGGAGCGCACTGAGCCAAATAAAAGGGAGCACCAAGGCGATCATTAGAGAGTACCTAGATCAAAACCATACAGATCTGACTAGTAACGTCATCTGACTCATCACTTACCCTTTAGTTGAGAATGTGCACAATCAAAATCCATAGCATCAATTTCAATGGAATTGCACAAAAGAAATCAGCCAAAGAAAAATTATTGTTAACAACAACAACAACAACAATAATAATAATAATAATAATAATAATAAACCTTCTGAACTATGCCTATTCCCTTGAAGATTCACAGAAGTGGTGAGCTAGTCACAATATAGTCTCATTATGTGTCACCGAATCTTCGGCACAAAACTTCAGAAAATAATTCAGCTTATCATTTTGGGAGCGTTTCTGGGAGTCAGTTTTTTGGGTTTAATATCCTCTCGTCCTCATTAGAACGAAAATGACTTGGGAATTATGGTATCTGGTTTACGCTCAGCCAGCTCCTCACTCGCATATTACTGTTTAGAGCGGCCCTGTTCAGTTTTTCGGTATTTAGTGCGTGTTAGCATACTAGACTATGAAATTTCTGCCAACGAAAACCCAATTAGGCAGTAATTGCCCGTCAACATGTAGTTGCTGGAGCGCGAGTCTCGCGCTTGACTTCTTACAGCTGAAAGCCTACAGGAGCCCACTGTTAATTTATTTCACATAGTAATTACATTGTAACTCACACGTTGATAAAATTACTGGCACAGGAGTGGCTGGTCTAACCCCAAACCTAATTCTGCATGTGGTTTTGTTTTGTCATGTATGCTTTGTGTTTTGATCAGCATTTTCACTCCTTGTGCCTAATTGAATTTATCATTTAATGCACCCACATTTTGTATAATTATCAGCTGGTTACTTTACAATAATGTGTATATAATCTGAATTTCCAACCAGATCTTTTCTGGAAAAAGTGTTAAAAATGAACAGCTTAAGTGTCTAGCCAGATACACCACACCCAGTGTGTCAAAGGCCTTTACATGGTATACAGCTGAGATCCAAAGTGGGGATTGTGTGAGAGACTGCAACGAAACAGTGATGAGGTGCGGGCAAAGGCCATAGGGGCTTGAGCCCCTACTCTCTTGGTCCTAAAGTCAAAAGTGCCCATTTCTGCTGTGTGGACCATTGCTAAGCCATGCCCTTTTATAATTTGAGCCCCTGCCCTTCAGAGGCTCATAATCCTGATGGAGTGCTCTTTCTCAATCCCCACTTAAGCATTGCACTACCTTACACCCCACAGTTTAACTCTGACATGCTATCCATTCCCACAGATGAAAGATTACCGAAACAATTCAGCTCACTGGGTGCAGTGGCAGTGCTCCGCTTGGGAACTGATCCTGCAACCATCTGGTTGCAAGCCCACTTCCTTGAGCACCACACCGCTCCTCCGCGCTGCTCCACATTCCCACTTCAGCTGTCAAAATTCTCCAGAGACCTCGGGGGTTCGGCCTGCCGTCTAAAGTGAAGCCTCTCAGAAAGTTTGGCGGTATATATTTAGACAAGTAGGGCTCTATATTTAATGAAAGCATTAACTTATAAAAGATGTCAAGCAAAATAAGATGAGGAGGAGATTAGGCTCCTAGATACAGATTTGGGATTTGCTTTAATGAAAAACCCTCGCGCAGCAAGCCTTCTGCAAGCTCGGCCATTCCAGGCCTTGAAATGGATCTGTCACGGCATGACTCTGCATTAGGCCACCCTTTTATCTTCGATCCGGCACATGGGCCAAGAGCGGCTCATCGTCAAACCTTTGAATATCTCTTAAGATAAAGCCTTTCGTTCCATGACTCTCTAAAGGCCTCTTTCTTTGTGGTGGCTTCTCACAATTATCCAAGGGTTTTGTTAAATTCCAGATGCTCGGGCCAACTTGTTTTGGGAGACAGATAACAGCAACACTTTCATTAAAAATAATTGGATGCATAACATCAGTGGAGGGCTATTTTGTGACAAAAACATTTTTGGCAGATTTAATCAGCATGAACGGAGTGCTCAGATCAGCATTTCTGAGCAGTCTCTGTTCTACAGAAAGTTAGACTCAGTACAAAATCATTGCCTTGTCAATGTGTTGTGTGTGAGAGAGGGTTAAGCATTTAGTTTTTCAAGCTCACTTTATGCAATAATGCCAGATGTCATGCCAGATGGATTTGATATTGTCAGATCATTAGGCAAAACGGTCAAGCAAATCATTGTGCTTACTGTCGGACAATTGTGAGGGTTAGAGAAGCCATTTGTTGGTAGCAGAAAGCCATGAATGTAGAACCGTCTGTAATGTTACCATGGTAATTGCAGCAGGAAACATTTTATTTATTGCGTCTTCTTCCGAGCACAATTTCAAGTCTTCATTTGATTTCGAGACAGAGAGAGAGAGAAAGAGAGAGAAAGAGACAGTGGTTAAGGTGTTGTCAGAGTGCAGTAGGTCACTGTGACAGGAGCATTGTTACCGACAAGTTTTCTGTGTTACTGTAATACTACATTTTGCTTGATGTATGACTTTTGGCATTTTGTGCAGAGGGGTGTGAGAGCTGGAGTTGGAGAACAGCATTGGAACCAACAAAGATGGAAAGAGAGAATAGTCTGTCCTGAGGCCCGAGTGTTACGGAATTGGGGAAAATGAGTCGTACTGTTGTGTGGTGTATAGAAATTTTTGTGTCCATATACTTATTAGATTGACCACTGGCACCGGACATGACAGTTGCCACCTTTTATGCTTTGTATCACATGTATGTTAGCAAACTATTTTGCATAACATTTGCTGGCTATTTATGGGTTATTGTAATTTTTCACGTCACACCATTCTTGCATTCCCATTAAGAAAAGGATGATAATGGATTGGCAAATAATGAAAACAAGCACAATTAAATATTCTTACTGGCCCTGCTAAATGTGCACATGCAGTGAGCCCATCAGCTAAGGTTTGACTCCTTTATTCAGCATTGTCTTAAACTTCAGTGGTTGGGAGAATCAGCAGTCTAAGGTGGATTGCTTGCAGTTGCTGACAGTTCAGGAGTACCTCCCAAACCAGACCATATTAATATACTAAACAGGTATCTATATCAATGTTTTGATTGTGACCAAAGACTCCCAAGGAGGATAATTACAGCACACTCTTAATATATATTCAAGTTCAAGAGTGGTGTTAATCTAATTTCAGACAAAAAGAAGTCTGCTTTGGAAAACGTCTCCCTAAGCCACAACTGAACTCAGTGGGGACATTATACAAGACCTGATATTTATATATTTCTGGTCAAAGCACAGGGTCAGTAAACGGCTGACATTCAGTAAGCAGTACCACCCTATTCCCAGTACAGAACATCAAACGATACATCCCTGCGTATTCATTAGCGTGAAGTATTAATACGGCATTTCAAATGCAGTGACACGAGGTTAATTAATCCCCCATAAAAAAGCCATTCTCTCTTGGACTCATTTGCTGTTGGCCAACGTGACACTAAAGACCACACACAGTGTGATCAGCCCCACCCCCCCACCTCCCACTTGGAGACACCATCAATTTCTGAATATACCCACATATTATTGAGGCTGCCCTAATTTCACTGAAGGCAGTCTAAGAAGCCCCTGTTACAACATTTGAGGCTAATTAATAACATCTGTGGGAGAGAATGAATGAAACGCTGTCTGGAGTCTGGCCAGCACTGCTATGCGTGCACTGCTTGTTTATGACATAAATACTATTCACCCTCTCCATTTGATCAGTGCCTTGGTCATATTCAGGATATTCATCCTGATTGGCGTCTCCCAGCTACCTGTAAAAGGGACTGTGTGGGTGTGATTTTTTTCTAAAACGCATAACGTTGTGGTTGTCACTTGGTTTCTGTTCTCCTTGTGCATTCTTTCCAGAATAAGATCCTTTGCCCAAATTATAAAAACATCAACAAGTTCAAGTTCTGTTACCAAGGCAAGGTTGCAAGGCATCAGGGATGCATAATTTGGCTGGATTTCTGTATAGCCTGTCACCGATGGCAGAGAATACGAGCACAATTACCAATTCCCGCATTGACGCCAGTATCTGATACGCTGGCTGAAAGTGCTCCGTGAGTCATTAGCTGAGAGCTCTTTCCGGCCGAAAACAAAGTAACGCTGTCACCGTGAGCAGATGCAGCGCAGTAAAAAAAGAGGGCTGCTGGCAGCCCCGGCCCTGCCTGAGGTCAGTGCGAGGACAGCAGTGCGTACAAACGTCACATCCAGGGCTAACAGCGCAGACCGCGTGAGCAGACACACCGTCCGGCTGCAGCATCTCACTTGCAGTCCATTGTGAACCTGGATGACTGCAAACTCACGGTCCAAAATTCAGTCTGCAGAGACCATACAGTTTGCTTGTGCAGTGGAGATAATGCGGACAAACTGAATAAATGAATGGATGAATGAATGACTGAGTGGATGGACTGATGAATGAATGACAAATGCTTTATTAATGCCAATTTAACTTACTAAATCACAGAATTAACACACAGACGTATAGTTAGAAAATATGAAAATATGATTTCAAAAAATGTGTCTAAAAATTAAAAATTCACTGGCCTTTTGTGCCTGAGTGCTTGTGTGGGGTGGCTGACAATAAGAGGTGTGAGAAATGCTCAAAATGCAATGAGCTCCTTTGTCTTGCTGAGTTCACTAACACTAAGCTCTGCTGGTGGCCTCTGTCTTGACAGTGAATGAGATTTGGCAGGAGAGTGGAGCTGATGTACATCACACAGTGTCCTGTAAACATGATGTAGAGAGGGGTTCAATTTGTTCTACAGTTTACCATGTCAAATGTTTATCATAGAAAATCACTGCAGCTACACCCAAAACAATACTTACTGCTAGCAGTGTGGCTTGTGTGGTACTATACTGTATATTTGAAGGCAGTCTTGTGGTTAGGACAGTGTTACTAAAACCCGATCCTGGGGTTGGAGCTGTTTGAACCCTTTTCATTACTGAGTAGCGTTGTACTTTCTCAATATGAATAATTACAGTGGGGTTTAGGTTAAGTAATTGATTGACTAATCTTAATTTTGATAGCTGCATTGAATTAATTCAAGAGGAAGGTAGTACAACGCCACACATATATTAATATGCATAATATATGTTTGTTTTAGCACAGAATATCTGTATTTACATACAGAATGATTTAATATCTCTTTAAATGCTTGTAGATTAATTCCTAATTAACAGAGAACTGAAATGGTACACATGCTAGCAAAGTGTTGACCTTTCCCTAAACATATCTGAATGGGCACCAAGTCCCTGAAAAACATGCTTGGTTATGGTGCAACTGTTACCACTTTTTCTTGAGGGATACTGGCAGACTTGAAAGGGTGACGATAAACTAGACCAGGGTTAAAACTGTATTGTCTGTAGTAGCCTTTATATAGGAAATGTTGATGCCACCTTTGAAAAAACTCTGGCATTGCAATTTTGCTCACAATACATGGGGGGGAAAAAGAAATTGCAAATCCTGAATGTAGCCCAAGGCCTTCTGAGTAATTTTTTCTGCTTTTGTTCGGTCTTTTCAAAGGCTGATATTCATAAGCCCATGATTAATGCATTTCCAATACATTTTAAAAGCCTTCACCGCTCACATAGAGGAAATATGACTTCCTGTTCTTTTTTACTTCAGACATCAGCACAAGAGAAAGCAATTTAAAGCTATAAGCAAAGCTATAATCAGAGGTATTTGATTAGAAACAAACAAGAAGAACCATATTAAAAAATATATCTTATTTGGTTCCAGAGGGAGTGCCAGCTATTAGACACATATCATATTTGGGCCACTAAGATGCAGTTCTCCTGTTTCTAGTGTCTTCTTGCAAGTTGCAAAGTTCACTGAGGTAATTTTTGATAAAACAAACTTGTGCAAGCTAACCAGTAAATAGCATACAAAAAAACAAAACAAAACAATACACTGTTAACATGATGCTAACACTGAAAGAATGAAATGCACGGGATATTTCACATGTGCTGTTATAGTTCTTTTTCTTAAGTTCTTTTCCTTGAAATAACCTTTTCTTGGCACTGAAATATCCACAAAGTATCAGCAACAGGCAGAACAGACACAGGACAGTTATGCATAACTCTCATTAACTGCTCATTAAATCATTGATTATTAATCTTACAAATGACATGAAACACTTAAGGTAATAATCAGGGCAGGAATAACATGAGTCAGAATGAATTACATTGGAGGACACTGCTTCTGTAATCCAGTGTGAGTCCTTTGGCAATGAGAAACAAACCTTGCAAATCAAATCAAATCATGATATTTATTTCAGGCCCAAATGAAACATGGCATCCGTAAATCTGTCAATGTTGTTTTTTTTTTTTATTAAAAAAACATAACTCATGTCAATGGAACACAACTGAATAACAAGAACACAGCTGGTTCAGAGCATGCTTGGAGTGTTCACCTTTAATGGCTGAAGAAGCGAAACAAAACCAAAAAGGACAAAGAAAATGGCCAGAAATCAGGAAGATGGCATTGTGCCATTTCTCTGTCAGGCTGTAAGTGCAAATGTTACGCGACAGTTTCCACCAGCAGTGTCTTGCCCTGTTCAGACTTTACCTTCTGCAGGGAAAAGAAAACATCTTGCAGGGCTGTTTTTTTTCTTTTTTTTTTATTAATAGGCACCACTTTGCAATGTCTGTAATTCCTATTTCAAGGGGAATTGTGGATAGTCACTGTAAAATGTCACTATTTTTGCTGGATGAATAGGCATGGTAAAATAATTTAAGGTGTATACACAGCTAACAGTGTTCAGGAAATAATATTTTTGTAGTGCTGAGGTTTTGATGAACAGATTGTCCCTTCTGTCTAGCAGATTGGTACCAAAGACAGGCATGGTCACATAGCACCAGTATTATTTGATCTCACATAACTTTAGTAGCTATTTCTGCTCCTAATGCTTTCTGCCTTTCCTGGATTGAGGATGCTGTGTGATGTTTCACTGTTCTAATCAAGAGGAATTTATGAAAAATACAGGAGTGTGGCTATAGTGGATAAAGAACAGCACTCCTTAGCAGGAGGTTACATGTTAAAATCCCAAGTGTCCCCATACCTTTGAGCAAGATGCTCAGCCAGAATTGTGTCAGCTCTTTCAGTGGATAAAAACATAATGTATGGATTTCACTATGGGTAAGTGTGTCCTTTAAGCAACAAAAATCTCCCCACTTCTCCTTTAAAGTGCATGAACTGGCTGCAGTTATTTTCGGTTCTGACTTCACAACACCCATGAAGAGACAAAAACTCAAGAGAAACCTCTGGAACAGCACAATCTCCAAAGATCTTTGTTCTGTAAGGAATTTTCCTCAGGATAGAATATTCATCTTAAGAATTTTAGAATTCTCTTAAAACACGCCCTCAGCCCTCTGCACCAGTGAGCTTTGGAAGTGTTATCTCCTCTACAGTCGCTCCTGGCAGCACTTAATTAGTGAAGAAACGGCAACGGCAAACCTGCCACGACACACCAGAAATAACCGTTTTAGTCCTCAGTCAGAATCAGCACGAATCAGATACCGGCGTCAAAAACAATCTGGCGTGTTCTATAACCAGGAGCAAAGCCTGAAGCGCTTCCCTGTATCCGAACACCAACCAACGACATCGGTCATCGACAACATAACCATAATAAGAACGTGACATCGACGCCAGGGCCTTATGTCTCTAGAGTCATTGGTAATAAGTATAGACCCTTTCCCTCCAGGAGCTATGAGACACTGGACTGACGTAAGCTAAGTGGCTGCGTGACAGGGGGATGACTCCGTTGATACCATATGTCACCGGTCTTCACACCATGCTCCAATCAATTATTTAGCGCAGGCATTCAGAGACAGCTGTGTTTATCCATGCCGTTTTGTAAAGGGAGGTGTGAGGACGACTGGGATTTTCATGAGCTGTGGACAGACAGTACTTGGGGTTTTCCCCAACGGGTGCTGGCTTCAATTTAAAATGTAAATATTACACGCTGCTGTCCCACAGTCTTTTCAAGCCTGTAAACAGCTTCACCTGCAGTTTGTAAAATGAAGAAGTTAAAAACAAAACAGGGGCACAGTACTGCTGTAATACTTGGCACTCTAACAAATTGTTTAACCAAACCCATACACTTCATAAAGGGTCAAATACTGGAAAATTATACACATGATCATCTTTTCTACTTATTTGCAGTTTTGAGGTGTGGCAAAAAAAAAGACGTTGTGAAATGGCCATAATGAAGTTCAGAATTATGCTTAGTATTTAGCCAATATCTGTGATATCCATATCTTATAACCATCTACACCATTCTGTTTCAAAATATACATATGCAAGTTGTGGAATTTGATGCTGTTGGTAAATGAAATATTGAAAGCACACTATGAGGGTTTCAAGCAAAACTGACCATTTTCATGTGGAATATAGAACTAATATATAATGTTGCTTAGTTGGAACACAAACATTCGAAAAGTAGTTTAATTCATGCGAATACTTAACAATGATTTTGTCTATATGTCTTGTATAGTTATTTACAAATCAATGTGAAACTACACAATTGTTAGTCCAACAGAAGTGCAGATTAGAGAATACAGACCCCCCCCACCTATGGTATTCAGCTGTAATAACACTCAATGTAATCATGCTTGGCAAAAACGATCAAAATCATGAATCTCTGTGGAATGGTAGCATGATAATTCCATGTGAAACTAAGCTAATGTGACTCATGTCATCTATTCATCCCACTAAAATGGCATTTCACAAATGGAATACACTTTCATCTGGGATTAATTGCGCATGTCTTTTTTTTCCAATTTGTCTGAAATCAAGCAGGCAATTTTTATATGCATATGTGCATGTATTCATAGATGATTTACACTCTCTATTTTCATATTAACACATATGAAACACATCAAGGTAGACCTGAATGCTGTTGCACATGTATGAGATCTTATTTTAACAGCAATGCAATGCTGGCTGGAATTCCTTTTTCTCCTCTTAGGTGTCAATGAAAATCACGTGGCTCATTGCTGTCAGTTGTTATTCATGATCCACCAGGAGGCTGAAAAGAGGAAGAGATTTCATTAAAGAGTGACACTGCACAACTCCTCCACTTTTTACCTTCATTAACTTTGTGAATGTGGCAGACAGCTAGCTAGGGACCAATAATGTGCTTGGAATTTCTCTCTGCACAAATGGTACGTAGACATCTCACTGTCTTGTCATTTATGCTGTGGTTAGAGCTGTAAGACCTGGCTTTACATGGTCCACTAACACAACGCAATACAAAATAATAAGATCGTGCCATTAGCTCTTGCATGGCATGCCTTTTATTTCTGCTCTACATGACTACAACCTCATATGATGAATGAAATCTATTACACCATAATCCATGCTTCCTCGGTGCAGGGACAGAGTGCTTCTCCTTTTTCCATCCACCCGCTGTCCATCATGGACTCACCTGGAAGCAGCATGGTGGAGACCATCTCCGGATCCTCCAGCACGTCGATGATGCAGCGCTGGAAGGTCTTACTGGCGTTGGACTGCAGGTAGCTGAGAGAGAAGGGGAAGGGAGTGGTGAGTCTGAGCTTTCCTGGCAGCCTTCTCTTTCAATGCTAAAGACCACTAACTCTCCGCGTATGTTGACAATTTAGAAATGTCCTTGCATACAAAGCACGATAAGCATCTCCAAAGGTCTGTCCTTTCTGCTTAAGTCCATGAAATATTATGCAGGAAAAAAAGAAAACAGCAATGGCATTTGATTTTCGTAGAAAGTTATATTGGGTTAAATGAACCTTGAAACATAATAGCAGAGTCAGAGAAGCAGAAGTTTGCCTGGACTGAAAAGGCTTCTGGCAGCTCTGTCCTCACTGTGATTTACTTCACAACTTTCAGTAGACAGTTTCAAAGAATACTTAAAATTCTTTGAAAAAAAAAAAAAAAAAAAGATACACAGGATATGTCATTTTATCTCGGCTTACAGGAATGTTAAGCTTTTACATATTGATTTTGTATTGTTACCCTTTATTTATCAGTATGTGTTTGTTCTCCCAGTATTGTTGTATGTGTTTCAAGATGCTGAATTTCATCTTTTGAACTTGAAATAGAAGGTACATTTTCACTTGGGTGGCAGATCGAATCATAGGATTGGATCTTCATCGCGGAGCAGACTTTATTTTCTCCTGACAGCCTCCATAGATGAGGCTGGTAGGGAACAGAGCACTGTGTGGGAATGAGAGTGGAGCCGGGGGATTGATTGGTGTTGGGGGTAGAGCCATCTGCTCCTCAGGAGAGAACAGAAAGCATTTCATCCACTGCCCGCCGAGACGATGAGTGCATCAATTCCAAGGACCCACCTCATCCAAGAGATGCGGTCCTGCCAGAACTCATACATTATGAAGCAGGACTTCTCTGGAAGCTTCTGGATGGACACGCTGCAGGAGAGAGGATAACAGCGGTCAGTGAAGGTCAGGGAATCCTCTTGCGGTTTGAATCAAAAAGTGTCTTTCAGATAGACGCCCTGATTTGAAAATTATAGATAATAGATAATATTTATATGCAAATGAAATGCTGGGTCTACATGATAGACACATTTTCTTAATTAAAATTATATGTGCATCAGCCCCCAGATGTACCAGGTTTACTTGTAAAACCATAACACAGTAAAGGTTATTCAGCACTGGTCAGTGACTAGCTCTACATTAATTACTCATGCTGTATAGCTACTTGTAGGTGTAACTCAGCAGGTATCGTGTGGAAGGACCCACTGTAAATTGTCACTCTGGTTGATGGTGGCCTCAGTGTACATCTTCAGCGCCTGCTGGAACTCATCAAGGTCTTTCTCCATCACCATCATCTGTCTCTGGACCAGCAGAATGTTCTGTTGGCAAAGAGAACGGGATGCAGGGATTGACTAATGCACACCAGGGTTTGGACAGGAAAACACAGTAATGAATGGAGACTCACCGATTAAGCCAGTGATTGATATACTTCCATGCTTGTATGTAAGGATATGCAGTATCCAGTCATCCATGCAAATGTGAGACAAGTATACAGCCTTAGTCAGAGAATAAGCCTTGTATTATGAGTAAATGGATTAAACCTAAAAAGGAAACTTTTGTCCTGAACAAGAACAACTTTGGAACTGTTCAACCAGTGATGTAATAAATTCCAGCAGTGCAGTAGGTTAATCTTTTTGGTAACCACAGGAATTGATAAGGAATTGAGCATGTTGCCAGTTGTTACAAGTTTAAAGCATTTGGACATTAGCAAGAATTCTTATCCAAAGCAACTATGAATGAGTAAAAAAATATATCTGGGAGGTTCCTGAGTGGCTCAGTCAGTACAGTGCATGGCTTGTGTACAAGCTGAACTGTACAACATGGGTTCAAACTTGGCCATGTCATCAGCTGACTGTAGAGTGGGAGCCCACAACGGCAAATTAAATTTGCTTTGTTGGGGATAGCCGTGGGTGAGTATTGCCTGGTAGGCTAGCACCTGCATTTTGAAATTAATGTGAGCCGTCACTGGTAGACAGTGGAGGGAGATCAGGAGGTGGACCAGCTGAGCAGTAGCAGATGAGCTGCAGGGATATTATCACACATGCAAGGAGGCCAGAGAGGATGGAGCTGCAGTAGACCAGGCGGGAGAGGACCAGAGCTTAGACCAGGTGCTGGGCTGAATGGATGATGAGGAATGGGTGAATTACTCTGATGTTGTACATGGGTAATTTGCAGGCCCTGCTGACCACTGCTATATGAGTTGCAGAGGTCAAGTTGCTCTAAAGTGTCACGCCGAGGCTCTCAGCAGTCTTGTAATCTGAGTGGAGCACTGAAAGTTTCCCCTTGAGGAAAGTACTTAACTGTAATAATGGACATTCAGGTGTTTCGACAGATGACAAGTAAAATGTAAGGTATGTAATTTGCTCTGGGTAAGCAGGTCTGTCAAGCAAGACAATAATGAAATAATGCAGTTCTGAAATTCATCTGATCTATTGCATCACATGTGCTTGCCAAGAAGAGGAGAACTGGAATGGTAAGACAGCAGCTCTCAATCTACAAGTGCTGTTGCTAAAATGTGGCAACCACTTGCTACAGTCTGAGGCATCAATCACAATAGGAATTTGAAAGACTTACAAAACCCTAAACTTGTGCTGCGTTGGAGGCAAAATGGAAGGACTGAGGAGTTGAACGACCTTTACAGAGTAACCACACTGAATAGATCTGTATTGTGTACTCACAGATTTGTAAGTGCTGGCCAGGGTATCCTCTCTGAGGGGCTCCAGCCGTGGACTCTGGGAAATAGAGACAAACTGTAAAGTTATTTGAGACAAAAACTAAACGTTCCACATGCGATATGAACAACAGCTCATGTTTCTCTCAGTTGGAAGGCAGTCTTTGTGCTCTATACAACAGGCTGATTCAAGAGTTTATTATTTTTATTAATGATAGTCACTACTAGAGAGAACATTCCACATGTGAGATTAACAGATTCTTCACAGGTAGTACAAAATCAAGTTGAGTAAATCCATCAATCCATATTTAAACAGAGCAAAGCAGAACTTAGTGGAGTACCACCATTTGTAATCTAGGCTGTATTCGTTTTATCTGAAAAACAAGCAGTTCTGTGGAACTTATGATAAAAAAATCATATTGCCTTGAAATTGTATGCTGTTATTTTTGGTATCACTATGGATTAGCGCTTTGCTGAGGGTCGAATCAACCCCAATGTTGAGTATTTATCTGAATTTCTGCTGGGACAAGATAAGAGAGAAAATATTCGCTCCTAGAGATTTCACTGGTACCTTATGTCACCATCACTCTGCTGTTAAAATAGCATTACCTCCAACCAGTTGTGAGATATTTTATATGAAAATTGTCTGTCAGATGAAAACAAATAAGATGTCCCCTATCTATGAGACCGGATTTATTTTAGGAACTCCACAGAGATCAAGGAATTTGGAAAGATGTGCCTTGTGCATAAGAAAGAGGAATCTGAACAGAGTGCATAAATCCTGTTAATGGAGGATTTCTCAAAAAACTACTGTATTCTAACCAGTCTATGCTGTACAGTGGTTGTATTTCACACTGTACATTCATAACTGATTCCAATAGAGACAGATAATACATATGACATTTTACTATATCTTTCAGTGAAATGGAACTTATAAAATGTTACTTTTAGGTATGGACAGTGTTACCTTTGCTAGGATCAAATCAGTGGCACAGTCTTCACGCTTTTTGTTCTCTCGTTAGATGTAGGGAACGTTCCCTTGCTGGTATTACATCCTACACTGGATAATTAATGTTTGTGCTTGACAAAATACCTAGTGGATGCGCTAAATAATTGAATCAACAATAGCTTAATATTTTCATAACACCCCATGCCTCTGTCTCAGACACCTCCAGAGGCATTTTACAAATGAGGTCTATTTATCCCAATACTTGTTCAGAGTAATAGGAGACTGCTGGAACACAGGAGAGGACAACAATGTAAGGACAATTGCCACAAATCAGGAGCAACAGGATTGTATAGGATGGCTATGATATGGATAATACCTGGTTACTAAAGGGCTGCCATAATGTGGATGCCTGTGCTCTCCTGTGCACCACACGCTATCCGTACTATATTGTATCATACCTGACACTCCAGCTTGTCGATGAGTTGCTGTAGCCTGTTGATCTGGGAGTTCCAGTGGTTGTCTGGCTCCACGCTGACACCTGACACAGAAAACAGGCATCGGGTTGGGAAGCCACAGAAAGTTTAGTGTTATGTGTTTTGAATCGACACGCCCGCACCCTTTAAGCTCTACATGGGATGCGTGCGTGTGTCTCATTTCAGTAGCCGCCCTTGTGTGACAGAATGAGGTCATTTGGATTGGACATTTAATTAAACCTTAAAATAGCAATCAACCCATAAAACAGCCTGATATTAAATATACATCACATAAAATATCCAATAATGAGAATTCATTGTTTTTCAGGGTGAGTGCACTGTATCTCTGTACCAATAACCACACTTAGTTTTGAGGCCACTGCCCTGCGCGTGCGCACTCGTGTGTGTGTGTGTGTGTGTGTGTGTGCACGTGTGCGAGCGTGAATGCATATGTACATACCGGTAGTGAGCATGCCTGAATATGGGTCAGTCGGAGACAGGCACAGGTTCTTCTGGATCCTACGCCCACACCTCCTGTTGCTTCTCAGCACAGAGAGATCCTCGGGTTTCTTCACCTCTGTCCTGGTAGAGACAAAGAGAGGCACCACCCACCCATGCTGGCGGTAATTCACATTCAGAGGCCGCAGAGGCACTTGCACCATGCGAGGCTAGAGATGTTAAAGAGCCGCAGAGAGTGATTAGTCACTCTCGGCTGGAGAACAGCAAAGCCTTTTCAGGTCAACAGCCCTTCAATTAAGGTGGCTCTTGTTGAACCTGCTCGCTCAGAGGGGTTTGTTTTTGTCTGATTCTCTGTCTGTATGTGAAAAAGAACACCTTGACCAGCACGTACATCCCCGTCACCCCCGAACTCATGGTGTTTTAACTACAAATCTGGGGCTCAGAACCGCGCTAAATCGCCTCCAGTGTGCGAACAAGATTGTGGGCTGAGACGCACACGAGGGAGGCTGTGTGACCCAGAAACGAATGACCTTTATTAGATGCTGTCACACTTGCCATGCAGTGTGACCCTGTGTCTCTGAGCTCTGCCCTCTGAGCTATATTGGCCATTAAAATGATTATGTTGATCTTGGGTTCTGTGTCATTTGCTTCCTTGGCAGCCTGGGACCGAGGCCAAATGTTACCCCAAATGTTGGCTCGGCTATTAGAGCAAATGGGATCATTGGTGTGCATTCTGAAGCATAAGGCATTAACAGGTGATAATGGCTGTGCTTCAATTAGATGAACCTCTTGATTTTCAGCCTTCATGTTGTGAGGAAAGATTTGTGAAGGATGGTGTTTGGAAATGAAACCAGTGTTCATAGCTTTGTTGATGATTCACATGAATTTGTATATGTTTTTTTGTTTCTCTCACTTATCAGACCATGCTGTGTATATATACATCTGTGATGTATTTATCTCAGTATGAAAAATAGCACGCTGTTTTGACAGTGCTGTTTCCACGTGGTGTTTTTAGATGTGCAATTACCAGTGTCTTAATTTGTGGGTAAATAATTCAACATAGCTGGGCCAAATCATCCTTGTATCTAACAAACATCATATCAAAGTGTATGAATAATATTCTAATTATTCTCATGGACAGTCTCCCAGCCAACCTTTCTTCTGTTTATGCGATGATGGGATGACCGAGGCTCGTAGCAGAAGAAAATCGACACCAATTTCACACGTAGAATTCATTACACATGAGAAATTCCGTTGATTAGAAGAACCCCTCGCTGTTCTCGTCAGGTAGTTAACCCTTCACACGCCTCTGGTGTTAAACATGTGAGACTCTCACCTCCCTGGGCAGCTCTGCTCTTCTACGGCCTCCATGGCACATTCTAGCGACACCTGCAGGGAGTGCAGCTGGCTGGAGGTCTCACGCAACAGGAAGCGGGTCACAAACTGGCCCAGAACCGAGGCGCTCTGGTACTCCTGAGAAGGAGGAGGCGGTGGAGGTCAAAGGGAATGAAGATGAGACAGAGAAGAAGGTGGGGGAGAATGAACAGCAGGAGGGGGAGGTTAGGAGAGGTCAGGATAGGGTTAGAATAATTAGAACTCCTCTGTGACAGTAAGTTCAGTATCTTGTGTTCCTCGTCTGTGTTTTTTTCAAATTTGTACGTGAAATGTTTTCTTTTACGGTGGTTTATGGCCGTGTAATTATCAAGGAAAAAATGAAATTGAAGAGTTGCTTCTTTCAGAATGCAATAACTATTTATTCTATAATAACATACAATTTCTCTAATTTGCACAAACATTGCAGTGTTTTTTTGTTTAATTGTTCCTTACTTGAGTTCCTCACATGACCTTTTTTACAGAAGGAATGCTTTTCCTCCAGCCATGCGTCTTTGTTATTATCTGTGTCCTTCAGCAACATCCAGCCTGCATTTACATCCATATACACTCATAATTGCAATTCTACAATGTATCATGTCAGCCATTGATGGTAGGTCTTTCACATTTTTCTGGCATTCCTCATGAGCAACTCTGTCAAAATAATAACTTGCTAATCAAATTTGGAAAGTTTTCTCTCAGTGAGACCTAGCATTCAGGGCATGTCATAGACCTTGAAGACCACAAACAGTTTCTCTTACGGAGACCTTTTTGTATTAAACATCAGAAGACCTGTTTTCCTCTCAGCAATTTCTCCTGTAAATCCTGTAGAGTTTTACTTCCTCAAGAGAAAGCAAGAGAGAGAGATGAAGTGGAAAGTCGTAAAAAGAAGAAAATGACCTGGCAGTACAGTAGTTCTTAAAGATGCTGCAAGATGTAGATGTAATGCAGTGTTAATCTGAGCAACAGAGAGGGAACAGCACGAAATGGAGACAGGGTTGAATACGGGGTGTAACCAAGCGTTATATAACCAGAGGCTCAGTTCTGCCACCGCTGAAGCCCCATCTCATCAGAATTTCCTTAGTGCAGAGGGAACAGGAAATGCATTACCAAGGCAAGCCTTCTTCTTTCACTAAGTCTCATCAGATGACGCATCGAAACAGAACTCATAGGCTTCTGGTGTGTTTGGTATTGAAACACAGTAGAAGCATATACTTTTCCTTCAAATCTCCTTTAAGCAGCTGTGTGCCCTCAAGTAAGGGAGGTGTACACCAACAGGATATTTGTTTTTCATACTTTTTTATACATTGTTACTGTATATTTTTAGTTTAGGTTATCAGTTTCTTACTTTTTTGAAAGCTGAGTGTTAGGCGTCAGATGCTTTCCCCAGTGCTGTGAGATGGGTGCAATGGCATTTTTTGTTTCATTGACTGGGGTACTGCCAGAATGGATCTAGGACAAGCACGTTTGGTGTGCTTATCCTTTTCAACTCCAGTCCTTGGCTACGTCTCAACGTTTCCGAGGAGAGAAGTGAATACTACCTTGCACAGTTGGTTTAATCGAATAACATTAAGCCACATTTCTCAGTTAATGCAGAGCTGCATTAAAACCCTTTTTTTCCAGAAACAAAGTTTACTTTGCTTTGCATTAAAAAGGTGTTTTTTTAATGGTGCACCCACGCTCACTTATGATTTATTCATTGCGAACAGGAATAAAAGGCAGATCAAAGAGGCTTTACTTTCTTGTTCCTCCATGAAATGTGTTAAAACATTTGTATTTGAAGGCAGCAGTGCAGGAGCCCCAAACACACTATTGCATAATCCTGGACGGTTTTGACTGCACTATGACTCACTTTAATAAACAAGAGGGAGGTAATAAAAAAACATGTTTGTTAATTTCTCGCCGCGGTAGGTCATTCTTAAATCTTTGATTCGGTTTACTCAAAGAGAAAATCCAGCATTGACATATTATATGCTGAGAGTATAATTTCTTATCTCTGTTTCTCAAGCTCTGTAGGTTTTATGTTTCTTGCTGCTAAATTGGCTATTATATAATCCTAAAAACTAAAATTGGTTCACCCTTTCCAAATCTGTTCCACTGCACTTTTTTGTTCAAGCGGATCCTCATTTCCTGTATCTAAAATGTCTTCAAAAACATCTCACTACAGCATATTTCACTATGCAATCTGAATCTCATGGCATTAATGTTGGTCTTCAGTGGCACAATGTCTCCTCCACACTTAGGGTGTCTTAGGATGCAAATCTGGCAAGCCCGAACATTATCTACCTATATAGCCACTCCTCATTTGGCCCGACATTTTCAATAGCTCAATGATAGCAACATTCTCTACTCTGGTCCATCCAGCGATGGGATGAGCTCTCCACAACAGTCAGAAGCGCTGCATCACTGACTGTCTTTGGCTGCAAACTGAACACTCATCTGTTCAAACTGCATGCTAACTAACCCTGAAGTTTGAACATTCATTCTATGTCATCAATCACCTTTGCTACGTTCTTGAACTTCCTCTTGCACCTACTAGAGCATGGAACAGAAGCTCCCAGGGTATAGCATGTTACATAATGACTCCTGCTATTGGAGTGTGACGCTTATGATTTAGTGTCGTTTCTGCTCTGAGGCTAACCTTTTTGTATGCACTTTTGTAAATCACTCTGGATTACAGCATCTGCCAAATGACTATAAATTCAAACGTAAAAGGACATATTTTTCTTTTTTGCCTCATGCCTGTGTGCCTTTTGTATTCTACGTACACTGAGCATTGTACCCATTCTGCCTGTTGTGAACAAAGTGATGACAGCCATTTTTCGGCATTTACGCTGTCACTGGATCCTCATCTGCTGACAGCATAGAGCAGGCGGCAGGCGAAAGGACTGCACTGAATTGGTGTTTCAGCTCCACTGAGCAGTAATGAAGGGCCGCGAAGCAGTAATATACAGATAAAGAAGATAAAAACGTGACGGGGGCTTGAGCCCTCCTGTCCCTGAGGTTTGTGACAAGGTCACGGAGCTGGGGGCCCAAGGGCGGGCTGTGTCAGTGCCGGTCATCGTCACGCTGCGGCTCGCGGCTGCTCTCGCTGGCAGGCGCCCCCCGGAGCAGGTTGTCTAAATCTCGGGTGACGCAGCTCCAGCTTCTATGTCAGAGCAATCGAACGCGGAACACGACACTCTGAGTCAGGGGACTGTCGGCCCTCTCTCAGTGTCTCTGCTAATGCAGCCGTCGGCTTGGATACCTGGGTTCATTGTGATAATAAGAGTGGCAAAAATACTGAAAATGGCAAAGATGAAAACTATGATGATGATGAAGATAATGGTGATTATGATGATGACAATGACGATTATTAATTTTATTATTACTGTTGGTAAGGTCATTTAGAGGACATCTGCTTCCAGAGTGAATAACAGCATAACTGTGAAACTGTCCCTAAACTGTTTTACAAGGAATATTTTAAGAAATCACAAATTGAAACAAACACACGGAGACTCTCCACTCCTGCCCACTCTTTACCAGCCTGTGAATTCACGTATTATCAAATTCCAATTAGCAATGTCTTCTGTTTCATGTTCTCAACTCACTCCCACACCTTAAAAATAGATTGACTGAAACTGTCAGCAACATGAACAATTTCTCTTCTCTGATTTGCTCTTGCTAGGTTGGCCCTAACAGCTCCTCTGCAACATTCAGTGAAGCGTTTTGTTGCTGTAAGTAAGTTTTTTTTAACAGCTTACTCAAAATACTCTTTTGGTAGCTTCTGGGCAAATAACAATGAAAGAGAAGAATGAACTAAGCAGCTGTTTCTCTGCTTAGTTTCAGAGGAAGTTTGTCGGAAAATGTTTTTATCGAGCTGTTCGTTTTATCAGAGCATGAGGGAGAGAGTGTTGCAAAGACTGGAACTCTGCAGCACATCAAATCTTCATCATATCCCACAATGCAATGCGCATCTGTCTGTGGACCAGTGAGATCCGAGTGCCCCATCTGTGAACTGATGTGACATTTAGCAGGAACGGATTCCCCTGAATGTATTTTCCGCTGACTGTTTGAGGTCAAATAGAGGAGTTCACCAGAGACGCAAACCTAAGATACAGCAGAACGTAGCAGAACGCAGAAGCTTCTGGTGGAGTTCATGCTAGAATAAGGAAGACAGCTAAGACCGTGGTAGGGGTGGTAGCTAGAGACTGTGGCACAGTGCGCATGTAGAGATACAACATGACACATGACAAAACATGACATGAAACATTGTGCGGAGATTGCAGCATTTAACTAGATGAGAAAAGCCGTTGGGATTCCAGATCTTCACAGAGCCAGCTTTGAGGGTGAGAGAATAGCCTCCCAATTAAGGCTGGTTGCCTAATTATTGCACAGAAGCAGCTTTCCAGCCAGAATCACTGCCCCAACCACCACCCCATCCCCCATCCCCCTGGACATGCCTGGTTTATAACAGCTGGTATGCAAAGCCTGCAGATATGTTTTGGATATTAACATGCCTCTAAGAATGGTTAAGTTTTTATATACCTCATGTAATACACAATGACATAACATACATAGCAAGGAAACAGAATGCAGCATAACGTAAAAAAACAAACATAACATGAGACTGTTTCATTCATCCAGCAGCCAGTGAGTAAAAATAATTTTAAGTCTCATATTCAAGCTGTGCACTTCCATCCAGCATGCACAGTGGATTATGAAATTTATGCGTGAAAATGAAAGACTGTCATTTAGAAATGCCCTTTGGGAGAGGTGAAATTCAATGCATCCCAATCTTAAAATGGCTTGTGGGCAGAACAGGGGAGGAAGCAGAGGGGGAATTAAGTTTGCTACAGCATCTTGACCTTAAATTTGAGAAACACTTTTTAAGATTTTATTTTTTGTAATCCCATCACCACATCCTTTTACATGCATAGTTCAAAAATGCGCAAAAGAATGTGTGACGTAAGTGAAACGGAGTTTGAAGGTTGTAGTCCTTAAGTCTCATGCTACTAATCAACCCACCTCTTTACATCATTGTTATATTGTTTGAATACTGTAGATGCAGTTTTGTCAGGAAAAAACCTTCAGCTTCATCATCTTACACAGTCATCAAACTGCAGACAATGACCAGCACTTCACCCATCAGCACAATATTCACTCTAGCTATTCATTTTACATTTATTAGAACAATATTCACTCACGAAAAAATGTCATATGGTTCCGAACTATTGGACTAACTCCAACTGTGGTCTTTAGAAACCAGTGGGTCGTCTGTGGAACAGACCATCCTTACACGAGTACGTGGTTTACCAGGGACCATATGTAACAGCTATATTCACAATCAACAAGGCCAAGGTCCCCAGGTCTGCCCACCCGCCAGCCTGACTTCCTGCCTGCCAAAACAGCAAAAGGGGAAGACACAGCCAAGCGCATTATCTTTACACAGGCTTAGATCTCTGTCACAGCCTAGAGTTCTCAAAGGCTCCACCAGTGGCTTTAAGCTGACAGGGGCTGATAGACACAGGGCTCTCCTAGAGCCCCTCTGAGACTGCTTGTGAACCAGCCCCAGTCTGAGCTGCCAAATACCTTCATGTGTAAAAGCCTGGCTCTTAGGCTGAGCTCCTGCCGTCAACATTTTATTACACTGGACCTCTTGATTGGAGTTTCACTTTTAAGTTCAAAGAACAAAAACAATCATTCAAATGAGCACAGCTGCTGTGAGGTTTGATACAGGAAGCCAAAAAAATGAACAGAGAAAATATAACTTTGAGAATTTTCCAGCTGTCTAGAGTGTCGCGTTTGTTTAGTCTCGAATGTCTTTTCTGGTCCGGAATTACTGTTTGTTCTGTTTGTGTCTTTGTGTTAGCACTCTCCCTTTTTGTCACTTTTATCTTGTATGTGTCATATTGTATCCCTCTGTTCTGTTATTCAACACCTTTGTACCTTTGTAATACCAAGTCAACGTTTCTGCATTGTGTCTCTTGCTTGCAGTCTGTCATCTGTGTATGACTGTTGTTTGAGCAAGTTATTTTTGACCCAGTGTCAGAATACATCAACATAAGTATCCTTTGTTAAGAGGAGGGACTGCTCCTTTTCTCCTGAAAACTGCTGTAAAAATATGATTTGGGTAACAGATGGATTTACTGATTTACTGGGTGATAGAGCCCTGACATAATGTAAGTAACCGTGAGGTTTGGATACTTACCTCTTTAGTTTTGTCCATGGCCTTCAGGATCGCAAAGTTGAGCTTCTCTAACGCTGAGAGGACATTCAGATACTCTCCCAGGTGCTGTGAGAAGTACTCTGGAAGTGAAAAAATGAAGCAGGTTGCAAAATACTCAATAAAAATTTAGGTTTCAATAAAACTGTAGGTCAAAAGAGTTCTGTTCATAGCCCAGAGGTGCTTCAAAAGAAAAAAATCTTATATATTCACTGCATTGTGTGCAAACATCAACATAAAAGCTTATTGTAAAGCAATTCTGCTTTGGGCCCCGACAGGTTGAGAAAAAAAATTGGATTTATAAACTCATCAGTCATTTTGGTGCCCTACTTGATGGCAGGTCAGTGTCCCAAGACAACAGCATAATAATGGGAAAAATGATTAGGAGTCACAATTCACCCAAACACTCAAGTGAGTGACTGCAATGCAGTTCATTCTTCAGTAATGCACAAACACCTGTGGGAAATCTTATACTACAATACTGGGGAGTGAGGGCTGGAAATAGACATTATTTGATTTAACAGAAATAGCATCATTGGAGCCCCACGAGTGGCTCAGAGAGTAAGGGTGCCTGTTCCAACTGCAGGCTGAGCCCTACAGCCTGGGATTGATACCAGCAGTGTCATCTGCTGACATTGACCAGGAGCCCATAGGAGTGAGGACAGATTGGCTTTGTATTGCCAGGTGTAGCGGTGGGTTGGTTGGCCAGAGCATAACACTGCCCTTGGTGTCAGTAACGCCAGTGGAGTAGCATCTATCATCCAATTAGTACCCATTTCATTGTAGGGATCTGTAGAAAATAGTCAATGGTCAAATAGGGTGGGCATGTGTGTCAGAGGATTGCATTAGTCTATGCTTTTGCCCCACCACAGAGGTTGTCATGATGAGATGAGCACAATGTACAATTGGCGATCATAAAAATTGGATGAAAAATCCCCCGATACTGACTAGCTTTGATCAAAGCTAATTTAATCTTGACCAATAATGCTAAAGAATCTTTCAAGTTGGCCCCTACAATGTTATGACTAACAGAGATAAAATTGCTTGTATCTGCTGATCTTACTCCGTTACCTCAAGCTCTCTAAACATTTCAGTACCATTGAATTGCTGCCTTTCTGATAAACACTGAACATATGCCTAGAGCTTTCACTCAGGCTTGATGACTGATTAATCCAAAAATGTTTTGGACAATTCAGGGGTCAGAATTAATTACCGTGCTAGAGCACATTTAAGGGCTCCTTACTGCTAATTGTTTTTTGTTGTAGCTGTTGTACCTTTTAATCAAATTCTCAGTAATCAAGAGGGAGGTTGAGTGCATCGGGGGCAAATTTGTGGGCAGTACACGCCGATGATTAAACATAATGAGTGCCTGTAAAATCTAACTGAATCCTTACGTGAGGAGTTGTGCCAAAGCCATTAATATCAAAGCGCAGTTGCAGAGAGTGGTTCTTCAACTATGTTGCCGGTTTGACGACCAACATTCAGAGGAGCATTTAATCTGACTGGCACAGTGCTTTGTGCTTAACTCTGAGTCACGAATTTAACTGCGCAGTACATTTCTTTCCATTGTTGTTCTTACGCATGATCACAAGGCCGCAGGTCCTCGAAATTACTGAAAAATGGCATTTGAGAATAAAAAAGCAATCCTGAAGTTACTGCTCCTTGAGTGACAGAGGACAGAGGAACAAAGAGGACTACTTTTCAGATCACATTTCATTTTGAGTAGTAAGTATGATTTGAGATATCCCATAGTGTTGAACTGTCAAAATATGAAATTGCATGACAACATGTTTGTCACATGTATTTTGACAATGCAACATATTTTGCAGGGAATATAAACATAATAAACAATATCATAATAAACAGTGATATTGTTTATCATAAGTGATAAACAATATTGCTATCGTTCCCTGAGTGTTTGAGGGCACTACACTTTACTACCCCTAATGCAGTGGGATGCATTTCCACATGTATTATTGGACATCTTTATCAGAGCTTACAATATACAGCTTACAATATATAGTGATTGCTTACTTTCAATTATACTATACACTTTTATGTTATAAACCATGCAGTGCAATTTTAATATAATGGACATATTCAACACCTGTATTCAAGACACACACAAGTCTTACATATCACTCTTTTCCATTTTGAAATTGGTTCTGTAAGATAGTGTATTCAGCATGTGCAGATTAGTCCACGACTGACAACTAAGTTGCAGATTCTGCAGGTGCCTAAATGTGCCCTTGTTTTGTTGCTGTTGGATTCATAGAGGAATGACATCCATTTAGGCAAGAAGCCCAAACGTCAGCTGAAATACGAGACACAAGGTTGAGCCTCAAGACATGGGATGCGAGAATCCTGTCAGATATCAAACACTGTTGAGGCACTGAGCTGGAGAAGCTTACCACCAAATGCTAGGGAAAAGCACCCCATCCTATAGGATGTTGCCATCAGTAAAGAGCTTAACATTAATGGGGGAACTGGAAACTTGCCCCAGATACATACATGGCCAAGGTCCATTTTTGCAGCAGGAATTCAGGTAAGATTGCTGGCAGTGAGTTTACTGTTTCTCCAGATCATTAATTTCTGTTCAATGTCCCTTATATCATTGACATTGGGGGTGACATTGATATCCATCCCTGAGTCCCATAAGACCTTTCCAGGGTGCCAAGGTCTTTACTAGCCTTGAGCACTGCTCAGTTTGAATTGTTTTGAAACTGTTCATATTGCACAGCAAATATTAAGGGCCGATATATCTTTAACTATACGGGGAAAATGCAAGAGCTAAGAATAGATGGCATAAATCCAGGAGCGTGTAGTGACAGACATATAAAAGAAAAGCAATAAACCCTTTTAAAAGTGTGCCGATAAAATATTGATCATGCACTGTGCGTGAAATGAAGGACCGTGTCTTTCTCGAGAAAGCAAAAAGTCAAAGGTCTTGGCTCTCCAAACCGAAAACAATCAGGAGAACTGAGACAGAAAACCACATTTTCGAAATGGAACGTGTTGTGTGTTTGTTTGTGTGCGTGAAAGTCCACAGTCAGAAAGCGACTTACCTGACAGTTTGTCTGTGTCCAGGTTGCTGAAATAGAAGTAGGAAAAAAAAAAACAAGGAGAACAAGAAAGAGAGGGGAAAAAAAAGTTAATTGAATCGTCGGCGATTCTGAGGTCTGGAGCGGGCTTATCAAAGCCCCGGAAAGGTCACGCCTCTCTGACGGGCGGGCCAGCACGTAACAGGGCTCAGTAGGATTCGCACTCAATTCCAGGGCGCAGAGCCGGAGGGGTCTAAGCCAGCTGAGCGCATGCAGCTCTGACAAACAGAATCCACCATCGTGATCTGACTCACAGTCTGTTGATGTGGTGGCGTGATGGGGTGTATGTCGTTCAGGTAATCGTCCCTTTAGGCTGTTAAATGTTTCATTTTGGAAACAGTGTCTCCATAAAGAAAAAAAGGAAGAAAGAAACTCTTGCTATAAATAACAATAATGTTCTCATTCTGAAAGCTATTATGAATGATGCATGTGAAGGCTGTATTTCAAGCTCCATATTGATGGGACGTTTTGAGGGGGATTACACAGGATATAAATCCCCAGGTGACAATCAATACTACAGAGTGCTTTATTTTTTCTGAGGGTTTTGCATTGAAGCAGAAAATGATGTCAAAAACTACAATCTTACATATAGGTGACTAGAGCTACTGGGTCAATGCTCAGCCACTCTGTACCTGTCAGCAGAGAATGATCTTTAGTGTACTTTGATCAAAGGGGATGTCTCTATGCTGACCATGCGCCTGCAATTTTAAGAGCTGCCTCCCAGAATCCGGTGGGGAGACGTGGGTGTGTGTCGTCTGAGAGTGACAGATGTGCTGGGAGCTTACTCTCACTAGACAGCCACTCTCCACCGACCAACTGCTGCTATGCACAGCTTGCCAAAACACACACACACACACACACACACACACACAAGCACACACAGAGCTTGCACATACACACACACACACCACACACGCACACACACATACATGCTTGCATGCACACATGCAGCCTGTACAGACACACTTACACCCAAACACATGCACATGCTCTGATGTCTTGTATTCCAAAATGGTCCTTTTCCTGCCTCCTGGCTTTCTGTGCTGCATCCATCCTCCCAGCAAATCAAGCTCTCCCACAAGGCCTCCTCACACCAAATTCGCATCCAGCATGTTTGCCATTGATTTTTCTCAAGGTATTGCCCTCGCTCTTGGGTTGGATTGAATTGTTTACAGGTCAATTAATCTACACCCTGGGTTACAGGTTAATTAATCTACTCCTTGGAGGTGTACCAGAGCCTGATGCAGCCTCCCTCTCAACTGCAACAAGTGGTAATATACCCCCTGTTGGGTGTCTAATGGCCTTTCATGCTATGGAGCTGTGGTGGCTGTGGAGTAAAATGCAGAAATGCATTGCTTGATGTATGGCAAGCACATCTGGAATGCAAGAACAACTGTATTTGTTTGGACCTGTAAGATCTGATTGAAGTAATTGCATTTGCCTAATCCCTTGTTCCTCTTCATTCCCTCTCAGGAAACACATGCACACACACACACACACACACACACACACACACACACACATTCAATAAAGCCCTGAACTGGATACCTGACTCCTGTGTTCTGACCGACACACCACTGTGACAACAGTTTAATTTGTTGTGACCTGTAAGACCTGATTGAAAGTGGTCAGTATGATCCAGCTCTCGACGGTTTCCCCTGGTGAGCATGTTTCAGAAGGACAATAAGGTCCTGCTTTTGAGATTTAGTTTAAGGCTTAACATGATGAACTTCCACGCATAGCCTTAAAAAATAAATCTGAAGTAAACAGACACACATCGGAGCCATCATTAAAGGTCACCAAGGGCTACTCTGGAAATATTGTCAGTAGTTTACATTATGATCACCATTTGGCTGACATGTATATTTCAGTGGACCGTGAAATTAGTTTCAAGTTTTCTTAAAAAAATCAGTAAGTGTTTGAAGGTGAACCCCTGGAGAGGTGTTTAACTGACCATTCCAAGCACATACCACCTCAAGCATCAATGGCTCTTACAAGAGTTATTTGTAAATACGTGGTCCACCCAACCAAACAATTTCCCTGGGCTATATTTTCTCATGTAATGATGCTTGTAGCTTTTGAAAGGTGATAGATTGTTTTTTCACTAGTTTTTCATCTATGGATGTGCTTTTTCATCTATGACTTGAACTGCTTACAAATGTAAGCATTTGACGTTTTTATGCGGGACATTTTAATCTCATACGTAAGAGTCATAACTAAGAGGTGTCAACTGTCTACAATTTGATCTTCAAACGCGAGGGTTTTGGTTATGGTGTGTTAACGTTTAATCACATAACCGCAAGCCTCTGTGAGCTCTTTGATACCACGCCACCGGCACTGTCCCCTGTGTGAGATGTTATTAACACCAGTGAGGGGATGATGGTCCCTTTTGTCTGGACACGGTCCGGGGAGGACCTCCATAACTGGGCTTGGTCGGCCTTTCTCCCAAGACCTTGCTTTAATTAGCAAGTGCAGCACTCAAGGAGTGCTCTTTCCATGCCTTCGACTGCATTGTCTCTCTGACAGATCGAATTTGACTCTGCTCCCTGCAAATCTGCTCCGATGGGGGGTGTATGAGTCGGACCTTAAGAACGGCTGTGTTGTCATGTTTAATCACGTTTCCAGCCTCCTGCTGTAAATTGTTCACACAGCTGAACAAAGCATCCAATTAGTTTAATTCTCTTCTAAAAGGACGTGTGTATGACATGTATGCATGAAATTATGCATGAATGTATGTATGCATGTATGTATGTATGTCGGTTGATGTGGCTGTCTGCATGTCTTTTTGCCTGCCTGGTTGTATTTATATGCGCTTTCAAATATACAACAAATATGCGTGAATACACTGATGTACAGTGATTCCACTCCTGATATTGACCTAGATGCAATGTCCTTGATGTTGATAAACACAGTCTTCTGAAATATTGATGTTCCGGTGGCACACATTCCAGATATAGTCCGCGAGAGACCGAGGAGTGTAGGGCTAAAGCAGCACTCACTTGGTCTGGTGCCTATCTATGGAGTAGAACAGCTCCTGCAGCTCCTCTGTGCTGAGGATACCGTCAGCAAAGTACGTCTTGAACTCGTCGAAGGAGAGCTTCCCATCGTCTGGAATGAGAAACAGGGCAGGAGGAACAGATGAGGCGGGCTTAGAGCTGTCGCTGACAGCACAAAACTCCATTTCAGAGGCACCACTGAAATCTGTGGGGGCTGTCTCTCCAACTGCTGAAAGAAAGCCTGCACAGATTTCATCAACATTACATCTGTCTTGCCTCAAACTCTTCCAGCAATATGTCATCTGAAGCAAACTGACTTACTTTGAATCGCCATTGTAAACTGAATTTGGAAAATTTCTCTTTATTGCATTTGAAAGTAATTTTTTTAAAACAAGCATCTTTAAATACATTTAACAAGTTGCAGCATTAGCTGCCTGGTGGAATACCATACAACAAACAATCACTGTATGTTGCAGGCACTGGGCGAAATTACTGGGGCTCCAAAGAATATGGTCACAGCACAATGACGTAATCTCATTTAGGAGATTGGATAGTGCATATTTCATTCACCATGTGTGAGTCTCTCTAAACAGGCCATCTGATCTTAGCAGTTGCACGTGATTAGGAACAATAGCTCAATCTACAATGCATGTCTGATGTTAGCCACCTGCTGTGGTGTGGGTGTTACGAAGCTGGTGATCATGGCACATTCTGCAGACTGCAAAGCCAGCAGACAAATTCAGTGGGCAATGGCACATGTGATTTTGCTCCAAAAGTGACATGCACACAATCACTACAATGTATATATGATCTGAATTCTAGATGCATTAATCTGAATTTTAGATTATGGAAACCTACAACTGGCAATTAAGAGTCCTGCAGATATGTAAAATCTTAGTTCCTCTGTGAGTGCATACCTGCTCTAATGCATACACAGAGGGCTTTAGTACATGGTGATACCAGTGAAACATCACTTTCTCTCAATTGTTCTTCAGTTCAGTATCCAATCAAGTATATATCTGACTGGAAATGATTGCTCTGGCTGGGAGGATTTCATTTAATCACAATAATATTAAACCAGTATTGCCCATTTTTCTTTCCTTCACAGTTCTTGATTTTCTCTTCAGAAGGAATAAAAAAATCCTGTTGTCATGGGCAACTGTTCCTGTAGGGTATAACATCTTAAACAAACCCCTTCACAACTGACAGAGAGGGAGGACACCAGCTGATGTGGTTGTCTTGATTAATCAAATTACAGTCATGTACTCCATTTCTGACAGCAGGTTACTCTGTGTTTTCTTACAGTGAGTTATAGATGTGAAAGAAATGTTTCTGCTTTTTTTGCAACTCAAGTTACGTTCTGGGCATTTTCTGACAGCTGGTGGCTGTACACCAAACCCTTGACAAGAGCGACGTGAATAGACATGTTTCTATAGTAATTCCATACCTCCAGTCTGTCAGCAGTCCATATGGACATCTCACCCATTTATATTTTGATTTGTATACTAATTATGCTTTGACAGCTCATGTTGCCCCTCATAGTTTTTCATACATGACCATGTCTCATGTCTATGCAGCTGTATTATTGTCTTGCAATTAGCATTGAGACTTAAAATACTAATACTTTATATTTCTTTGTGCTTATTCAAACACAATGCAAATTCAATCTGTGAATGTCATATGAGCAGTACACCTTGCAACCCATTATTATGCAGTATGCAATGACTGTAAAAGGCCACCATAATGGGAAATGAGACTGAATCGCGTGTGTGAAGATATGCCGGTCCTGTTGAACTGTTCAGTGGAGTTACTCCCCTCACCGCGAGATACGAAGGTAGGTCACGCTCCTGCATTCAATCATGTGCGTGGCGCGGTGGGGAGAATGGGGAGATCTCTGCCCAGAGCCCGCGCCTCATACCGGCAGCGCTTTTGACAGGCCGGCTGAGGATTAAGGGGATTTCTTTCGGCTCCGGCTGGCTGGGCCGGACCTCCGCAGAGACCGGGCCACACTCCGGAGGGGCCCCTCAAAGAACTGACACGCCTTATCTGAAACCTGAGCCTCTGGGGTGTCAAACATGCCGGGCTGGGGGGGGAGGGCAGGGATAAGCGTGCAGATTTTTGCTCTCCGTTTCTTAATTGCCCTAATATTGCAATGCGTTCTGTGAAAACGGTACACCTAAACATACTGTCAATTTGACATCCCAGCCCCAACTTCTAAGGAAACCTTACTCTGGGTCCCATGTTAGATATTCAGACAGAATTCCATGAAATAATTAAGATCCTTTTGGATACCTTGCAGGGGCTGCCAGTGCAGTCGCCTACATTCTGCCATACATTTGATCCCATAACCCATTTCGCATCAATACACTGTGTTCTGGTTTTGGACCTCATGACTGATCTGAATTTGTAATCAAGCTCAATGATAGCCTTGATTGCACACAATGCCAGCGGCCCCTGCTCCCATTAGATGCACAGCACCTGCAGCATAACCATACCATTGCTAATTCACTCTTTCAGACTGGTCTCCCTACAGTTCTGTCTTGATGTTTCTTATCGTATATAACTAGACATGTAAGAACACGAGACCTGATCTGTGCTACGGAATTCTCAAACTGGGTTTCAGAAATAAAATATCTCCAATGCCAGACGCATGCCAACGGTTTGAAAAAAAGCACAGCTTTTTCACTTCAACAGGAACTGTCAGCAGAGAGTTGAGAATGTCCTGAATTTACTGTTCATGAAACTGTCTTTTTTTCTACTGTTGAGCCTTGGCAGGGCTCAAAATGTATTCTGTATTGATATTTTTCTGCATTCTTCATTGAGCAAATATTTTAAAAGGCCTGATCCAGTGCACATTGATTCAGGGCAGGGGCAGACATGAATGGCCAGTGATATACACTCTCCTTTGGTAATTACAGCGACTGGTTGGAGCACAATAAAGACGGCAACGACTAGAATATAAAATCGAAAGCATGCATAATTGGACTCGGTGGAGAGCTTGAGCTTTTAGAGGTGGCATTTTGAGAAGATTTTCAATGAATGTCCTTTCATTTCCTCTCACCATGTGTGACATCACTTGCCATTGTTTCTTTGGGCTCAAGTGCCTCAATAAAAATGTCTTTTTGTTTTTTAATGGCCATGATAGTGAATATTGTTAACCTAAACATGTTAACCATCTGTGGTGGGGCTTCCTGTCACATAACTTCCTGTCACATAACTCCTGTAAGTGAGGATTTGCCCTTGATGTGTCCTACAAGGTGGGCTATTCATTGTCAGGAGCCTGTGCATCAGGGTAGAAGGAATCTGCTGTTACATTACCTGTTTGAATATGACATTCATTTGTAGGCACAGGGCAGAAAGCCACAGACACTGGATACGAAATTGAAAAAAAAAATCACAGACTGGAAAGACATTTACATTTACATTTATTCATTTGGCAGACACTTTTATCCAAAGCGACTTACAAGTGAGGTAGAGTACAACACAAGCAAAAAAACAGACAAAATTGCTTGTGCATCTTGTCCACAAATAAAAAGATAGATTCTCTTTGAAGACTTGAATCCATCTCAGCACATCCCTGCACACATGAAACTGAATAAAAATGACATCCATGCAGCTGCTGTCCAAAGTGTGTTTCTTAGTGTCTTTAACACAAATGAATTTCTCCATGTGTGTTCAGGCACTTATAACCTCTGGTGTTGTAGGGAAAAAATACAGGAGGTCCTTTTCAAAAGGCAAACACAAACTAGATGCAGAATAATTCCAGGATCCAAGAGCAGTGAGGTTAACTACAGAACTACCTGCATGGTTAAACTGGATCCTGTGGAGAAAAATTTGAATTTGATAGGGCAGTCTTCCAGTGAATTTCACTGTGACATTTAAAATATGTGTTTGAAAGTCCACTCCTATACAAAGCTCACAGAACTAATATGGGAATTTGACCTATGATTGGCTGCTATGATTGGTTTACTTATCAGCATACTTTCAGAGTGCCAGGATCTCTGAGCTACCATGATAACTCAGATCTAGGATCTCAGATAAACTGCTTAAGTGGTTCTATCCTTGAAACTGCAGAAATAGCCAAAGGATAGCATTGGTAAATATGTGTCACCTTTGAGAATATGAATAAAACACAGTAGTTTTTGCAGTAAAACTCCGAGCTAGTGTACTTATTATGTACCACCACTTCAATTTCTTCGAGAGCATCAAGGATGCTTCCCTGAAAAAATAAAACCTATGGAAAGTGTATGTTTGGATGTACCACGCAGTTATGCACCAATCCTTTTTTCTTGGTGCACGGAACATCCAAACAAAGCCTACTCCTGGGTTTTGTTTTCTGATACCAAAATTGTCTTAGACAGCTCTGAAACTAATTTAAAGCTCCCAGTGTGATACATATTTTAAATGATATTAACAGGATGAATTGGTAACATTGTTCCACAGAAATACCCCAGGTGCTCCTCAAAAAGCCTCTCTTGCGCAGAACCTCGGTTTAATGTTAATATTGAAGGAATGAATCATTCAGTAGTGTTTGTCATCGAGGGAGGTGGCAGAATTGCAGCTGCCACATGTGGTTCAAATTAGCGCATATTTCCTTGGAAATGGGGGGAAAATTGCAATAAAGGCACTCAGACATCTGGCTTGGCATTTCCTGGAGACAGTTTTAAAACTGAAGGACTACATCTAACTGAGTGCAGGGCATCAGAAACATTGTATCTTTGTCCCATCCTGGCTGCCCTTGCCACTGACGTGTCACCAAACCTTTCTGTTTGTTGTCTGATTAAGTGGATGCTCACAAGTGAGAGGTCAGGGCATGAAAGCTATTCCCAATATTGATCCGTCTAACACAACACCCGCTCTGTTCATGTCTGAGCACAGCCATTGCCCTGTCCCCTCATGACACTGAGGTCCTCTCCTACAGGCAGTTCCAAACAACTGGAGATTCCAGCTAAACCCAGGGTGCTGCTCAGATACCACTTGACCTGTTTCCTACTGTACTTATATGAACTCTCTTCCTGTAGCGCCCTGAGAGGGCCCTGTGACAAGCTACTTAAAGGCAAGAGCACTCAGAAGAACTGAAAGGTGGAGCACTCAGAAGAACCACTCTACTCAAGATGGTCAGGTCCAAGGGGGAGAGGTGGAAGCTGGAATGTAGGAGAGAGCTGTTAGCAAGAGTCTGAGGTGCGGCTAAGCAATGTACCTCTTCTTCTTCTTTGTCTTATTCTTCTTTTACTAATTTATTCTCTTCTGAGCCTATCATTGAAGCTGTTCTGATTCCGCTGCCCTTTGTCCCTGCTCTTGGCAGGTCCTGGTTTGATGTGTCTGCTTTTTGCTCTTGTGTTTTTGTGAATGTTCTGTTGTGTCAATGCCATGCCTCTCTGCTTTTTGCTCTTGTGTTTTTGTGAATGTTCTGCTGTGTCAATGCCATGCCTCTCTCAAAGGACCACAAGGCTGGTAACTCCAGACCCTCGGCTGAACTGAGCAGCCTGAGTGGTGGACGCAGTCTGTCGCCACAGGTTTGCCATGCACGGGAGACGAGAGCGCCTCGAATCCGCGGTCGGATCTCGACACTCCTCCTCTGCTCCCGCGGGGCCCGGCAGTGCTGCTGTCAGACCGTATCACCTCGCGCGGCGAGAGATCCGCCGCCCCATTGGCTGCTCCCGTCCGAAGGGGGGCTCCCGGCCAAGGTGAGAGGGGAGGGCAGGCATCCGCTTGCCGCGTCTCATTCGCTCCTCGACGTCTTTCGCAGAACAGTCGTCCGCGCATTTTAATTTAGCTCCCCCTGCCTCGGCAGATCTCCCCACGGGTGACACGCTGCTGACAGACCCTCGCTGAGCCGTGAGAGGGAGAAGCATTCAGGGAAGATTCTGGAAATGCCAGAAACATAGTGGCTGCTTCTTCACAATGAGAGGTTGCTTAGCACATATGTTGCATGGAGAATAGCAAGGACTCCTTCTCTTGGGTAACCAGATGGCTCATGTAGCATAGTGCATGAGAGCCACGGAGGGCATTACTGCCCACTCAGTGTAAGGAATTTTCTCTCAGCTGCATGATTAATCCGCATGTAAAACTTTCCTTAAAACTGAAAACTCTAAACCAAGAGAAAGTGGAGATCTTGACTTTGTTTTTCCTTGTAGTGTTGAAAACCCTCAAACCATTACTGTTGGGTCCAGTGGAATTACTACTTACAAGCTTGCAGCATAGGAACAAAAGCTAGTGGAAAGTCATGCGAACAGTAGAATTGAGATACCCAATAATTCATTCTGAGTTACCCGAGACACATCATTCTGCACAGTGGCAGAAATTTGTATAGAACATGACTCCACAGGGCAGAAACTCTCTCGGCTGCCTCGTCCTTTTCAGCCTTGAAAGAAGGCGGCTCCAGGCGAGGAGGAGGCTCTGCTTAAGTAGGCCAACATCGTTTGCTCTGGGCGCTATGACAGCTCGGGCCCTCGGGCTAACCAACATACATTTCCAAGCCAGGGAGCTTGGGCGCTCTCATGAGGGAGCTAACAGTACCCCCAGACACGCTGAGCTTGCATAACACAATGGATGCTTGAGGGGGACACTACCCACATCACCTCCTTACATAATGTTCCAGCGCGGGGAAAGAGTACTTGATTGCGAGACCATGCATTCATTAACACTCCAATTAGAATTCACTTGTCATTCCAATGTAGCTCAGAGGGTGTGCCGTAGCAGAACATGAATGAAACAGGAAACCACAATCACCCATACATTTACTGCATTTCCAGTCAGTCAGCCTGCTTCTTACTCATCGCCAATTTGCTTTACTTAGGCCCCAATTGACAAAGCGTAAACATGGTTTCTCTACAGCAGATGACGTCCTCCTACTTTTTGAGACAGCATCTGTTGAGGGCTGTTCCATTCCACAGAGGAATGTCTGGTTGAAATGAAACAGCTTAACTCCTTGCTGTCCATCCAAATGAGTGAGTCAAAATATACATTAAATCCTGGGACACCTCTAAATTATGTGTTCACAGCTCTGAAAGCCAATGCTTACAAATAAAACTTGTGGAAAAGGCCAAGAGAACAAACAGCCTGTTAAAGACAATGCAGCTCGGCCAACGATTGTGAAGACGGGTAAAGAATGAATGACAATAAAGCAAAGGCCACATGTTGGTTGCTTTGACCTTCACAACACAGGTTCATGTGTGTCACAGCTAAATGTCAGCAAAGAAAGTGATATCATCGAAATGACAGTGATGTCAATATGGAGAAGCGTTGGGCTGAATTACAGGCTTCTGTTGTCTGTGTTAGCGGAACATTTATAGCATTCTCGTCCAGCTGTTTCTCACCCTGAAGAGAGCAGTAAAACCAGCTAAACTGATCACAATAATCTTCCAGCTGTCAGTGCTAAGCAGCAATGATGTTGACTCTAAAAGCGTGAGTGTACCAGAGGATTCTCCATGGCAATAAATGGAACACTGAGATTTGATTGTTGTCGTGGCTGCGGTATTGATTGTAACCTCAGGTAGTACAGACAGCGTCCGTTAGCTTGGATGGCCTTTCATTCTATTGCTCTGTCTTCCAGGAATTCATCTTGACTGCTTTTGCATGGGGTCAGGGAATAATTTCTTCTCCATTTTTTCCCAATTGGCTTTGGGATGAGAAAACATACATGCATCCAGTGTACTTTGTGACAATGCATGATAGCGAGCACATTTTCATTGATTGATTGATTGATTGACTGACTGATCCATCAATCCATCCATCAAATGATTACCAAAGTCATATCCTCCAAAAAATCCCACTAGGAGATTATTTTTCAATATCTAAGATAGCTGCAAAGATAGCCAATCTAAAGGTGCTAAAAGCTCGCACAAGGATGTGTGTTCTAGCCGTACATGTTAGAAATTCAGACACATTGATTATCATCCCTTTCGCTGAATTCTTGGTTTACAAAGCACGGCATTATGGGAGGAATAGTTCAAGAGGAGCTGTTGATTTTCTTCAGCCTGCGTATTTACAAGGCTGTGGGTTGTCAATCTTGCTGCTTGTTATCGCAGCGCAGCCTCTCATCTTCCCCATAATGCACTGTGCTGTCGCTGTCTAGTTACATCTGAGCCATTATTAGATCACAGCGACGGAAGATATGGTTTGGATGGTTCTTTTGCCAAGGAACCAGCAGCTATGTGTTCGTCGAGCCTTTGATATAATCAAGCCCTGCATCAGTAGCTGCTCAGCTACAGAACTTCTTTTATCTCTTTCATTCCTTTTTTCACCAGATAACACTTTAAATCAGGCAGAGAAAAAGACTCTGTAATTAAGGACCTTTCTTCAAGAACATATGCCAATTATTCTGAAAAGTTAAAAGTCTGCAAAGACCCAGTGGTGATAACTTTAATCTGTTGCTTCTCCTGTTGCTACTTTGTTTAGGTTGTTAAAAGTTAATTTGGCCAATTTAGCCAACTTTTGGTTATTTCAATGTAAAACAGAGATATTTACATTGATCTGCTAGACAGAAGGAACAAGAAAATATTGTGTCTGGGATATAGGAATGTTGGGACATCAGTATTAATCTTAATTTATTTGGAGCAAATTTGAAGAACAAATTTTTACTCACCATTTTTATCAGCACGGCGAAATATCTGAAAACACAAAAATAGAAATGATTATATGAATTGAAATGATTTGATTATATTTTTATCACTCAAAGACAAGAATGTTAATCATGGACAAGAATAATTATGCCTCCAGCTGAGTTTTATCATGGTTTCTCTCAAGAAGACCATTTAATTCTGGAATAAAATTAATTATTTGTGAGAAATATTACTGTCCTCTGTGCAATGCTAATAGGATCAAAAGTTGCAGAAAAAAATTATCCAATATGTGTGTGTGAGCACATGCATGTATGTGTGTGTGTATGTGTATGTATATGTACATATACATATGCATTTTCAGACATTTCAATCAGTATGAAAGAGGATGTCACACAGTGGCTTTTAATATATATTTTCAGGGATGGAGGCAGTCTTTTCCCTGCAGTGTTATTCCCTTGTGATGAATTCTTAAAGACTGGGGCAGATATACATTTATTGTCACTATTTCGAGTTGTAGGTATATGAGTGCTTTGGTAGAAATCCATCCTTTCAAAAATCACTATTTGTTTGTTTGTTTGTTTGTTTGTGTGTGTGGTTTCCTGAGATGGAGTGTGGAGGAACAAGGAATTAGGCAAATGCAATTATTTTGAATCAGGTCTGTGTTTGTTTGTTTGTGTGTTCATCAATACCAAGATATGAAAGTATGATTTTTTTTTTCAATTTTATTCCAGAGGAGATTGATATTTTCCCACATTAAGCACTATAATTTCATCACATATGTGTTAAGCAATGGACATTTTTGTAACCATAGGAACAGAGTAGTCTTGAGCATCAACAGTGTAACTTGATCATTAGCACACTTTAAGAAACTGTAGTGGCATCTCTGGCAGGCTGAGCGACAAGCTTTACCATTGAAAGACAAGAGAAATAAACATCTTGTCATCCTGCTATCTTTGATGCTGTTTAAATGTCCTTCTCTCAATGTACCTGTCTGACTGGGGAACAATGAACAATGAACAAAGGGCAATCATCATTTCATTTCCACACAAAACTGCAGGCCACAGACTGATGGGAAATGTGCATAATTGACATCGAGTTCCATTATAACTAAATTGTCGGGAGGTGGATACTGCAAACAGCATAACTGGCAGTGGCTACGTAGGGTCGGTCTGTGTGGCAGCCTCCCACAGGAAAGAAATCAATGTCAAGGCAGAGCGGACACAACGGACATCAATCAGAGTTTAGCGAGAGGGGAGGACTGCACATTCTCTGACCCAGGCACTTTCTGCTCCTGCTGCTAATGAATCCGCTGGAAGGTAGCCATGATCTGTCCATCAGGGCTTTACAACAGAGCTCAGAGCAGCCCACACCAGACTCATGGGGTATCAGTACACTGAGCATGCAGCGTTACTTTGGCACTTCCTGTTGCTTCCTCCCTCCTTTGGAATTGCAAATCCAGTATTACTGCTTTTTTAATACACGAAGCCAGAGAGATGGATGATGCCGGTCCTTGTGTTGTTGCCAGACAGCATAAATAAATCTAATGAAATGGTAAATGTGACAGACCACTCTAATGTCCCCAAGAAGCCAGGACACTCAGGAAATGAAACAGGAAATGATGTGAGACCATCCGCAGTGCCACAACGTTAATGATGCATAAAACTTCACTAATCCTCAGATGCACTTTTAATGGATAAGTTAAAATTATGCCAATAGTCTTTTTTGTGTCAGAAATCCACTCAAGAGTCTCCGTGTCATTTGTTTTACTTATTTTAATAGATGCACTTAATTTGATTAGTCAAATTCACTTTCTAATCACCACTATTATGTGGAGCAAACTGATGAAGCCATTAAATTCAGTATGTAGAGAATGGACATCCATGTTGAAATAAGCACCACATTATTATGATTAGCTATTTGTGGAGAAAGCACCAATGAGCAACACATTGCCTATGACTATGAATATAAACTAAATGTAACATTTATCATGAAAGTATCTGTGAGTAGCCAGAAACAATACATAATAAAAAATTAAAATAAAAATAAAAAAATACAAGGATTTTGCCATGATGATTGAATTGTAGGGGGAAAATTTTTTCTCCATTCAAAGTATATAAAATGTTTTAGCATTCTACACAAAAGTGTAATTTCCTAAAGATGTTAAAATTATAATGATGTCATTCAGGGAAGACAGGCATGATTGTTGTTCCTTTGAAGAACTGTGAGCAGAGTGCAGAGTTAGAATGCTGGACTCTGGATCTGAGGGTTCTTGATGTAGGTCCCCTATGGGACCTGGATATCACACTATCTGGCACACCTTTAATCAGAGAAAAAAAGTCTTGCATCCTAGAAATAGTTTAACAATAACTGTCATCAGGGGCGTAGCACCAAATTTTGGGCCCTGAACACAGTAGTGTGCCCGGGCCCCCCGCCCCCTTCCACCTCCCCCATCCCCCTCCCAAGAAAATAAAGGGACGGAAAAAATATATAATGTATTTATTATGTTATATTTAATCATTAGATTGGTTGGTGTGCATTTAAGGCTTAAACAGCTGACAATCAATAAGGTAAGTGTGCTTTGAATCATACATCTTGCTGTAGTTCAATAAGGATTAGACTTAAAATAAGTCTCTGTTTGAAACAATGTAATTAGAGAGGAATTCAAAAGAGAAAAATAAAAAAATAAAGTACAATATAAACAGGTCACTCTCTGTAGAGTCACTCTCTGTCTGAGATGCTCTTTCCGTCTCTCTCCGTTACACTAACAGACTCCTCTACAAGCATAAATAGACAAATTTATATTTGCTTTTCATCTTTGTGTTACACTCTAACATCTAACTTGGAAGGGTATTTAATTTGAATATATTTATTGTCATTTTCACTGAAACTGCCCAGTAAAAGGTTGCTTGGAAGCTGGAACACCTGTTAGCTACTTTGCTGAGCTCACCTTGTTTCATGTCTTCAGCTACATCAGAACATGAAGAGGTGCCTGCTCTTTCTCTAGGGATGTGCATCTCCATCACTGAGGCCGATGCCATACACATCTCGATGCACTGCCAACGATCCGATACGATAAAGATACATATGAAGCAACTACTAATGCGATACGATACGATTCACCCCTATTGCGATGCATTGCGATTCGACACGATCTGATTCAACACAATGGGATTCAACGTGACACGATGCGATGCAAAAGAATATGATGCTTTGCAATTCAATATGGTACAGATAGTTTGATTTTATTCGTGGCGCCTGTGTACTTTATAGCGGCACGGCATATTTTGCAAATTGCAAGCGTCTTGTCAAATTGTCCGTCTCTCTTGAAAAATCCGAAGTGTCGCCCAATTCTGTGGAACGTGTAGCTCTTCCTCATCTATGATAATCTGTGACTCTCCCGGACACGCCTCCAACTCGCGCGAGAATTGGCCAGTATGGCCACTGACAGCAGTGGAGATGAGAGAGCGCGCTTGAGAAACAGTTTAGAGAGGAGGAATCAATCTAAATATAAAATTATTGGTCACATTTCTAAATAATAAAGGCAGAGGGCGTCTACTAATAATTATATATAAATAAATAGGATTTTACCGATGCAAAGATGTTAGAAACGATGCATTCCGAGTTCATCCCAAATTGTATCCACAAAGTGCACACTTTTTTAATCGGGGCAATCGCATCGTGAACTTTTATGCTGGTGCACCGATGCGAATCGGTGAATCTTACCATCCCTATCTTTCTCCCTCTGCAGCTGCTCCTGGAACTAACAGTGTGTCTTTTACAGGTTAGCTGCTGGGCTGTGGCTAACTTCGCTGGGTTATGATCACAAAAACACTGTTACATTAACTATTAATAAAATGCTTACTAGCTGCATTGAATAAAATCCTGCTTTATCAGCTTGTGCTTGTTATGAATGACTGCTAACTAGCTAATTGCTTGTTAGCAAGCTAGCTTACGTTACTGCAACATATTTACTCTTTCGCACTTTAGCCTCAACTGTTTTCTGAAGGAAACTCGTCAATAGTTGCCTGCCCTCTTTTAGCTTTCTCTCTCGCTCTCTGCGCTCCTGAAATCCTGATTTTATTTGATATCGGTTTCAGAATTGGCGAAAGCCACTAACTGCTCTCTTAAGCCACGTTATTTACACGATAGATTTGCGCACCGGAGGATCAAACCACCTCTGACTGTCATTACAGACTTAAGGACATCTAATTAAACTAAGACTGGGTTATTGCCAAAGCTGATAGCATATCTACAGTAATTTGCTCTTTTAATTTAAGATAACTAATGGACACAAGGCACCTGGCACCTGGCTGTTCTTATTATTACTACAGTTTTATTACTATACTTATTGTTATTATGATTATTACTGAGAAGAGGAAGAAGAATATAAGGGTCTTGACAGCATTTGGTGTAGAGTAATGGAGCAGCAATAGCACAAGGTCTATGCTGGGAACTTCAAAGTAAAGAATTCATCAGTTGGCCATTTACTGCCTGCAAGCAGGCAGAGACACATCTGATGAAAGAGCCCTTCAGAACAACCTCTCTGACTCCAGTGGCCTGGCTGCTGCCATGTTAACATCACGTATGACAATCTCAGTTTCAGCCTTCGTGAAAAGCGATCGCTCCGTATCTCAAGCTGCAATGGACGGAGCGAGACTCTGCCCGACCGCACGAGCATATGAAGCCAGACTGCAAAATGAATTAAATATTATTCGTCAAGCAGCGACGTGTTTAGCGCATGATTGCTGTTATTTTCTGGGAGAGCGAGCACATCAGGGGTTGAGAAGACATTGAACTCCGACAGCTGTTACGCGATGTGCCTTCGGGCACATGTTGATAACTCTAATGAGTCCTCTGGGGCCAGTCCAGCATAGCAAAGTTCAGCTCATTGCAGACACGTGCAAGTGCAGCGCAGGAGTGCGGCTCTACTAGTCCATAATGGTGAATGGCTAACCAGAGTAAATAGACTGCCAGTAACCTACAGTGAGTGAAAGCTGGTCCAGCGTTAATGGCGATGAAGCGCTCATGTTTGGAACACTGTGCTGCTGCCCCATCAGCTGCTGCGTACTCTGGGCTATCACTCCCTTGGCTAACGTCAGTGAGGGGGCCATTGCTTGATATGTGTTCTTTAAAAAAAAAACACAGACTGTTCTGGTTGTGCTGCTGGCTGTAGCATACACACACCCCCATCAATCAACTACCTTTGGTAAAGCCTGGATCAATGTGAGCTAACCCCAAAGGGCACCATGTTGGGTGAACTGAGACCAATGCAATGATGATGAGGATGATGATGGAAACTGTTATTGTTACCATTATTGTCATAATCATTGTTTTTGTTATGATATTTAGATGATAATCATATCCAAGAGAAAATATAATGTGTGATAGGACTTCAACAACAAATCTGACATTGTGTTGAATGAATTGTTATGAAGAAATTAATGCTATTACTGAAAACAGGAATGCTGTGAAGTTTACATGCACAAAAAGAAGGACAAGAGTGACTCAGCGACTAGAGGTTGCAGGTGACTGCAAGGCTTTCCAGCTGAATGACTTGTGATCTTGTGCTATGGTCTAGAATACATGTTTAACGCTATGCGTGAGAAACATAGCAAGTATGAGGTGAATGCGTGAATTCTGATAAAATGTAAAAATGATGGCCATATTGTGTGTCGCCAGGGTCAAAGTGTTATGAAACCAGGTTACACACATCTAGAAGTTTGCTCTGACAGCTAAACCACAGAAACAAGAGAGGGTTGACTGAATGCTGAGAAGTATGGCAACCGTTTTTGTGCATGAATTAAGTATGGCAACCATTTTGTGTATGAATTATCCTTGTGCGATGTAAAATATTTCAGGTATATCCTGACACAGAATTATAAATATGCCATATTTGGTCATGAAATACCATGAGCAGTTACTCAACAGTCATGTTTAAGTATCACAGTTGGATTAGGTTGGATGAGGTCAGACACCTAAACATTTAAATATGGACTTACACATGCATCAAAACAACCCTTCACACTTCTACATTCACAACTCCAGGCCTAATAAATGTAACATGAATGAGAGCACTGTCAGACGTTACTGACGTGTGGAAAGCCAATTTAGTGTCGGGGGGTTTATATCGGAGGGGACCTTGGACCTATTGCAGCGCTGCCCATTTACTAACCAGATTTTCAGCTCCGTGAAATTAACATTGAATATGCTGTCTCTGCTGGCTCATTATGAATATTTATGAAGGTATGTGGTAAAAGACAGACCATCCATAGCCAGCACAATCATCGTAAACAGAACTGGAACCTCCAATTACCAGCTGGATCCTCCTTGACAAGGAAGGACAGAACAGGAGCAACACAGTAGCTGAGTATTTGGTTAGTGTATGGATCACCTGATTTCATGCATACCAACAGACTGTGACCAATATGTGTGAGAAATTTGAGCAAAAGTGGGCAATACTGTCAAAAGCTGTGCAAGAGAGAAAAAGGAGCTGAAAGCAAAGAAAAAATATATGAACAAAATAATAGGCTTTCTGCCATTTCAGGTCAAGAAAATATACCCCGGAGGAGAGGTCTGAGGCAATCGGAGAATTAGAGGAGCTAAAAGAAAGAAATAACTGCATTCTCTGCATAGAAGTGATAGGAGCAGCCATCCGAAGCAATGAGAAGATCCAGAGAGGAAAAGTACTGAGAAGACGGGACTGAGAGTACAACTGATTAGTATTCTCATTCCATTATTATAATAGTCTGGAAATTGAAAGCAATGAATGGGCAAACTTTTGTGTGTGCATACAATCACACACACACACCATGCACAGAAGCATGGGCACACTTATACACGCGCGCACACACACACACACACACACACACACACACAGGCACATACATTCATGTACATTCACAAGCACACACACATACAAGTAACTAATAATGCTAAGAAAATCGCGATAAGCACTGAATGGAGCATCTAAAATTCATCAATAAATGCATTTAGCCAATCAGCTAAATCTGACCCCATCTCAAAAGCTGGAGTCAAGGCAGCCCTGTCCAGTGATTGCACAGCTCCAACCACTTTTTCTTAGATTGGTCTTAGATTGGTTAACTGTTTCAAGACACCCTCTGGAAACCTTCCAGCTATCAGGCTGTCCCTCCCATTGTAACTAAAGACAGCGCTGAGCAGAGAGTCAGGCTTCTGAAGTAAACAGCTATCACATCTTGTGCCAAGCAAGATTCATAATGACAAAGCATCCGTTTACCGCTAATTTACTGACTGATCTTCTCTGTGGAGATTTTCTCAAGTCAGATAATGATGGAAAGGGTGGCCTCTGCCTCCTACATGTGTCTCCTGAGCCAAACACCATCTGTTCTCTCATGAACATTTCGCTTTAGTCTTCTGCGAACCAGTGCAAGACGTCAACGCTGCCCATCAAAAATTATTTTCTGTCATTAACTCATGTTAGTCAAAGTTACGGAATATATTTTCAATCTATACTGAAATACACTGCATATATTTGAATTTACACCTTGACACATACGATTGTATGTATAATTCGAATACCGTGTGTAAAATACTTTCTATAATAAATGCATAAAATGGCATTTAGGTATCAAAAATGGATTGATTGTATATTACATTAAATGTATGTTGACATAAGAATACGTATATTCGTTATATTCATATTCTATATATCTTAGATGTCTTATATTCATTGACATTGTTGTGAAGGTATATAATTTGCATCTATATAGATATACAGTTTCTAACACAGTCATGGCATTCTGAAGTTGCAAGGCAGTGTAATACACACCAATGCAAGTGTTTTACGGGACCATTTCACTGTTCTTAAACTCCACTAATGAGGCATGAGAATTGGCTAACCATATTAAAACTGATATATCAACTGAAATTTTCTGAACAAAACATACATGTACAGTTGAGGTAAGTGCCTAATTAAAAGGTTAGGATTCTATTCAAGTCACCATTTCTCAGTGCCACTTACATAGGAAAAACAAACCGTTGTATTTGTTACAGAGGTATTCTTTCCTCCCAATCCCTCAAAAAACAAAATAAAATAATCTTCAATGATATGTTTCTTAATTATAACATGAAGGCTACCCTTTCATTCATGTTGCAAACAATACTGTGCTGTCAACATATGGATGTAAGTCAGACATGAAGAGTTTTGCCTCGTGTCGTTGGATGAGATTAGAAGCATTTAAATGTGTGGTGGGCGTGCTGATGTCAAAAGAATTCCGATAGCTTTGTGGACTTTACATTTAAAAGATATCTATTGTCCCTTGGTCTCTAGGAGACCTAGAGTTTTGTATGTATTCCATCTGTCAGACAGGTTTCAATCAAGTGTGGTTTAGTGAAGAGAGTAAATGATGATGACAATGTACAAATACACTTACTACTGCAAAGTTATGTCTTTATGCAATACAGGTTTGACCATGGTGCTCCACCCACAGTTGAAGAATAGAATTTTGAATGGCCCAATCTCATATCAATAAAACAATGGTTCCACCCCCAGGCTCCATTATCTGTAAACCAGTTCAACCTACAACATGACATAAAGAGACAAATCATGCGGTCAATATCCCTTACAGCTTTAATCTATGTATTAAAAGAGCATGCATCATTTGGCAGTGAAAATATGTGGCATTATTAGGTTCATGAATTCAGACGCTCATAAATGCTTTGAGTCCTCTTCTGACACACTGAGGTTACATTTGTGTTTCAAAATCCCTTAAAGCTTCTTAAAAAAAGAAAAACACCCAGTGAATGTTGTGTCTTTAACAACGTTTGACTTCTAATCTTTTTCAAATCATGTAAATTGGTAGCAGCCTACGGTTCATTTAACAGCCTGGGTGCATGGACAAAATAAATCACACCTCATGAACATATGTGATAAATGGCTACTTTTCATGAAGTCTACACAAATGCCCCCTAAGCACCCAGGCTATTTAGTTTTCTCTTAATCTCCCATGCATTGTTCATCGCTTGTGCAAGGCTGAACGGTCTATTTTCCGCAGCGTAATACTGTTTGCAGATAATATGCCGTATCAGTTTACATAAAGGTCATTGCTTCCCAGGGTATTAATGTATGTGTCACTCTCCTAGCCGTTTAGACAGTAGGAAACTCAGGTCTCTGAGACATTTTGCTTTTGAGCAGAAAGGGTGAGAGAGTTCACTGCGAGATGGGTTTTAAAAAAGGCAGAGAATAAGTATAATCTCATTGCGGCATCATTATCTTTTCTGGTGCACTGTTAAAGAAAACTTACAGGGAAACATCTTGAAGAATCTCAGTATGTGTATGCCAGAGGAGCACTAGAATTTTGACACTATCCCTCTGCTTTGGAATAAAACAGAGACGCCAACAACCAGCAGAAACTCAAACTGCATGGTTCATTGCTCACATGAGAATTAAACAACAGTCCCTCTTTAGAATGCATAAAGAATCGTGCATTCTGAAATATTCACAGGATTCTAACCATACCTTCTTTTGCAGTCAAATCTGTCTTGACTTAGTGGGCATTCTCTTAAGTCCTACATTGTGGCTTATTGTGTAGTATTAAAGTAGAACAGCATTCATAAAGCATGGATCGTTACAAACATTTAATGAAATTACACAACATTACAAAGCAGAGCCTATACAGAAAATGCCCCATTTTACAGATACAGTTTAGTATACTTTTCATAGCTTTCTAGTGGCCAGATAAGATCTGTAGCTGTCAGATAAGAATATAGGAATTATACAAGACAGACAGTCAACACAGGTTTAGCTTTACTCACTGCTGGTATATCAGTCGAGAGGATAGCCATACTTGTTATTATTAAGAGTGTAAATCTACGTAACACAGTACTGATATTGGCAATTTAAAAAGTGACAATAAGTCACAATACACTGAGGAGTTAAAAATAACCAAGCCTTTTAGAAAAAGCCTGATGATAAACAGGTGTAATTTTAAGCGATGTGACGTGTTTGTGTCAATCTGTACTAATGGAGTGATTAACAACTATGACTTCCAAGTGGATTTCTATAAAATACAACAAATACCAACAACATGCTTTGCTGTGTTTCCCCTGCATCACACATCCCAAGAGGTTGTGCATCTCAAAAATATTCCTCAGAATCCACAGAATCATGCACACAGCATCTGAATTTAGATTGGAAAAAATTATCATGTTGGAGCTGTTATTTTGCAGCCATATGTCTGAATCAAACCTGGTAATGACAACATAATGGAAGTGGGAAAAAACAAGTTCCCCATCTTACAGTTCCCTCATACAGAAATTCATTGTTAACAATGAATTGAAAAAGCCTGCACTTTAAATGCTCGGTGGTGCTGTCCAGTGTTGGCCATCCCCCTCTGAGCCTCCTAACCTCACAAACAGGGACTATCCAGCTCCACACTCTTTTCATCTTTTAGAATTAATCTGGCTTTGGATCATAAGCATATCATATACCACACATTACCAAAACAGCTTCTGTGACCTTTCACCCTTGTTACCCTTTAACACCACCCCTCTGTCTGACCCCTCCCTTCACAACCCCTTAATGATGCCCCATACATACAAAAACACATACATCTCACATACAGATATCTACAGACCTAACCCATTTACTGTGATGTCCTTCTTCTGTATAATCTAGTATACACTTCTGGTGCTATGAGTCACTATAGCATAAGAAGATCATGAAAATACGATAGTCTCTGCTTACACAAAATTCATGAGGAGGCTACTGGCACCATGACGTAATTTCCTGGGCTGCTGTCCAACCCAGTTTGATGCAATCACTCATTCATCCCAGAACTGGAATTCCAGTAATAATGTGAGACTAGTTCTTATGGGAAGCACTACTGTTTACACAAATGCCACACTTCTGCAAAGAAGGCGTCACCTGGATTTGGGGTGCTTCCAGGTAATGTCCTCCATCATGAATCTAACTGAATTATGTTGTTAATTTGGTTAATTGGAGGAATTAAGTATGCTATTAGTGATAAATTACAACATCATTACCATGCGCATAATATTTCTTCAATAATAATATTTCTTCATGAACTACTTATTGAGGGAGTAAGTATATCACAGAAACCAAACCCCCTCTCTGAGACCCACTCTATAACAGGAAGCGATTTTAATCCATCTCCCAGGGGTCCCCATATGCCTGTAGAGCTGAAGGCGATGGAAGAAACGAGGATACTGCTAGCTGGAATGACTAAAGTGAGGTTCCTCTCTGTTGTGCAGTGTGATCGGTACCCCCCTCCTTAGATGTTTACTGTAAGTACGCCCGTGTGCCTAACGCATGCTATTATTATCTCTCGCAGCAGAATAGCCATGGGCCTAAAATGCAGGGTTGCCAACACTAAATGTGTTACTACCCAGTGAGGGACTGAAAATAGCGCTGGAGGGGAGGTGCGTAAAGCCAAACCTCTATCTCAGAGGATTAGAAGCAGTTCTAGGGGACGGGCAAAATATTTGAAAAATAACTGTTTTGGGTCACTGCAGCTTAAAGAGGTAGTATGTTTTAATCACAAAAAAGAGAGGACACACAGCCATGCCTTATTTCAGAGGTTTGAGTGCTTAAGCTACCCTGCTATCTTAACTGCATTTTTTAATATTGCTCCACATTTCCTTTCATCTGTTTATTGAGTGGGTATATTGAGTTGGCTCTCCATGATTAAGGTCTGCATCTTTCATCCAAATCTCCTATGCACTCTTCTAGGTCTGAGAATCACAGACAATATTGCCTAGAGAAAATGTGACAGGGGCATCAATATTGGAGCCTTAAAATGCCATCAAGGAATCTATAATAGGCATGAGATTTGTTTTCCACCTCTTGAGAGTTTAAATGAGCTTTATAGTGACTAGAAGCAGGCTAATGAGGATACATGTGAACTGATATCTGTGTACTTTGCTGCATTGTAATGTGAGGAAGAGAAGATAATTGGATGCTGTAAACTTTGGTTTCTGCTGCAGCGTTCAATTTCCAATCGCATTCTTCTCTGACAAAGACACAAAAGAGACTCAAAGAACTGAATTCAGATAGACTGAGGAAAAGCCTTGTGAGAAATGACAGCTTTTGTGGGCATGAGAATGCAATGCAAGAATGCATTGAACCCAGGACAGGAGCTACTGTGATGGAATAGTGAAGGACCTGCATGCTGCGTTAAACAGTATTAGCACCTGACGCCAGAGAGAATGTCCGTCATTAATCTCACCCTGGGGTACAGGAGTACAATAAATTCCCATTTCAAGAGCTGCCCGCTCAAAGGAAATGGACTGAGGTGACTGCTGCCCCCCTGCTGGCCACAGCTGGGAACTGCAACCCGGATTAGATTCTCGAGCGCGTCGGAAGCGGAACCCGAGTGCTGTGGCAAATCGCATGGTGGCACTCTGAGCGGAACCTTGATCCGTCAAACGGGAGCGTGCAGGAGTGGTTGCACTGTCCCCCGTGAGGCGCACGGCACAGACACAGCTTACATAACAGATGCGTGAGCGCGGCTGCCGCGCTTTGACGGAACAGAAAAAGATTATTTTTGGCTCGGCGGCGGCTGCCTCCCTGTTTACCCTGGCATATGGGACAACTCTATGGGAAGGCATATAGACGTGGATCGGATGCAGAGCGCATTTGCCTGATGCCAGCTGCCGTGCTGTCTGGCAAATTAAAACACAAACAGAAGTCGCTTCAGGAAAAGTGTAAGGCGAACTCTGTCGGGAGGTTCCTCCAATCAGCTGCCAGATGTGGGTCCACCTGACAGCCTCCAGGCCCTGCAAAAAATGCCCACCCCTCCCGTCTTACAGAAGGACCCTTGCTGCCTTTTGGTTCCTGCCCCCACCCCCACCCCTCACCCCCACACAACTTCCAGACCTGCCCCTGCACCCTCCGGGCCCAACCCATAGCAGGGCCAGGCTTCAGCATGCAGAGGCACCAGCTGCCCCTCTCTCCATGCCCCCTCTCCAGGAAACGGATGGCTGCATCCCATGATTCTGCCCAGAGGCGGGGCTTGGATCGTGACCAGAACATGGAGTTCTGTCATCCTACAGCCACATGGCCAACGTATATTGGATTGGGTGTGTTTGTTTTATCAGCGCCTTTCAAACCGGCCATGAGCACACTTAGAACTGGGGGCCACCCAGGAAGGAGTTAATCCACGTCCTCCTGGGCTTCAGAAACTTGCAGGCTAGCGCACGCAGTGCTTTTAGCAAGTGTCCACCACGACAATGGAATATGAGCTCCGTCTATTCCCTGGAGTTTGGATTTCCGAATAAACCTCCCAGAATACATTCTTCTAGTCCTGTTCCATTTGAGTGCCAATCAGTGACCGTTCCTCATCAGCTGCACTCTCAGCTGGTAAGTGCTGTATGATTACAATAGCACCACCAGGCCAATCAGCCAAGTTCTCTGCTGCGGTGGACCATAATAATACAAATAAAAAAAGATTAATATTACGTGCACGCTTTCTGTTACCCATTCCATTTCACATTTGATTAGGTTGATCTAATTGGAGGACACTGTCCCCCACAGCTTGCAAATCAGGAAACCAAGTTTTTATCCTTACAATTCAAGAGGCAGAAAGCACTGTGGACCTGAGGTTGCCAGTTTACAGTCAAAATGCTTCACACCTCTTTACCCAGAGAAGTGGTGTACCCCGCTTTGGTATAAGTATGTATTCTTAATAAGCCTGGACCACCAATTCAGTTTTGATTGAAGTATTTGAAATGCCAGATGGAGTTGAGATTACCCTGCCATAAACTAAATTTTAAAAACCGTATTTTTGCATTGGTGAATTACTTAATTTTTTTCCACAAACACACACCTCAATGTAATGTATATCCTTTCATTTTTGGAATTGTAACACTTACTCCAAATCTACATGTTCTATTATGGTATGGTAATTGTACACTATTGTTAACAGCTCTTTGTAACGATGTAGTTTACAAACGGATGTTTTCCTCTTTTTTTCTGAAGTTATATTTTATGTATATTTTTTGAAAGCTATAGCCAATTTGCAGTCGGCTTTGATGATTTTTGACCATAATCTGCGGTCAGCGCTATGTGAAAATGTAAATTTTACTTCAATTATCTAGCCTGTTTTTTTTTTTTCAAAAAATATAAACTGTAGTGCCGTATACGTGTTGATAACTGCTTCATTGAACTTATTCTGGCAAACGTACTGATAATATTGTCATTGGTCATTGACATATTTTTACCGAGTCAATTGCATCCTAATTGCGCAAATGAACAATAGTTTCATTTTCTCTCACAACTCGCTTTTCAAACTGTAAATATGTTTACACTGTAATTAAGCTTTTTGATTGGCATTCGGGCAGTGGTTTCTTGTACAGTATTTCGAAATTGCTTTGATTTATTCCGAAGAGAAGAGAATGTTTATTTAGCTACTTACGTCTTGGAAAATCGAGATTCCTTGAACAGGATTCTTTTCCAGGAGCTGTTGTTTTTGCTTGGAGTACAGGTGCTGCTGCTTAGCTGACTGAAGGCACATAGTGATAATCTCCGTGCATGCCATCATTTTTAGACACGCTAAACAAGCGACTTTAATACTGCAGTATAGCCTATAAACTCCGAGCACGCAGTTTATGTCTGTTTCGTCCTTGGATTTCAGCGAGCTCTCGAGTGGTCACTGTCCGCTCTGTGGTGCTGAAATGCCGAGCCTCTGTCTCTAGGATGCTGCTCTGCGTTCACGCAACTTTCCTTGGTTAAAAATGTTACCCCGCCCTCGTCAGATATGATTGGCTAGAACCACGCTTGAGCAATATGGTGTAGGAAGACCCTTTCTTGCGCATCTGTATTGCTGTTGTCTCACTTCCTTATACGCAAATGCATATGATGAATTGTTTTTTTCTATTCCCGTTTTTCAAAGCTCGCTGTTTATGAGATAAGCACTGGCATGGAACATGGAACCGTTAAAGCTTTGCAGCTTTCCACTTCAGTGTGTTCTATATGGATCTTAAGTTTATGAAAAAAGACACAGCAGGAATTAACAGATTTAAGTCTATGTATATGTGTGTATACGCAATTGATGGTTTCCAGATACTATTTAAGAATGGTATGCACTTTGCTGCTGCCCAGAGGCTCAGAGCTCGACTGTTATAATACCAACAGCGCCATCTCCTGGATTTTGCAAGCATACAAATGGTTTCCCCCTTGAGTTGCTATTTTAGCAAGATTTGTTTTTTCTCTTACATGTAAGGTGTGTGGAAGTTACTTCTGTGATTTTTTTGGTCAAAATTAAAGACTAGTGACCCCTCTTTGGAAGAAGAACTTTAATATATTTGGTGTGAAATCAATACAATACTGGTATAGTGTCGACCTGGTGCTACCAGACCCTTAATGCACATGGGAAAAAATACACTAAAATTTAGACTGATACACTATAAGACTGTAAACAGTCTCATCTGCTCATGTTTTAAGATACAAATGCAAAGGTCTTTTGAACCACTCTGGGGCCATATGCAATGCAACATTTTATATTATGAAAAATTTGTTAGGTATAAAGAGATATGCATAGATGTCTTGGATAGTCATGTCAAGAGCTCTGACCTGCCTGGCACTTGCTAGGGTTGCCTTCAAGTCATAAGGAAATTATGGTCCTTTGTGGAAGGCATGTGTTGCTGGAGGTATGTTTGTGCGAATAAAAAAATAAAGCTGAAGGTGTTTCTAAATTTTGTTGTTCAAATAATTGCTTGTAGAGTAAATATATTGCTTCAAGATGTAGAACAATGAACTGGTTAGGCCTCACATTGACACAGCTGCCCTAACTGTGGACTGGGGCTAGAACACAATGAGTCTTTTACTTTCATCTTTTCATGAGATTTAAAGCTACTCCCCCAACCCATGAAGCAGATAATTGTCAAGAGGTTTCAAATGCAGGTCAATGTTCCACCAGCAACTCAATCAAACCTATACAACCGTGATGAGTTTGAATGAAAGGCAGCAAAACTAGTGAACTTGATAACACTACTGTACCTCAAGGCCTGGCGATAGTCCCTGTTGACTTCCTTGCCTTGGTTTTCCTTCCTTTCCATGACAGTTTTCCCTTTGTCTCAGAGGGTTACTATAAGTACTTTAGGAACTGCCTACAACACCCCCAGCCCCTCCGCCTTGAAGACTGTAACATTAAGGCAAACCTGATTCTGAGGTCTCTTGGATGCGACAGCTATCATGGGTGCATCAAACAAGATGACATTGTGGTGCAGAAATGCTTTTCTATCTGGATTAAAATGCAACAGCATGTAATCAAACAGCACACAGCACACACGTATACTAAGGATTTGTCTTGTGTGGCTAGTATGTCCACAAATGCGGATTTTAGTGTATTAGGTGGTAGGTGTGAGGACAGATACAGTCAGTGATTAATATTCAAATTATGGTTATGGAAAGATTTGAATTAGAGCTTTGAATTTTGAATATCACTTCCTATGAATATTTGTATCTATCACCTGTTATCTTGAACTGCAAAGGTTTCTAAAATTTATACAGGCCTATGTTTGTAGGCAGCCTCACCTCTGTTACACGGGCAATTTAAATAGACTTGTGATATAAAGATCCACCAGGGTTGGGTCGGTATCATTTTTCCATGACGACTTTCTGTAATTACTATGTGTATGCTTAATTCTTCATAAAGCTGATGTGGTGGGAAAACCAAATGCCGTGGAGGGCAGTCACAATTCAGAACAACCTGGTGAAAAGCGTACATTCAACAGATTACGCTTTTGACCAATCACATATCAAAGCGCTCCATATACCCTCCAATCACATGTTGCGCTTGAGGTTTTAAGAAGCAGTGTGCGCTCGTCCTATCATGCTCTGATCCTGAATCGGCATCTCCCTATTACGCAAAAGGATTTATGGTAGGATTACTCGTGAATAAACTGGCCATGGTCTGATTGCTGGGGCAGAAGGTGCGGCGTCAGGTGCCGCGTACGTCAGCGGTAAACATGGGGCGCCGTACGTATAGCCGCCCCTACGTAGCGTTGGTCACGTGAGAGGGGTACGAAGATGGTGGAAGTTTCTTTCTTGGAGTGAACTGGAGTGGAAAGCTAAACACCGAGGAGCACACAGTTCGGCCGACAAGTTGGGCTTGCGTAATTAAATTCATTCGCCTTCGGAAACGGGTAAGGCACACCTGTTCAAAAACCTAGCTGTTGAACGTACCGTGGCAAGAGTGTTAGCCACCCAGCTAACCAGCTCTCTCGCTTCCCGTCTTCGTCGTCATTGACAGTGTCTGGAGTCGGTGCTAGCACGTTACTTAGCCAGCGAACAAGTAAGCAAACTCTGAGACGCTGGATCTGGACTGAAAACGCCAGTGACCAGTCGCATTGTGTAGCTTTCTTCGGTGTTTTGAAATCACATACATATAGCTATGTTCATTACCTACCTTGCTGAATAGACCCATTGTTGCAGCCAGACTAGCTAGCTAAGCAAGTTGTCACGGCTGTCATTAGCTTGCTAGTTAGCTAATTTGATGTCAGAACAACCAACCAGATAGCTAACTTTCTGGTGCAGCCGCTGTTCGACTCGCTAGTAGCTGGCTAAGATAGCATTTAGCATGCAAATCATGCCAGCTAGGTTGTTAGCTAGTACTACCCGAAGCGGTTGTTTTGATCAGGTAGCTTGCTACCTTGCTGGCTAAGATTAGAAAACGGAGATGAGCCAGTTATGCGATTTGTGGGACTAGCTAACGTGACGACAAGTCAGTTTAGACCTAACGTTATCTAAGTTAGCTTTCAAATCAAGTCAGGAAGTAGAACCGTAATAAAGCAAACCCTTAGCCTGAATTGGTAGTGTCAGCTCACTGAAATGTATATAGTTGTAGCAAACTAACATTACAGTAACTAGCGGCTCAATTACAGCTTCAGGTTCACTCAAATGTTATCATCTGCATGATCTAATATAGCTAGCTTTCGGCAACCTTTCATGGTCCTGTTAGACTGTTACAGTTATGTTGATTTGTAAAATTAGGATTTTAAATCCTATGAGACAGAGGGTATGTAGCTATCTGGCAACATCAACTAGATAGCTGTTATAGCTGCTAGGTAGGTGTGCAGACGTTAAGAAACCAGCATTTGCCACCAGCCACGACACTTCTACTCCCCTGTACTGGTTATCTTAATAGCAAGTTGCTAAGTCCTTCCTTGGGTAGCTAACGTTTAGTCATACTTGAGCCACTGCATGAATATTAAGCTATATTAACTAGTTTGCTATTTTCTTAAGATAATATGAGGATTTATGACTGTTTATTGTGGGCACCTCTCACTGCAGGATGTAGATAGCGGTATCGAACAAGCATGTAGGAAGAACGAAATGCTGTCTAGTATTGGTGTAGTAAATTAAAAAAAAAAACAGTAACGTTAGATTTGGTGCATCTGAAGTTGCAGAAGTTTGTCATCTGAGAGTAAAAGAGTTCTAGGGTGGCGGTTTGCGGTTTTAGAAAGCATTTCGCAGCACACTGACATAATAGCATTTAGTTCGATGAATATTCCTTTCATTCCATAGCTATGGAGGAAAAACAACCCAAAAATGTGTTTCAAACAGACAGTTGCCTTGGAGGAACGGGCCTAGTCATGAGTTCCCGAAGAGCACATTCAGAAGACACTCTCCTGTGCCAAAACTTCAAAAACAGGAAGTATCTGGATTAGATTTAATAAAAAAAGATTCAATGGATTATTTTCCATTAAAAATTGTCTTGAATATTCTTGTGTGAACATTATGAATGCCAGATCCAATATAAAATGCCATGCTGCTCATAAGTGTGTTTAAATATGAAGAAACAACAGACAATAATAATTTTTAAAGAGTGTTTGGTAGAAATAATCATCAGTTCTAGTTTGGTATAAAGTTATATGAAGTATTTTGCAGCCTTTCTGGTAGGATTGTGGTTTGAAGATTTGGACATCTAGAACAGTGACAGCTAATGTGGGATCTTGTTTTCTTCCCAGATAAAGTACAGCTTTGTTAAAGGTATCCTAGGAAGGCAAATAACCTGTGACTAATACATGTGAAAGACAGTGTCATTGTTCTTTTCACACATTCTTACACCTTATTTTATACTTCATAAGATGAAAATATATTTTTCTCACACACTGGGGTAAGATGTGAGAGAGCTCACAGGTTTATGTCATTCCAAAGTTAGAGGCTTTGTTAATATGAGGTCATTGCTTTGCACTTTCTTTCAATGTCAATGCGATTTTGAAAGCAGGGAGCCATAGATGTGTCTTTAATAGCTTTGTAATGAAACGGTATCCCTTTTAGGCGAACCTGAAATTGTAGAATATTTGTATCAAAATGTTAGATGCCCTTTTGGAGCAAGATGGAACTATGGAACCAATAATGGAGGAAGTATTGCTTGATACAGCCTTTCAGAGGCCACCCTCGTAACACTATATGGCATTATGAAATTCACAGGTGTTGGTTAGGGTTCAATTTTTGTAACGGCAATGATATGTAATATCAGGGCTAGTATGCATTGCAAAACAATTGCTTTGTCTTTCATATTTGGGGACCTTTATATCTTGGCATCATTTGTTTACCTTTTGATAAGTATGTTCCATACAGACAACTTGTTTAAGCTTTTTTTTATTATTATTAAGATAATTTCATCTTTGGCTTAGAGTTTTATCAATGTCTGTTTGTGGGGAATAGTGGCTTATCTCACTCCCACAGTGCGCTGGCAGACGGTTTACTAACCTCTGACGTGTAACCTCAGGGTAGGCCTGCTCCTCCTCATAATTTCAGTATGATCTCATTCCAAACGAATGGCTCGCCCTGCTCTAGAAATGCACAGTCTCTGTTTGGCCTCAGCAATGTTGAAATTTCACTATCAACCCCAACTTTAACCTTAATTGACATTGGAATTCAGCATCTGGTTTTAACCTGCAATCTACCTGTCAGACTAAATCAAAGGTGTACAGTGCAGACGTTAAAACCTTGTCAGCTGTGAGCAGCACCGGAAATAGCAATGGGTGTTACAACACGGTGTACCCTGTTTCACACTGCCTTTCATTTTTAGCCAGGATTTACTTTTCTCACAGTGGATGTATTACAGTGGCTGGGAGGAGTCTCAGGTCACTCTGTCATTCTAGGGTTTGCAAGCCTGAAAGGGAGCTTGAAAGAATACTTGGCTGAATACTGATCTTGAACTTGAGTCAGTAGCTGGTTATGAATACTAGATCAGTTTAGTCAGAAAAGCAGAGGTAGCTGAATTAGGTGCTAAAATGAAATAGATTATGAAGAAATAGCAAGGAGCGGTTACGTAAGTAATAACCAGATCAAGTTTAATGCAGTGTCAACAGAAAGGATCCTCTCCCTCCTAAGATGTTAATCTGCTGCTCATGTCAATCCTGTCACGGATTCGGTGTCCATCTTTGACCTGAATCTTTCTTAACTTTTTCACAAGGCTTCTTTTTCAATTTAATTATTGACTGTTGTTTTGCCTTCGAAAAGTGTATGTGTATTCATTTCAGTGTTCAGTTAGGTGAGTGAGGTGAGTTTGGGCTTTTTTTGAACCTGTGACCTGCAGGTTAACAGGCGCCATGTCAAATGTAGCCACCGCACGAAATGCAGAATAACAAGGGAAGTGAACGCCACACAATGTCAGTCCAGTCACACTTATGTCAACAGATGGATTTTTTTTGCAGATGCAGATGGATGTTACATTTCCCCTGTTTTTTTTTTTTTTTTTTTTTTTAAACTTTTACCAGGACATAGAGCAGTAATTCATCTACCTGAGCGGTAGCACCCATTTACAGCGAGCTTTGCCCGGGAAAGTACCGGGCAGCCTTTCGTGTCGAAGAGGCTGTGGTGAATTATTAACTTCGGGAGAAGTGGATCTGAACGCGAACGCTCAGCCCTCATGTGTCGGCAGGGAAAGGGCCGACGGTCATGTATTATGCACAGCCGTAACAGGCGAGCGGAGGCCATTGTCAGCCGCAGAAAGGTGGCGGTGGATTCTTTTCTTGGCAGACGGGAAGGTCAAGTACCGGATTGCATTACTGTGGCTCTTGCCAAGTGCGCTGGCAAATGGCTGAAGTGGCCTACATAAACACTCTGTCAGCCCCCTCAGGGTGGTACTCGGCCCAGGCAGAGTATGTATGATTACAGTTAAACATGTCATTCTCACCGCCACTTTCCACTGATATGAATCCAAGGAGCTAAAAGGGGTTGTAACCGGAATGTGGTTTAGCGCCTTATGGAAAAGAACTGGGATCCATTGTGTCCCCTGCCATCTTTAGCCATTCCATACCAGCCTTACCATAAAAGCTAAGCTCCCAACAAGATTCTGTTGCAATGGCGTGTTTTGCATATTTCTAGTTTGATTATACTCTGGATGTAGCAGCAGCAGAGTATTAGCTGCAGGCAGTAGAAGCATGCAGAGTGGAGAGGGCTCAGGCAGTCTCCATGTCATGTCTTACAAGCTGTGTTCAGCAGCAAGCGTGGTCACCGTATGGAATGTGTTGGCTGGAATGTTGCTGGAATATGTAGCTGCATGCCAAGTTATGTTACTGGCCTGAATGCTAAATGACTGTTTGGACTTTTGGCATTATAACTAAACAAATATGTTTATATCCTTTGATCCTTTGGTGTTATAGCTTACAAAACAAATGTTTGAATCCTCTGATCTTTTCTCATGAGAGTATTACTATAGGCTCTAAGGTGGGGAATAAAACAGCCACTGTTGGACTGAATCTTGCCTGTAGTTGATGACAGAATTAAAGAAGCAAACACATGACTTTCACTGTAGCAGTTCAGGCCATGAATGTTTCACAGCAGCAAACCCATATATAAACCTGTAAGCAGGAGTTCAGGCTCCAACCGCTGCTTCTGACACTGCAACACTAGTTCCTGTTGAATTCCCACGTGCCTTCTCACAGTGCAGCTCTCAGTCAATAAAACCATTACAGTGCATTATCTCCATTTCCACCGGAAGGGAGAAAATTACACTGCCAAGGCCACACAGTAACTTGGACTGTCAGGTACCCAGGGTTAACGCTCAGCTGGACGCCGCAGGCACGCGCGACATGGAGCAGAACGACTGCATTGCACTCATGCTTCGCAGGAGTCGGCCTACTCCTCTCTGGCTTTGTCCCAGAGATCTGTAATACATTACAGCCACATTCTGCACTGTCACTTCCCACTATGCTATTGTCAATGGAACGTGTGTGTGTGTGTGTGTGTGTGTGTGTGTGTGTGTAACCCCCGCACCCATCAAAAGGACATAAAAAGAAGTATTGTACCAAATTTCTCACATTTTAACATGCCTCTCAAACTTGTTTAGCCCCCGGCGTATACCAGTTGTTGTGTTGTGTTTTGTGACGCGCTCATTTTTTCCCAGCAGACGATTGCCCGTGTTCTTCGCCCTATGTGATGGCCTGCAGCGTTGCCAAACCAGGCTCTGTCAATGGCTACACCATGAAGGCGCAGCTCCAGATCATCGGTAGGTTTGTGTGTGCATACTGCAACCCACTGAGGGCATGTTAATACCCAGTCATGGTTGGTAATTAATTGATGATTGACTTCATCAACTGGGGCATGTGGTATGTTTTTGGTTACACTGAGTTTTCTGTTCATTTTGGACCTTTCCTGTATTGTGTGTTGTTATGTCATTTTATCATTTCATAACTTATTTGGCAGACAGTGTTGTCCAGGGCAACGTAACAAGGTCATCATGCTTTCTGTGTCTTTCAGACTGTTTTGAAAAATGGCAGCTGCAAATTTGGCTGTTCTTATTAGAGACAAATTTGAGTATTTTTACATTACAGTGAAAATAATGAATGTCAGTGCTCTGATTTGACCATACTGTCACTTGTACCTGTTTTTAGGTGAAATTTTACATTCCGTTTAAGGAGGAATAAAATGTATTTTGAACTATATTCATGCCACCCTTGCCATAGAGCAGGTCTGGGGTACCTGACATCCATCTTGGCTCCATTTAGATAATTGCAAAGTCATTATTACATCTGTGAAATCTCCTTGCCCTTATCTGACCGCTGACAGTTCTAAACTGACTTAAATGATGATTTAAAACCATAATCTGACAAAGATCTTCTTTATCTTCTAGAAGAACAATACAACTGGTAACAAATCACACATTTATAAGGAGCTTAAACTGATGAAAACTTAACAAAATGATCTGACTGCATGAGCTTGTCATACCCAGTGATTATACTTTCATGCCAGAAAAAAACTGTTTATGAGAGAGTACCCTTTCTCTAGAACCAGTGTGTAAACTATTTGTCATTGAACCAAGAAAAGCAAACAAAGCACAAATTCCAATCTGTAGTAATTCTCATTGATGCACACTGCTGGATAATACACAATACTGATTGTTTCTTATCTTTGTTCAGCATGTGGGCTTTGAAAGAGGTGCATCCTTTCCATGGGACACATTTGATAATTAATGTACATTCTTTGATCCAGGTTTGGAATTGGCCTTCTGGAAGCTGAGACTTGAAACGGTTATTTTCCCATTTAATTAATGAACCTCTTTCATTTGTTTGCTCTATACATTGCTGTTTAAATACAGTTCTGGGCTACAGCCAGTGAGTTTAGCCCTTAGGGTAAAGCTCCGTCTCACAGTTGACACAAGACATGTACTTTGTTGGAGTAATGGGGAGGTTTTCAGATTAACCAGTAGGAAATTCACTGACCCATGTGCCTGTGTCAGGCTTGTTTGTCCTGGGAAAAATTTCTGGCTTGACACAGATTTGGTGTAATTTCGAAGGGCACTCCACCAGTAATTGAATTGCCTTTGAGGGGAAAACAGCTAAGTGTTTTCACGGGTGTGACTGGGGAAGCCAGGGTTAGTGTAGCTCATGGACTGAGCTGTGTTTTGTAGGATCTGATTGTCCATTTTTCTGGCTTATATTACACTCTAATTCAAAGGAAAAACTGATTTAACCCAGTATTGGTGGAAGTTTTATAACATTAATGCAAAGCACCATAATTTCCCTTTTTTTTTCCAGAAAAAAAAAAACCTTCAGACTTTTCTCAGAATTGAACTGCTGCACGTGGAAGGCAATACTCGTATAGCATATATATTTCAAAGTTATTGACCCTGGTTGACCTAATTTAGAATCATTAGAGTAAGAGTTAAATAATTTAGCATGCTGCCAGCATCATTTTTTTATTCTCAGAACCGTAGGGAATCTGGTCAATAAGATATTCTTTACGCGCAGTTTTCCATCTATGCATTTAATGAAAGTGGTCTTATCAGAGATTCTTTGGCATAGCATTGTTTTTATTATGGGTTAAAAAGGGGAAAAAATATGAAAAAACAAAGCTGAAGGTAAACCACTGGGTTTTTACCACATCTCCTTTCCCCCCACTCCAAACAGTCCTGTCAGCAAAGCTGAAAGAAAACAAGAAGAACTGGTTCGGGCCGAGTCCGTACGTGGAAGTTGCCGTGGATGGTCAGTCCAAGAAGACAGAGAAATGCAACAACACCCACAGTCCCAAGTGGAAACAGCCTCTCACAGTGTAAGGGTTATAGCCCCAGTGCTTCGGACAGTGGGCTGGGCTGGCGCATCACTTCATATAGCAGTGGAATCGTGTGTAGGTCTTCACATGGCACACGGTGTACAGGTCTCTGCGCATCATTATGTGTAGACCTCGGTGTGTCTTTGTGTGGCACGGTTCATAGGCCACGGGCAAATCGCGGTGCGCAGATCTCTGCATGATGTAGTGAAGACTTCCTTAGCGTGTCTCGGAGTGTAGGCTGCTGTGTGTAGTGGTGTGTACATCATTCACATTACATCACATTACTGTCATTTGGTAGACACTCTTATTTAGAGCGACTTACATGGGTTACAATTTTTACATGTTGTCCATTTATACAGGTGGTTACTAACTAAGGCAAGTACGAGTTAGGTACCTTGCCCAAAGGTACAATAGCAGCACCCCAGTGGGGAATCGAACCAGCAACCTTTTGTCTACAAGCCCTGCTCGTTACCACTGTGCCACACTGCTGCTTGAAGCTCATTGGGCATCTCAGTGTGTAGCCCTCCATGCATTTCAGTGAATAGAATGCCCTGTAATTCAGTGTGTAGTTCGGCTTCCAGGTATTAAGTGCGTTTGCGTGGTGATGAGAACTTGAGGCTCCCCTCCGTCAGTCCCTTCTTAATTTAGCCCCCAGCCTTCTAGTGTTTCAATCTGAGGGCCCAGTGTCTCATTTAAAGATCACCGACTGGACTCTTGCCCTCGAGCTTAAGAATATGGACACACTTCACAGCACCACATAAAGAGCAGTTTGGTTTGAAAGGTTGATCATTTTCCCTAACAGTAACCGACATGTTCTGTGGGTCTTGCACATATGAGACTCCATGGTTTCTTCTCCATATCCATGTGTGCTTGATAAAAGCAGGATGTTGTGGTTTGCTGTGGCAGAAAAAGAGGATTAACCCATGGAAAAGTTCATTACTGTCAGGAAGGGAAAGAGATCTGCCAGGAATCTGCACAGATTGACGAAATGTTCCACATCGGTTGAAACAAGCCCAGGCAGAGGAAATTGCAGTAGCACTTTGTGGAAAGACTTCATTAAATATTGTCTGAAGGGCTTTTATTAGGTTGTTATCAAATCCACATTCCTGCATGTATTTTAAAACTTACATATAGATACATATATGTGCAGTTACCTCTCAAATATCTCCCTCAGGCTCACCTCCTTGACAGTGACAAAAAGGTTAGATATCAGTTATTGATTTATTGGATTTCTGAATGCAGAAGTTACCTACAGAGGTTTTGTGTTGAACCTTTCACATGTGGTGATTTTCAGTTGTGAACCTTTTTGCCTTTGCTGTTTTTTTTGGTCCTCCCCCTTCCTTGAACAGAATCGTCACACCTTTTAGTAAGCTGATCTTCCGAGTGTGGAGTCACCAGACTTTAAAATCAGACATTTTGCTGGGAATGGCCACGCTGGAAGTGAGCGAAACCCTGAAATCCAACGACATGAAAAGTGAGTACTTTTTAACTTTCAGTCACTGAACGCTCTTTATTAAAACGCTGTATGCCGTGCCTGCGGTATGTGCTTTTCTGATTGCACTCTCTTGTGCACAATGTCTTGTGCATTTCTGTGACACTGTGACCGCCACAAAAGCAAACAAACGAGCTGACTATGCAAAAAGCTCATTCTCTCAGTTCTAACAATGTGTAATGCAGGAAACCACAAGACCTGATCTCTTGTACAGATAGAGAACACACTTAAAAAAAGCGGTAATTATAAGCACAATAACTAATCAAATGTCTCTGAAAACACTGACATGTCGAAGCTGCTGTTATTGTACAGTGCATGCACACACGCCTGTTGCATGCTTGCCCCATAATAAGGTGTGCATGAATGCATGCCATATGACACAGTGTTGCTCTAGGCCGAGTTTCCTTTCTATGACGAAAGTGTGATCTGTGCTTGTTGACTGGGAGACATCAAACGGCGATTCTGAGGGCTGATAAGACTCAGACACCAATCAGGCAATATTTCTTTTGTGTAATGGCGTCTCTCTCTCTGTCTTCCCCTTCAGTCTCAGAGGTGGTGCAGACCCTTCAGCTCAGCACAGACAGAGACCAGACGGAGGTGGTCGGGGACCTGTCTGTCTGTCTGGACGGGCTGCAGGTGGATCCGGAAATGTTCGCCACGGCGGCAGCAAACAATAGCAGTGAGTGGCCCTCACCAGGACTGCATTTTAAAATGCGTTTTTGTTGTTATTATTCCCATTTCAATGAGTGCTGGTCCTTATAAATCTAAATAATGTTAGTGGACTTCATTTTTTTCTTTTTCCTTCAGATAATTACTTTGAGGCCACAGCAGTCCAAATACTGACCCTTTTCCAAAGTGATGATATTGAAAAATTTGCTGACTTTTTCCTCTACGGCTCTTAGAAAATACTTCTGAGCATGTTTGCTCTTCTTTAGAAATTCAGTACAGTTATTGCTGCCTCAGTTGTTGCGTCAACTAGGTTGAAGTACACATTGCTAAGGTATTTTTATGGATCGTTTAAGTTAGACGAACCGTGACTGGATTTGCCATTGGAAATTCCTTAACGCTAGCCAACAAACAGTTTTTATTCAGCATTTTAAACAGGCATTGTCTCTTGTGCCACAGGTGCTGTTCCAAATGGGGATTCACAACAGAGCAGTGACTCTGTTAGGTATGTTCACATGGACCTTTTTCCTTCTTCAGAAACATGTATGATGTATGAAAGTATTAGAAACAATTTTTGCAATTTCAAGCAGATGCCTTAGCAGCAAAGTTAGTAATATATTGGAACTGTACAGCCTGCAGTAGAGTGAAGTCATCACGTGAAGACACTTTCCAGGAAGTTTCCTCTCACAGCTGTGAATAGCATAACCGTAGCATAACTGCGCCTTCACAGACATACAACACAGATCGCTTAGACTAACAAAAGGGAATGGAGCCGAATCGATACATCGGGCTCCATTTTGGCTGTCTGGATTTCACTGTCCCTGTGTTGTTATCACTGTGTTTGTTTTGTCTGCCTGTTGGTTGATCGGTAGTGTGTAATGAAAGCGTTGTTTGTGCTGCAGGTCTAGCAGGGACGCGTCGCCCTCCATCGATAGCTTGGAGGAGAGGGCTGCCCCCAACGGCCGGGCGGTGAACGGCACGGGATCCCCCTCTCTGTCTGCGGGCGGGTCCAGGCCACTGCGGCCCCCCCGACCGTCTCGTCCACCGCCCCCAACCCCACGGAGACCAGCCTCCTCTCCAGGTGTGTGCTCACCTGCAGCTTTGGAGTTGGAGACATTTGATGAATGTAAAATTTAAGTATGTTTTAAATTTGGGACTAAGCTGTTTCTTTGAATGGAGGCCCTATTTTTCAGCCTTTGCCTCTGTGTGACACAGAAGTTAGCCACATCTCAGGGTTTATTCTGTGGGCTGAGGCTATATGAATTTGCCAGCTTTCAATTGTTTCTGTCCTGCTGTTTGTATTCTGTTCTATACACTGTTTCCGGGAGTTTCTCTTGGTTGCTTGCTCTTTGGGGTCAGGGTATAATTTTCTAGATTTTCCCCCATTGTTTCTGGCTCTTCTGGTTTTTGGATTGCCCTCAGTCTGTCAACAAAAACAACAACACAGTTGTTACTGTTCTGTGCTGTGCTGTGCTCTGGCATATACATTTTGCTCAGTGGATGATTTATACTTGTTTAAGATTATTCTTGTCGCTGTGGTGTTTACCGCTTTTGCCTGACCATTTCCCTCAGCGTCGTCCAATGGCTCGGCCCCGAGTGAAGGTGGCGACGCCCCGAACCCGGAGGCCTCGGCGCGCGTGTCTGCGGCCGGGCCCTCAGAGACCAGCGGCAGCTCGGGGTCGCAGGAGCCAGGGGCGGGAGGAGCCAGGCAGGTGGCCAGCCTCGCCCCTGCCGCTCCCAGAATCCCCGCCATCAGCACAGGCCCACTGCCCCCTGGGTAAGTGCCGCCTCTCCTCCTTCCTCACCCCAGCGCCGCAGCTTAAGGCAGGACTCTGCCATCCTCTCCCCTCTGTTGTGCAGTTTCCTCTGCATTTCATGCCTGCAGGTTACAGCACAGTGCGCATCATGCCCTAAAGCTCTGAAACAACAGTCTGTACGCTCTCTCCAGTTAAAATGGTTTCAAGCAAGATCAGCAAACAACAGAACTAGTAAAACTGCCCCTGTCTGGACCAATTATGGGATCTGACAAGTCAACTCATGTATAGCTAAAAACAAGAATTCGGCTTCACAGAGAGACCCACAACCACTGATTTTCCTCTTTCAGGGTGATTTCGTAATGTTAAATTAAATCCGTTTGTTCAAACCAGCTGTTCAAACCAAGAGTTTCAAAGCAGTTCTGACGCATCATATCTTAGCAGTTTTGTTTTTTTTTTTCCCATGGAGTATGATTTGCCTTGAATAGATGTGCTAAGAGGTTAGTTGGAAATTCTAAAGAATTTCACTCGGGAGCCATCCTGCAGACACCACAGATTCATCATAGAAACTTTTTTCAATGTTTTCCACTTCCCCTTTGCTCAGGGTGCGGCTTCTCCTAAATAACAAGCCGCTTCCCAGTTCCCCGTACGCTCTCCGTGGCCCTCTGCCAGAAGCTGTGCGCAAGCGGCCCTCTCCGTGCCCTCTTTCTGCGGAACACGCCTCCGCCCTTTCGGCGCGCTCCGGGGCGTTCCGCGCTCAGAGCGGCCGCCGCCCGCCCGCCCGCTGCAGAAAGAATGCGTCCCCCCGCGGTGTCGTCAGCGGCTCTGCCGTCAGAATGCTGCCATTGTTCCCGAGAGCGGGCCGCCGCGCCGCTGCGCACAGAGGGGCCGCTGTCCGGCTCGGGCCTTTGTTCCACCACGCACAATATGGCCGTTTCTCTTCTCACGCCGAGGGTTGCCATTTCGCAGCGAAGCATTCGCAACCTTAGTAACCCGAGGAGCAGCAGATAGGAGAGCGCACATTTTATTCGTTTAATCGTGCAGTGGAGGGAGCGTTAGCCTGAGATGGCATGGCTGCTGCTTTAGTGTCAGTGTTTGCCTGATGAATGCACATATCTGGGTCAAAACATGTTGACTGCTTGTTCTCCGCTGGATTGTTTTGTCATTTTTCATTTGCATGTTGCAGTGCTCTGTTGTCTTAGAAGATTACCTTTATTTATGGTTCATGCTTTATGGTGTACCACAAACCACAAGTGTTCCTGTTGTTCTTGTATGGCTCTGCACTGTAACTGCCTACTTTATGACTGTAACCACTGCTTATCTCCCATCAGTATTCTCCCAGTTTTTTGGCTTTCTTTAAAAACAATTCTAGGTTAAGACATGTTTTCTTCGCCGTTGACTTATGAAGTTTTGTTTCCTTTGAACCCCACAGTCAGGGCAGGAAGTGAATTGCACCCTTCACAGTCTTGTTTGTGTGAATGCTGTTTCGTTTGGCTGCTGGTAACGGTGTTTGCCCGCGTCTGTGTTGCTGTCCCACAGGTGGGAACAGAGGGTGGATCAGAACGGCCGCGTGTATTTCGTGGATCACGTGGAAAAGCGGACGACGTGGGACAGGCCGGAGCCTCTGCCTCCTGGGTAGGGAAGCACTTTTCAGTTCAGTTCATATTTGCTTATCCGATCTTTTGGACAAAGCAATAGCAGATCACTACAATTCTGCTTCCCTCCCGTGGAGAAGTGTGTAAAACTCCAGTGCTTTCTGTGTAAATACTGTAGTACCGGTCCAAGTCACAATCTCATGTTCATGAATGCTGTGTCTGCCTTTGTCAGAGAAATATCGCTAATGTACTAGAATACATCAGTAGCTGTTTTTAGCATATATTTCTTAATAGCAGTAGTATTGCCAACAATGATGGTGATGACGCAGCAGCTGTAATAGTAGTAATTCTAGTAATAACAATCTTTATCATTGTAACTAATGATGCTGACACATGTATCTTTGAGCAAAAACACAAAGCGTCTGGATGTCGTCCCGCATGCGTGGGGCAGAACGCCGAGGGGACCAGAAGGTCACGCTAGTCCCGTGCTCTGTGTCACGCAGGTGGGAGCGCCGCGTGGACCCGATGGGCCGGGTGTACTTCGTGGATCACATCACCAGGACCACCACGTGGCAGCGCCCCACGGTGGAGTCGGTCAGGAACTACGAGCAGTGGCAGCTGCAGCGCAACCAGCTGCAGGGCGCCATGCAGCAGTTCAACCAGCGCTTTATCTTTGGGGTAGGTCGCTGCAGGGTTGCTGGGTCAAATCCTGGATAGGGCACTGCTGTTGTGACCTAGAGCAAGGCCCTTATAATAAAATAAAATCTAAGTAATGTTGAAACTGAATGAACAGCACCCAGACCTCATTTGATGATTACATAACAATCTGACACAAATGCAAATAGTCTGTCTTTAATATAGTTCAGTAAATATTGCCAGATATTTTCATGATTGCATAATTGGTGTTCATTTTGGGGAAGCAAAAGTCATTGAGACAAATGTTTTTTTTTCCTAGCCTGACAGAGAAGTCTAGTTATTCATTGCAAAACTAGTACAAAGTTCATGTATGTTCACTGTATTTCTTTGAGTTTGCCTGTGTGTTTGTTTCTTGTTGTGTGACAAGGGGGGAAAATTGTACAACAAGTGGAAGTGCAGCTGTCTTATGTATATGACAGTCCTAACATGTCCTTTCTTTTTCTTTGTCCTGTTTGAAGCTCCATGATCACTCTACCGCTGCACAGAACAAAGAGTTTGATCCTTTGGGACCCCTGCCACATGGATGGGGTAAAACGTCACTTTTTATCACAGAGAGACAGATATGCTGGTTGTCAGTGTTTTCAGTGAATTATAATGAATAGCTTAACAAATACTACCTCTGAAACAAAGATGAGGATGATATCTTAGGAATTTATAGGAGCATTTCCAGCCACATTGAATCGGTGACAAGGTCTTTCTTTGCTCTGGACAGGCAGAATGAATACGAGAATGCCAGTGTTTCTGTTACTGGCTGTTAAAACTCAGTTTGGGTTTGAGTGCCTTTATCAGCAACATGAGGGCATTTACCTTTGTCCCTGCAAGGAGAAGGGAATTTGACTGATGGAATTACACTGACCTCTAGAGACCTGGGGCACTGAGATTCAAATTTATCCCCAACTATAGCTCAACTTTACTGAGGGCAGTAAGTTTGGAGAGATGCTTACAGTGGTCTGTCAACCTTTGTTTTAACATCCGTGTGTTTCTCTGACACAGAGAAAAGGACAGACACCAACGGCAGAGTGTACTTTGTGCACCACCCAACACGGACCACACAGTGGGAGGACCCGCGCACCCAGGGGTGAGTTTTAGCGCAGAGGACAGACACTATTCATTCATTCAGCCGCCAGAAGGGGGTGACAGTTCTGGCTTTTACTCTGCTTCACAAATGGTTCCTGGTTCAGTTGCTTGGAATGCACACTGCCGTTGTGTGAGAAACCAAGACTGAATTGCCTCAGTAAATGTCCAGCTGTGGGATAACTGATAAGAAAGCAAGCTGCGATCCGGTGTGGTCTGTGCTGGAGATGCTGACCCTGACCATTCTCTCTGATAACCCGTGTTCCACAGGCTGCTAAACGAGAAGCCTCTGCCTGAGGGCTGGGAGATGCGCTTCACGGTGGACGGCATTCCCTACTTCGTGGATCACAACCGGAAAACCACCACATACATCGACCCGCGGACCGGGAAATCCTCCCTGTGAGTCAGCCCCATGACCCGTTTTAATTTCCCCCCAGGCCAAAGAATTTTTTAGGTTATTCCACGCCACAAAGCAGCATGATCTCCTTTAATGCGTGTTTTAAAGAGCAGCTTTTGCCCAGCGGCCTGGCTGTAGCGTGAGGAGAGTGAGATGCTGCAGCTTGCCCAGCCAACTGTTGTCCCGCAACAGGGAAAAGAGTAATGGGATTTAAGTTGCCCTCCAGGCTCCAGTGAAGTCATTCTTCTGTTTGCGCAGTTTGGCTCATATCACAGTTACACTGTTGCCTCCAGACTTGTGCCTCCCTCTCTAGAACTGAGTCTGAGCGCAATTTAGGTGCAGCTTTGGAGAGTTTTGCCTGAGGTCGAAGCTCACATTTCAGGGATAACCTGTTTTTCCTGTGTGTTTTTTTTTTTTCCTCAAATTAAGCGATTTGCCTTTTAAATTTGCCTTTTTGAAATTAACTGCATTTTACATGTACCCAACTTGGAGTATTTGACATTTTTTGATAATGTCTGCATTGAGTTTACTGCTGCCAGTTATATGTCTTTGATAATGTCATGCCCTTGTCGTGGTAGCTGCATTATTGTCCAGTCTTAACTCAAACTCACAGTCACCTGGATTTTACTGTACTGAGAATGAGAAAGTAGTAGGAAATTTTCTTGAAACACCCACAGATAACAGTAAGACACATTGTAACATGAAGGTCTTTCTCCATTACAACATAAATGGATTTTTTTTTTTGGTCACATGTCACATGACAGCAATTAGATGTGTTTTGGACACATACTGTCTTCACCGACTCATTAATTCTAATCCCCTTCTTCTCCTCCAGAGAAAATGGACCCCAGATCACATATGTAAGAGACTTCAAAGCCAAAGTCCAGTACTTCAGATTCTGGTGTCAGGTGAGTACTGAGTTCTGAAGTAGACTACAAAAGCAGTATTATTTGTTCATTTATTATGGACCAGTCCAGTTAATACATGTCATGACATACAAGTATCATGTTCAATTTAGCCAGGTCCAGTTTCATGTTTTGTCCTGTATTTGGTAAAAACTTCAAGCAACACTATTAAAGTTTTGACAAAATATGTTGTGAGATATACAGTTTATATCATGTATTGTTAGCCTTATCATATGCTTTCATGCTTTGTAATATATAATAGCCTTATAATATGTACATAGTAATATGTACAAGTGTTAAAATACTATTGACTTACTGGGAAGGAAAAGAGAAGCAGCAGATGCAAATTTGCCTGTGTTTTTCCTAAGGAGCATGGGTAACAGCAGTTCATGTTGTAAAAGATGTTTGCTTTTTTCCTGTTCTAGCAATTGTCAATGCCTCAACACATTAAGATCACCGTCAGCCGCAAAACCCTGTTTGAAGACTCGTTCCAGCAAGTGAGTGCTCATCTTCTACGGCAAAGGAAGTGTGAAACTGAACTTAATATGAGAACGGTCTGTAGACATCATTTTAAATTCTGTCTGCATACAAACATATTTCCCCCCCAGTGGTTTTCTTTGGTGGGTTTGTTGCTGTGCTTTGCATTTTTTCATGGCTTCAATTAATGTGTAATTCACACTGTGGCTGTTGCAGTATTGGCCATACACTGCTGATTACAGTTTTAGACTAATTGATCATTTCAAATGTTTGCAGTACAACTGTGATAAGCCTTCTTAATACTGAGGTTGTCCTTTTCATGATCCTTTTAGATAATGAGCTTCAATGCACAAGACCTTCGACGGCGACTCTGGATCATTTTTCCAGGAGAGGAGGGGTTGGACTACGGAGGCGTGGCAAGGCAAGCTGAACCAATCACTGCACCTTCAGCCCTCCCAAAAAGGGTTTGGGTGATGGTTTTGGTGGTGGTGATGATGACAATGATATGTAATTTTTTTTTCTTTTCTTCTCAGAGAGTGGTTCTTTCTGCTCTCTCATGAGGTGCTGAACCCAATGTACTGCCTGTTTGAGTATGCGGGGAAGGACAACTACTGTCTACAGATAAACCCTGCCTCCTACATCAACCCCGACCACCTCAAATACTTTAAGTTCATTGGACGCTTCATTGCCATGGTGAGATTTTTCATTGGCTGATTGTAAAACAATGTTGGATGTGGCTATGCATTCATTCTTAAAGAGATATGGATCTGTTATTTGACATTGAATTTTTTAACACATTCTGTTGCTTTTTCAGGCTTTGTTCCATGGGAAGTTCATTGACACTGGATTCTCCCTACCGTTCTATAAGCGCATTCTGAACAAGCCGTTGGCCTTGAAAGATCTGGAATCCATTGACCCGGAATTTTACAACTCCCTCATTTGGATCAAGTGAGCAGTCAGGCTTGTGTGCAACTTTATGTTTCACTGAATTTAAACTGAAGAGGCGTTTTGTTTTCCAGTATCAATACATGGTGACACAAATTGTCAGACGGAATTCCACATAACAAATTACTTCTACTTGCACTGGTGAAGATACTCTCTGCCAGCCTCTCTTTGATTTGTTGTCCTTCATCCTTTTTTTACTGAAGAGCCCCTGTATATTTATGCATTCATTTTTGTTTGATATGTTTTATTGTGATAGACTGATCCCAAACACGCACTATTTTATGCTGTTGGTTTTATTGTGTGGAACTGTGTTCTTATGTACAATGCCACTGGATCGTTTTTGGTCTTATTTGTTGCTTCAGGGAGAACAACATTGAGGAATGTGGCTTGGAAATGTACTTCTCTGTGGATAAAGAAATCCTGGGCGAAGTCACCACCCATGAGCTCAAACCAGACGGAGGGAACATCCTTGTCACGGAAGAGAATAAAGAGGAGTACATCAGGTAGCCCTTCACCCCAACAGTCTCCTTTTGTACCCTGCCATTTCTGTGAACGTACAATGATTGTTAACCAACCAAAATGATAAAACCACTGTAGTATTCAAACCGATTTCAGTGGGTACAGAAGCAGTTAAGAGAGCATTTAAGTATTCAAAGATGGCTGTGCTTCTAGTTCCTAGCCACTGGAAGAAGCACAGCTATCCCTGAGTCCACCAAATTGCTCAGCCTCTAAATGACAGCTCAGCGACAGGTCAGACAAATAGATAAACTGGAGGATTGTGTACAGGTATTCCAAAAAAAAAAAGTTAAAAGATAAAAAAATAAATCAAAACTCATGGTGTGAGAGGAAGTGTTGAAAGGAAGTTACAGGAAAACATTGGTACACCCTTTAGTCATAGATGGTTAATTGCCTTGCTTCCTGTTGTGGCAGCTTCACTGCCTTCCTTTTTTAGTGGTCTTTCACTTCCTAACGGCCTCGCTCTGCTGTCGGCTCCGCAGGCTGGTGGCGGAGTGGAGGCTGTCGCGGGGCGTGGAGGAGCAGACGCAGGCCTTCTTCGAGGGCTTCAACGAGGTCCTCCCACAGCAGTACCTGCAGTATTTCGACGCCAAGGAGCTGGAGGTACAACCGTGATCCTACTGCATTGCGTTTAAGGAGAGGGATGTCCGTGGATCTGTCTGGATCTCGGTGGTCTTCGCGCTGAATCGTTATTGCGTAGTTGATTGCTCATTGCGTTGCCCAGTCGGCTGGTGGATGGCTAACGCGCAGCGGCGACCCTCTCACAGGTGATGCTGTGCGGGATGCAGGAGATTGACCTGGCAGACTGGCAGAGGAACACCATCTACCGGCACTACGCCCGCAGCAGCAAGCAGATCCTGTGGTTCTGGCAGGTGAGCACTGAGCGCCGAAGGCTGTGTAACAAGCACTGCCATTAGACATACTGCATATACTGTCTTTAAGTGCTTCCTGGGTCCAGATGCTTTACTCTTTATAACTCCACTGTGTGACTTTAGTAACGGGGATTCTTATATCTCGTGTAGGGCGTTTTTGTTATAGTGTGGTCAAAGGAATCCTACATTAACAGACCCTGTTATGGAAATCACAGGTCACAGAGAATATCTGTAATTGATTTATAATGGAGGAGGAGAGGAATAGAACTTTGCACTTTGCAGTGTTCAGAAAAAGGTTTCAAAGAAATTTAATCACACACTAAAAATACCAGCGTGAGTCATTCTTGTTACAGGTGTTTTTTGCCCACACCCATTGCTTTGGCGTTAGAGTTTCTTTGCGGAGTTGGGTGCAACAGTTGCTGACAGGCTGAATGTTTAACGTTCCCCTGCAGTTCATTAAAGAAATGGACAATGAGAAACGGATGCGGCTGCTGCAGTTCGTCACAGGCACCTGCCGCCTTCCCGTCGGCGGTTTCACCGACCTGATGGGTGAGTGCTGCGCGGCATGGCCGACAGATCGTCCTTACGCACGTCTGCACGGTCTGCTGTCCACGTGCCGTCTTATTAAACCAGCTGATTGATTTTGATGCATACATATGCCTTATCTTGTATGCATGTGCTGTTGTGCTGTTTATTGCCATTCTATGCAGATTGTTCTCGGTAATTGTTAGCTGCCTTTAGTGAAGTTTTTTCAGTCCATCTCATGTAGTGTATCTGGTAGTTTTATATTGCTTTTCTGTTTTGTTCTCTGTGATATTTCTGATGTATTTTAGTGAAAGAAATGTTGAATGAATGAATAATTTATGTTGCTTTCAGGGAGCAATGGCCCACAGAAATTTTGCATTGAGAAAGTAGGCAAAGAGAACTGGCTGCCTAGAAGTCACACTTGGTAAGTTTACTGGTAAAGACGTCAAAGCCTCTGATACTTCAAAATCTCTCCAGATTCAAAATACTAGTTGTACTTCAACAGTTGATCATAAAAGCTGGTCTGCAAAAGACGTGATACAGATTAGTCTGATACTTCCATTACATTTCACATCCTTGCACTTTGCAAACTCTGATGGGCGTTTTCTGATCCCAGCTTTAATCGACTGGATCTGCCACCCTACAAGAGCTACGAGCAGCTGAAAGAGAAGCTGATGTTTGCCATCGAGGAGACCGAAGGCTTTGGACAGGAGTGATTGGTGGAGGCCTTTTGCGGGTGAGCCCGCCCCGCATACTGGCTGTGCACAGCAGTGGTCCGGTCCGCGCGAGCTTTCTGGGCTGTGACCCCGGGGGGTGGCCTCGCGCAGACGAAAGCCAACTGCTGCCAGGAGTAGAGAGGTGACCAGCCCCCCCCACCACCACCACCAAATAAGATCTCTCGTGTCTTGCCTCTCACCTGCTCTTGACCCCGCCCCATCCCTCTGGATCGTACCACTAAAGCCTGTTGGGGAGGGGGGCGGAAGACGGGTAGAGTCTACTCAGGTTCTGCGCTCCTCCCCCGAACAGGCCATGACGTCCCACTTTGTCTCTTATCATGTGCTTAACGAGTAACTTGCAAATGGAGAAGCGTGCCGGATCTCAACCTTGTATATATTAGATAATAATAGATAATGAGAACCTGACAAACTTGGCCCATACTCTGTCCCCCTTTTCCACCCGTTTGTCTGTGTCCTCTTAACAGCTTATGGGACTGTCATACTTCAGTAAATAATGTCAGTCCAGAGAACTCCGGAAGCTAATGTTCATGATGCAGCTGCTTATGTGCAGGCCATGGTCATGTTTGTCATTTTAATTTGAATCTATTTCTTTCTCATAGGGCATGAAATTAGCAGCATTGTTTTTATATCTCAAACCGTGCCTAAAACCTCACGTCTTTTATTTTCCATTGGAAAAGAAAGCACTTTATTAGAAATGTTCCCTGTTAGTGTGGGTTTTACAAGCGCAAGAGAAATGATCAATTCTGTTCAAATCTTTTGAGGATTTTGGAGAGGACTGTCGGTATAAATCGGAATCACTCTTCAGATTTCCTCCTTGGATGTCAGTATATTGCCAAGTGTGTTTAGTTTTTTGTTGTTTTGGGTGATGTGGGGGAAAAAAGCTAAATGAGTGTTTATGACATTTGGGAAGAGCTGAAGATTAATGAGACCCTATTGCAATGGACAGCTGTACTGTGGGAAAACACTGGTGGAAGAGGAATGGGTTTAAGAGTGCAGAGAATGCTCAATGTAACCCTGAAACTCCCATGGAACCTGGTTTAGTGTGCTCACCTCAGCTGGAGATGCACCTTAAATAGAGAAGGAAACTCATTTTTAACCCCAGCAGAAGTCATTTGTCTGACAGACAATGACCAGCCAGTCTGATTTCTTCCATTGTGAAGGCCACAATGACTGCATGACAGTTAGCTGAAGGTCATTGTGTGTAGGTGGAGCATTACACCTGCCCATGTTTGCTACTGGCTAATTGTAATGTCACATTCCTGTCAAACAGAGCTATTTATAAAGGACTTGGAACTGATCTTCAAGTGCATCTTAAGTCTTGAAGATCTTTGCATCGCAGATTGGTGAGCATCCTATTTCTGGCTGTGCTTAATTAAGCCTGGTAATGTAACGCAGAGCACAACTGCAAGAGGCTTGAAGCCCTGTATTTTTAAATGGTGCGAATGCAGAGCAAATTAATGCAGCAGACAGGACCCTAGTTTTATAGGGACTTGCTCTCTGAGCTATTTTAATTATCTTTTTTTTCCTGGGGAGGGAGAGAGGACAAACACTGCTTGTAAATATGTGAATGATTTGTGTCTAGATTATCTACAATGGCAATCCCAGGTAATGTGAGTCAGAACTGCTGTATTAAACTAGGGGAAAAAAGCTTGAGGTAACAGTACATTTGAAGTAATATGTGGAATACCAAACACCTGCCATTGTCTTTTTGCGACAATGAAAAATAAATAATCATGAAATCTTTGTCTCTGAGCTTTCGGTTTGTCTTTGATGAGGCAACCCTTGAAAGCCTCTTTGAGGTTCTTGCACTGCCAAGTCATGCAAGTGTAAATAAATTAACAGAGTAAATGATCTGGTCCCAGATATGTTAACTTTCCTGCAAAGATAACCAAATGATGACTGAAGCCTGTAGTCAGTACAGCATTGAGTGTGTCAGTCTCTGTCGTCTTCATGCAGAAGGCTTTTTGTTATCGTAGAAAGTTTTGCTTGTGTTTGCTGGTGCATTCCACTGGCGTCAGTCAGTAGGTTTCCTAGTAACATCAATAAAAAAACATTGATGGAAAGCAGAATACTTTCCATTTTCAGTGTGAGGAAGAATATATTTTTCCACCATATATGATGCAGCATTGTAAAAACCATTACAGTGGGCTAATAACACAGTTGATACAGCAAAGGGCATATCAGTTACTTGCTTGGAATCTGGTATGCATTTCTAAAATTTTGCCTAATATGACAAAACTGAAGGTGAAGATACAGACTTATTTAAACTACAAATGCCTGTTTTGTCAGATGGGAACAGCTTACTCAGTGTTTATTTTAATGTGATAAGACTTTGTAATAACATGAAACTTTTTTATGGAAGGTTTAAGAGAATACAAACATAGACACATCTGCGCCCTTGCAAAGGAATTTCCTGAATGACCAAAGTAATTTTGCTCAGACTCTTCACATTATACTCTGTGCTAATTGTGTTAGTCCTGTTGGTGTCAACCCATGTATGTGCACTATGTAACTGAAAAACCTAGTAACAATACAAGTCAGGCTCTCAATCACCACCAGTGTAAAAATACTACTGTTCCCCACCTCTTCAGCAAGCCTCTTTTTCTATGCCATATTCAGGCTCAAACTTAAGACTAAAAGGACAATTCCTCTGCCTTCTGCAACATCAAACATAAAACTGGACTGCAAAAAGGCAAGCACATTTTACCAGCTTCATCATTCAGTGATTTTGATGGGAGTAAGCTGAAGTGGAAACCCCAGATGCAGTAACACAAATGGAACGTCTAAAACCCTTTCAGCTCAGACATAGCAAATTTGTATTCAGGTTCAGTGCATTGTCACTACTGTTTTTGCTCGTGTTGCATCTTCAAAAGACTGTCATACCCAGTTACTTTAATATACCCCCAAAAACAAAGCATCACATGGATGTGTGCTACATCAACTAAGTAGCAGCACGTTAGCAGAGAAACTGCATTCTGTCTTCAACAGCAGATGGCATCACCCAAATGTCAGATTACTGTGGTTGGGAACAGAATGTCCTCAAACATTTGTGTCCTTCCATGTAAACAGCGTTTTGTGCAGAAAATGTGGAAACATCATTTACCAGAGTCCAGAAGAATTTTTAAAATCAGATTTGACTCCATATTTGAATGAAATCCCAGGGAAGACAAATGTACATATAATTTATGTTGCATTGCAAAATGTGCTAACTTATGTGTCCAGATTTATTTTGAAACCAATGTACCAAACTACTCTGATCTTCCCCTCTGTAAATTAAAGGAACATTGTAAATTGTGTTAATACATTCATTTAAATTTTAATTCTGTAAAAACTAAACATCTTTTAGTAAATGGGGGCTTAATGGTTTAAATGCCATTTCAAAGATTTTTTGTGCTTATCTGTACAGTATGAACCATTGTAAAAATGTTGAAACCTGATTAGCAAATTAAATAAATCTACAAGTAAGATAAATAATTTGCACATTTTTGTTCTTGAAGTAGCTTAGTATGTCACTGTTTTTGGCACTGAATTCAAAACATAAGTGTATTCACCAACACTTCCATCAAACTAAGGTTCTGAAATTCTCGCTGCCATTCCATTCATATATAAGCTTTACTGAAGTACACAGAAAAAGGCATGAATACATTCCTTCCAAGTCAAATCGTTGTTGATGATTTTATTGCAAACATTTTAATGCATGCTAATAATTTAGTAATGTCATACTATACGATTTCAACCTCAAAATTCTGACTTGAGTCAGGAATGTTTCTTTCCTTTGCATCTTTTACATCAAGTTGGTAACAAAAAATGAAATGGAAAAAATATACAGCAGTTTTTAACGCTCAACAAAAATTTTGCAAGGGAGGCATTTGATACATTTCTCATGTTTATAACACAGCAGAATTAATATGCTGCCTCTGAGTAATCTCAATGCTGTCAGCTGAAGCTGTCAAGCTCTAACGTTTTAATGTAAAACATCAGGGGAAAGTACCACATGACCTCCCCTCAGCAGGAAGAACAAAGTGATTGGAATCCCTCTGTAAACTTGATCCAACCCATCATGGTCCTTTTAGCCACATCTAGGTCCGTTTTCAATGAGTAGGAATGAATCTCCCGGGTGCCCTCTGCAGAAACGTCCCTCTACAACATGCTTGGAGGTACGGACATCCTTGTCGGGACCGAATTTGACCTGGTCAGTCCACAGTCTCTATGTACACAGGCACGGTCAGCAGCCTCGCGTTGGCCTCGCTCTGCATCTGGGCCAGCTCCTCCGCGCCCTCCAGCTCTTCGTCCCCTCCGTCCTCGTCCCTTCCCCCTGCGTCGCCCTTCTCCGTCCCGACGCTCGGCCGCTCCGCCTCCGGGTCCCGCCTCTCCTCCTCCTCCTCTTCGTCGTCCTCCTCCTCTTCCTCCATCTCCACCACCTTCCCCTCCTGCTCCATCTCTACCTCGCCGGGGCTCTCGCTGCCCTTGCTGTTCCCTGCCCCCCTGCGCCCGCCCTGGCCCCGCCCCTTCCGGCCCCCCCTCTTGTCCACGCCCTCCTTCTCTGCCCCCGCAGCATGGGGACACTTGTGGTCCCTGAAGTATTTCTGGCGGGTGAAGCCCTTGCTGCAGGTGGGGCAGCGGAAGCGGTAGTTGTCCGTGTGCGAGCGCTGATGCTCCAGCATGTGGGCCCGCCGGCTGAAAGCCTTATAGCAGTACTGGCACTTGTAGGGCTTGATGCCTGCGTGGGAACAGAGGCAAGCTGAGGTCATTACTTGCTACCTAATGAAAGAACTGGAATGACAGTTCTGGGTCAACATCAAAGCATGACTTCTGACTGTCATCTCTTCAGGTTTTGGTCTGTTGAGCTGTCATCTAAATTAGCTCTCTCTAGGGCTCTCTTACTTTCCTTACTCACATGCAGTATTGCTGCAGGCATTGTTGATGTTATAAAATCTACTACATGCCCCTCAGAGGGCACTTGTTTTGTTACTGAAACACAGTGAATCACAGGGAAACAGCTGGTTGGAGGTACCAGTCATTTATAATTTGGTCTTATAAAGGCCATCTACTTAGTGGGATGCTTGGTGTATCATGTAGACATTTTTCTTGCATTTCAGTTGTTCCACTCAGAAATAAATGTAACATAAGAGAATTAGTACAGAGCGTAATATTATATTTTAAAAGAACTTTAGACAATTCAGCCCTGCATTATGACTGAATTGGTCTAAGTGTTTGTTCCCATGATGGTCAGCACGAGAGGTTAGTTAACCGTGCTTAATTCTTCACTTACCGGAATGGGACAATATATGGGCCTTCAGCTTATCTGGTCTGTTAAACTCCTTTGTGCAGCCAACATGCGTCCTGCATAGACAAGTCCATCTTTATTGATGAATACATTTAAGAAGCATTTGGAGTAATACAATGAGAAAAGGAACCCCAGGAAAGAATTTAGTAGGACCTACAAAGCTCTTACATTCAGGACGACCAACTACACACCTACCATGAAGTACCACATTCCAGTTACAAATATGGAATGGTTCTGTTCTACGAAAGAAGCCAATGTCAACATTCACTTGGACACGTTACATGATTACGTAAACCACTTTAACTGATAATCTAACATGGCACCTAAATAAAAGTTTAAATTCATCCCAAGCTCTATCTAGACATTATATGTGAAATGATGCCTAGGTGACCTTTAAACCCTGTACATTGATAGTGTGATAGCAGTTCCCTAACGCTAAGATTAGGCATCAGAGGTAAGATTAGTGGCATCAGAATTAGTGGCACTCAAACAAAATGAAGCATTTCGAAGCTTGCATGAAAAGCAGCAGAACATAGCAGGCACTCACTTGAAGGGACATTTGTACTTCTTGAAGGGCTCGTGAATCAGCATGTGCCTCTTCACCTTGTCCTTGCGGTTGAACGTGGCGTCGCACACTGAGCATTTGTAAGGCTTTTCACCTGCACAGCAGAAGGAGGAGATGGAATTACGGGGATTGGCAATGGTTGGCCGGCGTCAAGTGCCAGAACCATGCCGCGGACGCGGGGAGCGGCTTCCGCTCTCACCGGAGTGTATCCGCGTGTGCAGCTTGAGGTAGTGCTCCGTCTTAAAGAACTTCTTGCAGATCTGACACTTAAACTTCCCGCCGATGCCGTGAGTTGGGAGGTGCCGTCTGAAGTATCTCTCGCAGGGGAAGACCTGTGGAAGGCGAAAGAGGACCAGGTGGGTTCACTCGCTGGCAGGGGCGAGCCAGATTGCGCTCTGCATGTGTGTGTGTGTGTGTGTGTGTGTGTGTGTGTGTGGGAGAGAGAGAGCTAGAAAGGTTTGCGTGACCTTACCTTTTGGCAATGTGGACATGGGAAGTTGTGAGACGCTGTCTGGAGGTGCTGTTCCAAGGCTTCTTGTGTGGAATACCTGCTCTGGCATTTCATGCACCTGCATGCAACACAATGCTATATTATAAATGACCCTAAGACATTGTGCACACTTGTCAAACCCCAACTGTAAAGGTGCGTTTTAACCGAACGCGACGTGAAATTTTTGCACGACGTGAATGCATGAAAAGTCAACGGCAGGAGGCGTATGGGCGGAGTTAATCGTGGCGAAACTGCGAGTGATGCGAAATGGGCAAAATGAGCGTTCGCTTGAGTTAAAAAATGTTCAACTCGAGCGAGAATTTCACCTGGCGAAAGCCAATCACCTTCGAGTAGGGCTAGAAGCCACGCCCCCTTTCCAGAAATCTCAGGCTGATTGGTGTTGTCCGTTAGCTGACGTTTCAAAACGTGGACCCATCGTTGTGTTGGCTGTTAGCTTTGAAACTTTAGAGAAACATTAGTTCTTAAAAAAGAGAGTTCACAAGAAATGACAAACTGCTTGTGTGTGGTATTTATATATGCTAATTAACTAGCTAGCTAGCAACGCAAGATAACTTAGCTGTCTTCTGTTGTGTCTAGCAAACTTGCTAGCAGCATTGGTGTAATCAAAAATGCTTGCTGTGATGTGACGCAAAATTCGCTTGTTCATTTTTCAGGCAAGTGATCAAACCCGTGCGAGGAAAGCGAAGCGAAATTTCGCGGTTAAAACGCAGCTTAACAGTTCAGCAAAAATGACAAAACAGGAATGAGGGGCCAGGGGGTGGGGCGGAGAGGGGTGTGGGCCGACCTGTAGAAGGTGGGCTCCTTGCGTGGGCTCTGCTGGGTACAGAAGCTGTGGGAGTACTGGTGCACCCCCAGCTCGAACAGCGAGGGGAACACCTTGCTGCACAGGTGGCAGCGGTAGGTGAGCTGCTCCTGGTGTGTGCGGATGTGCTCCAGGAAGAGGTCCAGCTTCTGGAAGGTCAGCGAGCAGGACTTTAGCACGCACTTATACACCTGAAAAAAGGGCATAAATATTGAATTATTATAAACCTGGAGGAGGAAACGTTAGTGAGATAAGTATATCATTTATGTCCACTTATGTTTTATTGTGCTGGAAGTCGTTCTGGATAACAGCATCTGCTAAATGCATGTAATGTAATAAATAAAGGCATAACACACTCAACTTTCGTTGCAAAACCTTTTTCCCCCCCAGATGCTTAAACCTACAGGAATGACATTAAGCAATGGCCAGTGCTCTTTTTCTGTCATTTCCAACCTTTAAACTTGACTTAATATTTTAGCAGACTTTGAATGATAATTAGACACATAGAGTGCGTTAATAGTCCAGTGTATCCCAGGTGCCCCTGCAGTTGACAGATCTGAGGTGTCCCCCTCTGCACCTGCTCATCCTTGTGCTGGGTCATGTGAGACTTGAGCTGGAAGTAGGTGCTGAACTTCTCGGCGCAGAACTGGCACTGGTACGAGCTGTCAATCAGGATGATCTGCTTGCTTTTGGTTTTCCCGGCATGCTTGGCATCGCCCTGGCCGTCCCCCTCCGCGTGCGGATCTCCATCCCTCTCCTCCAGCTCCCCTGTATAGGCCAATAACAATAAAGTTTATGAGCAATATTCGGACACACTTTACTCTAGGGACCTATTTATATTGACAGAAAACGCATAAATACGTCACTCAAAACGAACCCGCTGAGTTGGTCTGGGTGAGATGTGAGCAGCGTGGGGGCAATGTGGTACCTGGGTCTCCGTCGTCTTCCCCGGGCTGCTCTGGGTCCTCGTCGGCGCACAGTGGAACCACTTTGACCGTGATGGGCAGCCGGGAGACAGTGCTGACCGCTCCCGAGGGCCACACCTTGTGGGTCTGCATGTGCTTCTTCACGTTGGACTTCTGGGCAAAGGCCCGTCCACACACGATGCACTGGAAAGGCTTCTCTCCTGTGTGGCTGCGGAAGGACAGAGCTCTCGGAACATGCCGTGTTCAAACATTCAGGTAACCCTGCTTTCTTCCCCACAAGCAGTATTTGGAACTTCATTCTTTCCATGCCAAAATGATTCTCTACAAAGGATGCTGCACTGACTTACACTTTAGGGGAGGAAAATTTTTGAAGAAGGATCCATTATTTTAAGTTGCATGCCTCACAATTATTTTACTGAGGAAAAAAAATTACAAGCATCTGGATGCTGATCCAAGTAACTAATTAGTGACCTCATTGTTCAATATTCAAATCATATATTCATTCATGCTGAGGACATTTAGGACACACTCAAAGTAATGAAGCATTGCTCCACTGGAATTGTGTAGACTTGGAGAGACTACCAGGCTCTAAAGGTATAACGAACAGTTCTGATGCCATGTTAAGCAGATGTGGAAGGAAACCCTTTTCTGGTATACCTCTGGTTATGTTGGGTCATTACCTGCGGATATGCTGCTGAAGGTCGAAGTTCTTTGTGAAGGTTTTTTCACAGAAGTTGCATTTCAGCTTCTGGGCTTTACCCTTCACTTGTCCTGCTGAAAGGCAAGAATAAAGGAGTCAAAATCAGAACACGCCTATGTCTGTCTTCTGCTTTTCATGGACCTTTTCAAGAGAAAACACTCTGAACATACCCTCCTGTCCATTGTTGTCGTTTTTGGTTCGTCTCTGGTTTCCTGTTTTGTGGAAGTCCCCAAGTTCAGCCATGTTGGCTGTGATGCTGCATGTCTTGGTTTTGGAGCCCTGCTTTCCTGGACTGTATACTGGTGGGGTGGTGAAAGCTGGGCTGTCCACACACTGACTTGGGATCTGATTTGATGAGTATCAATCATGCAGGTTCTCAGAAAGACCAATTCTCAGAAAGACCACAATCTCATTTTAAAATGACACACAAATGCAAGTCCTCACATTTCTCTGTTTTGCATGGGGTATAAACAGTGCTGTTTACAGAATCCTACCTGGACCTGTTGGAATGGCTGTAATCCCAGGGTTTGAACCTCTGCGTTACCACCCCCAGCCATCGGGGGCAGTGTGCTGTAGACTTGGACGACAGAGTTGCTGTTACTGGACTGCACCTGGGAGGACATCGGCTGCGTCTGGCTAGGCGGAAGTGGGTGGGAAGGGTGCTGATGCTGATGCTGGAGGTACGATGGTCCTGTGTGCATGCTCAAGTTGCTCTAAACAAAGACATGAGATGCAGTCATCAAACTCCTGGAAATAAAGTTAATCAAACTGGTCAGAACAGGGCTTGCAGACATAAACATGAACTGAAACACTCTGACAAAGGCATGTTTTTCCCCAGTTCCAGTCTTACCTGAATGGGAGGCTGCATGGCAGCCATTGGCTGGTCCATTGAGGTGAACGCTGAGATGGCAGACATCAAGACATCATCGCTGACAAGAACATTTCCCTGGACCAGTGTATGAGTAAGAGGAGACTGGGGTACAGTGATATATGTGGACACCTGTTGTGGACAAGACACACAAATAAGGACAACTATTATCTTATCCAGAGGCAAATCTCTCTCTGTTTTTCAGCTTCTTGAAATACAGGTTAGCACTTTCAAACAGTGTCTAAAGCCCATGTTACACAAGGCAATTTACATATGTAATACCCTGAGCAATTTATATGCAACACACTTGTAACTGTTACAACTCATCACACAGAGCTGACATTAAATCTATTCTTTGTAACCAATTTCACACAGTATCCAATCAGTGTCCAGGTATTTGTCATGCACGAATCCTCTCGAGTCCTCTCTAATTTTGTCACAGGCGACGCATTTTTGAAGTTATGTTGCCGTAATTTAGACGCCCAGATTCATTTCAGCTCAGAAATGCATAAACACAATAACATGGTGTTTTTCGGATAATTGTCCATGTACTTCCTGACGACGGCTGTAATAATTACTAAACTGTGACCATGCTAGTATTGTGGCAGAAATGCAAACATCAATTCAAAACTTGCAGAACTTTAATGGGCTAGATAACCTATCTACAGTGAGTATAGGCAAGAATTACAGGAAAGAATCAGAAAAACTCAATTACCAAGTACCTTTTGATTTTTTTCCCCAAATACGCTTGTCAGGGAATACGCTGATATGTTACAGGAAAGAGCTGCCGCTTTTTCTGCGCGATTGCAACAGATTGACTGACAACTGGAAATCGCAACTTTTTGTCTTCATGGCAAACCTGCTTTGTGTAACGTGGCCCTCAAGGTTGAGATAACTCTTCCACTCACGGGACACTAACAGCATGTAGGCACGTGGTAGTGCGGCCAATGCCTACCTGTCGGTTGGAGGGGGTCTGTGGCACAGAGCTAATGGAGGGCACTGGGGTGTAGGCATTACTGGAGGCCAGTGAAACAGTGGCCAGGGACGGGGCATTAGACTGGCACTGCTCCCGCTTGTGGGTCATGAAGGCGGGCAGCGAGTTGAACTGCTTCTTGCACTTCCCGCAAAGGAACACATCCTCATCATCTGCAGAAATGATTTAAAGAATTACCAATCAATCAATCAATCAATCACTCAATCTAATTCAGTCTGTATTTGCTGATTTTTACAACTACACTGTCACAAAGCACCAGACAGAGTATGATTCCCAAAGGGAATTGGGGGAACAATAAATACTTAAATCTGAGGTCAGACGGGGCAAAAATGGGCAATTGTTCCCCAACCTCAGAATAAGGTGACTGAGAGAACCTCCCGGAGAACAGTGACAGATAACATGAACAGCAGACTGGCACCTAAAGACAGGAGTTGAATGAACGGGTCCAGAGATAAGTCTTCGGTGGCCGCAGGGATGGTCACCATTGCCATTTGGCAGGATATGGTTTGGAGGAATGCCATCCAACAAAGGCTGGGGAGAAATAAATGGTTCTCCTGATCCAACAAACTGTTCCTTGTCCGGGGAGGTACAACGCATGACATGTTTTGTGACTAATTTAACATGCCAAGTTGAACAAATCAGCACCATGGTTATGCATCTCATTGCTCTCTAAATTGTCTCTATAGAAACTTTAGTGTTGCCCTCTGCCCTTTAGAGTTCCATATGTTGATGCTGTACTGCCAAGAATAAAGGAACAAGAGTTCACAAGGTACAGGGCTCCTGTACCTATGGACCACATGGACAACTAACATTGGGTGAACCAGATGTTAACATGCAAGTTGACCCACCCATTGGCTGTATCGTAGAGGTGCCTGAACCATTCTGGTTGTTTGGATCTGGAACACCTCCTTGTCCATCTAGCAGAGACTGGACAGCCAGGACAGTCTGATTGTCCATCCCTGTCGAAAAAATAAGTTTAAATAGCGCAGACAACATGAGAACTATGGCAGTATTCTACATCTATTTACAATTAAAAACGAAAAGCGGAAACTGGTAATTACTGGTGTCAGTACGTTTGACAAACAGGTCGTGATAGATGTGGACAGCAAAAAGGGCAGAAAGACTGGTCGAATCTCAGTCAGCAACATAGCTACTCCTCATCACGTCCAATGATTTGTTTACAAGCAATTCCCAAGCTCGTGCTTACTGTCAAGAAGAATCATGCTTAAAATGTTTACACTGTTGGCTGTTCGTGTTAATGCAATGCACTACTCCAACTACATTAAAAACTGAAATACCACGTAACTGTAATAATACGATTTTAACAGTCATTTCAGAGTATTTGCGAGCTGTTTCGGAAGATATAGGTAAATGCTGTATGAGTCAGCTACATGCGGGGATGTCTTATAAAAATGCAAGGTATTCAAGGCGATTTAAATTCTGTAAAACCTTTGATACATTTGCTATCCAGCTTTCTTACTTGCTCCCTAACAAACTAGATGAATGCCATGGGTGCCCAGCTGAGATGCAGTTAGCGTACAAGCTATCAACTTCTGCGCAAACCGAGGAACGCAATGCTAACGTTAGCTAGCTATAAATACGACGAACAAAACTACTCATTATTGTTTACGTTGGAGAAATTAAAGAGTGCAAAGTGGGGAAAATAGCTTGCTAGTTATCTGGATGGTTTGCGCAGTTTGCTAGCCAAAAAGCCAGTTTGCCCAAAGGATGGTGCGCCACTCAGCTACAGCTTTTCCAACATCATGCCTGTCTCCTTCCTGCCATTTTTTCCGGTGCAGTTCCAGAGGCTGTTGTTTCAGTAGCACCTACTCCCTCTTCTCTTTCGGAAGAAACATTCTATCAGCAGCGCACATCAGTCAATTAAAACGAACCAAACACACCCACTCCCTAGAACCTACTCGTAGCTAGTGAATTGTTGTATTTTTCTTCAGAAAACGCCCTTCTTTTCCTTGACATTACCCTGACATTGCAAAACTGTACTTTATGCACTTTTTATGTAAACGTGTCCAATCTGTGCATTTCCTAGAATCTTGGGAATGCTTGCATTGAACAGAAGAGGAAGGAATGCAAATAAACACGCAGCTGTAGCACCCCAAAACAACTGAATATACAAGAAAACGTGTTTTTAAATTACCTTCAAGCGCTTCAAATATTGCCTGCGCCATCTTGTAGTTCTCTGTATATAAATTTAGCATGCTGGGAAATTCATAAAAGTCTTTCCCAGCTGTAAGCAGTAGAGGGCGCACAAAGACCGGCATTCACGGCAAATGCGTCTACGCTGGATCTGCAGCCTTAATCCAAACGCTTCTCAGTAGGGTCGCTATGTATGTAAGTGTAGCACAGTCCTGGGCTGCTTTTGACGATTGTTAGAGATTTTGATGCGAACCTTTTTTATGGAAAAAAGTTACTAACACATAAACTATTTTTGTTAGTTGCGTTTATTGGAAATTTGAAGCAGGCCCTGGCAATTTAAGGGTTATTTATTCATCTCACTCAGCTTTTCAAGTTTGGCTTTGAGGGAGGCTACTGGTGGGTTGGTGTAACTCAGCTTGAAACAGTGCTTACGTTTCTCCGGCTAACAAATTGGGCGCGTTTCAGGGTCACATATTTTCCAAAGAGATTTGCTGTGGAAGACACTAATATGGAACACTCCTTCAGAAGACACCCTTGATTTTGAATTTTAAATTAATCAAGGAATCAAAGGTAAAATGAGGTGTATTGGGATATTTTGCATATTAATGACTTTAGACCACTTTCATAAAATGTCTACAAAAATTGTATTATGTAATGTATTAAACACAGAAACTGGGATTTGTAGTCATTTGTGAATCAGTAGGCATACATCTTGCCTAATTTTGGACAATTTCAAATGCCAAATTACAATTCAAAGTCAAAGGTGTCATCCACAGTAGTCTTGTTTATGATCCAATGAATGATCAATCTTGTATGGATGATTGCTATTAGCAATGTGGGTAACAGTGAAACATATGATGGGTGGTGCACTACTTTACAACAAACAATCTGCTACTACAGGGAAACATCCTGTAATCCTGCAACATTGTGAAAGGATTCTGAAATGCAGCCTTTTGAGTCTAATGACATGTCCAGTTATTGAGCAAAAATGTCAGATGCGTTATTCCTCTGTAGAGCAATTTAGCAAACCCGGTGTTCAAAGGCAAATTGCAGCAACCGCATATCTGGAAAAATGGAGTAATTGCTGTTACTGCTCTATTATGTGTACACATGCCTTGATCCATCTGCATTCTGGTTTGCAGAAACAGAGGGAACACATTTGCTGTTTTGACCTTTTTTATTGCATGTGGAAATGTGAGTCATGCTTTGGAGTATAAGTCATACATTGGAAAATACATGCAGTAAATACCTTTGAGGCACGTGTCCATTCATAACCATTCATAATTCACAGTGGGTGTTACACATGTGCTGACTGAATTACTGTTGAGTAAAAAATGTGTGGATAAATGTGTTTTTCATGTCGCAGCAACAAGAACAGAAAACCAAAGGCAAAATTCACACTTTACTGTTGACAGTTATATAATCAGAAGAGTTATGACCTGCATGGGGGCTGCTCTAGAGCAGCTGATGAAGTTTCAGACACAAGCGCTGATGGAGCAATGTAACCCAGCTGCCCTGGTGCAGCTCCAGATGCCTCATCTGCTCTTCTGCCTGACTGTGCCCAGCCACCTGCTCCAGCCAGCCAGCCAGTCCCACTGACCTGACCAGCCCTTCCTCAGACCTTTCCTCCCTACAACTCCCCTTATTCAGCTACCTGGCGCCAGCCAGAGGCAGATGGGCTCCTGCTTTGAGCCAAATACTGCTCCAAGTTTCCAGCTTGATACTTTCACTGTAGGGAGGCTCTTGAGGGTTGATACCTGGGATCTCTGTAAAACTTTGAGATAAATTCCCTTTGTAAAAAGTGCAATACAAATAAAACAAATTGTGAATTCAGTGTGAATATTCTATAGTGATGGACCACAGTATCACTTCAGAGGTAATACTTTTTTCATAAAGAGGTAATTTTAAACATTATATTCAAATTATGATTATATATTCTAAATCAAATTGTCATCTGAAAGGTAATACCTGATGCTATTCTGCGCATTTTTACTACTTCAGCAACTGAAGGCTATTTAGTTTTTTTTTTTTAAAAGCTCTGTAGCAGTCGAACATGGTCGCTTACCAGTAAGTTACATCACTGAAATACATCGACGTTTCAAATCCTAACAACTTAATTCTTGGAATTATTACATGCGGTTCCACTAAACAACTTATGTTAAATAGTCGACGCTGTCCTTGTTATTAAAAACACAGGATTTAACCAAAAGGATCTTGCGGTTGTAGCGTGAAACGCTCCCCAGTGGATATGAACAGATCTGCTTAATTAAGTCAATGTTCTTGAACACAAAGACGGTAGCATTTGAAGTGTTCCCCCTATTTCCTGTATCAAAAATGCATCTTGAAAGAAACTTGACTACCCGTAGTTTTCTTTTAATCACATTTCACCATAGCTTACTTAATAACTCTTGTTTACTAAAGTCCATTTCACAAGTCCATTTTACATGGACTTTGTTTCTACAGAAACTCAGACCAGTGGTTAATTATCAGATGACTTAAACATAATAAACCGTGAGCTCAGGAGAAATGAAGACCAGCATAAGTGTGTCCACAAGACTCGGCTTCAGAGGCACTGATGTGAATGGACTCACCCAGTGATATTATTATATGACAAATATGAATCGTTTCACAAAGTGCGCTAAATGAGTAGGAGACCTACCAACGGTTTCACATTTTGCATATAGTATGAGCATTTTCTTTCACGTTGTATGACCATATGAGAAATATTGCACTTTTAATATAGAAGATGCATGAGATACAATTGTTGTGACTTCTTTCATTTTTACACATGCAGTCAATATCGCTCAACGCCCCTCCATGACACATTGTAAAACAAGAATCCTTTGAATATGATTTTAAAACTTTTATTTCTACCTGCACACTTAATTGCCATCGCATGGCTACTCCCACAAACGAACCGTATGCCCTTTTACAGCCGATCTGAGATGAGTTTACCCACCTACCCTCACCCCATCCATTGTATATGGGGATCCAGCGTCAGACACTCGGGACGTAATGTTCCTACACCAGTAGCCAGGCAGCAGTTTACACTGTTGCTGTTTAACTTGGTCCCATAATAGAAGAAATGCTAAAACTAAATGGAAAAGATGGTTCACCTCCTCTACGTCTACGGGTTACTGAATATCTAGCTTGCTAGGAAATGCATCATATATGCAACATATATGCACAGAGCTGTTTAATGGATGCAATCGTTTGTTCTATGTCCGAAAGACTTTTCCATCTTTTTTTAATATCAGGATGTTTATGATTTAAATTCTCCCGTAGGTGATTAGGTTTACTTCATTTCCAAGTCTACATGAAAAAGCACGTCTCCATAAAGTGCAATGCTAAAATACTCAGTTAGCCTTAATGCTGGGCATTTAATGAATACGAAATATTGTATTTTAAACAAATCACTCCAGTTATTCGTTTGATGCTCTTAAACTAGAGAAAGCAGTTTTTCTTGCTGACCTTCCACACCATCCTGTAATTCGTTTAGGGGAGACATCTTGTTCAAACATCACACAGGCATCGAGCTACCGTTAGCTACACTAGCTAGTTCCTTTGCCAAGTAAGTAACTGCCTTGTTCGTTCTTCCTTGTAGCAACAATATAACATGTCGCCAGAAACTCAAACTTATGTATGTTAGCGCGCTAAGACTTGCACGATGTCTATAAACGTCAACAACAAAATCTAATAATGGAAACTGAACGCACACAATCTGGAAACAAGATTGTAAATCGGTACAACTCGAGTCAACTTATTGTCAAGCACAATAACTCTACAGATGACTGCCACTAAATTCCACCAATGACAGAACGCTAAATTGTATTCTTTCAACCAGGATGCCTAACTTCTCGACCAATCACATCGTGACATTCTCGCACGTGCAGGTTTCGCGGCAAAAAAGATTTGGCGCGCAAACCTCAACCCTTGTTCTGATCAGCTGGGACAATAACAACAATAACAGAGCCTTTCTGGGGGTGAAGACCGCTGGTGGAGGAGCGCTGCACCATTTGACCGTGGATTGACCTCCAAGAAGTCGCGTTTTGGATATAAGTGACTTGAGGAATCTTGGAAACCTAACATTTTAAATTGTATTATTTCTGCCTGTGTTGGTGTGCTTCCTGGATGAGCAGACAAAAACAAGCGAGCAGTGAACTGGGCAATGACTTTTGCGAACGATTGGAAAGAATGCAACTAGGGCAGCCTTGTCCATGATCAAGCTCTGTAACTAGACACGATAAGTTTCGGAATAATACATGATATTGCTGCAAATTTAATTTATTGCATACTTTGCTGACTAAACTCGCTTGCTAAACATCTGGTAAACTAAAAATAAGATTTGCGTTTTAAACGATACCAGCTAAACTCAACCAGAAGGAATAAGCTACCATTTTCAAATCCGTAATAGTTTAGTTTGAAATTTAGTTTTAAAACAAAGAATTGATCAAGGGCAATTACTATATAGCCTGATCAAGTAACCTTGCAAGTTACTACCCAGCTAACGTTAGCTCAAAGAGACAGATGGCCTCATAAATGAACAAAGGGTCTGAGATGAACTGCTAACGTTAGCTAGCTAACGATAACTTTCTGCAGTATAACCTTTGTAATTTGCTATGAGTAGCAATCTAGTACCTAGCTAACTAGTTAGCTAGGTGGTGTTTTGTTCATGGAAGTGTGCATAGATTGACCTTAGCTATAACTTAGCTAACTTTTTCTAGCTAACAAGTTGTATCGTTGGTTGAATTATTGTAACATAGCTGTAATACATGTCTGAATGATTTACGATTTACTTAGTTACAACTTATAGGTAGTGGCAACCTTCTAGGCTACCTGTAATAGCTAGCGAATCTTTTTAGTTGGTTCGTAGTTGCTAGCTAACAAAGAGGTTATCAAGTGTGGTTTTGTGTTGGGTTATTGCTAGCCTCATACCAAAAACAGCTTGCTAGTAGTCTACGTAGCTAGCTGGCTAACTACTAGTTAGCTAGCTAGCAGCTGCAGGGGTCATCTAGATAATTTCACAGATAGCAAGCTAACGTTATCTTCTGTGAACAAGATTGACTAGTGTTTTGTCCTCTTCAGCTAGCAAACCCAAAAATGGTAAACGCAACGATTTATATCACTTTTACTATAGCTACTTGTTTGTTACACATAAAAAAGCACAATCACAAGTAAGGGTAGTTGGCTAATAAATCTTTTATTGCATAAGGATTGTTGCACTACCCTTAGACCAGGCAGGGGAAACCGCCCGGTGTCCATGCAATGTCAGAGACGCTGATAACAGGTCAGACCTCGGAGGATCTCTTGGCAGACTTTGAGTCTCTCTTGAGTGCTGGGAGCATCGATCTCAGCGAGGATCACCAGATAGTTATTATCTCCACTCCGAACGATGTCGACATCCATTCCGCCGCTTCCAACAGCGCGGGGGAGATCCTGTTGTTTGCTACGCCGCAAGGCCCTGCACCGGCAGAGGACCCACGCAGACCTACTCTAGGTCGACCTCCGGTAAATTGCAGCGGTTTCTCTTCTCCTATTTGGGTGGGTGTGGCATGGTGCGTGAAGGGTGTTGGCTGCTTGGTACAGTGGCTGCGATGATAACTTTTTTTCGCGCAGTAAATTGAAGCAGTAGCGAAAACGAGTTAAAAGTTCTCATTATTTGGCAGTACAATAAAAAGCATAAAATATATTAACATTCATGTTGGCAGTTCTTGGCTGCAGTGTAATGCGCGTGACCCATAAAACACTGATAATTAGTCCGATGAGAACTTGTTTTTTTGAGGAATGTTTTTTGACTATGAACCATTGTAATTAATTTAGTTGCAGTCACACAAAAGTGTTGTTAGTCAGGACTGACCACTTCGTTACAGGACTGATACACCCCCCATTTCTTTAATATTGGCCTGTGTCTTACTCCTGGAACTGTCAGGTAAAACGAAAGCTGGACTTGGACAGTGACCACCAGTATGTGAGCAGTTCTCGACCCGCCCCTGTAGGCAGAGTGTCAGCGGCTACTCCAGCGCCACCAAGAGGTATGCCAGAAGAAGAAACTTTGTCTACAGGGGGATTCCCACCCTGAACTGGGACTTTTCCTGTGCCTCAGACTGTGAGACAACTGTGTTCTGAAATGTTTATCCATGTCCATGTGGCATTTCACAAACTTTTCAAGTTAGCATTTTGGAGGAGGCAAATATTGCTCATTTAGAACCAACAAACCCCCACCTAACTTCCCCAAAATCAAATATTTGAGAATGTTGACAACTTTCTTTGCTTCTACAGAATGCTTGACTCTCAGTTTTTGTGTTAAAAGGTAAGGGTTAAGTTGATGTAGCTGTATCTGTATATGTGATTGTATCAAAAATACTTAATAGTCAACCACAGAAAATAGTCCAAAGTGGTCTCTAGCAGCATCATAAATGGTTATAACTGAGATGAATGCAGTTTTAAAGAAAACGAAGCAGTGTTTGGCACACTGCCTATAGGCTGTCACAGTGGGTTTGAGAAGAGAGGTCTGTGTGTAGGGGGGCAAGCAGGATTGAATTTCTTGGGGAGGAAGAAAGGAAGCCTCTTAATGTTCGACCTTTGACTTTTCGGCATCCTTTTTAATGCACAGTTCCCATGTGGTCCCTCTGACGCCTCTCTCCCTCACTTCCCAGGTCCAAAGTCAGCGGTGGAGAAGTCTCGCTATGACACGTCCCTGAACCTCACCACCAAGCGCTTCCTGGACCTCCTGGCCCAGTCGCCCGACGGGGTGGTGGACCTCAACTGGGCCTCCCAGGTCTTGGAGGTGCAGAAGCGGCGCATCTACGACATTACCAATGTCCTGGAGGGCATCCAGCTCATCTCCAAGAAGTCTAAGAACAACATCCAATGGCTGTGAGTCTGGATCTGCCTCCAACATTTGTCAGTCGTCATTGTCCCACTCACTTGGATGCCTGCTGTTCAAGTCTTTGGATTTGGCTCTCATCTGATTATTTTGTTAGTTATTTTGCTGAGCATATTACATTTTTACATTTTATGAATCTGTTTAGCTGGATATTTGCTGGAGCAGGTCAGGCTAAATCAAGCTACATCAAGGGTACAACAACTGTGTCATTAGCTCATTAACCACTACCCCTCACTGCCACCAGGAAGTACTTTATATTTACATTTAGTGCATATTGGCCATTAATACTCTATCTGCAGATCACAGAAATGTTTTGAGACAGGAAAAGAAGTTTTCTGACAGAAAAAAAGTAGAGATACAATTATGGGAGAGAAGAGGCAGAAAAGTAGCCTTTGTGTTGTGACTTAATGGCTGTGACTGACAGATGGGGCCCCTTGATTGGCGCTTGATTGAGTATGCCTTGCTATGTCGTCCTCTCCACAGGGGCAGCCGATTGGATGGGGCATCAGCAGTGCGGCACCAAGCCCTGCAGAAGGAGGTGTCTGACCTGGGGAAAGCAGAGGACAAGCTGGACGAGCTCATCGCCAAGTGCAACCTGCAGCTCCGCCTCCTGACCGAGGACCCACAGAACAAAAAATATCCTTTAGGGGTGGAGGGAGCAGGGAGTGGTGGTGTCAGAGTGTAACCGTGGGAACAGGGAAGGGTAGTTTCAGAAAACTGGGTTTTGTGTCCTTAACGGGCAGCACGTTGGGATATGTGATGTGCCAGGACTTGAGGAACACAGTGGACCCCCCCGACCAGCTGGTTATGGTGGTCCGTGCCCCCCCAGAGACACAGATGGAGGTTTCAAAGCCCTCCGAGGTAAGGAGGAGGGGCGTTTCCACCGGTGTCAAAGTGAAGGTGTGACTGTGCACGTTGCATAATCAGGCTAAGTAGTGGTCACGTCTGAGAGCATATTGCTGAGTTTCTGCAGATTCACTGATCTTCACACTGTATGGATTGGCTGGAGAGGGGGTGCAGTGAATGGAGTTGGCTACCATTGACTATCTGCATTTGTGGAGCAACACAGCATTTGTGCAGCATCCATCAAAAAGAAAAACAAGTCCAGTGATTCACTTAGGCACTTCATCATCTCTTCTTCATAACCCCAGCTGCAGATTGGTTACATCAGTAACTGCCTAAAAGTGATTGGCAGTGCATTGATCCAGTAGTCTTTTACATGTAAACAAAGGTTATAGGTATACTGTCTGTAAAATGCATCTCAGTGACAATCATAACATTTGTGCCCCTTCTCCACTGGTCAGATAGCAGACTGACTGATGTGCTTCTGAGTTGCTCAGGTGGCAGAAGTGCCAGGTTTGGTCCTGGCTCTGTCATCTGCCAGTGATGGCTGGGGGTGCGTAGTAGCAGAATAAATAGGCTATGTTCTGCCTGGGATATATGTGTGGGTAGGCTGGCCAGAGATTTGGCTGTCGCCTTGATCATGAGTTAGCCCACACCGGTGGTCTGCCTGTATAAAGGTGCACATAAAGTGTCTGCAAAGCTTTGCATCAGACCTGGATTGGCACACACCCTCCTGGATTGTAAGTAAGGGTGGCAGCAATGGACAGCATGTCTATTACATAATTGCATTTTCCATATTAGGACAAAATGGAGTGGGGGGGGCATTGGACAAAAAGGAAAAAAAAAACTAGTTGACATTTTGAGCATCTCCATTGTCAAGAGAACCTGTCCAAACCTGTCTGTAACGTCTCAAACTTCCTCAAACAGAGGGGGCATGTAGCTTCCTTGAGGGCGATGTCAGTGATGACATACTAAAGGTGGGCGGGGCTCATTGAATGTTATGCAGATTCAAGTTAACATGTGTCTAAAATGAAAATACAGCTCTGTATTCTTATGTATTATGTCACACTTGAAGTACTTGATTCCAGTTAAAGTGGATGCATCACCTTCAATTAGTGTACAGTCCTGTTCAACATTTAGTTTTAATTGAACATTCTGTTTGTAACTGAAAATAATGGCAAAGGATACAAGTTAGCAGCGATAGTTCTGAATTATTTCTCTTGCAAGTAGGTTAGCTGTGGTCTAAGCAGAACAAAGCAACCATTGTATGTGTTCTTGTAAAAGTGTCTAATTACTGATAAGTCATAATTTGTAATGACACTAACATTAGTGTTTGTGCAAAACAGCTTCACACAGCACCAACATGGCCTGTTATACAGACCTTTAAGTTTGTAGTCTAAATACAGTGGCAGACCGTTATATCCAGTACATAAGCTAAGACCCCAGTACAATACCTTCTTGATCAGATAGTGACCACATTTACACATACAATAATGCGATTGTCAATACTGCAATTAAGACAATGATTTCATGAAGCTGTTTTGTCCTCTGGGAAGAGAAGCTTTCCCAGATACTCCTGTTTACATGGATAATGCAGTCAAACAGTGGATGTCGGAGGGGCCAGATGTTTTTTGTCTCAGAATAACCTTACAGACTGACTTGGTACTCCTCCCTATCCTGTCCTGCCACTTTCATCCAGATGAGGAAGGTATCAGGAGAAGGCCATAGCCATCATTATTGCACGTTTGTCTTTGCTTTAGGCCTGTCGCTTTTGCAAAGTGTGTTCCTCCAGGTTTTTCTCCTGACCTGCAGAAAACAACAGCACAGGTTTATTCAGAGGGCTTCATTACTTAGCTCATATCAGCATCATCACTGATGTTTCTCTTCTGTCAAGCATGCTGAGTTTTAATACAAACTGAGAAGCGTGATTATGGAGTCTACATGTTGAAATAGTCCAATAATGCGAATGAAATCGGAGTACTCCATACATCTTATTGTGATTGTTTACTGTGACTAAGAGCTTAATCATATTAAAATAATCAAAGTAAGGCGTTAAGCAAAATTTTGTCTAACCCTGAATATTATCTTCATTGCATTAAAATTGTATTGTATACTTAACGTGTATGTAAGCCTGGCCAGTGGCTGTTAGAATGCTAAAAAGGGACTTGGCATTGCTATATTTGCTAGCTGTATTTTAGAAGGCAGAATTTAACATTTATGTTTAACATGATGGTACTGCCAAAAATGAAGGCACTTATGAGTCACCAGCATCTTTGGAGCAAATCAGGATTGTTGCCAGTTCCACTTTTTAATAAAATTCCCCCCCCGAAGTCATGCAATACATAAATGACAATATAACACATTGGAGTGACCTCCATGGTGAAGACTGAAGAGTAAATATGTGGGAGAAAATGCAAGTGAAGAACCACTTCCTCGGTGCTTTGTAACAAAAAATCCTAACTGTTTTAGATCAACACCAGATTACATTCGCGATGGATGCCTGACCTGTCTGACCGAATGCGTCCATCCAGTCCCATGGACAGCACCATGGAGACAGGGCATTAGAGCAGTGAAACGAGCCATTAATTGCAGATACAGAAAATGAAAAGGTCCACAGAATGCAGCATAATTTCACATCTGATTACATTACATTGATCCAGGGACACTGCTCCAAGATGGCCGTCTACACACAAACACACAGTATGATGCGTGTTTCTTCTGTGCTTCTCATGGAACGTGAAGCTTGCAATTATGTTTGATCGAGAAAAGGGAAATGGCAAGGTCCTCACTGTTCGCCAACGCTGTTTGTTTCCAGGGCTACCAGATCTCTCTGAAAAGCACCCGCGGGCCCATCGACGTCTTCCTGTGTCCGGAGGATAGCTCGGGCGTCTGCAGCCCCGTGACGGGCAGCAGCCCGTCCAAAGTGACCGCCGAGGCAACCTTGTCTCACCCGGGCACAGCAAGCCCCCACACGCAACCGCAGTGCGGCACTGCTCAGGAAGTGACATCACCGCCGAGCCAGGAGTGCTCCCCACTGAAACTCAGCAGTGATGCCGGTGAGTACACACAAGGTTTCCATGGCGATCTTGGTAGGGAATGGTGACTTAAGACCTGTTTAAACACGCCCTTTTTAAATCTCTTACTGTGCTTCAGGGAGAAAGTCCATAAAGGATAGACTCTATAAATAGAGTGTAGTAATGTTGGCAACATTATAGGCAGGCTCCAGTGGAGACAAGGCAATGGTCAGTATTTATCTCAAGCTTTAGAATGGTCTTGCAGAGGTTAATGACCTCTAGCACTGTCGCGTCCCAAGTCTCCCGTGGTACTCCTGGGCGCAGACCCAGAACCCAGCGGTAATAGGTGTAATCCATCTCTCCACAGCAAAGCTTCTGGAGGGGGAGGCATTCCCCAGTCTGGGAGAGATGCCCGACTTCGACCTCTCGCCGCTGGTGTCTTCCGACTACCTGCTGGACCGAAGCCTGGAGGACTTCTCCTCACTCCCCCTCGACAGCTTCATCAACCTGTCCCCGCCTCAGGCTCACGACTACCACTTCGGGCTGGAGGAGGGCGAGGGCATCAGCGAGCTCTTCGACTGCAACTTCGGGGACCTGGCGTCCCTCGGCCTCTGAGGGGAAGCGGCGGGGCACCCGCTCAGCGACACACCCTTCACAGCACTTAGGCCATCGAAGCCACCAAGGCGGGGAGGCTTCCGATGGCCCTTTAATTTATTTGTGGGTTTTAGATATTTCTCTTTCTTCATTTCTTTTGTACAGAGGAAAGGTTTTTAATGGGTTGTGTGTGTATTTGTGTGTGTGTGTTTGTTTGTTTGCAGGAGGGTGGGGTAAGGTGACAGAGCAGTGGTGGCTGGTGAGCTGGAAACAGGGGAAGCCCGAACACTACCTTTAAATCTATCATTACTTTCAACCTGTTCCCCTTTATTCTCCTTGATTAACAATAAAACAAGTAATTCACAGAATAATCGACACCAATCGCGTAAATAGAGTAAATGATTATGCTCGTGAAACAGCGCAGATTGTCTGTAGTTTGTGTGCTATTGCGAAAGCTACAGCATGAGATTGCCATCCTTGTAAGTAAACAATTTGAATAATTAAGTGGCAAGTAATCCAAAAGCTTTCTCTTAAATGTTTCACATTATAGCTTTCTTGTGTTCAAATTTCAAACTTCAAATTACAAAACGGAGCTAAATTTAGTTAAATCGATTTAAATTACTGAGAATAAACTTTTAGGTTAGGTTGCAATGAACAATAACGTTTATAACACAGACCTCACAAAAGCTGTGATGTGTCATGAGCATTTAACGTAGGTTTTAAATCCATAAATGCCATCCTTGTTAAACAATCTCACGCTGTAGCTTTCGCAAGCACACAAACTACAGACAATCTGCGGTGTTTCGTGAGCGTAATCATTTATTCTAATTACGCGACTGGTGTCAATTATTCTGTGAATTATTTGTTTTATTGTTAAGGAGAATAAAGGGGAACAGGTTGAAAGTAATGATAGATTTAAAGGTAGTGTTTGGGCTTCCCCTGTTTCCAGCTCACCAGCTGCCACTGTGACAGAGTGACTCTCATTAGTAAGAAAAACGAGGTAGAAAAATGTGTGTTGTGCTAGCAGGTAATCTTAGAAGGTATATAAGCAGAATCTTGGGAACAAGGACTAGAAAGTGTCTTACCACAGTGTTCAGTTTCACGGAGTACTTCAGGTAGGGTTATAGGTAGTTGAAGGGAAAGGCCGTACAGTATGTGCAGACAATCTGGCAACCCTTGGTTTTATAAAATGGGTTTGGCAAGTACACAAGAGGGGGAAAAAGCCTGACTGAAGAGAGTGCATGAATGTAGTAAGGACACAATTAAAGAAATCTCTCATTAAAGCATGCATCTGAGTCATACTGCGCAATCAATCCTGAAATCCAGAAGCTTTAACTGTAGTTAAATCAGCTTGGGCTTCAAGTTAAATTGAGAGTACAGGATGTGGCTTTTGATAGAAAAATGCTAAATTTTGTTAAATGCTAAATGGAATGCTAAAAGTAACTGTAGGGGGGAAAAAAGATGTTTTTATCTCTTTTCCTGTCCTTTCTAATGTAAACAGATGGGAGGATTTGGTTACATGACAAATGAATAAAAAGACAAAAAAGCAATGTAAAAGTAGTGTCCCTAATTAATGGTACTGTCTTAAATAATAGATTGTTTCATGTCATAAGATTATTTTCATTGACATCTAAAACCTGTACCAGAGCACTCTGTAGTTACTCACAATGTTGTAAGAACCTATTGTACTATAATGTTATTCTTACCAGTTTTTTTAGTGGTTTTACTCCTGTAGGTGTTTTAATCCTACATAAAGTTTGTATTCACTGAATTTTTCTATGATTTAGATTGCTGTGTATTTATTGGTCTTGGGCCTTATCCTGTATCTTTTGTTGTACAGAAACTGTGGAATATGCTGGTTTGTTTTCCTCCCAGATTTTCACAAAAAAGTTTATTTTTGTAAGCACGTGACTGGCAACCAAGATTATGCAATAATAAAATGGAATGCATTGTGTGGCAATTAAATTTGTATTCCTCAAGTGTTACCTTTTCTCTCTTGTTAATGTCTTGTTGGTTCCTTACTGACTTGCAAAATGTTGTATCATTTGATCTGTTTAATACCTCTCCTCCAGTGGTCACAAATCCATTTTCCACACATTTGCAAAATTGTCCACTGGTCATTTTATGCTGATAATGAATAAAAACCATGATCTCCCATGAGTTTTTACTGAAACATTTTCAAAACGTGTACAACCCTGGTAGTGAGTTAAACATGAAAAAAAAACTTTAACTGTAGTGACCAGTCTGGGTAATGCGGCAGTCAGAAATGCGTTAAACCACATTGTCACACTGTACCTCATTCCAAGCATAGTTGCTCGTCAGGACTGGCTTAGAGCCGCGTCCATGCTTTCTCGTCATCCGAGGTATCACAGAACCCCCACACTTGCAGTCTGTTATCTCGGCATGTTAGAAATTCACTAACGTGTGACACGTCTTAACGGCCCCATATTCAAATGTAATGGTGAGACGTAAATGAGGTCACTTTAGGTGGGAGGAGCCATGGAACCTCAGAGTCTAAATACCAGCGAAGAGGGAAAGTGCCATTGTGACATTGTTTGGAAGGATGTTCACAGAGGAGTCCTCGCACCAGAGGCAAATGGAAGGTAAGAGTTGACCTCTTGCAGCAAATAATCCTTTTCACAGTAAACTCATTCACGTCCTCTGCAAACCTTAGGCCCTCTTAATCTGATGAAAAAAGTAGATACGACATCTCCATGAAATGCGTATTGACATTATGTAATTCTGCTTGGCGTTGATGATCTTTTATGGTTTTGTCAGTGACTTGCAAAAGACTGCTGTCCTTTCTGTTTTAGTTCAATCTATTTGCAGCATTGCAATGTTGAAAATGATCTGGTGTGTCTTTGCATTGTGTGTCTCAGGTTTCTTGAAAATATTTATAGAACAAATATTGGGAAGGATCCAAAAACGAATTGTTGCAGATCTACAAACTGATCTACAACAACGAAATGTGTTTCTACTTGACAGTGTATTTATGATCTGTAATAATAGAGGGAGATATTTCATAACTCAAAGGTGTCGCAATCTGCCACCACACCTGACCCATCTGGCAGCCGCTGGACTGACAGATGCAGGGACACAGAATTCACAACATGACTGCATTCAGCCACATTCCAGTCATTCGTAAGAGTGTCAGACAATGTACTTAATGATAAGATGGAAAGGCACTGGATGGAATTTCAGTTGTTTGCATTGCTTGGCTGAAGATCTTAGTTCAATGAAAGCACAGTCTTGTGTACATTCTGTATAGAAAATTGTAAGGCAATGGAAACTTTCAGGAGGTAAGTTTTATAGGATGTAGTTCTTTCCCCCAGAGCTCTGCAAGATCTGCAGATAAGAAACATGAATTGTGAGATTACTGTAAAATCTTTGTCGTATTTCTCCTTTTTTTCCTCCGAGCTTTCTCAAAGACACAGGTGGAAATAATGTACAAGATAATTTATGAAGCATCCTCTCACAATTTTTCGTTCTCTCTCTCTCTCACACACACACACACATGCACACACATCATACATTTTCACATTTTCCCAGTCCCCTGGGACAATATAAAGACTGTTAACACTGTATTTTTGTCATGTCCCTTTTACTCCTCATCTCTGCATTGTAACAGTTGAATCCAGTGAATAACTGTCCTCTGTTTGGATATTTCCAGGTCTGAGGCTCAAGCATGTCAACCTAGAGCTGTGGCAAAACCTGGAAGATCATAATACGCAGGGGCTGAGCTCCAGTCAGCTGGTACTGCGGCGCGGCAGACCCTTCAAGATCACCTTGCTCTTTGAAAACAGGCAGTTTAATCCCCACACAGACAGTCTCTTCTTCAAAGCCTCCCTAGGTACTGGAGCATCACCGTAGCAGAGCCGTCGTGTTTCGTGACTGACTCCAGGATCATAGTGCTGTGCTGTGGAGGGCATTGTCAATTGATTGGCTTCTGCGAATCTGTGATTGACAGCACAGACTAACTCCACTCCACTGATACAGCAATCATATACTATCAGTGATTCACTGAGCTGAACCAATCATATTGCTTTGCTATGGACAGCAACATCCATTGTTTGGTTTATGCGAGTCAATGATAAACAGCACATGGTAGCTCCACCGATTATGGAGTGAAGCCATCGTACGCTGTCATTGACTTCCCGATTTCAACCAGTCATAATGTTTTGCTATGGACAGCAGTTTATGGGTAACAGATTGACAGCACATGGTAGTTCCACCCATTACAGATCCATCGAGCCTCACCTGTCACTACTCGTTTGCAGTTTCAACCTGATCAATCAACCCTCTGTTCGATGCAGGTGGACTCTACATCGAATTCCCAGCTGTCCTCTCGAAGGACTCATTCCACACGGAGTGGGGTGCTCTCATTCAGTCAGGGGACGTGTACCCCCTGTCTGTGACGGTGCACTTCACTACCTCATCCCGGTCCCCGGTGGGACTCTACAGCCTGCAGCTGCACATTCTGTCCTGGAACCAACAGCACGACTACATCATCGGGAAATTCGTCCTGCTCTGCAACCCCTGGTGTCAGTGTAGGTCAGGACTGCTCAGCTCCAGTCCTGGAGGGCTGTAGTTCATCAAGTTTATCCAGCTCTCATTAATCCACACATGCTCTCAGAACTGGGGTTGAGTCCGTTTAGACAATGATAAGTTGAGAGTTGAGTCTGCCTGGAATGAAAGCCTGAAGACTTGGGCACAGTAGCAAGGCTATAAATGGGTGAATCGGTGATGAATCATGGTGATGGAAAAATGGGGCTGGAGCTATTGCTTAGTTATGCTAAGCAATGATGCTGTATGCAGAGCTTCGAGTGGCTCAAGTAACTCAATGATAAACAGCATGCAGTACAGCGGCTCCAACCATTATAGGGTTAACTCTTTTATATACCTCCTTTGTTCAGTGTTTTTCTGCTCTGTTCCTTAAAAAAGGCAGTTCTGTCATTCCAGCTGATTCTGTGTACATCCCCTTTGAAGACCAGAGAGAGGAGTATGTGAAAAATGACTTTGGCTTGTTGTACATGGGGACACCTCATAATGTAATATCACAGCCATGGGCGTTTGGCCAGGTAAGTGTGGAGGATCAGTAAAATTTAATAGGATTAAACCTATTAAATAGAAAAAACTGCATCAAGACAGAATTTTCTGTTGTTTTTAAACTTGAATGGCCATACTTAATTTTATATATCCAATGTCCTACTACAACAGAATACAGTGTTATCTTTTTTGTTAGTGAATTGTTATGGCTTTTAGTATTGCTTTTAACCTTCAACTGTTGACCTGTTTCTGAGTTTAACAACAGAGAAAACCCCCTAAATTAAATTTTTTCAGCACGAGTTTTGATTACTTTTCCTGGAGTGACCCTGCCATTAGAAAAGTGAAACATTGCCCTTTATTATGTTTTTATAAAAGCTGTACACCATCAGGATGCAAAGATTGTCTTTGGGTCTTTTTCAGTACACAGACAACAACAACAACAACATTATTATTATTATTATTATTATTATTATTATTATTATTATTATTATTATTGTGTGTGTTTTGTGGTAAAAAATGTGGTGTACACTGAATAAATACAGTATTTCTGCACTGTGAAGTAGGAAAACAGTTATTCACCAAATTGTTGATGAGTGACAGGTTGTTTCTTCATGCAAAATATATTTGGGGTTTAAAATTCAATTAAGAAGCTTTATCTGATCTGGTGTGAAGCATAAGAAAGGGTCCTGAGGGCAAGGGGAGCATACAGAATATGAAGATTACACAAGGGTTAACTCAATATTTCAACACAAAGTGCCACAAAAAACAGGATAAGCGCTCAGCTAAGACAACCGAGCCCAATGCCTAGGTAACACCTAACCACCTATACACCTAATTATTACTGAATATACATTCATGATATTTTGTATTTGTGATTTTTTGCATTGTATTTCTCTAATGTGCTTGTGTGAAATGCTTACCACTTTTTGGTAAAGGTGTTAATCAGTATTTGATTGGTTGACTGGTTGACTGATTGATTGAGCAGTGTTTAATTGCCTGCCGATAGTAACCCTTCTCCTCTTTCCCTCTTCCTTTCAAAATTCAGTATGAGAAGGGGATCTTGGAGATCTGCCTGAATATTCTGCAGGTCAGCCCACAACACAGCAGGGACAGGCAGAGGGACTACCTGCATCGCTCTGACCCTGTGTACCTGAGCAGGGTGGTGTGTGCCATGGTGAGAGACAGGCCTGGGACTGGGACAGAGAGATATGGGTCCCCCTGCAAATCTGAGTACAGCCTCACAAGGCCTCAGAGTGTTTAGCCATGCCTAAGGGTGCTTTCTTATGCTTCACACCAGATCAACTGCGAGGACGACAGGGGCGTGCTGCGGGGAAACTGGTCGGGGAGCTACAGGGGCGGGGTCGACCCGTCAGAGTGGACGGGAAGCGCTGACATCCTGAAGCGCTGGGCCAAAACCCGTTTCAGCCCGGTGGAGTACGGCCAGTGCTGGGTCTTCGCTGCTGTCATGTGCACCGGTACGTCTCTGAGCCTGAGGGTCGTTCCCAACATTCCCAAGGCATCCCTACACAGATATGGAATTACTAGAATGGGTCTCATCTTTAAAAACATTAAATTGATTGTGTAGTGTCCCTTGGAGTCCATATTAGATCTGTGATGGGAGCAGCAGTAATTCGAGAAATTCTTTCATGCATGCATCCAGCGAGGATTCCAGATTTGGTAAAACAGTGTAACAATAAGTACTATATTTCCATGCCAAAATGAACATCAAGCATCATCCAAAACATTTCAAAAACAGTTGTTCTCATTTCTTTTCCCTCTTTCATTTTCTAATAAATGATTCCCAAATAAACTATCAAAGAGTCAAAGGTGTAATGTGTAATTTCAAAAGTATTTGAAAAATGTCATAGTATAGACAGATCACTTTTAGAACGCAATAGAATTTTCTATGGTAATCACACTGAGCTGAACATCTGGTAAGCAAATAGAATATCTTTGCTGGTACTCCTTAGCTGGGCTTGGAGGAAATACCAAGTCCACTTACTGATAAACAGTCTCTGGTGTCTCTGTTCAAATGAAATGCAGCAACCATTCTAGTCATTATACATGTGTAGTTGTAATCCTCTTCACAATTCTCATGCTGATAAAACTGATAAAAATCTACGAAGAGTATCTGCCCCGAATCAAAAGACAGGGATGCCTGCCTCACCTTAATGTTTCAGATTCCTTTACATTAATCCTCAGGAAAATGTCTTGGAATTCCTCAGTATATATGGAATTCCTCAGTAAACTGGTCTAATTCTACAGCAATTTGGCCTGTCCAGTGGGACAGATTTTAAGAACATCCTTTCCAGAATAATCTGGCAGCAGCACCTCTAGCTCCTATCCTCAGAGCGGATTTTTAGGGTTTTTTTGTGATTTTTTTTCAGTCATGAGGGTCCTGGGAGTCCCGTCCAGGGTTGTCACGAATTTCAACTCAGCCCATGACACCAACAGCAACCTCATCATTGAGGAGTTTTACACAGACACGGGGGAAAAGCTGTACGTGTCGAAAGACAGCATATGGTCAGCAGTTCTTTGATGCGTGATCACAAATACTTTCAGAGGGAAAATGGAGAGCAGGTGTCCAAAGGATGTGATCCTTTTGGCAGCTCATTGAGGTCACAATGAAATAACGATCGGGTGTTTGTTATCCTGGGATCACAAGATAATTACTTATGTCAGGATTTTGAAATTGCAAAACGTATGTCTCAAAATCATGAGACAGACAGAGAATTGAAAATTTTACATGACCAAAAATTTCAGGATTTTGTTTTAAATCTGAGGTCAGAGTCTTGTGATTTTGATTTTGAAGAAAATACTGACAATAAGGATTGACAATCAATGATTGCAATGAATAGTAGTTGATGATGCCTCAACAAACCACTGCAGATATCACTGTTTATCAAATGTATGATACTATCACTTCTATCACACAGCTGTGTCCTTTATGCCAATGTGTAATACTATGGTGATATCAATATATTGTTTGGAATACACATAAATTAGGTACTTAGGGTTGAATGGGTCCCATTGTGATGTTAAATTACATTTAGGAACTCATAGGAACCTGTTGTTCTTGCTGTCAGGAATTTCCATGTGTGGGTTGAATGCTGGATGACTCGCCCTGACTTAGGCTCAGAGTTCAGCGGCTGGCAGGTATTGGACCCCACTCCTCAGGAGAGAAGCAGAGGTCAGATTCTGAATAAGTATGCACAGATAAAGGCAGATAAAATACCTTTTTCTGTAATTTCAAGACTTTGTTTTTCATGACACAGACAATTACAGTGTAGGTAATCTTTTTTGGGCTTTTAGACCCATATAAGTCATCAAAATACACAATGTACGCAAAATGTCCTAATGATGGTGACACCTGTGTGTTATTTCACTGTTTAGACAACATTTTGTCTTTCAGCCAAACTACACAGTGATCCTGTTAATCAGCTTGATCAAATCCAAGGCCATTGTCAGGAGATGTAGCATGACCTGGTGCTTATCTGGGATAGTTTAATTTTTGGCTCTATGTTTGATTTTTGAAAGCTCGGCATTTTTAATTAGGGTTAGGGTTAGGGTTAGGGAGAGGGCTATCATTACTTTCAACCTGTTCCCCTTTATTCTCCTTGATTAACAATAAAACAAGTAATTCACAGAATAATCAACACCAATCGCGTAATTAGAATAAATGATTATGCTCCCGAAACACCGCAGATTTTCTGAAATTTGTGTGCTATTGTGAAAGCTACAGCATGAGATTGTTTAATTAACAAGGATGGCAATTTGAATAATTAAGTGGCAAGTAATCCCAAAGCTTTCTCTTAAATGTTTCACATTATAACTTTCTTGTGTTAAAAAAATTCTAATTACAAAATGGAGCTAAATTTAGTTAAATCAATTTTAAATTACTGAGAATATCTACATTTAGCTTAGGATGAGTGTAATGAACAATAACGTTTAGAACACAGACCTCACAAAAGCTGTGATGTGTCACGAGCATTTAACGTAATTTAAATTGTTAATGCCATCCTTGTTAATTAAACAATCTCACACTGTAGCTTTCACAAGCACACAAACTACAGACCATCTGCGGTGTTTCACGAGTATAATCATTTATTCTAATTATGCGATTAGTGTCACTTATTCTGTGAATTATTTGTTTTATTGTTAATCAAAGAGGATAAAGGGGAACAGGTTGAAAGTAATGATAGATTTAAAGGTAGTGTTTGGGCTTCCCCTGTTTCCAGCTCACCCACCGCCACTGGGTAGGGTTAGTGTTAGGTTTAGGGTTAGGGTTTCATGGTCAGTGTTAGGAATTTACGGTTGTGGTTAGGGTTTTAGACCTAGGCGGAGGGTTAGGGTTGGGATTGGGGTTGGGGCCTGGCCTGGGGCTGGGGTTAGGGCCAGAGCCATCTAAACTGCTGTCTGAGAAGGTCATTAGTTTACTACAGTTACTCCACATCTTTAATGATTCATCAATGGATTAATGAAATCATTCAATGACTTTTTAAATTTCAGTAAAAAGTCACTTAGCTTTTAAAAGATGAAGGTCAAGGGAAGTGTTTCATTAGCACCAAGCACCCAAGTCCAAGGCCTTTAAAAATGCTTTAGTTAGCCAACCAAACTCTCTCACACAGGGGTTTATTCTCTCAGGATAGCAGCGCTAATTCAGATTTAATTCAGAGTTGTGAAATACAGTCAGGTTAAGACATCACCTGGGAAGATGCTAATAGTGAGATTTGTCTCCCTGCCCCCTCAGGAATATTTTGCTGCGGCCCGTGCCCTGTAAAGGCCATCAGAAAGCGGCGGGTGGACCTAGCCTATGACACACCGTTTGTTTATGCGGAGGTGAACGCTGATGTGCTCACGGTCATCGTGGCCAACGGCCGGGTGGTTAGCCGGAGCGTGGACACAGAGCGCGTGGGCACGCGGATCTACACCAAAAGCATAGGCTCGCTCAAGCCCGAAAATCTGACGTGTGCCTACAAGTGTGCCCACGGTAAGGTGGAAGTACGATGTCACAGTGTCAGACATTTTGGGATATCTGGGTATTTACATTATACAGTTACTGACAGGAAACCATTCACAACAGCACTTCATATCAACTTATTCATTTCATATAAGTTCATAAGACCTTTGTAAAGCATGTGATACGTGACATCTTCCTGTGCTCTTGTGGTCCACTTTACAAAGCCAGGTTTTGGAGCCAGTGCTGTACTGTGTGACAGCTGACCAAGGGTGATAAAGCATGTTTTCACATGGAGTTTCTTTTTTTTTAACTTTTAAATGCATTGTATTGCTCTGTGTCAGCCCTAAAAAAGCTCCTTTCATCATTTTTGTCATCTTCCTTCAGATATTGCAAGACTGCAGTCAACATCCAGCCGAAGTAAGCTTTTTTTTAAGATAGAGCTCTATTCAATCTAACTGTATTGCACTTTGCCCTTTGAGTAATACATTTAAGCAGGTGTCGCTGTTACTTGTTGCCTCATATAGAACACAAATTTGCTAAAATTGCTGAATAAATGCAGCATAAGTAAACAAAATATAACACTTGCTTAAATTAGAGAGGGAGTAAAGTTGTTTTTAATAAAAAAAATAAAATTGTTTATTTTCTCTCTGTAAAATTCTTTGATTTCTCAACTGCATGTGTAATAAATAGCCATAATATGGAATGTCATCTGAGGTTTCATTCTGATTTTCCCCACACCCCACTGCCTGTAAAGGAAGGAAGAGTTTGGACATTTCCCTGAGCATTGACAAAGTTCCTGTGGTTGGGGAAGACATCTCTGTGTCTGTCACCATCACCAACAAGAGCAGTGTCACCAGGTTTCTGAGAGAGCACATCAACGCCCAGGCCAAAGACTTCAACAACATCCACCTAAAAACATTCTGGGAGCTTCGAAACCATTTGCAGATTGTACCCTGGGAAGGTACATATTCCAGAAACACACACACAAACACACATGCACACAAAATGTTCTTTTAGGATGTGAAATTCCTCCTGTAGTTAGAGTAGGTAGTTAATAAATTTGTAAAAGAAAAAGGTGTAAAAAACTACTTCTAACAATAGCAGGTACCTAGCTCTCACAAAATTTGCAGGTTATAATGGATTTGATTGCCCGATTGCCTGTGATTACTGAATCTGAAGTAACAGGCATGGATGCAGGCATACACACACAAACACAAGCCTTTGGTGGAAAGTTCTTCCTGTGGTGAAAAACTGTTGATGAAATTGTGCATGAACTCATTATAGCAAAGGCAGCGCTCATAATGGCTGATAATAGCTGCTATTACTTATAAAATTCACAGGTTACTGCTGTTTTATCTGTGGATTTCCTCTGACTGAAATAACAGGCATGGATATGCTACTGCACGCACACACACACACACACACACACACACACACACACGCATGCATGCATGCAGACTGAAACCACAGGGTTAATACCTGCAATTACATTATAAAGATCCATGCTTCTAAGTCTTCATCATTCTGGTATAGAACAGAAGGCCTTCAACAAAACATATGTCAGTCTTGTTACTCTAACAAACTCATTCTGAAACCTTCAGCAAACTGTCAGATCAGATAATCTGACACATGAATTGTAACCCATAAACAGTTAAAACCATACAGCACCGGATTCCACACTCCCAGTACGAGGGGGAACTGATGGCGGACAATCTGGTGAACCTGGCAGTGGTCATTGAGGATGAGAGAACCCAGGAACGAGTTCTGGCCTCGGAGGAGCTTAACATCACCACCCCACAAATCTCCTTTCAGGTGGGGCTCCCCTCCGTACCATGAGAACATACTACCATTGAGGTCAAAGGTCACAGAGCATATGTGGCACCACAATACCGCACTGTCACGCTCTAAGACTGCTTGTGACAATTGTATCACAAGGTCATGAATGTAAGGCCCCATAAGATGTTTTCCACTTCTGTGTAAGACTGCCTAGTAAAGGGCTGGCAAAGAGCAAAGCAATATGCTGCAGAAATCAATAACAGGCAGAAGTCCAGAGTCAAACTAAGTACAGTGTGATTTATCCTTAACTTTCAGTAACACTCGCACAAGTTTTAATTGTTAGAACTGTTGGGAAGGTCTATAAAAAAAACTTCAAACAAAATTCATCAAGTTTAGAACAAAGCTTTTTAGAATTGAAGCTGGACCATAGTCTACTTCTGTCTTGCAGTCACAATAAAGCCTGTCAGAGTTAAATATTTATGTTCAGCATTTGCGATCTCGCCAGATCTTTCAGGCCAAGTAACTGTTTGCTCACCGACACCCACAAGCATTCCCAGAAGTTCCCACACGTTGCAGGTAAAGCATGTGATTCAGTGGCTTTTGTCCTCCAGTTTGCTGGGGGAGACCGCCTGGTGCGGAACAAGGAGCACAGTGTCCTTGTGACCTTCACCAACCCGTTCACCACTCCCATGTGCAACGCCCTTCTTACGGTCGAAGGATTCGGTCTGATAGAGGGAAAAGCACAATCAAAGTAAGTGCGTGCCACTGTACAGCAAAACCATTTAACCGTTATGTTCATCCTTTTTGTGCATGATATTGGGTGTTCAGTTCTTAAATCACCATTAGGATTAATGTGAAGATTCTATACATTTTAGTTAATCGCTGAACTATGATAGTATGTACTTGAAATGTATGTCATCCAGTGCTGAAGTAGGGTGAGTGCCCCCTCACTACCTAAGGCCTAACTGTGGTAAGCAAATTTAAACAAGTCTTGCTGCCTTTTTTTGCTACACGTTTGACATTTTTTAATTTCAGCAGATACCAAACTCATAAATTTGTTTCTTGAGTGCCTCAAGGCATGCAGAGAATCAAGTCCTCACACTGACAGAGTGTTGCGACACCCTCCTGGGGGGCCAAGTGTTTGACAGTAGTTGCTTAACATGTTCCCAGCATACAGTTCACTGACTGAGACGTTGTACATTCAAGGTAAGTTCATGAGGAGCAGCACCAACGACATTATCTCGCGTAGTCAGTTGCGCGCCAGCTTGTGTCCCTTTCATTGATAAGAAAGTGAAAGCACTGTGTTCGTGCCGCGTGGCAGGAGATGAGATTGGGAGATCCATCTGTTCCCTGCTCTGCCTATCTCCTCGCCCCAAGCCGGTAACCGCCCTGAACCAGTGAGCTAAACCCCACCTTTTTTTTTTCAACTCTCAGGGTGTACCTCTTACAGGCGGGAAAGACCGTGGATAAGACGATCACTTTCACCCCCACGTCAGCAGGCACCAAGATGCTGCAAGCCAGCCTTGTGTCCAAAAACAGCTCTGCTATAATCAGAAGCTTCCACGCAGTCTCCGTGACAACGGAGTAGGTCCCACCACTGCCCATACTCTGGAGTTCTACAGCTTGTGATTACTGGAATGTACCATTTTGAGAAGATATTGGGGATGGCTTCATGAAGAATGTATTTACTGTGTGGAATGCTTTTTATTTCCTTTTTGTGTGTTGAAAGGTACTTGATCCTATATATTCCTCCTCATTTACTGTGTTGCCATGTACATCATGAGAGTGCAATAGAGACACATTCAAATGTTAGCATGTCTGTACTTTTTCCTCTTTACAAATGTATTTCTGTTGATCAAGGTTTTTGAATTGGTGTGGTTGGAAGTGAGGCTAAAATCCACTGCTGGGAGGTGTCACCTCTCATCACCTTCTCTCACCTCTCATCACCTTCATAGTATCACTTGTGCTTTCCAGCAAATATTTGTGCGTATTCCAAGATCAGAAAAAGTCTTAAAAGTTGAGTTTTTTTCCATTGGTTTTGCCATGTCAGCTGTCTCAGATAAACTTGTTGAATTGTTGTTGTCGAACTGTTTCATGTCCCATGACAATAACTGAGAAAGGCATTCATCCAGAATTGACCACTAATCTACATCAGTGCTAATTTGTTCCATCAAGTTATGCTTAATCAAGAGTAATCCATGCACCAGTCAGTGCGATGTTAATTAGTGCCACGAATGAGATGGTGTACGCGTGTAGTCCACTTCCCAAGTCTAGGCAGCCCCTGCTCAGACCTGTGATGTGATAAATGGAGCAAATCTCATTGCTGTCTCCAGAAATTATTTCCTGTCGCCTCACAGAAATGCCGTCCTCCATGCTGCTCACACACCCCCGTTGGTGTGAAAATTTGCCAAGCTCTTTGCGGCATTCTCGCATGGTGAGATCATGTCAAAACAAACCCCATCCAAGCAGACCCAGGAAGGCTGTGAGTGCAGGTTTCACGATGGGAAAACATTCACCACGAGGTGTGTGTGCAAGTGAAGATGCCTGCTAGTGGCTGACTGCAAAAAAAAAAGATGCAAAAATAACACTTCATTTCCCCTCTCTACTGCTGAAGTTATTTATTGTAATACCTGTCAGCTTGGGCCGCAGCAGTTATGTCAGGAATGTGGAAAATTGTGTTGCTCAAAGTAAACGGTTCAGTGGCAAAGCAAGGGCCCAACGCCGTGAATGATGGGGGCTAAATGCAGACCTCAGTGCACTGTTGCAGAGCCAGTTGGGCTGCTTCTGGTGATTACCAGCTTTTCCAGGGCAGAAGTGAACATTCCTCTTATCAGATGGATGAGGCTGGACAGAGGATGTGGTTTTAAACGAAAGTATTGAGGTGATGCACTAAGACGCCCTCTGTTAGAGCCTATGATCCCAATTGCAGATTGCAAGTGTATGGCTTTATAATCACTGCAAAAACATGACATGAAGAAAATTCCTGTACTATGTATTATGTATATTACTCATTTGCTTTGCACCGTAAAAATTAAAATGCCATCTGACGACTGACAATAATTCCTGGACATCAGAGTGAATTAATTTTATACAATATTACATACAATACATCTGTTGATATGCAGTAAAATGAGAAGCTACCAGAGGCCAATGACCCCTGTGGCTGCTTGTGGATATTATGGATATTGTGTGACATTACAACGGCTAAGGGGTGGTGTCATGTCTTAGGAGCTTTTTGAAAAGCCTCATTGTGTTCTAGTGTTGAATGCACCTCCAGTTCTAGCCAGTGCAATAAAATACTAAATAAAACTGGTCTTAGTCTAACCATCGTTTGCTCAGCACTGTCCTGGGCTTAGTCATTTGTTAACTCTTTCATTGACATGGCCAAGCTAGCATCTTAGAAATATTGCCAGTTTGTTGGACTGTTTCAGGTATCATTTTCAAGTTGCAAGATTGACGATCTGAGGTTGCCAGTTTTCCAGTTAGTTATTAATCTTTCATTTATATTTGACAGAACTATCTTTCAATAAGTTATACAATGTTTCTGCTAGCTAGTGCTGGGTCTGAATGACTTGAAATGGCAAGAAAAAGAATGAAACTCTAAAGAGTCATTAAAGATACCATTCAGGTTTTTGATCGGTATATAAAACATCTGTTATCTTCTGTTAGTAAAATTATGGGTATGGATATTATGGATACATGTTCATATGTTCATATGGACCCACTCTGTTAAAGTATAATGGGAGATCTCAATAAAAAGGTAAAAATCACACTTTTTTCCATGATTGCCTGGTCATTTTGGACTACACTTGGAAATGAAATAGACCTCAATAGAAGAAGATATTTCTGTCAGAGTATGAGAAGCAAAAACAAACAGAAAGGACACAGGATGAAGTTTCAGGGCTCACAAAGTTTGGAGTGGTGGTTTTCACTGTGAAAGAGAGGACTTTTTGTCATTGAGACTAGTGAACATTATTAATCTGTCAAATTTGAAAGGGTGACAGACAGCGGGTGAGGCTAGTGCCCCTGCGAGCCTTGTCAGCGAGGTGTGTAATCTACAGTGGGTTATGGTGAGTTTCACACAGTAGCTCTCTGTGACACAAAACCGTTGTAAAGGATTTCCGCGTAGTATGATATGTTTTCTTTGGAATGAAAACCATTATTCAACAGAACAGGTTATTTCAGATTTTACCCAAGAGCACTTACAATAGCACCTACAATTTTTTTTTTGGTGGTGAGGCAGGGAAGGAAGGGGGATTACTCTGCTACTATATGAGGAAGGAGAAGGCCCCATCATGTTTTCAACCCCCAAAAAGACACAATGCTGTATACTGAATGTGAATCTGAATGCCCCTTACTTAGACACTACAGGCCAGTCCCTGTTCAATGACGCAACCCTAATTTGTGTTAAAAAGGTCACTTGACGGATGAGTCCATATTTTAACCGTGAACATACAATGTGCCCATTCATTGTGCATTTTCAGTGCATGAATGTCAAATGAATACTGGGTAAAAACTGATGGAACATTTAGTCACCTTAACTGTCAACCTGCATGAAATTTGCGACAGTTTTTTGTAAATAGTTTTTAATTTTGTTGTTTATCAGTCCCTTGAGCTTTGCCAATGGATATTGTATAGGTCTACTTTACAAAAAAGAGGTTGAAATTGAGTTAATTAAGTTAAAACAGTGTGCTGTAGTTTATGTTAAGACAATGTGTTGCCTTTACTTTGGTGGTGAATTTTAAATGTGCTCTAATTGAATCAATCCCAGAGGCCCCTTCTCCAAGTTCTAGGCATACCCTTGACAATATCCTTGCTTGTTTGCAAAACATTTAAGCTTTCCGATAAATCAATAGTGCTGAGGCTGCAGTATCATGACAACTTGGACCAGAGAGGTCGAAGGAATGTCCAGAGGACTCCGGACTTGTCTTTGCTCTCTGTGGTCAACAGTGTGGCCTTCATCACGGACTGCATTTACAGGCATGATAATGAGCTAAATGATAACGGGGGGCAGTGGTTTCTCACTGCTGCATTGAAAGCCTCCCATAAGAGCTGCAATGCTGTTTGTTTTAAGCCCACCCTGTACGGCTGGGATTTGCACCCACAGACAATTTATTAGTGGGGAATCTGGATCACGGCACTAATAAGCTAATGAAAGTCATGCACTGGTGGTGCCAGAAGAGAGATTGATGAATGTGCTGGCACCGAGGGCATGGAGGTGAACATGATCCATCAGAATGGGGGGGGGCTGGGCGGGGGCAGGGTCGTGAATATGCAGGGCTATGGAAAACCAAGGGCAAGGAAAGAGCAGACACCACTAGAATGCCTTTGGTCTCCTGGAGCATTACCTTCAGTATCCACTGGAGGGCAGCATTGAAACATTTATCACATCCTTCATCCTGCTGCAATACCTTCAGTTACTTGTGCGTGCGGTTCAACCCTCCATCTCTGCACACGTGCTAACAAGATCCCAATGACAGTACAGAGTTTATAGCCTGCCGGTGCCCAGAAAGGTCTCCTCTATTTCTGGTGGTTATCTTTCTCAACAGTTGAATTAGGTTCTGTCCTGCTGCTTGGACAGGTTTCACTCAATAAGCAGAAATCGTGTGTATTTTTAGCTGTGACTAAGCAGCCCTAAAAACAGTGTTGTCCCTTATTCACCAGTTTACTGAGTAAGCAATTCCCCCAAAATAACAACAATACATTCAGTTAGCAATGAACTTGCAAAGAAGGTACAGATAAGGGGGTCCACCAAAACAGACTCAGACAGCACTTGTTCCTCCTCGGGTTATTAAAATAGCAACATGGAATTGTCACCCTGACATCTGAGGAGTTGCACAGAGAGAGAGAAACAAAAGAGTGACACGATGTGTGAAGTGGGCCTTTTTCGAGCCAGAGCAGCGGGAGAGGTCTGTGTAATGAGGGCTCTTTTGGGACGGCTTTGGGGGGCGGCAAAAGAAGGCAGACAACCCCACCTGTCAGCATCAGAAGGTCTCAGCCGAACTGTGAGCGGCTGCCGACACACCTGCAGGGAGGTCTCTTGTAGTATCAGCTTGCTTTCTGCTCTTTACAAAGTCATCCAAACTGTCTCTCCCTGTCACAGAACTGAATGTGCATGACATCACAAAGTAATGATTTGTTATCACCACATCTATACCTGGGAAGAAATATTTTAACATTATGTTATTTCTAGGTTGACGGACTATACCAGGCTGGCCAGGTGGGTGGAGCTGCAGTCATGACAACACTGGACTCTGGATCTGAGGGTGTTGAGAGACAGACATATACTGTAAGGGAGATTCAGTGCAGAACCATACTTGTTCTCTATTTCTGTTTCAAGGACAGCATAGGTATTTTCTGATGCATGGACTGCCTTACAATCATTAGATATATGTATCTAATTAGAGCATGAAGTCAATTAAAACATTTTCTGAAAAAAATTGGCAAGTGTTTGATATTTGAACCCTGGGGAAGTCAACCTGGCCTTTCCAGGTAAGGTTAATAAATGCTATGTGCGTCAAACCAAACACTATTCCAGGGTTTAATTTTTCACATAAAACAAAAAAATCAGCAAGTGTTTGAAATTCAAACCCTTGGGAAGTCAATGGCCTTTCTGAGGGGTAATAATGCGCGTGAAGCTAAACATTTTTCCAGAGTTTAATTTTTACAATAAATCCTCCTAAGATGATTGGGAAATGATTTACACAATGCAATGAGCAATTGCTGTTTAATACATAAGTCTGCCAAACTAATTGATAGCATATTGCATGCTACCATGTGACAACCTTGCAGACAGCTCATTAGGATTAGGCGTGTGGGTCGGCCACTGTTTCATCAAAGTTTGGGAGAAATCCACAGGTGTTAAGCCAGTTTACACTAAAACAGCTCTCAGCTCTAAATAAACTTGTCATGTTCTCTGCTGCCATTGAGCCGCTCCTAATCACCGGCACTTAAGCCACCGCTCTCCTGGGATTATGCTCAACTATTTTGCCTGTTAAATCAATTCTAAGGCTTAGAGAAATGAATGGATACGCTCAGTCCTAAAAACCTTTATGTGAAAGTTTTCTCCAAGCTCAAACACCAAAAGAAGAAAACGTTTGCATGAACAAAGTACTCATGAGAGTACTTCACATTTTCTAATGTTTTGCTGCTAAATCGGTTTTACACAAGTGTGTAATCATTTATTCATGTAGTGATCAAGGTGTCCATAGTGTCTAAAGATGTGTAGTTTTTAAAGCAACGCAGGTCACAATGAATGGCACAGGTACAGGGAAAAACATCCAGATGTTCATTAAATCACTTTGTAAGGTTCCAAGGTGTTAGACGCTCTCAGAAAGAAAAGGTGCGGATATGTTCCAAAAAACTTGTTAAATCTAGTGTCAAGAGTGCTGGGCTGGCAACACTGGAAGAGAGCAGCACGGATGATGGAGGGGTGGGGAGAGAGGTTTAGAGGGAGGGATAGAGAGGAGAGGCTGGGGTGGATGGGTAAGAATATGATCAGGATGAGTGAATGAGGGTTGTAGCGAAGGGCGAAAGCAGTCACCCCACCCGGCCCTACGGGGTACCAAACATGTGACTTTGACCACGATGCCAAAGAGCCAGGCTCTTTGGCGTCGCGGTCAAAGTCGCATGTTTGGTTCCCATAGACCCGGGTTCAAGGCCGGGTGGGGTGACTGCTCTCGCCCTTCGCTACAAATGGTGTCAGAAGTGGGATGGCTGGCCACGAGGCCATTGGAGGTGTGCCTGGCGTGTGAGCCGTATGAGGGACCCTCAGGTTAGGTTGACCCTGGTGTGAGGGACCCCAGAGATGGGTGAAGCACAGTGTGAGGGACCCCAGAGATGGGTGAAGCATGAGTGAGTGGGGCACCCTGGGATGGGAGAAGTACGGCAGGGGAATGCGTGAGGGACGCCTTGGTGTGTGAAGCACATGGGCGCGCTTCCCGAAGGGGAGGGCAGTGTGACGGAGTGCCGTCACTACGGTTGAGTATGTGCTTTGACTGCCATACCAACGAGCCTGGCTCTTTGGCGTTGCGGTCAAAGTCGCATGTTTGGTACCCTGTAGACCTGGGTTCAAGGCCGGGTGGGGTGACTGCTCTCGCCCTTCGCTACAAGGGTTCACAAATCATTATATTGTTGGCACTGGCTACCTGGTGCATTGTTTGACTTTCCATATTGAGCCAATGAAAATGAATTGCTGTTGAGAAAGAGGTACTTTGATTAGTCCTAATCAGGGTGCCTTCAGCAGCACATTGCACCTCAAGGCATTTCAGTGCTTCATGCGGTCTGACTCTCCCATTACTGGATAATGGCCTACCAGGACTAAGAGTGGGTACCTGTGGGCCAGAGGAGGACTGGGACTTCAGAAAATGAGTTTGATTTGCCTACGTGTACTGTAAGTGCAATGGAGTAGGGAGGGTTAGGTTAAAAGGGGGGAAGAAAAGAGGTACAGGGGTAAGAGTACCCCATTAATTTGACAGGACGCCATTGAGAAGGCATGTATAATGGTAAGACAGCAGGATGTATAACAGCAGGAAGTGGAAGGTTAGTATGCGCACCCAGTCCACGTAGAGTGTCCGTCCTTCATATTTTCAAAGAGCGGCACAACAATTCTCTGGTAGAAGGACTAACATTTCTGCAGTAAAGACCTTTTCTCTTGGACAGGACTAACATTTCTCTGGGAAAGACCTGACATTTGTTGTGTTTACTGGCAATATCATTTTAATGGCAGCTCGATATTTTCTCTGAGAAATAATAAACGAGAAGCTCAAATGTTGAGCAGAAGTAAGAAGATAACATTCAAATCTAGTTATCCAGAACCATGAAACTGTATTGATCGTTCCACACTTCCACAAGATCCTGAAATAAAATAAAGGCAAATAAGTGCCTGCAGTGGACTTAAGTTCATCGGTGTACTCCATTAGAAAGAGAGAGGGCCGCTGAAAAATGCAGTAGAAAACAATGCATTTTGTTTCAATTTCACAAGAGGAGGTTTGGAGGCAGCCAGAGGAGAATGGGCCAGAAGAGCAATCGAAACAGTTGCGATTTAATTGACCTCTCTGGCAAGCTACCGGTTCCAGCGGAGATCCGTTGATGTGGGAGAGATTTTGATCTCGACGGAGAAGGGTCTGTGAATCAGAAAGGAAGCACTGGAAAAGTCAGTGAAGCGTACGGGCAGGGCCGTACCTCAAACTCTAATTTTCTTCTTTTCGCTGGCCCCCGGCAGCGCAGTCAGGTCTGTCCAAAAACCTGACCGGGCGTGGGCGGAGGGGAGACAGGCGGGGCAGGCCGGAGGCTGCAGAGAAAATGCCGGAAAACAGAGTCCGAGCCTCACCCTTTAATAGATTGCTCAAGCAGGGCTGACAAGAGCTTCACGGGCGCGCCTCTATCAAACCCCACCTGACACGATGATAAAAGCATTGAGCTCCCCTTGTGACAGAAATCGATAGGGGGGAGCGAAGTTTCGTGGCACGTTTAGAGGTTGTTCTTTTTTTCCTTTTCTTTTTTGACCAGAGCAGTGGCAGAAAACAGTGGGGTGTGGGGAGAAGTATGGGGGTGGGTGTGCGTGGGAGGTTGTGGTAATTAAATAAAAACGCCAGTCAGGGGAAGGCAGGCTCCCGCTCCGGGGTAAGCGAAATGAAAGCATGACGCCGCGCGGGTTTTGTTTTCAGGACGGCGCGGGGCCCTAGCGCGATAATCAGACTTGCACGGTAACTGATTTTCAGACAAATTAAATGTCAGGGGGAACGGGAGCACTGTGATGCATCATAAAGCTGGAGCGATCATAAATTATTAACGGCTGGCTTTTTTCCCTCCACGCTGCCCGCCCTGCAATCACTCCGGAAGGCACTGAGTGAGAGGCGAACTTTCGGAACTTTACAGGGGGAAAAGAGCCAGAGCAGATAAGACCATGATTTATTTTCTTTTCTTTACTTCTTAACAGACAGCCACGCTGGCATGGCACCAAGGTGTCTTAACTCTTTGCAGGGAATCCCTGAGAGTGTCTGTGGCAATGACTGAAAGACCATGCCGGCGGCTGAATGTGTTAAGCATGCAGAGGTAAATTGAGATATCTTAACTCACGGATGATGTGGACTATGTGATATATCGGCCCCTGAAACATGAGGACGGTGATACATTATTTAATCCATCCTTTGAATACAATAAAATGTTATGCTTCTGATCAGACCAACACAGAAAATTGACAGGCAGGTGGGATTTGTTGTTTCCTGAATCTGATAAGGCTGAGCCAATGGATGCTTTGAAGTTTGAAGATGGCGGATTCACAGGAAAATTCATTGTGAACATACACAGAGAAACCTTGCTGTGAACTACATAATTTGTGGTTGGCTATTCAATTTTAAGAGCTGGTATCAAAACCTGATCACCACATTCCTAATTTTCAATGGTGATAATTTCAGGTGTGGGCATGGGATATTTCAAAACTCTTTTAACATATACCAAGAGGGATTTACTTATGCAACCTCATAAAGCGATACTTTAAAATTTAGTGTTTTGTTGAGAGTCAGTGGTGAGATTCTCAATAAAAAAGAGCTGGAAGTGTTTTACTTTGTGTGGATTTTTGATTTTGTTTCTTTCTCTCTTCCCCAGTGTCTCTCTCTCTCTACCAAAGCTTAACAGCTCGAAATACAGCGGTGTGTATTGCAAAACATTAGGCAGAGCGAGAGGTGGGTGTGAAAAATGTCTACGGCGATAATTATCATGCTATTCATGATAATGAACATGACAGTAATAATAATCCCTGCATTCCACACGCTGAGATGATGAACACATTGTTATCTGCGCGAGCAAACCCGCCGTAATGGTCGCCCTGGCGTCCGTCGCCGCTGTTTACGGGCCCTCAGGTTGCGTGCGCCACCGCTCGTCATTAGCGAGCGCGCGAACGCAGCGGACGCAAATCGGGCCAGCGGTCCCTTTGCTCTCCTGCGCCGGTGCTGCTGTGTTTTCTTTCCCCCAATTTATTCCCTCCCCCTCCTGTGCTTCATTAAAAAGCTGCCGCCAAGCCCAAGGTCTGACACGACTGATAACCACCTTGTCTCATTAGCCAGGCCAGGCCACTTCCAGCCGTGAAGAATGCTCAGGCAACCTGGCTCCATTTTCGGGGGCCGCCTAATGTGAGTGAGACTGTGGGAGCGGCCTAATGCATGCTGATGGACGGGCCTGCCCCCGGGAGACCCCGCTCCCCCCCCCTCGGCCGCGGCATTGATCTCCTCGCATTGACGAGCTGGGGCGGAGGCAGAAAGACCCTCTAAGTTTCGGCCCCTGTTTCCGATAAACTCTTTATGAGCGCCTGGTTGTCTTTGGGGCCTTATTTGCAGAGAATTGATATCCCTCAGACTTGTGCAGAAAGGGTATTGTTTACGCGGGCTCGTCTCCTCAAGTAAGCATTCCCTCCCTTTTTCCAGTCTGTGAGGCTGCAGACCTGGCGCCACTGGCTCCATCTGCTCTCCCTCTGGTGGCCTGACCTCTGCAGAGGCCACCTTTGTTTGCCCTGATTTTCAGCAGAAACACCATCAGTTTCAGACGGCTCCTCTTTAGCTCCGGGTTCAATACAATTACGTTGTTTATTTGCTTTCAAAGCTTGCATTTTAGCCATTGTCTATTTATATAGAATCTATACATACACAGTTCTGAGGAAGCTGTTTGCTTGAAGGGAACAACTGCAGTATGCTGGCTGAGATGCTAAACCAACAACTTTTTGATTACCAGTCCAGTTACCAACCCTCTAGTCCACAGGGCTGCCCTAGGATAACATATATCCACAACCATTACTTCCTGTGGAACACTATGAACAGACAGTACTGACAGCTATGAGAACTTTTTGTCCTTAGTGCACATGAGGACTGTCAGGGTTTGGATGTGGAACAAGGTGCAATGAATGATAATGCCGAGATGTACTGAGTAAAGCAAAGGTCCTAATTACCAAGCTGGTGCTCCTTGCTCCTTGTAGCAAGGTGTGATTTAGTTCGCAGGTACTGTGGAGTGCTTTTGATCCTCATCTATAAAGCACATGGCCCAGGCTAGCTCTAAAAATGATTTACATCTTGGGGAATGAAGTTGTTAACATCCGTGACATTACTAGAGTGCGCTTGTGTGTAATTACGAGTCCCCTGGGGCCTACCATTGCACTGCTGTGCCTCAGTACCTTTTGGACCAAGCAAAGCACGACTCTCTTAATATACGCACATGTAATACTAAGCATCTTCAGTACTAAGAGCATCTATTTATGAGTATGTACAGAGTGGGTAGTTCTTTGTTAAGGCTAAATTCCTCCTGTGGTATAAAGCAGGTAGCAAAATTATACAGGGCTTGTAACTGTAATGTGGGCCCATGCACTTTCCAGGTTCCTGCTGTTTTAGCAGTAGGCTGCCCATGATTGCCAGTGCAATCACCCTTGTTGTATATTGTACCATTACCTGAAAATATGTTCCGTAGGTGTCCTTGTACTTAGAATGCTTGAAGTTTGACCACAGGCCTGAAATGGATGGATGCGCTGTCATGTCTCATCGTGAACATGGGCAAATGAAGCAGAGAGGCGAGAGGTGTGTTAAAAACAAGCAGGAGCTTCCCGCTCTCCCCCGGCCTCCTCCAAACCGGTGCAGCGGAGTGTCGCAGCTCCTCTCCCGCAGGTCCCCGAGAGTGTCCAGTGGCCACAGGGTGGCTGGGAGGGCCGCAGCTGGAAATGGGGATTTTATTACGGCCATACATCACACTGCGGGCCCCCGCGAGCCACGCGACAACAGCAATTTCTCTTCATAGTTTGCCGAAAGTGTGAAAGGGAAAATAAATTGATGAGAACACTGCCACTCACAGGGGGTTTGGTGTCGGGGAGGGGGGGGGGGTTGGGGGATGGGGGTCCTGGGATCATGGTGGTACAAAGGTTAAATTAACTTTTTTTTTATTTTGAAATTCAATACACAGTAGCTGCTGTGATTGACCCTATGTAATGCTGCCGAACTCCAGGCTTGCAGTGTGAGCAGCCAGGCGAACACACGCACACATTGTCAGTCTACGTTGTCAGGCGAGAGTTATGATTCGCAGTAAAGAGAAGTGGAGCTCACATCCGTCCATTCCTTTGAAAAATCCAGGGTCATCGACAGACTGTTGTAGATCTTTGCTATACTCTCAGCGAATTTAATGTCTGCTGCAAATTTACGGTAAACAAAACATTTTCAGGGCTGAACATCAGCATGCAGGTACCTCTAGAACCTTAGTTGAATATATGAGATGACATTTTTTACAGGTATTAAATGAATCAGGACACAATTCAACTATAGGCATACCAACTTTCAGATGGAAAACATCATTTTTACACAGGATGTGTTTTATTAAATTCATGGATGATTTTGTGTAAAACACCATAAAAATTGCACACTGAAGTACTACATTATTTGGCATGACAATTTCTATATGTATAAGCATGCAGTACATCCTATAGTCCAGTGCTTATCCACTAATGGCATGGAGAAACCAGGCATTTAGAGCATGAAAAATGCATCTCATAATATTTTCAGCTAATATTTATTCACCCAGGGCTCCCACAGAGTAATAAGTTATAAAAACAACCTATTTTATCTGTTTTCCAAAAGCATACACCATGTCTGCCCAAGTTAAGCTGAGAATTGTCTTCATTTAATGAGGAGTCAAGTGTACCATTAGGCAATATTCAATTTAGTCCTCACCAACTGAATTTAGCTTCCAGCCAACAAAGTGACCACCAATTTATTAATCTGTGTGACACTTTTATGTAATCAAATGTAATTTAATGGTGTAATATCAAAACATTTAGTCTTTATATTTACAAAAGAATTTAGTGCTCCAGAGGACAAACATGCCTCTAAAACACCTGTTTCTCTTAAAAAAGTTTAGGTTCATCCTAAAGGTGTCAAAGTGTCTTACAACTAGTACAAATATAATGAAAAACAGAAAGCTCTTGCTGGTACATTGTCACAAAGAATTTCATATTAGTAAGTAAATTTTCATTTTCAGTACATTTGTAGTAATTTGTACACAAGACATTTAAAGAAAACTATTTTAAATGCCCTTGGCCATGGGTTGTATCCAAGGAACTGTTCATAGGCACAGCCTAATCCTTCATAATTCAAAACGTCCAAATGTATACATGCTAGTTTAGGTGCAATAGTATGTTGTACATTGTTTTTCTCTTGATCTTTATTGGTCTTTTTTGTACTAGCAAAGAGGAACCTGTTTTCAGTAGGTTGATATACGTACCATTACCTCTCACTAAACGACATCAGAAATATCTGAAATGGAACAAGTGCATGGCAGTGAAGTGCTGAACCGTTTCCACTGCAATTTCATCATTTGAAGGGAAATTGGAACACAAATGTCATCAATTTACATGGCTCGCCAAATGACTAACCTAATTAATATGGAGAGTAATGAGTTTATATTAATAAGAAGAACCACACTTATTTGCCTGCAGCTACGCTGGGTGACAGTAAATAAGGCCTTAGTTATTCTTTGTGAAACCATTATCTTGCATTATAGAGGCTGAAATATCATGAATGAAACCAATTATTTTTTTGCTTCTAACTCTGGTAATACCGTTTTCTTTGTTTGAGATCTCAGCTAAGACATCCCTTTCTGCTTTGGTATGTGTGTCCAAGAAGGTCCTCCTCTCTGTGCTCCAGCAACGGGTTGAAAGTGATGTTAGGTTTCAGGATCTGGGGAAGAGATGAGAAATGATGCATACATCACATTTATAACATGCTATCTCCTTAAAGCCACTGACAGCTTTCTCAAGGACAACAGTGCATGCACTCCCGTTCGCAGAGAAAGTGAGACAGGAAAGCTGTGGAAGGCAGGGTGACATTAATTATGAGAGCACGCATATGCTAGCACACATTTGAATAGCCCTGCTGTTTGGCGAATTTCTTCAGTTTTTGGACTTGCACACGAGCCGATCTGCGCCTGATTGGACAACAGAGCAGCCTCTTCTCCCTGATTCACGGAATTCGTTTCCTCGATGAGAGCCCTGATTAAGAACCCTGAGAGCTGGCTAATGATTCCAGTGCTGATTGGCAATGCTCGCTTTGATCGATATCAGGTCAGTGCCCCTGAGGATGAGCCCTTGTCTTCATTACAATTACGGCTGTTACAATGGCACTTAAGTATGGTTATATCAGCAGGCTTCATAAGGTCTGACTGACACATTTCGAAGGCTATGCTTCACCATGGCAACAGGGCACTTAGCCGTACAGACCTGTTCAATCGACCCTTCTGCGGTTTTGTCTTGTTTCCTTGGCTTTTTTTACCATGTAGTTTTTGATGGCTTTTCAGGGACTGCTTCAGACAGACCTTGAACCATAGTTCTCTCCATGTGGATTTTGTCATACTTGTCTCTTTTGTGAAAAGATGCATCCCACTTTAGTCATATCAGTTCAAAGAAGCCATGTATCTAGGCCAGCGATTCAGTGACTCATTAAAAAGTATTGAATTGACTACTTTTGGAGAGTTAAAGCCTGCTTATAAAAATCTTCATCTCACTGAAGGCTGCTGCCCCTTTTTATATTTGTGATGTGCACAAGCCCATAATGGTCCCAGTCCACTTAACTGCCTATGTCTGCCAAAAATACCCTGCACTGTTGTGTAGTAGTCTGAGAACTGGCTTGTAACCAGAAGGAAGGTTGTTTGAATCTTAGATGAGACAGGAGACAAAAGTAAATCTGGATCTAGGCTTTAGCAAAACAAATGAGAAATGTAATATGGCCATTTTAAAAATGTATGATTGGATTAATGACAGGTTTCACAAGGTATTAATGTTTCCTGTTACTTTGCAGATAATTCAGCGCTTTCTGCTTCTCGTTTCCATTACTCCATGTTTCCCTCCACATGGAAAAGAGAATATCCTCTCACTGGCGGGTTTCTTTAATAATGGACCCCATTCCCTTGAGGCAACATATTTATTAGATCCCACATCCTTCCTGAACTCCAAAGCCTTGACTATAGCAGAGGACTCCATTTTCAGTGTGGATCTCTGTTATTGTCCCAAACAACACATTCATTTAGGCCCAAGGGCATCTCTAAGGGGCCATTTTGGAGTGCTGAAGTCATGCCTAGAAAACCCTTAGAATACCCTCAGTCCCTGCATAACTCCAACTCCATACCACTGGGACATCTGACCAAGAGCCTGAGGTGCAACATCAGTAAAGCTGTGGTGCAATAAAATCCATGAACACATTTAATGACAGCCATCAGACATTCCAAGTTTCACACTTATGCACATTGTGAAAACTATCTCTCAAAATTATTATTCATTATTCATTGTTGTTCATACACTATTATTAAAAATAAGTGTGGCGATATCTACAGCTTCAGTGAAGAGATCGTACGGATGAATTCATTATCCAATGAATGGGAGGTATGCAAACTTAATTTCCCATGATGCCTTTCTTCCTGTTGAGCTGGTGTGTGCTAATTGGCTTTGCCTCCTCCCTCCTGTCTCCACTGGCTTGAAGGCTGTAAAATAGAGAACGAGATGGGGATGAAAGGTTCGACAGAAGCAATGTCTTCCCCTGCTTCCCCCACGCATGTGATGTACAGCAGCTTGTTAGAAGAAAAAGGTGTTTAAAATCAGTTTAATAGGAGTTTTCAGTCTATGAACAGACGAAACAAGTTGTACACCAATAGGTTTGTGTCTCAGCAACATGTATGCCTTATGCCATTAAGGTGCTTTAGATACAATTGTATTAGAATGGCAAATGTAATGTTCACATCAGTTAGAAAGACACATTTGCTTTCCCTTGACAAAAACAACAAGAAATTACACACACATGCTACGTGATAAACCTGTATGATTTCTTAGGTGTGATGAATGCACAGATTATAGCCCTTGGCTTCATCTGTATTTGTGTAATGTATGCGCGTATGTATGTATGCTGTGTGACGTGTGTGGGGGATGAGGGGGTACAAAACTGAATTCTATAGCAACACATCTATAAAAATAGGTCTATGCAAGGTCCATTTTTCTCAAATAACACACACTGGACTACTGCAGGAGCAGTTACTTTCTTGATGAATCTATAATTCCCTCTAAGTTGTACCTTGGTATTTTCATGGCATTGTTTTGTCAAACTTTCCTTGTATCATGACATCCTTAAATAGACAGGAATACATGGACACACAAACTTGTTCTAAAGAGAGTTGCAGTCATTTGTAACAGAAAAGATGGAAGCATCTTATGGTCTTTCTGTTTTTATTTTAGAGGGACATAAATACGATGCTCAATTGTTTCCCTGAATACAATACAATGAAAAATCTGCTCTTCAGCATGTCTTTGGCATAGAGGCACAACTGGGTTCTTGACAAATAGCAAATAATCATGAGCCAATAATTTTTCCATGAGGAAAATGTAATGTTTACACACATCTCATCCCGGTTCCTTTGGAGTTACTCCAAATTCATCAAAGGAGCATATTTAGTTTGGACTCTTTTGGCTTCCTTTAATTTCACGCTGAATGCACTGATATGAGCACGGAGGAAAAGTATGAAGTTTAATTTTCTGCCAAGAGTTCCGACTGACCGAAGAAAATGAAACTGCTACTGCAAAAAAAAAAAGATACAAATAAGTTCATTTCAAAGGGTATGTAAATTAGTGTTCAGAAATGATATACATATTTTGCATTCTTTTGCTTACTTGAGTATCTCAGATGTTTTTTTTTTTTTTTTGAAAACCTCAAAAGCTGTATTCCATTGCTTTGTGATAGAAGAAAACATACACTTTGTTATGTGAATAACAAACATTGCACAGATGTCATGCAGATGTTTATGGTGTCGTATTTGTCACTTTTCTGCTCCATTCATAATATTCAGGCTGTCTGCCTTCTATCCAAACATGTCTTAGTAACAGGATAGGCTCTGTGTCTGGGAAGTAATCTCGCCATATCCTACTTTTTTTCAAAATCACTGATTTTTGACTTGCCTTTGAAATTTGAAATTCAGAACAGCTGATGCATACATTTAGCAGAATCCCACCAACAGCGGATTTCCGTCTTTTATCCTAGAACATTTCTATTTTCAATTTGGTGGAACAATAACCGTACAGGCCTTTCATCAGACCTTAATAATGGGATGGCCATTTATAAAGAGGCACATGTCTGCTTGCTGTCTTTCACAGCACACTGTCAGTTCTTGTAGGTTTTTAAAAAGAAGACAGCTACGTTTCACTGGAGCCAGTGGTGCCCTCTACACCTACCCCACTGTCACCACTTGGGACATTTTCCCCTCTGCATGGGCACCCAGCTTAGTACTTTCTGTTCTGTTGCTTGGTGACTGCTACCCCGCCAGAACAAGAATCCATTCAGTAGCCACGCAGTCCAATCCACGGACCCGCTCCAAAATCCTGGTGCACAGTGAGCTCACCCTGTTAAAATCACAGCCATCAAAAATGAATTGCTGCTGACAGAGTGCAGTTTGGGAAAAAGTGTTGCTGTACATGGAGGTTTTCTCAGGGGAGAGCATTCTCTCTATTTTTGTCATAAGAGAGTTTTTGTGAAGGTTCGCCTGTTGTAGTACCTATTGCCTTTCAGAGGCAATTAAATCCGGTGTCACACTGAGACTATTTTTTATCGAAAGAAATAGAAAATACCTTTTTGGTTGTAGCTAGTGTCCCTTTAAAGTAATAGTTTTGTGTAGCATTGTATACCCTTATTACTTGCAAGATTAAATTTGGACTCTTGGAATCTGACTCTAACAAAGGCCTACCCCAGCAGAGGCATTATAATTCTATTCACAACAACAACAAAAATCACTTTTTTTTTCCTTGAGCAACACTAGCATCTGCCAAATTACTGCTCTCAGCCATTTGTGCAGCACAATGAATCTTTTTAAAAGCACATTGTCGTTAGAATGCCTGCTTGCTGCAGGGATTGATTAACAGTCTTCAGACACAGAGATATTTTTGTTCACTGGAACACTCTTGTGTGTTTGGTTTGAGGCCTCTCTCTTTTGCCTTGCGTGCAAAACATTGTAGGCATTTTCCCTGCAGGTATACACTCCACACTTTTGAGTTGTCGACTAATGTGAAAGTGCTTGTTCTTTTATGCCTTTCCTGCAGATGATCTGCATAATGGAATAATGTGTAAAACGCTGATGGGATGCATGCTTGGTAATTGACTTCTTTGCGCAGTGCAGTCCCACAGGTTGCGCTAAACTCGGGGCAATGCTCTCCAGGTGCTGTCATCTTGTTATTCACAGCTTTCTCCTGGGTCGATCCGGCCGAAACCCATAGGGCCTCAGCAAAAGCCCCAGGTAATGTGCGCAAGCTGGCGAAGAGCCTGAGGTCATTGATAAGAGGGCGATCTCTCAAGGAGGAATGATGCTTGCTAGTCCTGAGGCCAAGAGTAAGGGGTTCTCTGGCACAGGTGTGAGATTGCTACATTAACGGGTGGCAGCCTGTGGCAGCAGAAAGACTTTGGGCCCTGTTTTCACAATCTCTACAGAAGTGGTGAGGACACAACAGAGTTCTGATCTTGAATGCAGTCACAGATGTCAGATGTTTTATTATTATTTTTTTTTTTTCCAGAGGATTCAATCCAAAGTGATTTTTACAAAGTGGCACTTTGTAACTTCTTTATATTTGCACATCATCTTTGCTTCAGTGGTCACTGAAATTTTGGAAAAGTTTATATAACTGAAGTTCAGAGGAATGCCAGTTAAAACCTCAGCGAGACAGAAATAAACTGCCTGCTAGCCTCTCCTCTTCCTGTTTGATAAGCAGTTTCATTTCTTGCAGAGGACTGATGGCCATCTTTCCAGCTGTGTGAACTTATTTACAGGCTGACAGATACATTCTTTCAAAAGTCTTCATGTATGTTCTATTCCAATGTTTGTTTCCTTTTTACACTGTTTTATTGTAGTGTTTCTCAACTACCATTTCCTGAATTCCAGTCACAATCTTCCAGTTTTTCCCTAATTGGCTGGGATTTTCTTGTTTTGCAGTTCCCTCTGGGAAACCTACTGTGTCTAGTGCTTTTTGACAACACAACTGTGAAAATGCATCTTGCATCAAACACATCTTGATTGATTGATCGACTGGTCCCTGTTTGGGGTGTGTCCAGGGGTTTTCCCTGTCAGACTTAATAGAAGCCTCACCTTGGTGGGATCTGAGCTTCACCGTCCTTGTCTGTTATTCAGGATTGACTCTGCTGTATAGCAGCCGCAGAGGATCCTGTCACAGCTTGTACTGAATAGATTTCCTGACAGAATAAACTAAGAGTAAAGTGTAAGATTCTTGCAGCGCTGCTTTGTTACATATTAAATTATACATTCCCAACAAGAAGCACCCTTAAACCTGTTCAGTCATTCTGAAATTTCTTGTCCATGTGATATAAATACAACTACACGCATCTTTTTTTAAAAAAAGATGTCACACTTACTTCAATTTGTGTAAACCACCAGAGCAGCTTGACTGAAGGCTCTCAGCACGCCATTAATTTGCTATTTGTCAGGAACCACATATCTTGGCGATTGTCTTACAACAGAATAGATAGATTGATATCTTCCTACGCAGATAGTAACAGCTCGGAATATCACCCAGAGGTCTAATGCAGGCTTCCTCATTCTTTGACTTGGTGGAATTCTGCAGCTGCCCCAGAGCCCCATCAGACTGATTCATGCTGCTGCCCGGTGCTGTCATCATTTATTCATCTGAACTTTCCCCAGGACCACGGGCACTTTTCCACTGTAGTTTTTGAGGCATGAATAATGCACACTGTATTGTTCCTGGTAGTGCGTGAAATATATTTGTTTTATTAATAAGCACATAATTTACAGCCAGAGGGTGACCTTGCTCCTGTAGGAAAGGGCGAATCAAGGCATGTCTCTCAGTTCTGCCCGGCTGAAAATTTATTGGATTTCAGCATGCTGTCTTTACAAGGAAGGAAGGCATTTCAAAATACTGCATGACACCAGGGTTCTGCAAGAATTTAATCTGAAATATAACTTCCAGCAAAATCTGGTGGACTGAAAATGCAAAGGTATTCACATGAAAGAAAAAGAGAGAAGGGAGTGATATGTAAAGTATGTATATTCAAAACTGCAATGCCATCCATAAATACATGGGATAGATGAATACAATCATTACAACCATTTTTTTCCCATTAGAACATGTTGTGGTTTAGCACGGTTGAATTTATAATAATAATAATAATAATAATACATTTTATAACGCACTTTAACGCACTTTACATTTGAAGCAAATCTCAAAGTACTACAGGATAAAAGCATCACAGCAGTCCATCATGAATCATAGGATATCAAGTAAAAAATAAAAAAAAATTTATGTGCACTGTCATTTGATTCATGCCTCAAAAATACAGCTGCATTGCCGTTGCTTAGTTTCTTTCATTAATGACCTGCTGAGGGTTTTGTTCACAACTTTGTTGTTTAGATCTCCAGCCAGGCCATATTCAATCACACTGTGACCTTTTTTGTTCTTATGCGCTGCGATGCATCTTAAACATCCTCCCAGTGATTTATTAATAGAGTCCGTGCCTGCAGCAATTTGTCCTTTGTTTGATCGACTACTGTCAAGCACAGCCAACCCTCCCCCGAGACAAAATACTGGTGAGTGAGGAGTCCATACCGGTGGATGAGGGGAGCATTGTGTTTATTTCATTTGTGTTTGCTGTGCAATAATGGTGGGAAGCAAATTAATGAGACATTGATCCCAGGTCCTTGGGAGGGACCGCCGGAGTAATTGGGGGCCGAGCCCGCCCTTAACCTCGGCTGTCGTTCCGATCGATAGCCATCGCATTTTACATAAATCCCGATAATGAAACGGATCAACGTGGCAATCGTCGTTCCTTCGCTGAGCACTGAAGGTGGGCAGCATGCGGGGATGCGTGCCACGTGTTGGCACCAGCAGCATCAAATAATTATGGGGGTCCCTGGTGCTCCCTCATTAGAGCAACCAGCAACTGCGCACCTGTGGTTTGTAGATCTAAGCCGAAAGCATTTGCATGAATTTTATTCAAAAATTGTACATGTTGCATGTTGCATTCTTCTTCATAATGAAAACAATAGTAATTACAACAACAATACATTTTCACTCATTTGTTCATTTATGTATTTAGGGCATGCCCTTCCTTCTGTAGTGGGAAATAAGGACAGGAGCACTGCTTCTCCTTCCTTTGTGTGGACTACATGCTCTTGACTCCCCCCTCAGATCAACCCATTGAACAGGGGGAGGAGGAATATAAAATGACATTGTTTTTAAATGACTCTGTATGCCTGTCTGTAATTTTTAATTTTAGAAACACATAGAAAATGCAAAGAACGGTGCTAATAGTGCCAGCCAAATAGCTAGGAACAAAACTGTACATTCAGCACTCTTAACTGCTCATTTCTTTTAAGGAGTACAATTAAGGAAGACAAACCTCTCAGAGTTAAATGCAAAGTACATCAACTGTGCCACTTTCACTGTCTTTATCCATCAGTCCCAGGACTACTGATAGAAACTTAATGATTCAAAGCAAAAACATTGCTGCAACAACAGCTGCAAAACAGCCGAACTTCACAATTAGCTGAAGTTAAGGCTTATTCTAAAAAAAAAAAACATCAAAATTACTTGAAACAATTCTTTGATTCCAATAATTGGTGTGTTAATTAATAATTTTTCATTCACATGAGATATTCATATTTTACTCATATTTCCTAGATATACTGGCAGCCTATCCCACTGGCCCCACTGTAAAACTTCCTTAAATTGATCTTGGGTGGTTCTATGAAACAATAACACTACGGAAAAGTATTGGGTTAGACACTGAAAACATTTGGGCATCAGCCTTGTACCAGTCACTGACATGGTATTTGCTTGATGCATCTAACAAAATACTTTCCTTGCGATTCATTCTCCAAAATGTATTAACTTTTTCCAAATAAATAAATAAATAAATTTCAAGTTTCACCCAGACATATATTAAATGATCATTGTAAACTACAATTAATTGTAAAGAAAATAGGACCAGTGGCCCTTTAAGAGGAAGAGGTTTCCAGTCCTTCAAAGAAAGCCTTTAACAAAAAAGATCAATGATCTCCCTATATTTAACTATGAGAGGGCTTGCTTGTTGTAAAAGATTAATGGGAAAGTGAAATGACATCAATCCATCTTAGAAAGTGACAAGCGACCATCTGTGTCTGACACGTACAATTTCTGCTTAGTAATCCCATATGTATACCTTGGCCCATAGCACTGTAGTACGTGTTCTCAGCTCAACCCTATCTCTGGCAATGTTTCCGTCCCAACTCATTACTTTCTCCCTTGTCCAGTTGACCCCCATCTTGTCTCCATTTGATCTCCAGTTTGTCTCCAAGGCTCTGCTTCTCCCTCAGGGTTTCACGGTGACTGCCGTCTTCTCATTCGCAGCTCCTGCCATCTCCACGTCCTCCTTCCTCAGTTGACCTCTTCAGCGAGACTTTCACTGCCTTGCTTAATTCCGGCACAACGTTGAAAGCTTTCAATTTCATTTTTGCCATTTGCAGGACAGCTAACCATTCTTTGATGTCTTCATTACATCTGGAGCCCCACTCTGGCATGTGATTTGTACTGATTTCCTGTGTAATTGGATCCCTCTCTAAACTGTGCGTCCAAAAGCTCAAGAATAGGCTTTAGCTACAGCAGAGACACACAATTTCAGTGCATGAAAAAGGCCTTTTTGCCTTCAGAGAAATACAGCCCCATGGTGTCTTCATCACAGGAGAGCAGGAAGACAAGTGGTGTAGAACACTCAAATTAATCCATTATTGAGAAAGTAGCCATTTTTCCTGGATCCTTTTGCCTAAACAATAATTATTTATTACCTCATTTGTAGACTAGTTAGGTATAGCCCTCTTCAAACGAGAAGAAGATTAGTCATATTCTCTGGGCCTTGTTTGAGCTTTATAGCTACTGAAGTATGCAAGTCATTCCATTTGGATTCTACCCAAATTGACAATTTGCTCCTAGGCATTGGGGTGGGGGTGGGGGAGGGGGTATATTTTGGAGATGGCACTGCGTCCAATTTCAGTTGATTTTAAACCCTGCATCAGTTACCAGATCTGGATTCATTCTCTTTCATGTTTGTCTCATTAAACAATAAGGCCCTTATGAGGATTAGTGAATGCCAAATGGTTTCTCCGCCTCCCAGAAGGCTTGCCGTGAGGCCTAAGGAGTACATGGTTATTAAAGTAAAATGGATCAAGTCTCTTAGCTCATTATTTTATTATTTCCTCCCCTCTGGTAAATCAATAACACTTGAGCTAACACCTATTAAGCAGTCGTGCTCATCAACCATATTATCCAGTGTAATCCTCCAAGGGCTCAATACCAGCCTTTGGGGCAGTAAGACTTTCATGACCTCAATAAGGAAAAGGTATTACTTCTGCCCCAAAGTAGTGAATTAAGCTGCGATGAAGCTGAGCAAGCAGTAACAGCTTTCCACAGGCTTCGTTTATTTTACCTAGGCCTATGTCCTGTAGGCTGCAGTCAATGCAGAGCAGAAGCCATCAAATCTGAATGTTTTACCCTAAGCCAAACATCAGACCTTTTGACACTGTCACATGAAGAGACTTGAGAAAGAATGACCTTTTTTCAGAAGAGCAGAGCAGAGTTTGCATTTGAAAATTTAATGTAACGAATATTGGGCAATGCCAGACATCTGTATCGAAGACTGTAGGACGTGAAATAACAGATAGTACATTAGGTAAGACCTGCAGCTTGGAGAGGTGCATCCTGGGAACTTGGAGACACTGGTGGGAAAGGAAGGAATGTTTTTTCCAGGTATATTTATTTGGAGTTGCTGAAAATTCATGTCTTTCTGTTATGTATGTACAGGGATGTGACCTCTCTTTTTATTTGTACTACAATCTGTTAATTTCTCATTATATTGATACAATTAAATAAAGGATAATAAATAAAGATTGATACATACATACACAGCTAGACAGTATTATATATTGAGACTATTTCTACTTTCTTGACTAAGCGGAAAAAGTTCTTAGACTAACTGATACGCATACAACACTATTTACATGTTATCATGATGAAGAATAACTTTCTATATAATTTTCATGCTTCAGTGTCCCCATGTGCCACAGTTTTATAGCAGTGAATGAGCACATCAGTGCTGCTAATACAGTGACAGCTAAATTAATGTGATATTGACTATTTTATCCAAGCAGACCCAAAAACCATCTACAGGGTAATTAAGGTAAAACGACTCCATCTCTTAGCCCATTGTTTTATTACTTTCCCCTCTAGTAAATCAATACTGCTATCACAATAACAAAGCTATCATCTATTTATTGGTAATGCTCATCAACCAGCTATGGACTGACAAAATTTGTGTGTCATATTGAGTGATGGCTTTTGTCACAATGCACCCTACCCAACCTGCCCGTGGTGTTTTGATCCATTTCAGTGCAATGGACCATGAGCCAAAATGACCAACAGTGGGAAGGTAGACAGGGCAAAATTACCCCCTGCACAAACACGCAGTACACACACGAAATGGAGGTCAGATGTGGGAGCTGGAGCTCAGACAGTAATAGGGTGAAAAACCCTTCTTCTATGTGTTTTGATTTGGCAGGGCTTTGCAGCACAGAGCAATGATCTCTTTGCTGCCAGTGCATGTGCACAGCCGATTGCGCTTTTTCAGCCCACAACGCCACGGAACCTGGTCACATGACCCAGTCATCAGTCATCTCGTGCCCATGCTCTGGAATGTTAATACCATCGTTCGTCACTCCTGCTTGTGTGCGTTTGATGTGGACACCAAGGAGGACTGCTTCACAGCAAGGCATACAGTATTACAACTTATGCCTTCGGCATATGTATGTGCATGTGCGCATGTGTGTCTGTGCATGTTTGTTTGTGCATGTTCCTACATATTTGTGTGTGTGTGTGTTTGTGTGTGCACGTGTGTGTGTGCGGGTGTGTATGTGTGCATGCGCACATGTGCCTGTGTATGCATGTTCCCACATATATGTGAATGTGTGTATGTGTGTGTGTGTGTGTGTGTGTGTGTGTGTGTGTGTGTGTGTGTGTGTGTGTGTGCGCTTGTGTATGTGGCGAGATTTACTGTAAGAACATTTTAAAGCCCTCTGGCTATATGAACCATGGGGACGTCATTAGAGAAGAGTCCTGCGTGATCAAAAGGCTAAACCTGGTGAATGTGTGAAAGTCTGGGACAGTGGAGTGACAATGTCACTTTCCTATTTTGCCCTAATCAGTCTCCACAACCGACACTTCAGTGCAAAGGGCCGGTGTGTGACCCGGAAATTTGCGGCACTCTGAGCTGACACAATGACAGATAGGTATTCCCGGCATCCGCGCTAACAGGACGGCTGGATGAAGGGATGGGGCTCACAATTACAGGTTATCTCACGGCTGGGGGGGAGGGGGGGCACATCTGTCTTACCTTATCTTGACAGCTAACATGGGGCGGTTTGGGGAAGCAGTGGTTAAGGAACTGTATTGGACTGGGATTGTTATTTGATGGTTGCATGGACTGGGGTCAGCAGTTATATCTTTGGTAATTGTCCTTCATTGCTTCCGTTAATTGCTAGGTTAGCATTAAAGGGTTCCACCTATGGGTTATTGAAGAGTATTTATGACCTTTTAACACATTCAGATCAAAAACCATAACACTGTTTAACACTGCATCGCTTTGGTCTTTGGACCTTTTAAAAATAATGCTACTCATTTAACCTTTTCTATTTTAGTAAAATTACATACAAATAGCATTTCTATATTAATAACTAATATTTGAGGTAAAAAAAAAGGTCAAATGTAAGCCCTGTAATTCACTCTGGAGAATGGCAGTTTCCAAGAAAATAAATAACAATACCTACAAAGACAGAGTCAGGGGGATATACAGTTGAGCTAATTTTGAATGCGAAACATTGCATGATTAAAGGAGACTCAGTATGAAAATGCCATGAACAACAGCCTTAATATATCCTTGTTACTGTATAATTCATCAAGGCTCACAGCATAAAACCATTAATAGATAAATGTTACCTCTGCCAAGATGCATTTCCTGTCTATCAAATAAAATATACATTTATATTTTTAGTTAGTTAATTATGATGGCAGCAAAGACGGTAGCATTCTTTACACTATGAAATAAAGTGGTAAAGTAACTTGGAGCCGCAGAGGGGTTGCTAAAACAGATTTGTTCTCATCGGTGTAAATATTTGAATCTTTAGATTTCTAAGCCAGACTGTTTGAAAGTTGAAATTTAAAAATTGGGTATTCTAGAAAATAACTGACAGCCATGTATCTAAAGGCTACTTGTGATAACAAAGAGCCCTTGCCTGAAGACTAACCTATCTGCTTGATTACCTTTTATGGTTGGAGAGGCATATAAAGTGCCCTTGCTACCCTAAAGGCTACCCTACCCACATAATTGATTTTAATGGTTCAAGTGGCATGCAGAGTGTGAAGTACTACAGTTTAATTATATATCTGTACTGCAAAATTCTGGATTATGCACTTATTGCAATCAGCCAAGGGCATAGGAGAGAGTGATACTGGGGGGGACACAACTTGCTATGAATTTTATGTCTATATACATAATCCCAGTCCTTAAAGGAGCATATATCTTGATTGAAGAATAAAACAATATCAGGATGGCTTGAAATAAGAAGGTTCAATTTTATTGTACAAAACATTTTTACAAACTAAGTTAACTATATACATATCTATCATATACACATAATATATACATGTAATACATACTGTATAGGTTATATACACAAGCCTATATGCTGTTTCAACCAAATAAACCAAAGTGTGCTCTGCGTTGATCATTGTGTGCAAGAAATTGCTGACAAATTTGTTCTCTATGAGGTCTAGTTTGTCACGGTGGACATGACACACTGCCACACTATTGAGTCTTTTTTGACTCATGGTAGATCTGAGCCATGTCTTTAGTCTCCGAAGAGAGCCTGAACTCTCAACTGCATACTGAAAGTATGTACCGCATCATACTGCATACTGATTAGAAGGCTGCCTACTATTTAATATGTAGTATGTTTAATTAAGATTCTTTTGTGACATGTTAACGGAAGTGGTAGGCAGCTCAGTGTTAAACCACTGAAGAAGGCGAATCTATGCAACTGTTTACTGTCCGGGTAGCTGACCTGTCTTAACAACACAGCTTCATCAGTTTCAGATTTTGTTGTGTAAAAATACATAGCTATGTCTATGACCATGGGTTAGTCCTACTGTTTTTGTCAGCCAGCTATTCGGTCTAAACATTTAGGTATCCATTTACATTAACGTTAGTGCCCAGCAAGCTAACGCAACAGTTGACACAGAAATTGGTCCCTGGTTGTCAGCATAGCTTACTGAGCTGTGACACTTTGAATGTTAAGGTTACATAAGCACATAATTCTCCCTCCGGTTATACTAGCTAGCTAGCTGATACTAACTTTACCTCAGCAATATGTCAGTGACAAAACAGCTGGCTAGCTAACGTGAGCTTGTTCATTAACGATCAGCGAAATAAGTAACAAACATTATGTCATGAACATTTATATGAAAATTTACGACATACTCAAACAGAATACTGTTCAGCAGTAGGCTATAGTATAGAGAATTTGATACTGAAAATAGCATGTGGCGAGTAGGCCAGAATACTTCCTACGTCCTTGATTTGCAAAGGCGGTTACCTCGTGAACTCAATGTTTTTTAGCCTAGTGCTTTTTATAGGACTGTTGTAGCTAGCTGTGTCGTCCCAGTTAATCTGCTGTGTCAACGAGCGGGAACCCTGAGCTTTCTTTGAAAATAAAAACCTGTTTAATAGGTTTACTGTGCTTGCAGTCGTCGTTTAACATGACTTCAACGTATCCTGAAATCAAGTTTTATTTAACGTACAGTAGTTTCAACAGTACAGAAACTAGCTAGCTAATAGCCTAGACTACAATCGCTGTTGCCAAATTATTCAAAAGAAGACTAACGTGAAACTGGTCGCTAAATAAATCCACACACGCCTATCATCTACCATACTTACAGTAGTATTTACTCCAAAAAACGATCTAATGTCTGTTTTTTTTTCTTTTCCCCGGGGGCGGGTCCATGTTTAAGGCTCAAGTTGATTCTGCTTGCGTGTTTTTTGATAATGGTCCAGTCAGTAAAAGTGGCGCGCTCACAAAACGTAAGCAGGGAGAACGATATTCCCTTTCCAAATTAAACTTTTATTCTAAATTTGCCGGCTGTTGTGACTACAAATACTGTTTTTGCTCATTTAGAGAAATTAATTTATGTACCACAGGCCTGTTTTATTGGGGAACTATTTGGGTGTGGGGGGGCGGGGACAAAAATAGCCCACACAAATATTGTGTATCCTACGCCCCTGCAATCAGCTCCCCCAGCCCTAACCCTAACCCCAGCCCCCCTTCCAAGATGTATATAACAGCCAGATTTAACAAAAAATTATCGTGCCCTTTCTGTCTAAAAGCACAGCCCCCCATGCCCATTTAATTTAATGAGTGGAGTGTATTCTGTTTTGACAGGAATTAATATATGTGTATCAACTACAAGGTCACAAAGCAGCCTCTGATCTCTTCTTGAAATTAAATTGCCACATGGTTAATATTTTCTGAACTCAGGTTAGGGTTGCTCTTTACCTTGACTGATGATGACCAACTCGTCTTTAAAGATCATGCCGTATTGTGTGTGGTTTGTTAATTCAAACTCACATTTGAATCAATTCAGCAGAATGACCTTCTGTGAGCTAAAACATGTGAGTGTCACGTTATATTCTGTAATTGCCTGGCATGCACATAATTAAGGTGACCAAGCAGATAACTCCACTGTTTTAATACGGCCAATCCGGTCATTGTTTCTGTCTGTTTTCTGTGCCTAATTTGCTCTTTCCTACATCTTCACCAATAGAATTGCTTTCCACCAATGGAGCCTTTGCTTTTTTTCATTGAGGATGTTTCATGTAACATAACTGAAAACGAACTTACACCTCACAATTAATTTGTTGAATTATTTATCACATTGATATGTGCATAAGTCGATAAGTCCAATAGTGTTACAGACCATAGTGATAACATTTTACAGTACTAAAACTAGGTTTGTATGCTTTGGGCCAGACTCAATCAGAAAGTCCTGATGGCCAGTCAGAAGGCCCCAAATTAGCATAACCAGCATATCAGGAAGCAAACACAGGGTAAAGGGACAATTCCCAGAATTCCACCATTGTCTATGTGGAGGCAGATGGAGGTGGAAATACATTCTTTACAACACAGAACAGGCACAGAGAAGGTTGCATACAAGAAATGGAGTCTACATGTTGTGACAGGTTTTTTTTTTTTTTTCGCCAGGGAGGCCTTGCTACCACCCCAGTAATAGCAGTAAGGTATGGAGGCCCAGGAGAACATGTGATTCCACGAACTTTTAAATGGCCGTTAAGACAGGAGAAGAAATGAGGAGAGCTCCGTGGAGCGGCAGTGCACCTCAGTGTTTAATTAAGAAATTGGCACAATTACAAATAACAGCTCACTTGGTGGTTTCTGTCACGCTTTTTGTTGTACATGTGGGGATAAAAGAACAAGCAACGTCCTCCCAAAAGGGGACGAAAAACAACTGAAAAGAAGTATAATTTCCCAACATTCCATGCAGTTTTGTTTCACTCTTTTAACAAATATACAGCAACGTTTATAAGAACTCTTGAAGAAGTAGGGCCAAATAAAAGGCAAACCGTCAAAACATCACTTAGCAGTCACAGAGAAAGAAGCAGTCATACAGGAAGTATGGCATAGATCATGTAGCAGTTGTACAGCAAATATGGAAAAAAAGCACCAATGCAAGTGATGTGACATCAAATTTATTGGCACTCATGAGAATATGATGACAGAAGTAACATTGCCTCTCTGCCGGTGTCTTGCAAGATTTTGCTTTCCTGCATAATTTATATGACTCAAGCAACTGACTGATTTATGTGTTGAGGGTGCTGCACAGGACATGGCTGCCATTTTGCTTGATCGTGTTTGCAAACCCATTTATTTATATATGGGATCATTTAAAACACACATGTGGATTTAGACTGCCTTTTCATGTGTTGCAGAGAGAGATTGCTGGTGTTAAATGATGCATTGCAGAATGATGCATTTTCGCCACGCTATGCAGTGTACACAACATGTATCTCAATACTTTCCAGCAGAAGGTATATAATACTGCTAATGAGCCTTTGCATGCTATAAAGGTGTCCTTGGGCAAGACAAAGAGTGAATTCAGCTTGACAAATACACAGGTCAGCACCATACCGTCAAGTGACATGCACAAATGATTAAATTTTCATCAACCACGGGTATGCATATTCATGTAATTAGATGAAATATATCAGTGTTATAATTTTACACATAAAGTAATCATTTATGTAGATGTATGAATGCACTTTTAGCAGTGAAGGCACTAGGTTTTCAGGAGGTATGACTTATAGTCAGTTTGTTGCCTCATAATTCACAACCAGTTAATTATAGCACATACACTGGTTAGAGTGTTAGTATAATTAAACACACAAATAAGAAAATACCACCAGTGTAGGGCTTTGTCTGTAGGGAATGTATAATGCAGATCATTTTTGCCTGAACACATTAATGCACTTATGTAATTAGTACATCTGAATTTATTTGAATTTTGGTTACATATTTATATTTTCATCAAAAGTAGGTATTTTCCATCTGTGCATCATTATCACAATTATTTATTTGCTTGTTTGATTGCTTAGCAGATGTTCTCATACAATGTAACTTGCATTGCTTGTGTACTTTAGGTTAAGCTCCGCACCTTAAAGGTTTCTCTGACAGAATTCAACCTTCTAGTTAAAGGTCAAGTTCCTTAACTAACCCACATTGCAATTAACACACATACATACACACACACACACACACACACACACACACACACACACACACACACACACACACACACACACACACACAGAAGTTTAATGTGGTGAATCCTCCAATCTGCAAAAACACTTATAAAACAGTGTTGCTTATGTAAGCTCAGTTCATAGTAATCAGTGCTATAGCCTTACATGCATACTTGATTTCCAGGATCAGTCAGGCCTTCTCAGATGCAAACGGACTGTAACATGCTGTCCTGCAGCCTGTCACCTGCTTTGCAGAGGAATAAATTGGGGTGGAGTGATCCAGTCTAACAGGTTAACATTCAGCTGCAGACCTGGCCTTGTCATGTTCTCTCTGCTGGTAATAAATCTTCATTCTCATAATGCCTTCAACCAGCAGGGGTGATCTCTGAATCTACTGAGGCAGATTTTCTTGAAATATTAAATTGCGTTGCACTCAGTTGCACTTTGTAGAATTTAGCCTAAAACACATTCAATCAATCAAACTGTACTTGTTGTAGGGCATTTTTTTGAGTTGTATTGTCACAAACTGCTGGATGGAGTACATTTTCTAGAGGGAATTGTAAAATGAGAAAACTCAAGCCAATTGCAGAAAACAGGACCATGATTCCCTGACCCCAGGTCAGTCAAGAAACACTAGAGGAAAGCAAAGGAAAAGGGAAAAACAGCTGAGTGGAAATAAATTAAGGTTTGAAAATACCCACCATTCCAAAGTCCAGAGCCTGTTGGGTAGCTGGATGGGTTATGACAGGTTTTGGGTGAGGTCTTCCCATTCAACTGTGGCCAAGGGTCGGATACCAGTGTCTTCCAACTCAGTGACAGCTCTGGCTTCCTGTCCAATAATGCAGAAGAATGCTGTTCATGGTACCCCATACAGTCTACTTGTACTAAAGACTGCCATCCCTTGAATACCCTCCATGAAATGCACAAAATGCAGATATCAGAGAGGCAAAAAGACACCCAGATATTCAGATCATGCCATGACAGTGTATTGCTTCTTCTGTGATATAACAATTATAACCACTGAGGGAGTATGTGTACCAGTGTCACAGGAATGATCAGACTATTTTTTTTCTTTTCATCTCTGGGTGTATTGCTTTATATTTACTTTTTAATGTGTAATCTTTTTAGCATGAGTCTCCTCATGGGATTTTTGTGCTCAAAATGAATTTTTCATTGCTGATTAGCAGTTAACATTAATGCAGGACCACGAGAATGCAGATCTCAAGCTTGCGAATTATCTCTGTGCCAAGGACAGCCGAGAGGCGAGCATTCTCCTCTGCTGTTATAAAAAACCAAAAGAAAATGACAGAGGAACACACATGCATGTGTCGTTCTGACACGAGCAGAAAAAAAGAATACGGGATCGGTGCTGATGTTTACATGCTGCTAATGGGGAGGATGAAAACTAGCTTCGCCTGGGAACAGCTGCTGCTATTGCCGACAACCCAACAGCGACATGCCTTCTGAACAGAACACACACTTAAACAGCAAGAACAACACGTCCCCCAAGTCTCCAATGTGCCCCCTCCCCGCCCCTGCGCCCTACTCCCCACTCCCTGCTCGACACCCCCTGTCATTTTGACCTCTGCGGCCATACTTCTCCAGCAACCCCCTCTGAGAGCTGTTTGAAGAAGGCTCTCAGGAGTCTACACGTGCCCCTCGCTTTGCTTGTGGTGCTTTTTCCCTGGCACCACTTTGGGTTTTATTTCTCCGCGCCGTTAGCGGCCGCCCCGCGGCAATATTTCCCCCCGCGGGCTCCCTTTGTCACCCTGACAGTGCCACACGCTTGACTGATGGGCTATTGAGCCGGGACGGACGGGCGCTCGGTGACGGATTGCCCCTGCCAAGCTGTGACACAAAACCATTCAGCCCGGGGAAATGATAGATGTTAAATCTAATTTTAAACACCCCGAACTAAATTCGTGCAGACAGATGCTCCACTCAGTAACTAGGCCACAGCTGTTAGGTTCAGATAAGGTGGAGAGTCACCTGTGCTTCCTCAAACGTTACATAAAAATGATGGGAAATTAATGATTAATGATACGGCAGCCCCAAGGAAAGAGCAAAAAGAGAAAATACGGTCGGTTTATTAATGAGCACACGGGAATCAGATCTGCTGAGTGGCCACTGCTGTTGTTGTGTGGCGGGTTGGTCCTCTCCAGATGTCTCCATGCTTACATGGCTTCAGTTTAACTGACTGCACTGACAGGAACACAAAACAGTCACACAACAGTGTTATAACATTGTAATACTGTCTTTGGTAACACGTTACCATAATTCAATTAATTACATGGGTGGTATTACAGCAAGGGTAACACAGAATTGCCTGCACAATATTAAACATACGGATAAACATATTAACTACATGGGTACTGTCACAACATAGGAAATATAACCTTTGAAATATCAAGTGTAACAAAAATGACATAATTACATGGGGACTCTTTTAACAGTGATCTTGCATCTGTTTTTTTTTTCAAGTGTATCCAAAAATGTGAATTGTATGGGCACCATCACCTCTGTTCAGATTTGAAATGAGGTTTTCAAAGCATGACAAACAACTCCGATTTGACATTTTAGAAGGAGTCAAACAATTCTTCCTCCATCTCATATTACCAGCTTTGTCTTGCCTTCCTGTTTCACAGCATGCAGTGTTGTGGTTATTGCTGTGGACTTGAGAGTTGAGGGTTTGAATCCTGGGTGGGATACTGCTGGTACACCCTTAAAAGTCCTTTCCTTCTGTAAAAGTCTAACAGATTAATTGGATTTAGTGTGTACAGCATTTATATTACAATCATGACAATTGAGAGTCACCCTAAGAGAGGGCATCTGCTAAGCAAATAAATACAGCATGGTAAAACAAAAAACATGGTAGTTGTTTTGTCCTGAGATCTACAAGCAGTTTAGTGTCAAGTGCTATACTGTCACTCTCAATACCCTCCAGCATGTCTGGGGTTTTGAGATTCGTAGGGTAGACATGAATTGGTTTGTAAGCTTGAAATCAATACACTGACACCTGGGGCAGTTAATTTCCATCCCTGGACATGAAGTCATCACTGCTGCATAGTCACCTACACTCTCCTGCTTAATTACCATTCGCAGATTTCACGTCCAGCGTCACTCGTACTGCACCTCGAGACTGTATGCAGTATGATGGCAAAAAAACACATCAATGTGGATTTGGGTAACCTATTGATCCATCATCAGATATAACACCATAAACTGGCAGTCAAGTTATGATTGAACATATTCATGTTACAATATATTTTAATATATCAGTCAGAAAAGGTGTTTATTGGCTTCATTATTAACAATAATCATTGTATCTTCAGACCATACTCACAGCATTCAGTGGATGATCATCAATGTGATCTTTGTTATTTTGCATTAACAATTTTTCATTGTTTATCATGTATTCCTTATCATTTCATTATTCATTTGTTGCTTTATTGGGATGCATGTCTGGACAGAAAGTGGACATTACAATAGCTTTTCAACCCATCAGCTTGTATGACAACTGTTACTACTACCAGAATATTTACTCTATTGTAGTAAATATTGTAACAAAAGACAGCAGAATAAGGAAAGTTTCAGACTCCAATTTACATTTATGAATGACAAAACAAAACTGAAAAAAACTGAAAACAAAAATGCTGGGATCATATTATTTACAGATGTTAGAAATTTTTGGTTGTTTTGGAAACATTCACTTGATTAAAATTTGAAATCCCATATCATAACCTTGTTTTGTATTACATATATGTAAATTTAAAATTCTTTTTGAAACAGTAAGTACATTTGTATTAACTTTGTTATTTGTTAGATCCATCTAATTTAAGCTTTCTATTTTCTCCCTACCAAGAAGAAGCTTGAGTGACAAGGAATTTTAAAAAAGGAGGATTTCAACATTATTGACATGCTATGAAAGGAATGAAGTCTACAGTGTGTTTCCGAGGAGATTCCTGTAGTGTGAGGCACATGGGCAGGGTGTTCTTCAGCCGATAAGCTAGCAGCCTTAAGGGAGGCCAAAGTGGGCCTCAAACCCCTGAGACAAGATAAACTGTCTGCTTTAGAGAGGAATACTCTGCCAGTGACAGACAATTCTTCAGCCCTCTCCTGATCCTATCGGTAAGAACCTCCAGCCAAGATGATCCCAGGCAGGCAGGCAGTCGGTGACACAGGTCTTCCTGTTCTATTACTCTGTGCAGCCAAGAAGGTCATTTTTATGATGTAAATCTCTGCTGCTGAATGGAATTATTGTAAAATTTTAATGACAAGGGTTTCAAGTTGTATATGTGAGCCAGTAGTGGGGGGTTGGGGGTCGGGTTGGTTGGGGTTAAGGAGAGAAGATAAGATAATACATTTTCTTCTTACAACCTCTGTCTGTCAGCCCATGACAATGGCTGCTTGACTCGCACATCAGGCTTTGAAATGATCCGCGGGTGAAACAGCTGGTTGTGCATGCCCAGTCAACCCCGCTTCGCTGCCAAACAAAAAGATGGGTTCATTTTCAAATGTTTAAGCTCTGAAATAAAAATAAATGTAATTAATATGCAAGAACTGCTTTATATTAGAGCATTATCAGTGAAGGGAAAAGCATAACAAGAACAATACATGCTCAACTGCCCTGCTGTGGGTGAGTGTCACACTAATTAAGAAACATGCTTTCCAGAAAAACATAAAATGGAACACCTGGTGAACCCACAAACATACATTCAACAAAGATGAGTGGTGCTCCCTACTACAAAATATGAGGCTTTATGAAGCTTTTATTCATGACCTGAATGGCAAAGATTCTACCCAACTGTAGCAAAGGGCAAGAGCAGTCACCCCACCCGACCTTGAGCCCGGGTCTACGGGGTACCAAACATGCAACTTTGAGTCCCTCACACTGCGGTCGCCTGGGGGTCCCTCAAGAGCCAGGCTCGTTGGTATGGCAGTCAGAGCGCATACTCAGCCGTAGTGACGGCACTCCGTCACACCAACTGTCATGCCTTTTTTGTGGTTATTGATGGATAACTATGAATTACTGACAGCAACACTGATGTCAACATATTTGTGTGCTGAAATGTTTCTCAGCTTTATATAAGGGACTTCAATGTCAATCAATCAATTAATCAGACTAAGTAAGGATAACAAAGAAATTAAACAGTCATGTAACATTAATCATAATAACAGCAAGTGAATATTAAATACATATTCTGTTGTTATTTACATTCCTTGCATTTGTCATGAGGTACTATGTCTTTGGTAGCGTTAGACAGATTTCTGAGTTGATACACAGTCAATGACAGCTAATTATAGTTCATTACAGTGTGTTGATTGTACAGAATGTCAGGTGATATTAAAATTTGACAAAAAGACCATAAGGGACCATTCTCATAAGGGAGAATATGCCATCTCTGTGCTTCCCCAGCTCATCTGAGGGTTCCAGTCACTATATAAATTGTTGGATTGAGGAGTTCCTGTGATGGAACTTTTGGTTTAATGGTGAAGGAGACGGAACTCTCAGTGTCAAGTATAGACGGCTGACCTGCTGTTATACTGACAGAGAATCTTTGGTGCGGTTGCTGCTTAGTAACACCAGCAGGCTTTAAGGTGTAAAGCTGTCCCTTTATAAGGTGAGACTGTTGCATGGCAACCCCTGGAGGAAGAGAGAATGAACTGGGGAAAAGGTTGTGGAGGAGTTTTGGGTAAGCAAGCCAATACAGAGCTGACTGCATCTCCTCTAATCTGCTCATATATTTATACCTTATCCTGGGATACATTTGCATTATAAACAGAGGAAATCTACATAAAACCATATATCTTAATGAGCATGCATTATGCACCTCCATCTTATAATATGGAGCTTTTAATAATAATACATCATAATACCATAATATTCTGCTACTAATATTACTTCTGGGTTTTTTGTTTTTGATTCCCTCTGGAAAACCTCTGTACAGTGCCTCATGACAACATTGATTGTAAAACGCACTATATTAATTGTATCTTGTTGTTGTTATCATACTAATAAGCTTGTTCTTTATGACTTTTGTTTCACATATTGGAGGTAGTGTACACCTCTGCCTCAGAAGTCACTTCATGTATTAGTTAACTAGAACCCCACACACACTTCTCCCCAAATCCCAGATCCCCCCAGCCCCAAATCAATGTGTTATAAATTGTTGATCAGTGCCTGTGGGCTGTCTCAGTCATTGATTTCAGGAGAATGCTCACGGGCTGGTGTTTCCACACTGGTGAGGTGAGGCCCTGCATATGAATGAGGAGGGTCGGCTGAATACACAAACCAGCCTGGGCCATTGTTTTCTGACGCCTTCGCTCTGTATGTCACTACTGCCAAAAGCAGTTTAGCAAGCGTGGCAGACGTGGTCAACTGCAGCGCTGACAGAGGAATTCCAGACATTTAATACTGAATGCTGACAATGCAGAGAGATATCTGCAGTCACAGTTAAGTCGTACGTCTCGGCTCTCCGCCAAAAATGTATGTTATTATTTAATGACTTACTTCTTACACAATACGACCATGTGCTCCTCACATTGTACCTGTCGACAGGTCGCACAATTTTCAAGAGCAAACAATGTTGGCTAGAAACGTATATGAAGGTGTTTTCAATGAAAGGTAAATGAATGAGAATGGGAGTCAGGGAGAGAGAGAGAAACACAGAGACAGAGACAGAGAGAGAAAGAAATCTGGCTCAAAGGCTGATTCTAGTGGGAAATTAAACTTGATTGCAATGACACAGGGTGTACAGTAGGAAATCAATGCATCCTCCAGAATTGTGCAGCTAAGTCCCCCAAAGCCTCCCCAAAGACCAGCAAGCAAAGCCTCTCGCTGGATTCTTTTATGATTTCTTTTTTTATTGGTAAAATAAAGTTTGGAATGTTGTTCTGTCTAGCACTGCAGTTTACAGCATTGCATTTAGGTCTTTGTGAGGATGAACAGAGTCAGAATAACCGTTGCAGAGGCTTGCTGGAACTTAGTGGGGTCTTTTCTGTCGTCTTGAAAACCTGCTGCTGTACAACATGTTTTTCCTTTCACAATAGCACTGTCTGAAAAACATGACTGCAGCATCCACCATCACTCCCACAACATAAAATCGCACCAAGATCTATTCGCAGGAAAATCTTTTTTCCCATAGAGTTTTCATTGGTGATCTTTATTTACCCAGTAATCAGCTGTGCTGCACTTGAAAATGGGATCCCATGTACATGAAATCAAGTCAAGCCAAGTCAAGAGAGCTTTATTGTCAGCCCATCCATATACAAGTATACAGTAGGGTTGCAATAGCATTTCCCTGGGATCAATGGTGCTACATTTACACTTTGCAAGACAAAGACAACATAAAGTGCAATCAGAGCAGTGCAAAAAGACAATAAGACAGTAGAAAGGCAATAGAAAGTCAATAAATAACAAGACAATAAATAGACAAAGTGTGCAAGTAAAAGCGTTACTCAAAATGAAGGACAAAGCACCACAGTAGTCATATATAGTCATATAGTGCAAAAATACTTTTTTTAATAAAAATGGGTGAGGCAGGGTGATCCCCTTCTTTTCATTTGTGATAAAAAAACACACACCACTTAATGACCTGCTATTACACCGTAGTCTTCTGTGCCCCTGTGGTGTTGAAACTTGTGACACGTGTGCTACTGCAACACTAAGAACACTTAAAGGGCACTCATGTCGCCGTCTCCATAATTAAGGTGCCATTTTGCCCTTCTGAAAATGGCATCCGCCGCTGCTAAGGAAATCTATAATTGGGCTAAGGGTGCTTTCAGTGATTTCTGAGTGATTGCTTTATTCTGTCATTCCTCTGCTCTTTTCTACCTCTCACCCACTACCTCTCAGAAAGTTGAAGTAAGAGGCGTGTTGAGTTTAGTCCAGGGGAGGTGCTCTGGTGTACCAGTTGAACTGTGTCAACTAGATCTGCTGCATACTTGCATTCTCGACTGAAACAGCCCCTGTTGAAATGCACTGACATGTTTTAACACTGACTGCTGAGCATATGTACTGAACCAACCAACCTTAACTATCAGTCTCCATTTCATTTTGGTTTCATTTGATTGGCACTCCAGACCTTAATGTTTTGTTGCCTTAAAAAATAAAATAAAATCAGTAATATCTTAGCCGAAGCATATTTTAACAATGTACCATCACAAAGCTGGTGCATATGGCACTTTTTCCAGAGGGAAATGAAAAACTAGAATAGCCAATATCCATTTGAGAAAAACTGGAAAATTATTTCCTTACTCCATGGGAAAAATCCTAAACTTGTGTTTAAAATGGAGGATTAAGATTTCTCTAAGATACATGTTTACACCCACAGATATGAGTACTAGTGCATTCCAGGATCATGTCATCTGGGGGAATGACTAAAATTGGATAGGAGTGAAAAAATAGGAGTGAAGAGTGCATAATTGCATAATGACACTATTTGACACTATTTGTGTCAAAACAGGTTCATGTAAGCACTTGCATAGGAATGAATGATTGCTCATAATTGGCATTTAAAAGATGTATTATTCTATGTGTTCCTGCTTTTTCACTTGGTCAGGGCAGGGAGGGGAGTGGGGATTAGGTGACATTCAACCACTTGCTGTGGCATACGGTATGTCACAAGCCATCGTTTCCATGTGCAAGTATTTCCCCGGCATCTGAAGCTGACTTCCGTCTTTGGCTGTCTCTTACTGTGTTTGAGGGAGACAGTCATGCTTGCATTGCTCTGACATTACATGTGAAACAACCTCTCTGTCAGTGTGCTGACAGCAGGGGATATTTCCAAGTGCGCATCTCAGGTAGTCATTTTTCATTGTTCCGCTGGTGCTGTGTGGCTGCCGCTGTGTTGTTACTGGTCTAGAACACAAGGCGACAAGCATCTTTAACACATCATTAATCACAACGCTCCCAATATTCCCCATAGCAAAAGGCCATTCATTTTGCCTATGTTAATGTTTTCTCTAGTCGTCTCACATCAATTACATGCCACTTGTACAAATCTTTCAGAGATCTCTCAGTGGACAGGATTGCTACAGAGTTGTGGGGAGGTGTATAAGAATTATATTAGGGTTTAACATAAGCATTACCTTATGGTTACATACCTGCCACAAAAAATGGGTGATTTTCACAAGGTTTTAAAAATCATAGCCACACTCCATTATATATTTTCCCTCCCCTTCTGTCTTTTCTTTTTAAATTCGGAATACCCAGTGCAATTGTATAGAGAGAATACAATTATATTCCACTTGTATTATACAAATTCCGCTCATTGCTACAACAAATGCTAACAATCTGGGAACATGCAGGCAAGCATGCGTTCAAAAATATGTGATGCCGAGCACCACTTCCTTTCCCACCATAGTCCCCATGCCAAGCTTGTACAGGCATAATGGAGGAAGGCACTTTGTGTGCAGCTTTATACAAACAGACTGTGGGTGCCTGATTCACCAGCAGGTGTTACTGGTGTGCACTGAGATGGACAAACCGTGGCCTACCACCATCACCAGTGGAACAAAACCAAAAAGTCTGCCCTGCCGCTGTGGGCTTCCAGTCTTCATTGGAATCAAACTTGGGCTGTAGAGCTCAGCTTGTTTTCAAAGCCAACATCTTGACCACTAAACTTTGACCACAAAGACAGCCATGACCACATGAACACCTTGACCATAAAGAGAGCCATCCCTTCTTTTTCTGTAATGTCAGTTGATTATTTCTACTCTGCCTAAGTTGGCATCCATCAGCAGCTTTACAATACAGCCCTTAGATCCACCCAAAACTTGTATGTACTGCATGCATGCATGCTCTGGCATGCAAAGACAGTGCAAAAATTGCAGCTATCATAAATTACTTGTGACAGGCAAACTGCATGATGTGTAGCATTTTGGCTCTGAACACCCAAGTGTTTAATAACCCTGTTCATGGATCAAGCACGGATATGAAGCTTCTTACTCAGTTGTGTCCACACTGAGCATGGTTCACGACCATGTTCGATAACCTGTTAAGTGTTCAATGACTTCTTATTGAGCCCTCCTCTGGAGATGTATCTGAAAATGTATTTTGACTCACAAGCCTGTAAATCCAAATTTTCTGACCTAGTCCAGTGAGCTAGTTGAAGTTAATATCAGCTGACATCATGTTATTATACCCAGTAAACTGTCATTTGAAGCTAGGTTAGGGTAGTGACTGACAGGTTACATATCTATAGTACATTTTCAGATCTATGGTAATGTTAACAGTCCTTGCTAAGTTTATGATAAGCTCTTGCACAGAACAGAAAATATAAACATTGTGTGCTAACAGGCTAGTATTTGAATCCAGTCATATGACATAGCTTGCTTAGTGCTAACAAATAATGTCTGTCTTCAGCTTTTTTACATAGAGCTTACTTTCTGCTGCATCTTTCAGTAACTCTATTTCATGGTATAACATTATGATACAGTTTTAATGTGCTCTACAGAAATCATGATTAGCAAAGGATATTAATAATATTGAATATACTTGTGGACAAGACCTTTGCATCAAATTTAAAGCTCAGCTTCAGTTATGCTCCAGGTCTGGTTCATAACTACACTAAAGACTATTACAGTATAAAGCATAAGGAGGAATAATTTTCCCAGATGAGGGCTAAATACTTTATTGTGTATCGGTTACAAGCAATTAATGAAAAAATGCAGATAATCCAAATGCAAATTAATTACAAAAATAAGCATGAACACAATGAAAATGGTTGGACAATGATGAACCTGAACATAGACAAGCCCAAAAGAAAAAAATCTCTTTGTTCTTTCTTCATTTCTTTGGCCCTTTATTCCTTATCCATTCTTTTAGAATCCTTACATGTTGAACTCTCCCCAATGCCCAGAGTATTGATCTTGCTGTTCAGAGAGAGTATTAGAGAATCACCTGGAGCTTGCTGATATGCTGATATACAGGTCCATAGAGAGCTTGGAAATACTTACCTTAAGTGCACTTAATTTACTTAATGAATTAGTTATTGATCAGTTATAAGGCATTTGCTTATAGTGTCATTGTCTGTTAGAAACCTATCAGTAAGCATCTTTAGAGGCTTCTTGGTTTAACCCAAACAAAAAATCACAAAGGGCAGTACTGGTAGTTTAAAATATGCTGATTTCTCACTGGAGATGAGCTAACAATACAATTAACTTTCAAGCTGCACACATTTTTCATATGGTCCTAAATCAGCTGCCCCATCTCCATTTCAATTATATCTATACATCTTCAAATAATTCATTAAACTTATGCACCTATGTACCTTTTGTTTTACTAGTCATTCTCTATGAGAGCATCTTTCAAATTAATGAGTATGAATGTGGTATCTTGGATGGAAGGACCTCCTCCCACTTACACCCAAAGATTTATTCCTGCCCAGATTTTAACATAATAATTTTGGTGGATCCTAGAGGTAGAGGTTTCACTCACATTTGTCCCTGATGCTGAATTGTATAAAAAATAATTCTTACTAAGGTGACTGACAGGCCTTCAGTCTGCCCTATAACAATATTTTACAAATTGTCAATTAGCAGATGTGGTTTCTATAGTGACTTACAAACATACAAATACAAAGTGCATTTATTGTATCTGCATGAAAGATGGTACATACAGTACACAACTTATCACATATGAACATGCCCCAGCCCCCTTACATGGTGCTGAGATAACTCGGACATATGCAGTTCTTATAAATATGCATCCGCCGTCCATAAGAGGAACACAAGACTTATAATGGATCCTTTTATCCTGGGTGTAGTGAGCTCTCCTGTTGTGTGGCTTGATCATATCTTGTACACTGTATCTTATTATACAGCATGTAGCTGTAAGGTGTTGCATCAAGATAACACTTTGTTCACAAACCGGCACAGATTAAGTATCTCTCTCTAGTATAGTCTCTGTGTGTGATTTGTCTTGTAATGTCATTGTGTAATTACTCATTTTGCCACCCTATTCGTGTTGTGTATTATTTGATGATACTTCACAGATTGGCACAGTGGAGATTTTGTTTATTAACAGTGCATAAATTTACAATTGGTAGACACTTTTTTCGGTTCTTTTGTTTGATTGTGACTGTATTGTTTCAAGCAGTTTCCTTCTACCATTTAAGTTACAGGCAATTACAATTACTGGGATCAATTTGGTCTGAAATTAAATTGTCAATAAACCTACAACAAAAACAACCTCCTATAAAGACGTTCTTGTATTTTTTGTAGGACAGGGGTGGGTTGAGGAGAAGAAAGGCATTGAAATGACAGTTCAAATACAGTGCAAATACATATTGTGATAGAGGTGTATGACCAGGGTGTTGATTAGATTAGAGAAGGACTGCAGATGGCTCAATGCCTTTTCATTCTCCTTCATGCAGGAGGAGAAAACAGAAGGAAACAGGAAGGAATAACCCAGGTACCTAGGCACAAAAACAGGCTATACTCTAATAATGGGCCTACTCAAAAGGAAGCCTTCCCTCAGCAGCTGGGAGAATGAACTCAGGGCAGTGGACAGAAAGCCCACTCAGTGACTGCATGTCTGTGTACATCTCTGTCCAAAGGCCCAGCAGGTTGCTTCTCTATCATAGGCCCAGCTAAGGCAGCTCCCAGCACTTGGGCTGATCTTTGATCATCCTCAGTGGTGCATCCAAACAGATGCCATTTTCACATGGACTCTGGTCACCCTGCTGGATGTCCCTCAGTGTGTTCCGGTGTGAGACCCTCTGCAGACTTCAGTAACAGCTCTTTTTTTAAGACCCCCTTCGCCTGTAATTGCAGAGAGCCGCATGTGGAGGTATGGGAGCATTTTACCACCCCATAAAGCAGCACTGCAATTTCCTGCTTTTTATGTGGTGTCACATTGTTATCAAAACCCTTCTTTGGTTCTCCACATGGTTCTATTTTATATATACTGTATATATAAACACTGACATTTCCATCTAGCTCTAGAATCTGGACTGCCACCTGTACCTATTAATTAAGACAAGCATAAAAGTTTTATGGCCTGTAGCACTGCAATAAGCATTACTGGAAAGGTGTTGTTTTGGTGTTCCTTTGTTTAATGTCACCTTGCTCACCTACATAGGTACAGGTTGCTCACCTCTAAGTTATGACAGCATGTCCACCCACATGAGTGACATCAGGGGTGTCCTTTTGATCACTGTCTGTGAAGCTCAAAGTCATTTAAAAATTACACCTCTTTCATCCTACATATGTTTTTATATTATGTAATATAAGAACTGAAAACATCTGCATCCATCTGGGATGCAGACAGCCTCCTGTACACCCAAACTAAGATCTAGAATTGAATTTGTTTCTGAGACTTCCCTGTGCTATATAGTCTTTTGCCCTTGTTAACTATCATTTTGCATTTACTATATAGCATTTACTGTGCCATATTTGTTGCACTGCATTTATTTTTTGTATTTATTAATTTAATTATTTTTGGGTAAAAACTGTTATTAAATGCTATCTTGTAAACCATCTTGAATACCATTACTTGGAGGAAATTAATCATGTTCCATAGGAACATTGAAGGTTTCTCATTTTGACTGTGGTCAGTTCTGAAAGGCATGTGCGATTACTGTCAAGGTAAAGGAGGTAAAGTCCAAAAACAGTCCAAGTGTGTGTTTGTGTGTGTGTATACATATATATAATATATAATATAGAAAATATATTGGTCCTGGTTTAAGTGCTGAACAAAAAACAGCACCCTCAAGTTTTAAAAAAAAAAAAAAAAAAAAGACTTTTTAAAGAAGTATTAAAAAGTCATTTGATAATATCAGGGCTTGTAGGGTTGCCTTCATTAGGAGGCTCCGTCTGAATCCACTTTGAAATGCAGCACTGAGCGCGCGATCCCTCCCGTGTCAGCGGCAGGGCTGTGTATCAGGCTCCGCTCTGCAGACCTCGAGCTCCCTCCCTCCCCCCCAGACGCTTTCAACAACAAAGCGCTCCTTCTTTTCTTTGAGGCTGAAGAGGGAGAATGCTCATGTGATGCATGTTACAGAGCCTCGAGTCAAACAAACCCCCTTCGATTTTTTTGTTTTTCGGGGCTGCGCAAATATTTTCCTACTCTGCCGTTTCGCAATCAATTTACACAAGCTGGCTGCCTTGTGACGAGCCACCACGCGCTCGGAGAATTCATCTTTTTGAACTGGAGACACGGAAAAACACATACCATATCATCTAAAGAAAAGGTGGGTGGATGTTAACATCCACGGCATAGCCTTGAATGATAAAACAGCATTTATCATAAGCCTGTCAAGCAATGCATATCTATTTTGCTGCAGGGCCTTCGTTGTCATTGTTATATATATTTCACAAAGGCTTTATTGGCTAATTTTGCATTTTAGACCCAGGGCAGACTCAATCAGTTGCAAGACAGGAGTTATCTTACTACCTCAGTCGATTTTTCCATCAAGAGTTCTCTCCTTGCATGAAAGCAAAGCAAAACATTCATTCCATGCATGCATGACATACATGTGTCAGGGCTCAGGCAGGGACTCACGCACAGACAGCGAAGACAGGTACACGTTGGATTTATTGAATCCAGAGGGCAATCCAAAATCAGGGTCAAAACAGGCAAAGTCCAAAACCAGAGAAACACAGCGAACATTCCACAAATCAGATCCAAAAATCAAAAACGAGAAAAACAGGCAGAGCAAAACGGAACCGGCAGGCAAAAACAGAACGAACAGTGAGTAGCGAAACAGTAAACTGAGACGAACTGGCAACAAGACATAAAACAAGCGGGGTATAAGTAGAGAAATGCTGATGAGATGGGATGCAGGTGCGCAGGCAGGCAGGTGGGGATGATCAGGTGATCAGGTGGGCGGAGACAGGGCGGAGAGCAGGGCAGGGCTGAACACAGGGAAAAACAAAAGCACATGGACAGGAAAAACACAACCAACTAAGTTGCCACAGTCCTGATAACATGCATATTTTCGTACTTGCTTGCAATTGAATAATATTTTATTGTGTATACAGAAATACCGTATATTGAAGCTCAAAGGACATTAATACTTTTATTTGTTTTAGTTACTATAAACAGTTATCTATTCAGTGTTTTACAGAAAAACTTCATCATCAACATGCAGTAACTGTTAGCTAAAATACATAAAATAAGGAACTAAATTATAATATGTAATAACATATCTATAAAACAGTATAAACTGATCCTTAAAATAAAGTGCAGCTCTTCTTGGTTTTGGAAATGGCAGGGAACTTTATCCATTCAGAAGAGAGGGGATTTTGTGGTGTTTGTGTGATAAAACCCTCCACGCCTGTCACCTCTCATTCCCTCCTGAAGGGTTTATTGGACAGCAGCTCTCTGACACCGGCAGGCGACACCTCCTCGGACGTCTCGTAATGAACCTGTCACTTCCATCAGTCAGCCGGAGTTGGGGGCAGGTGAGCTTTGTGGGGTTTTTTTTGTTGTTTTTTTTTTTACACCTCTTGCCTACAGCCGGACTATTTCATTGTCAGCAAGCCTGTCAGTGCTGGTGTTCCACAAGGCATGACTCAGGAGGACGAACAGCGACTTCATTCGATAACGCAGCCAGCACCTGTCTCAGCGGCCGGGGAGAAAGAAAATACGCAGGCATGGGGTTTACTTATCAACAGCCGCAGCTGGTCAGCACCATGTATGATGGATTTGAAATGCCGGCTCTTCGGGTCTGTCGATGTGTTTTCTCCTCTCAGAGTATTGGGCTGAATCTCTGCAAGACGACGAATCTGAATGTGGATTTGGGAAAGGAGCTTCCATCAACAGTATGGTTCAATTGAACGTGCAATGGCATTGGCAGAAATTCACTTAATGTTCCCGTGCAATTTAAAAGCCACCCCCCCCAAACCACCACCACAACAGAAATAGAAAGTGTGTGTTGGGGTGTTAAAAAAGCTATCAAACATGAACATGAATTAAAAGACAGGATAGATCCTGAGAATTCCTAACCATCAGACCATGATGTCCTTGTCAGTACTTTAGAATTAACCTCAGACATTTTGGACAGTAAAATGTGTTTGTTTATGGTGATGTTGTTATGTTTTGTAACAATCAAACATATGCACCTTATTGGTGCATGTGTCTACATAATGAAACTTCCAGGGCTTAAGTGATTTTCCTGAGATTTTTTTAAAATGTATTTTTTAAATATATATATATATATATATATATATATACAATGTTTTCATTTTTTTATAGTGACTGTGGAATCTAATTGTTTGTTAGGCTTGCTTCACTGTGGTACCCTATATGGATGTGCCAGAGTTCCACAGTGAGGCAATTGCGATCCTCTGTATCCCCCTGCCTGCTCAGACTCAGTTTGTAACAGGGAGCCCTTTTGACAGTTAATTCAATGAAAATATTGGTAAATAAAATTCAATATTACATTGCGTCATAATAACTGGCACATCAAGTGGCCTGGTCAACCCACGATTTATCTCATACAACTTTCATAGTATGCTCATAGGCATCACCTATTGGTCACATTACACTAAACACAAATGCAGCTTTTTGATTGGCCAGCTTTTGCGAACATATGCAGAATATCACTGGACATTGGAAGAGGTGCTCTGATCTGCCATAGGTGAAGGAGCAGAGAGTCGGATAAAATTCCTGCCTTATTGCTGTTCTCGCTGCTATCCGAATGATGGAGAGCTTTCATGGGGTGCTCTGATAATGAGCACACTGAGTCCAGGGAATGGGTGTACCTCATCTGTCACACATCCCCCCAAAAAACAAGAGTTCCCAGGCCCTGGGGCTCACTTTCTGAAGGCAAACTGATTTTTAAGGGAGACAGATGAGCACAGAGCTTATCAGGCAATAGATGTCCCGTACAACAGTGTGGGTAATTACACCCAGTGCTCATTCCTTCATTCTCTCTACTCCTACAGAACTCCTGCAGCTTCCGAAATACTGCCTGGCATTCATCCTCTCAGTGGAGACTGCACTTCAAGGGATCTTGGGCGTGGGCATTCATTTCAAATTCAATGTTCCAGAGTTTTCAGTGTTTCTTTATTGCTATTTTTTTTTACAATGTCCCATATCAAATAAAATGTGATTCATTGCATTTCAGTCAATCACATTTTATTTGATGTGGCACACAATTTGTCACATTGTGCTTTACAGTAAGAAAAGAAACACAATGGAATTGCAAGCAGAGGTTCAAACAGTCAATCAGTGATCAAGGCAACATACAACAGGACAGATTGGTGAATTATGTCAGAGCATCAGACAGTGAATTGTAACGACCTAATAAATATACAAGATGGAAATAACAAACCCAATGGGGGAATATCAAAGCCCCCCAAAAAACAAACCAGGGGTGAGAGTGGAAGAAAAAGGCCTTCTTCACTAGAGGAATAAGAAAAAAAAAACCTTAGTGTGGACCAGTATAAGCAGGGGAGCCCTTCCCCTCAGGGCAGATTTTATCATGCAATGGTGTCAGTGAAGGCAATTATAATTCAGTTGATCAGCAGATTTTTGGAGAGCCGGTGTAAAAGGTCGAAAGGTAACAGGGCTGGTAGGTGGCATATTGATTTAAGGTTGATGTCAGTCAGGGTGAGGATCCGGTGAAGTCCAGGGTAGCATCTGCAGTTAATTGGTGATCATGAAGGGCAGCTCCTTAGAGGATGACTGGGGTAGGGAATACACTCAATGGCCAGGATAGGTTTCCTGAATAGGGAACATTTTTTTCCCTGTATTGATATAATACTCCTGGTGTCTATACCATAGGCACACTGAGGAACAAAATGCATTGTATCTTCTTAGCTTTTCTTTTTCATTTAATTACCACCCAGTGAAGATGGCTCATTAACACTTTACCTGAAAGGTCTATCAGAAAGCTTACATTTACAGCTGCACATTCATACATTTCCTGTCACAACCACAAATTAGGCCAAATATTCAAGAGACTTGGCACTGGTGTCAGGCTTACAGAAATATGTGTTGTGACACATGTAAGCATAACAACACCACAGCCTTAACATATATAGAGTCAGCTGGTTTTCAGCCTTCCAGAATAAGCCGTGTCTTGCCCTTTCACGTGCTCCGCTTTGCTGATGACATCATTTTCCCAAATCTCTGTCATTAGCCTGAGGTGCAGTGGAGGGTACTGCTCATTTCCACCTTCAATCTGTCATCAGACCACAGTCTGCGTACTGACTCTCCTGCCAGACGCCACTACTTTAAAGATTCAGGTGACAGGAAAAAGGCATCCATCTCTACCATGTCCTCTGCCACTCGCGTTTGGGCTCAGCCAGTCACATACCATTTGTTTTTGTTGTTTTTGGTTATTTTGGCAATTCATAGATTCCTGCAGTCTGGGCATTGCTAATATAGCCTATATAGTGACAGGAACAATAATGGCTGTCTGTCTCTGGTGCGGCTGTGTGCCAAAACCTTTCTCAGGCCAGACTCACATCTATGGTATAATATGTGACCTGCACCTCAGCTCTACCCAATCTCTTCACTCTGTCAGTTTCTGTAAATACCACTGCATAGACAGCACCTAAGGGCAATTCTTTTCAACAGTGTTTCAGCTGACAGATATTTAATGGGCATTCTTTTGCTCACTTTATTTCTTTGAATTTAAAGTAAATGGAACACACAACTTTGCATTGGAAGACTGCGGAGAAGTGTCCGAATTAAGCCACCTTAGAGGGACCCGAGTCTCCTGGGCTGTGCTGCTGTCAAACGAAGCGGGCATTTGCATTTTAGCAAGCCGGACAACACCGACAAATAGTTGAGAAGAAAAGACACAGATTCAGTGCAATTAATTATTAAGACATTAAGGTGAGTCAACAGTGAATGTGGGCCTTTGATGCAACTTCTGAGCGTGAAAAGCAGGCAGTTAATAAATAGCATCGCTTCTGCAGCACACCACATACAATTTTTCAAGCTCGCCCTGCTTACGTCTGTGAGCTGTAGCCACCCCACCCCTGCCTAAATGCACAGCTCAGCAAGTCATCAAGAGCTTTCAGGGGGAAATAACTAGTTCCCAGGAGCAATGCTATCGAACAAATTCCGACACTTAAAAAATTGGCCACCCATACACATCACTTGCAGGCTGATGATACACAGGGCCTTGTGAAGGAATCTTCTTTCATTTTTTTTAAGTATTGGCTGATCATTCTATTGGCAATCATAAGTGCTGTGCTCTCAGCTGTGGACAGATAAGTAATTTCTATCCACAAAATTATTTTGGAAAGTTGCTCCTCTAATTGTTGTCTGAACACATTCAGTGTCCTGTTCTACTTGCAATATAACAGTGTTTCCAGTATTAATCATAAATATTGCTGTGTTGCATTTTTCTGTAATACTTAATACTCCTGGTGCACATGGGTAAGCGGGCATTTTAATTTTCACTTCCTCAGCCAAGATTGTTTATCAGTTCATTCCAAACATGATGCATAAATACTTGCCATAACACTTGCAGTTTACTGGTAAGTTATTGGAAACTTGTGTCATGATCATTATCAAAGTTCAGTAAGCATACAGTATCAATATAATTTACCTTTGACTGTAATTGTGTTACACAAGGCCTTACACACTTTTTATTGATGAACATTAAAAATAATATTAAATTACTTGGACTACTGTGTGTGGTCAAAAGAGAAGCAGTCGTGTAATTTAAAATACAACTTTTCAAGAATAAAGATATAAAATGGTGTTAACATATATTTCACTGACATATCTGGATCAGTACAGTTTTCTTTAATAGCCATCATGGTAACAGTATTACAGTATTATACCCCAGCCTGGGCTCAGGGCACTTCCTACCTCATAATATATTGAGTTTATAAAGGGCGTAAATGGAGTGTAACAGCAAAGCAGCCATCATTGTGGGTGCAAATAGTGTTTCACAACAAGGCCTCCAAATTGATGGCCATAGAACCTGGCTGTATTTCAGATGACGAAAATATGAATCAAAAAGGTCAAGTACGGTCAGAGACATTTCATTTTTAATGAAACCCTTTTTAAAATTCTATGGCGTCAGTTTAGGTGCATGTAATTATATCCCCCAACTGTGTGAGACCCAAGGTGATGCAAATGAACTTCTTAATCAAGCCTGGATCTGCGCCATAGCCCCACTGTCATTTCCAGGCAGTAGGTACATAAACAGAGAGTTTATTTCATTAGTGAGTGATCCATTACCTAAAGTTTTACTGAACCCCATCAATTACTTATCCCTGGCTATTGATCTATCACTGCAATACTTGCAATGGAAAAAAAACAGAAGCCAAAATGAAAACCTGCTGGAACAAAATTAATTGCTTGTCAGAAATATCTATTTTTTTTAGAACGAAGGACAACATCAACCCAGAAAACTTTTCCATGGTTTCTGTAACACAGCCAAGAATGCTGGATTTTCATAATGTTCCATTTCACAAAAACATAAGATTTCAAAGATAAGATGGGCATCTGTCTCAGGCACATAGATTTATACAACCAATCTTTCATTCCCAAAGTGAATCTACTTGTGATATATGAAAATAATTAGTTCTATCCATTAAATCATCTGACAACATAAACCTGAGACTGAATATTAGTTTTTGTCTGATGAATTATTACAAAATAATGTGAGTGAGAAAATGGTGGTCATATTTGTTACTAAGGCCACTGGTAGATCACCGTTTCCAGAAGCAGTTAGCATTGTGTTTTAGGTCTGTTCCATTTGGTGCTCATTCTGTCTAGTCTTCTGTCTTAATTTCTCTATGAAGATCCAGTTCTCTTCATGTTTATCCCATTTGGTACTCATTCAGTCTTGGTTTCATTCTTCTTTGAAGGCCCAGCTGAGCCTAAGTTCATTTTATGAGCAGAGCTTTCAATTTACTGCTGAAATAATTATGTCGCATCCTTGCTCAGCAAACACCCTTATCTGGGGTGACATGCACAAGCCACTCACACTTCACGGGTACAACAGAGGTGCTACATCCAGCATTCAAATCTGTAGCTTTGTTTGAGACCCGGTTCCAAACCACTGCGCCAGTCTGCTATCCTGATCTAAATAATGTAAATAATGAATTGGGATGGACAACCTGAAATAGATGTAATTTAACAATTCGTTTTGGGTTTTTGGTTGTTTTGTCCATAAGTACAAAATGGTATTGGTCATTGCTGGCAAAATATTCTGCCTTGGTGCTCCTGTATTGTTGTATTCTCTTTTGACTATGACATGCAAAATAGCTGTTTCATGTCATGTATTCACTCTGAGGAACTTCATCACTACTTTACACTAAAAAGGGGGTTTGTTTTCTTCCTTGGGCTGGACATGGATCGCGAGAGTCCTTCTCTACAGTGAATTTCTTCCCAGGCAGCAGACGTTGATGCTCCTGCATCAGCATTACCATTTTATGCTGAGCACCCTCTCCTCTTTTGTGCCATAGCTATGCACACTGCACCACATAACATATCTACTCCGCTTGTGAGAGTAGATTGGTGCGTGCTGATGTAAGCACCTCTCCTTGGTTTGCTTTTGTCTTGAAGCCATTTGCTCTTGTTTCCATTTTTCTGCCTTTTTCACATCCATCAAATAGCATCGTAATGGTGTCACCAGATCAGTCTGCTCTACCCCTAGGGGATGGTTCTTATGATATCATCAATATTTGCTTGTTAAGATGAATTCTGTTGATGTGGCATGATTATGATACTAGTTGATGTTACTAGTTTGTTTCTACATGAATGACGAAGAGCAGCTTGCATTTTCAGGTAGAAGACCTCACATTTCATTTCATAGCTCCCCACTCATTGTGATTAGTGTGACAAGGAGCAGGGTGAGTGCAGAGATGACCCAGGATACAAAAGGCATGGTTCTAAGAAAGTAAAGCTTCCTTTAATGAAGACTCAAGAGAAACAAAACAGGCTTGATAAAAGAGTTTACACTCACACACACTCACACTAAGTATGGCTCAAGGCTCAAAACTGAGCAGATACGTGAACAAAAGGCAGGACTTATGTAACAGAAAACACGGGTGAAACCAGTAACTGATTAACACAGGTGGAAGACATTAACTAAATGAGACATGGAACATAGGAAATTATGAGGCCATCTGGTGGTCATCCCTGGAAGCAGCAGCCATATCCCTGACAATTAGGGCCACATTAGAAACTTTCTGGGCGTGTACTGACAACTAACATTTTCTCAGCCTTGCAAGTTAATTTGGTGATTACCTATGGCTGAGTCAGAGGAATGCTGAAAGGAACAATATGATTGGAAAGTGTTTTTCCTCTGTCTCAAACCCAAATCTGGCACATAAACTATTCATCCAAGTCAAATTCTCTTCCTCTATTTGTATTGTCCAGTTTGTGTAGTATGTACTTTGTGGTTGTGCACAGAAAAAATGTGTGGTTGAACACTCATTCCTAAAGTAATTACAATATTGGTACACTGGTGTAAGGTCAATTTAATATGAAGCATTACCATGTCTTGTACTGCACGCTGATGAATACTGATATAAGTCCTTTTCACTGAGGATACATATATCACACTGGGTTACAAGACTGGTGTGGTTCATTACTTTTCTGAATATTTATGGTCCTCAATAATAGTGTTATTGGCAATCATATCTGTCATGATGATGTAAATTATGGTGAAAGAACCTGGAGGAAATATCAGCTCAGGTTAAACCAATAATCTCTGACTGGTCCTGTTTTGATTCATTGAGATCTCAGGCCACTTGCAAAGACTATAGTTTAACCCTTGGGACAGGACTGGAGCTTCCGAATAGGATCAGCTGTTTCCAGTACAAAAAAGTTCAGTTGTTATTACTTGACTGTCAGCCAAACACGACTCTATGCTGTCCATTAAAACAATCCTCTTTTGCAAAGAGCTGGTTGCAGTCACAATTAAGACAGCTCTCAAACAAGACTGTTAAGCTGAGAACTGTGGTTATATTGTCAATTGAACCACCATCATTGTGACTGCAACCTGAGTGACAGTTCAAAACTCACTTCACAGAAAATTCAACCATAATCCTGCGAGTGATAAACAAACCATCTGTCAAGTGCCTTTTAATTGATCGTCTCCTGTTTGCAGGGAACTCAGCTGTTTTACAAACCACTGGAAAATTCAAAGCGACTGATGGCTTGCAGAAACTGTGATAGATGCATATGGCCGGGGAGAATCTCAGTCGTGCAACGGCAAAAATCTTACAAGGAGTCGTCATTCATCTCTCTAAATAAGAGATGAAATCAATCGCAGAATGCCAGAGCACACACAGTGATTGCTCGTTTCACGTCTCTTGACCTTGAGCAGGCATTTCACGTGTCTCCGACAGAACGAGGCAGCTGTCGTCATTGATTTTGAGACAGGTTAGCTCATTTCTCAGTGTTACTGTGAACAAAGTCCTCAAAATGCAAGGCTTCAGACTTCTTTTCTAAGGGAACACTTTTTAATCATGCTTGCAGAGGGAAATTTGACTACATTCCTATAGGATCTTCAGGCAGAATTTGTCTTTCATCATTGCCTCCCAGAGAACTTGATGATCACCCATATTTGTCAATTGTGTCATTAACTGTGTTATCAAGGAAGGAAGAACAACAGGACAAAGGTGTTTACTTCTTCATTCACTATAATTTAGTTTACTTTCACGCTGAGATTTCACCTCATTTTGTTTACAAGTGGCATAGCTCTTAAAATGAAATATCACACATCCCAACACAATTTTATAGTTAAAATGGTCCAACCTCAATTAATTATTTATTTTAGAGGGCATCAGTCCATGTTACCATCTCTAGTATAAAAGACTGAAAGCAATCCAATTTAATGGAAATTATTCTTGCTACAGACACATAGAAACGTTATGTTATATGACATTTAACATGAATTCTATGGATAGGGAAGAAAAATGAAACTTTGCCAACAGAGAAAAATGTCTGTTAGTGTTAGCAAGCTCTGCTAGTTTTAGATCTCTGTATGCTGTTAAAACTAGGCTTAGGCTTAATTTCAAAATTCGGTGATGAAATAGTATTATTCATCCCCCTGGTTATAGTTTTTGCCCCACAGTGGCCTTGCATGCCACACTGGATAAGAGTGAAAATAAAAATAAAGAGTAATAATTCTCCCAGCATTAACCAAACTGTCTTTATAACTAAGAGGGGCATTTCCTGACATGATTTTGCAATTTGCCATTCTGAGAAAATAAATTCCTAAAGAATAATGTGAAAAGACCATCATGACCAGGAGTGCAGACAGTATGTCCGACATCCGACTGACCCTGTTCAGCTCAAAATGCTATCAGACCGATAAGACAGGAGCATCTATGCCTCTTCTGTGGCTGAGAGATTTACTTGCTGGGCACTAAAAGGAGCACAAATTTTCCCCTTAATCTAAATTGAAAACCGCTGGAGTAGAAAATAATTTCATTGCTCCGTCTACAATGGTGTCATAGGTGGGATCGTTTTTTCCGAAGCCTGTGATGCGATAGTGCACCAGAACCCATCAGGAATAAATGATTACCTCTATTAAACTGGAACATTGAGATGGAAGGGTGGGGGGTGGGGTTGGGAGTGGTGCCCCCCCCCCATTCATTTACTATACACACAGTAAAGGGGAAAAAGAGACTTCAACTGAGACTGCATTCATTATGAAGTAGTACAAAAAGGAGGGCTTCTTACCATTATCTGTAATCTCCAAAAAATCCAAAACCTGAAATTAGGTTTGTCTTGAAGTTGTCTGGACTGCATGTCCATGTTTTTTAAAAAATGAGATATCGATTTGAGAACAAAAGCAAACACCACTACAGCAAAGGGGAAAACCTGTCTTTATCCTCTTCCAATCAGAAATAAGGATCCAGGAAAGGGCTTTCTTTTTGTTGTTTACATTACTTGCAGCTACATAGTGGTGAGATATTTAGAAGTGCCTTTTTCAAATTAATTTGCATCCATTAAGGCAATACACCTTAAAGAGGTGGTACAGGTTGGTGCACCTTTTCAGGCTTATTCTGCTTTGGAACATATTTGCCATGAGATTCTCCACAAAAGCATGTTGCTTTCAACAACCTGATGTGTTCCTCAGCCACTGAGGTCTAAGGGCTAAGTTATACCATAGTTAAAGATACCCTACTATAGGCCATTCTCAAGGTCACACTCAAGATCTTCTGAGCCTCAGTCAACCAAGTGAAAGGCAGGATTTGTGCATATACAGTGTTTACATGTTTAAACAATAGTTTGTTCAGGGGGAAGTTAAATACTTTCCAATGTATGGCATGCTTGTACAGTATATTCACATTTTTATAGGACTCCTAGATCTAATTAATGCAAGTGGTGTGAAAAGCCAATTATACTCATATATCTTATTTGCATGTTAATAGTAATTTTATGTGTGTTTGGTATGTTACCAACTGAAAAAATTCATCTACATAATAATGACAGCAGTTGTAAAAGACAAAGGCAGAGATAATAATTGCATGGTCCTGAAAGATAACAATTACAGCCACAGCTTTCTGCAAGTGATTTATATACTTGTTTACATAGCTTAAATACACTCTGTATCTTACGTAAATTATTGCTGCAAAAGGATTATTTGAACTGCGCAGGGAGTTTAACCATCTTGCCTATATGCAATATTACTATAGAACTATCACCAAGATTAGCGTAGCTCTCTATTCGGTGTAAACATATCAACATGCCTTTGGTGAAATCCTTCTGTTTTGCAAAGAGACAAAGTGCAGCATTTAGAGTCATCAGACAACCCAATCTGTGCTCTTATGTCTCTGTTCTCAGCCAATAAACAAACAGGCAGTGGCTAGAAGTTGCACCAATAGCTAGAGATCTCATCTGAGCAGTGGCGGCTGGTGAGCTGGAAACAGGGGAAGCCCAAATACTTTAAAATTTAGTTAAACTGATTTAAATTACTGAGAATAAACTTTTAGGATAGGTTGAGTGCACTGAACAATAACGTTTAGAACACAGACCACACAAAAGCTGTGATGTGTCATGAGCATTTAACGTAATTTAAATTGGTAAATCCATCCTTGTTAATTAAACAATCTCACATTGCAGCTTTCGCAAGCACACAAACTACAAACAATCTGCAGTGTTTCGCGAGCATAATCATTTACTCTATTTACGTGACTGGTGTTGATTATTCTGTGAATTATTTGTTTTATTGTTAATCAAGGAGGATAAAGGTTGAAACAGGTTGAAAGTAATGATAGATTTAAAGGTAGTGTTCGGCTTCCCCTGTTTCCAGCTCACCAGCCCCCACTGCACCCGGGATGTGGAATGAAGAGCCTCAATTGTAAATGAGATAACAACCAGACAGATGAACCTCAGCAGGCTAAGGAGCATAATGACAATTGCAACGTCCTCTGCTGTGAAGCTGGATATGACACCAGAGCAGCCGGTCTTTCCTGTTTCTGGTGGCAGTCTGAAAATGGGATGGGTTGTAGGGTTGTCCCTGGTGTGCATTTGTTCTTTGCCACTGTTGGCCATCAGTCACTGTCTATCTGCTGTGAGAGTCAGCCTCAGGTCCTGATTCATCTCCCTCAGAGGTCTCCACAGTGGAGCAGAGATAATTGCACTCCCTACATGCTCCCATGGGGTGTTGTCTACCCATATGTTGTGTGTAGGAAGCAGGGGTAATTCTTCAAGTCCTTTAATTTAACCTTAGAACATAGGTACTGGAGACCGGTGAGAGGCAGGTACTTGCAGAAGGCACTATTTTTACCCACTGATGTCTGCGGAGAGAGTGGACAACAAAGATGGTGGATGGGACCTATCAGAAAGATGTGTTACCAGCCCTTCATGGCACAATGGTACAACTTAGCACTACATGTTTCGCTGTGACTAGAATGAAGCTTCTTCACTGTACTGGACGCTTTGTAACACCACAATTTTTACAGAGGTTAAAAAGTTCTCTTAATATAAAAGAGCAGTAATACTTTATAATTTGGATCAATTGTTAATGCTCTATTAAAGATAATTGAAAAACACACCGTTGATGTGTGATGGGTCAGATAAAAACCCTGTTTCAAAAGGAGGCAGAGGCGCTGACCCCGCTGGCTGCATACTGCCCACAGTATGCCAGCGTCAAAGCGAAAAAAGAAAACGGGATGTGAAGTGAAATCGGATCCGTTAAGAGGTCACTGCGCCTTGTTAAGTAGAAGAGGCCCATTCGCCTGTCATGGTTGGGGGTTGCCACCGTATTGTCATGATGTTAGGAGCATTATGAAACTGGGTCACCCTTACACTCTGACTTCAGGCTCTGCTTATCTTAATAAGTCTGATTTATAGCAGCTGTGAGAGAGCCAGGCAGAGAGGGGTTGGTGGAGATGAAATAAAATTGGACGGTCACGATGCTGGGATTTTACAACCCAACTGCGTACAGCATGAAACGAGATTAGTACCTCAAAACTCTATTGCCATGCAAGAAATGCCATGGCATACACCATGGCAAAAATGACCCCTTAGTACACAATTGGTGAAACATTTCATCTTTAAAGAAATGATGTTTCAATACACTTCATAATGCTTTGTAACAAATATTCAGACATTTTAAGTGTGTTTAGCGATAATCAAATCACACATAGTCTCATGTTCATGTGTATGGGGCGCCAAATGTAACAGACCTTTTTTTGTGGACAGAATGCCACGAAAAACACAAACGCGTTAGCATTGTGTCCACGAAATATTGAAGAGAGCACATACTTTCATGCACAGAAAACAAAACGGATAATTCCTTTCGTGCACTGAATTGACCGTTGTGCTTTTCATTTTGTGGACAAAAGGCGGAATGCACTTCGCACTATGTGGACAAAAGAAACACATTTTGTAGACAAAAGTAATTCTGTCCATGTAACAGATGTCCTAGGCCAGCATTTATGCTTTTGTGGCACGAAATGCAGAATGGGCTATACTATCATCATTCCGTGCCGCTGCTTGAACTTTCATAGACATCAATGTTTTGCTTTTGTAGACAGAATGCCTTCTGTGCTACGAAACGCATAAATTCATTACGAAACATGTAACACTGTAACGCGTTTTGTCCATGAAAAACACAAACGTGTTAGCACTGTATCCACGAAATATTGATTGTCTACGAAAGTTCAAGCAGCCTTTGCTTTCGTGGACGGAATGCCTTCTGTAACTGCAGAGTCACGGAATATATTGTGCTAAATCCCTTTCGTGCACATCATACTTTCAGTAATATAGCAAAACAGTTAAGCGGACGAAATGAACATTCGATGGCATGGAATGATGATAGTATAGTGCATTTTGCATTTCGTGCCACAAAGGCATAAATGCTGGCCTAGGACATATATTACGTGGACAGAATTACTTTTGTCTACAAAATATGTTTCTTTTGTCCACATAGTGCGAAGTGCATTCCGCCTTTTGTCCACAAAATGAAAAGCACAACGGTCAATATAGTGCACGAAAGGAATTATCCGTTTTGTTTTCTGTGTACAAAAGTATGTGCTCTCTTCAATATTTCCTGGACACATTGCTAACGCGTTTGTATTTTTCGTGGACAAAAGGCGTTACAGTGTTATATGGTTTCGTAGCACAGAAGCATCCGTTTCGTAACACAGAAGGCATTCTGTCCACGAGAAAAGGTCTGTTACATTTGGCGCCCCATACATGTGTTCGCATCTTTGAAAAACTAACCAATGCATGTACAGTGTAAACCCTGTAATATTTCTCAGCAGCATCTTCATGTTCATTCAGTAAAGGCAAACCTGATGCTAAAAAAAAAAATTTAAAAGTTAAACAATGTTGTTCAGAGGAAAGAACAAAAGAAGAAAAACAAACATAAATAAATACATATATGTACCTTACATCTGAAGCCTTTTTTCCAAATTCGTTACTTAAGTGACACTAAGTTAAGTATTTTAGCTAAATGACAATAATAATGTAATCTACCCTCCTTGCTTTAAAGTAAATCAGCTCAAATCTTGTTAGTTAATACTCACATTCATACCCATCCAAAAACATTACAAGATAGGTCGGCACATTGAAATTAATAAACTTAAAAATAAACTTAAGCTAGAGTAGTTGTCGTCCATTTGACAGTGGCTTCTTCTTATCTATCCTCTTATCTTTCTGTTAACAGTGCTACTGCACATCCACACCGCTAGCCCTAACTACATCTGCATGCAGTCAACAGTAACTTATACCAACCTGATCTCATTTCCTGTCAATACACAGCCCCATCACATCGCACTGATGCCTTACTCACCCTGGTCAGGTTTCCCACATTGACTTTTGGGTCAGTTTGCTTATACACTTATGGGCGATTGCCATCTGTCTTCAAAATTGCCTCACTTGTCACGCTAATTCAAAGTAGGTGTGGCTCCACAAGTCCATCAAGCAGTGCACTGGAGTCCATCACAAGCATACTCTCAATCTCTCATTTCTGTTTGTGTCTCCACTGGCATGTGAAACCACACATGGTCATTGATTACAAACATGATGTTACATCGGTTTTCTCTGTGCCACTGAACGGAATGTTATGGTGTTTGGTCAACAGTGCCAGGAACCCATGTAGAAGGGCAGTTCAACTCAGTGTCATAGTGACCTTCAAACTGTGTTGTTTTGGCGGATTGCGGGAACCAATGCCACCGTGCAATCCAAATCCATAAAGTTTCAACATTTCCCTGTGCGGACGTCTGGAGAGGTAATCTGATAGCAGCTTGGGAGTTTAACTCCTGTTCCCCCATTCCTCTCGTTTCTGACTGCCGCATGGTATCTCAATATCCTATCTCTCTCTTTTTCTGCATTTCTCACTCCCAGACCGAGGAGGGACAGATTCATTTCACAGGTCAATTAATTTTAATCATGGTGTGTCAATTCCATCTCTGTTTAAAGCGCGAGACTGACACTTTATAAAAATCTCATTAACCTTCCAGTCCCCAGCCTCCTCGCTCTGCAGGATGAGTCGGGGTGTGACTCATTTAACGGGACCACACGGTGCAAACAAACAGCCTTCGTACACACACACACACACACACACACACACACACGCACGCACACGCACACATGCACACACGCACACACACATACACACTGAATATTCCATGCAGCCTAAGAACATTTGGCATGTAGAATACTGAGCACTATGACAGCAGCAATGACTTGTTCCTGATGTCAATTCAGTGTTATATGTACTATGTATATAAATAGGACAGAGGAGGAGTTCTGTGGGTTTTACAGTTGCAGGACCTTTGAATGAGCAACTGACTCACACTGAGTTCACCAGGTGACCTGCCCTCCTCATGAAACAGTGACTTCAGTTAAGCAGTTTAGATCTGAGCTAGAAGGAAACTCAGCATGTACTGGCACTCCAGAGCTGGAAATTTCCCTCTCCTGAAGAAGACCATCTGTATTGAAGAAGTCCAAAAAGATTGCTTTGCTTTATACCCTAGTAACAATATAAATGACCAAATTCCAAACCATTTTAAAATTTGCTATACTTACAATTCACTTGAAGCTCCCCAAAGGGAAATCAGGTTTTCCCAGTTAAAGTTCTAGCTTCTTCAAATTAATGTACCGGCATTTGTATAGGGACATAATGTATGACCATGCATACTGTATTATTCAGGTTTAGATACAGTTGGCTGGTTATCAGTTCTGTTTCTTCTGCTTCATACATCATACATTAATTTGATGTATGAACTAAAACAATATATTCATTTATATTAATTTACCAATATATAGTGTCAAGATTGTCTTAATTGAATTAAATATGACACATTGTACTGATGCATTGAAATAATTAATCATTATATATGGTTATCAGGGATTTAGCATGTGGATACTCCAGCATATGATTTTGTGGAATCCCTAAAATAATGCACAAACATTCCAGTGACAATCACTGAATCATTGCAATGGGAATAGTTTACAGGTAAGAACAGCATACTGCAATCTAGAGAGGAACGATTTATTTGCCTTCACCTATAGTCTCCCTCGCAGCTGATTTCTTGCTGGACCACAGTGGGACGGCCTCTAGACCCATAAAGTGTTAAAAGCACTATCACCTGCCTCTACTTACAAAGCCGATGAGGGGTTAGCAAGAAGCAGGCTGATTTAGATTAATGCCACCCGCCAATGCGATAACCGGCATCAACCACCCACTGTATCAATGACCCCACTACACTCTCCTGAATCATGATGAGGTTTCCTGTCCTTTGTCTGCGTGTGACTGCGAATCACAGGATTGCTTTTTTCCTGGGGGGTGGAGGGCTTTATGTGTGTGTGTGTGTGTGTGTGTGTGTGTGTGTGTGTCTGTGTGTGTGGTAGGTAGCGGGGGTTAGTGTGCGTGCTGTTGATTGCATGTTTGTGTGTGTGCATGTGTGCACACACAGCAGGGTGGTCTCTTGTGGTTCTTATTAATAGGGGCAACTGTTTGTAGGTACAGCTTCACATTGACAGAGAAGCAGATCCAGAGACAGAGATAGAGGGAGAGACAGACTGTGATTACCATCCTATGCCTGGCTTAAAAAAGACCCTGCGACTTTAAAGTGTAATTTATTTCATCTTCGCCAAATGCGGGGGTTAGAAAGAAAATCACACTGGGGGGATGTCTGTAGTCCCTATTTAGAGGAAGCATGGCGAAGACTTGTGGTAGGTGTGATTAACGGGAGGAAGAAAAACGCTCCTTCGCTGCTGCTGCGGTGCTAATGAGGCAGATGCCTGCGTTCTCAGGATCACAGGCATGGAGGAGCCTGTGGCTGAGAAAGTGCTTTGGGCACGCATACTGAATATCTCAAACACACCTAGAGATGTCGACCCAAAACCTCCTGAGTCTGTGGGGGAGGCAGGGGTGTGCGTGTGGGGTGGAGACTGGGTTAGTTCTCAGATTAAAGAAATCAAGTGGGTTTTTCACTGTTAATCTTGGGGTTCATACTGTAAAAACACCTATTTTTTTCAATTTTGTATTGGATTTTATATTACTCTACTGCATCAAAGTATATTTGACTAAATTAGATTGGATTATGTCATGCTGCAGAAGTATTTAGCAGGGAAAAGTGCAACAGATTTAGTTAGTGAGGAGTCCACAGGCAATTCAATTTACCCAAACCATCCAGGGATACAATAAACAGAGGTCTCCTTAAAAGGAACTTTTCTTAACAAGCCTTTTTGCAGCAGAATCAATATGGCAATTGTCTTTGGATGCAAAAGTCGTATTTATTTTAGAAATATATTAGCCAGCTGACCAGATACAACTTAGTTAATTACAAGTGCATGCCTAGTAATATTTTTCTAACTCTACTGTAGCAATCCTATGTAAGAACATGTTTATTTTATGTCAGAACAACCTAGATGTGGCTAGCTAATAAACATGAAATAATAAACTGGTTTTCCTGTTCATTGTTTTTTTCCTGCTATTTCATAGAATTGCAGAGAAAGAAGGCAAACAAGAAAGCAAGCTGTTCTTCAGATGTAGATAAATGAATCAAAAGATTTCTGAGCAAAACCATATCTTACAGCATTAACCTGTGATGATTCTGCCCCTTATGGGTTTTCTGGAAAGTGCTCTCCAAGATGTGGCAGATGTCATCAAAGATTGTGAGTCTTAACATTGTATTATTTAATGGTGTTCTTCCCATTGTTTTTTTCTCTGTACCAAATAGAACTAGTTGAATACCCATTATCTGTTTCCATTAGCCCTGAACACTCCGCTGTATAGAGACATGTTCTTAGGTTCACCTACTCATAATTTTTTTTTTCCTTCAACTTGAACTGCACATAGACTACGGCAAAATATGAAAAAAAGAGTTTGAAGCTGTCAGTCTACACATTTGAAGGATGACTCGAGGTTTATACTTGAAAAAAGTCAAATATTAATCTATAGTAAAAAATATCTCCAAACAGACAACTTTTCTTGAAGGAAACATTTTCTTTTTTCCTCCTTTTCCATTGAAGTGAGAGTTTTAATTGAATTTTTCAGTTGGCCCCTTATCGCGCCCGCACACCTGACCGAGCCTTCCTCTTCCTGTAGGGCCCTGAGATCCCGACCTCCATGCCTCCAGCCTTACTCCTCTCCCTCTGCTGCAGTAATCGCTCTCTCAACCCCCACCTCTGCTGCCTGTTATAATTAGCTACTGTTTCCATGTGCATTTGTCTAATTAGCAGGCAGCATATCTTTAAAACAAACAAGGAAAAATAACACACTGCTGAAAGGGAACGGTTAACAAGCAGTTTGGGGGAGGGTGAAAAGTTTGAGATGGAAATCCTTTTCTGCATGCATGCAGCAGTGGAGAAGGAATACAGTGATCCTTCTTAGAGATGCAAAACACAGCGGATCTCATATCTCAGCGCTGCTCCCTTTGAGTCCCTTTGGATGTTTCCGGATTCATCACCCGGATCATCCTCGTGATGAATGCCATCTAAAATTTCTGGGGTCTATGAATATTTTATTTTGATGTCATTTCCATTTTTTTTAACTTGTGCATAAAAAATGCTGCTGCTCAGTTGATTGTCAAGCTGCAGGAGTGGGATTCAGAGAGCAGTGGGAGGGGGAGCTTAAAGAATGTGTGCTTGCCTGTAAGGGCACTGTTGTGAGAGGGAAATAGCTCTTAATGACTACTGAAAAAAGGACTCTTTGTGTGACTGTGAGGGCATATGTGCATTTTCAATCTACCTGTCTCTCTAGCTATCTGTTTGTCTGGCTATATATTGTATATAGATTGTATATGTGCAAGGGTTGTGTGTGCACGCACATATTTGAGTGTGTGTGTGTGTGTGTGTGTGTGTGTGTGTGTGTGTGTGTGTGTATGTGTGTGAGCACATACTCTGTATACATGAAAGCATCAATGATGTGCGCAGTTGAAGTGTTGATTAAAGTGTTGCGTGGCTCTCAGAGGTTCTGTATTTCATTTTCTCAGGGACGTCAATCTTGCTGCCATTTGCGTGTGATTGACACCCGGCGTCTTCATCGCACCTGGCCTCTCACTCAGAAAACCACTGACAGGCATCATTCAGAAACCCCTGGCCTCACGAAATCATGCCTTCATCTCACAGCTTCACTCATGGTAATTACTTCTCGTATCCTCTGGATTCAGTTTACTGCACCACTGCGCTACGGCATACATGACAGGCTCACATGTGGCAATGGTGCACAATAGACCTTGACTCTGACTGCTGAGCTACTTACTTTCTTTAACCTGCAATGTAACACTCATTGAAGAACATTTTCTTCTGGATGCTTGGTGTTTCTGTAATGGTACCGGAATTGCATTATACTGTCATTTGGTATGCTGTTTCCAGGTTTATCTTCTGAAATTAGAGTTACCAGAAGAAGAAAATAAGCACTTTTCATTCACTTTCAAATTATAATTTGTGGGGTTGGGCTGGCTGTAAGGCTTTTGCACAATACAGAGCAAAGTACATTCCTTGATGCAGGGATATTTTAAATGTATGCAGTCAAACCAGATGGTAAGAAGTTTAAAACACGCACACACACACACAACACACACACACACACACACACAACACACACGCACGCACGCACACACACACACACACACACACACACACAACACACATGGAGTTATATGCATACGAGTGGCAACAAACCTACAAATGCTGCAACAAAATGTGTTTTGTGTTTTTTTTTTTTCCGTGTTGTATCCTGTGTAAAATGACTTGAAATGGGACAAGTGTTAATATTATATATTGATTCAGAGTTTAAAGTGTCGATTTAAAATAGAAGGTTGAGGCTGAAGGGCATATTACGGAGTGGTTTGGTATTAAATGATGAGCCATGATGGATGCTGGCCAGCTTGTGACATGGAGTGCAGCACGCCAGAGGATCAATTCTGTCCTTCCCTGGGCGGTCCCCATGTAACTCTGCAGCATTACCTGGCTCAGACATTAAGGGCTGACCCGGGAGGTGGGGGCTGGAGGCGGGGTTAGGGTGGGAGGGGTAGCTTCAACTGCCAAGAGTACTGCACGCCCTGCTCCAGTCACGCGTGGACTCCAATCGCACACCGCAGAGAACGCATTTACTGTGGAGATAAAATGCATCGGCTTTCCTCTGCCTTATCACAACACCTCCTTTTTTCTCCTTTATGCATCTGCACCCCCCACCCCCAACATGCTCACACAAACCCACAAACACACACACATGCACACCTACCTCCTGCTCTACCGTGTTAGACACAAACACCCTGCAGTCAGAAACCTGCTCTGGGTCACATCCTGAGAAAATGAAGATGCATGAGGAGACGAAAAGCTATTAGGCATACCCTGCCTTAAAGCCTCCATCATTATGCACTGAGCTTGTTCTTGCTTATCGGAGAGGTGCCACAGCAACCTGCGTTTTCACACCGTATGTCAAATTCCACCCGTGTTTTGGGCATATCATTTGTGTTGATTGCAACATCTTACTGCCTCTTAGTTAAAACTGTGCATTCATTCGTAGCCTACACGCTCCTCTCCTTTCCATACTGTCAACCAGAATTTGAGGGAAGAGGGGAATGTGATCAGGGTTTGCTGAATTTCCTTTTACATTTATTCAGTTCTGCCAAGAACACCCTACGAATGAGGATTAGATATGCTATCCTGAGAATAAATCTACATGCAAAAGAAGCTTTGTAGCATTCGCCCTCTTTACATTTTCTCTTTTTAATGGAGGGAGTGTAAATTCCTATTTGTTATGCTGCTAAAAGAGCTGACTTCAGCTGCATGGCGCTCAAATTGCTTCAGACTCGTAATTCTGGGGTGGGTTAGAATCCCTCCTCGCGGCATAAGGCCACTGTCACGTCCCTTAGCGTTAAATAATGGAGCGCGCGTGTAGCGGGGAGTTCGGAAAGTCGCAGCCCAGCGCGCGGTGTCAGACCTGCCTCGCGGGTGGCGAGCGAGGCTACCCCGCGCGGCGTTTCCGCGGCGATATGATCACCGGCGACCTTTGTGGATTAGCGTAATCAGCACTCGGAGCTGGTGTGAAATTATTTTGTTCCGTCTGAAAAGAAAGAAGCGGAATTAAATTAAACGATTTCGCACGCCACCCGAGTACAATGGAGTGAAAAGGACGTCATTAGCGCGAGGCTGGGTTCGGTTAAAACCGGGCTCCTTTAGGGATTGCTGTACAAGTTAATTTGGTTCAATGCAGGAGATTAATGGAGAGGCTGCACAGGGTTTAAGGACTAAGAAAAAAAGCTTGATTTAATTCAGCTCATTTTCTTTAACTTGTTGATGCCCACAAACCAATTTGTTCTTGAAAGTATTAATCTGTAATAAAACCCTCAACTGTAGGGTCTTAACAATGCTAACTGCCTTTCCAGATCTCCTCAGTTGCTTGCGTTTCCTGGAATGTGACTCTTCATTTAGTTACGCTTTAGGATCACTGTTAATGTGGTCAAACCTTCAAATGGCAGTCTGTGGGGAATCCTTATCCCTGTGAATAGTCTTCAAATATATTGTTTAATTGGGCAAAATATGCTTTAATATACGAGGGTTAATTTTTTGTTAACATTCTTCAGTGAATAGTTGCAGGTCTGTCACAGAAGTTCTATGGATCAGTGCATCAACAGTATCTCACATTCAATTTAGTAATTCATTGTTTTATATTCCCTGTCTCCTCTACCCGGTGCATCATGAGTGAAGCCTCTGTTTTTACTCCTTGCAGTAAGTGACTTGCTTTTCATCATTTTAACTTTTAGGCCTACTGTGCATGAATCTGTCCTTAACTATGCCTAACAAAGAACTTCAGGTGTTGCTTTTATTTAAATACAGTTGTTGTCATGAATTTTGGTGATGGCAGAATTCTCTGAACTAGGCCTATGTTAGTGACAAAAAAGTGTCACTTAAATCTAATTTGAATTCAAAATGAATGACAAATATGATTAAATCTAGGCCTTAGTTTAGCACTGTTGTTGAGAGGAGACTTATTCTGCTACCTTTCTTCCCCTTCCCCAGTAAGGGAATGGCACATTACTTCAGTGGAAAGCATACAAACCTGTGTGGAATAAGTGGGGTAATAGGTCTATTATAATAGTATCATAAACCTCCCCTGGTGTTTGTACCCCATCTCATTCAAATTCACCAGGGTTAAAGGCTAATGGGGAAAATATCATCCATTTAATTAGATTTAGGTTCAGTTAGTGTTGCAGTTAATTGCTTAGGCTGGGAGGTCGCTAAAAGAATGCCTGCCCCCTTGCACAAAGTCAAACATGGCCAACACAGCAGCAATTTATCTCTGATCGCTTCTTTAATGCAGCATTACAAGTGCAATGTATAGCTCTTCACCGAGCTGAGACATGTCATAATGTAGAAATATAGCCAGCTAGCTTCAGGAAGTGCATCTTGTTGACAGCATTGAGAGATACAGTATCAAAGACAGGGTATACATGAATGAATCAGAGATTCACCACTCTTGCTCCTCAGCTCAGGATATTACCATAACTTAAATGCCTTCTTCTAGGACGCAATCGTTTTTCAGCTAATTTTAATGAGCGCCAACCGCAAATGTTGCCTGCAGTTAGACTTAACTTACTTTAAACACCAGTCTAAAAGAAAGCTCAGTGTGTACAATTGAGGAGATAGAACACAGCTAGAATTCTCAAACATGCACAGCTTGCTTCATATTATTGCATTAGCAAAGAACTAATAGAATGTATGACACCAGGCCAAACCACTACGAAATGTGCTGGTGAAGTCGGGAGTCAGCACTGTAGCTAAAATTATGTAATTATGAGAAACGATTTGAAAGGAAACATATTTATCTGGTTTTACAATCAGTTTTTTTTTTTTTCGGTCCCTAGCTTTCTTTGAAATCTCCTATCTGAAAACCCCAAGCTACACAATGTCTTTATTGGTTGACTGGTTATTGGTTATTGGTGTCCTGAAGTTACCTTTTCAACAAACTGTCTTTCAATCCTGTAGACTGGAGGTTAGAGTACTTCTTTTTTCTTCATTTTCTGTTTTCATGTCTCGATTTGTCAGAAAGTTCAACTTTGGCATTTCTTTCCATTGCAGACTGATTCTGAAAGTCTTTCAGAATATTACTTTCATAGACATTTCACTTCAATGGAGATAACCAACCAAGAGACATGTTTGAATGACATATCCTTTTAGCCTTTTTCTACTGTAGCCATGGAATCAGGCAGGAGTTCAGATTCCATTACCTTCCACTTCAGGTGATTTTCCATGATCTTTTTTGTTGAGTTTAATGAGCAGGAACTGTGTCAACCCTAAGCTCCACAAGTGACCTGGTTACAAACAGGCCTGGAGCAGGGACAGCAAAGTATGTAGTGGTGTGACATCCGTCAACTCCAAAGCTGTTGGGAACATGAAATCGTAAAGGCGGCTGTCGATAATATGTAAAATATTGCTATTGATGACACTACTGAAAGACAGCGCATGTATCCAATGAACTTTGTAATGTTTTCCTTTGTGAAATGTTAATTTTCGTCCTTTCCAGCAATACATGTGTGATAGCTGTAGCTACCCATAGTTACATTTATCACTAAAAGCATACACAGCTGTCAGCCTATGCATTGCACTGCTCTATGATGGATTAACACAAAATAGAGCTAACTGTAGATATTATTTCATATTCAATAACATAGTGAAAGTGTGAGCTCTTGATCTTTTTTCTTCCCGCTTACAAGTCTTTGACAGCATTCTTCTCCTATTATGTGTGTACATGTGCTATAGACCTATATAGATAGATAGATAGATAGATAGATAGATAGAGTACTTTATTTATCCCCAAGTGGAAATTCCAGTGTTACAGTAGCAATCACAAAATGACAGAGACACACGTAAATTACAGAAACACACACAATGAGGTAGAATTCCAAAATATATATATATGTATATATCTATAAAGAAAAACTACTAAGCTAAATGAAATAAATAGAATAAAAATAGAATGTGCAAAATTAAAAGTAAGTAAAAATGTGCGTTGTGCTTTGTGCAAATTGCCACTCAGTGGAGGAGTCTCCTCTCCTGGGAGTCATTGAAGATGGCTATTGCGGTGGGCAGGAATGACCTCCTGTAACGGTCCCTATTGCAGCGGAGCTGAAGGAGCCTCTGACTGAAGACACTCTGTTGTCTGACCAGTAGGTTGTGTAGGGGGTGTGTATTGTTGACCAATATGCTGAGCACCTTGTGCAACATCCTTCTCTCCACAACCAACTCTAGGGGCTCCAGAGCAGTCCCCAGCACAGAGCCCGCCTTCTTTATCAGTTTGTTAAGTTTATTAAGTTTATAATTAAGTTTATAATTAATATTAAAAATATATTCCAGCTGAGGAGCTACAATGCAGCTGACTGAAACCTGTCAGCCAAAACCAGGGAGGTCCCAGCAGGGATTAGTTCAGTACTCTAACATCATTGGACAAGAGACACAAAAGTTTTTGTTTCATTCTCTCTCTCTCTCTCTCTCTCTCTCTCTCTCTCTCTCTCTTTCTTTCTTTCTCTCTCACTTGCAAAAAGGATGAGAATAATGCTGCAAAGAATGATTCATTTCTTGAATTCTTAGGGCTGTGAGGCTGTTTGTTTTTGAATATTGTTACACATTTTCACTCGATACTGTCTGCAATATGCTCATATGCTATTTTTAAAAATGTTGCTATAGTAACAGCTCATCAGATGTAATTCAAACAGAGGTGATGTATAAAAGAGCTTGATGAAATATTAATAAAGCTTTTCTCCAACCGCGCACAGAATGAGAGAGATGACTGTCTGTTTCATAAAGAAAACTTAACTTGTGGAAGAATAATCACAGCCCACCCAGCTGTTGCTATTCAGTTACACTACATTAAGACATTTATAAAGGGATGCAAAATGTGTGGTTTTATCAATGGTGTTTACTGTGATAATAATATTGTTTCTTGAAATGAAGTCTTTCATGGCCAATATTTAAATTTAAAAAAATATGAGGACAGGCACTTTACACTATCACTATAGATGTACTGTAAGTATTTTCAAGGTATTGTAAAATCTCAGAATTTCATCACTTCTGAGATGATATAATATCTCATGTCTCATGTCATAATGTTAGTAATCATGTATTATATTCAACAGCTGTGTGAATATAAGTATTTTTTGACATTTTTTTAGTTTGATTTTTTTTTCTCTTTCAACAAAGTCATCCCCTAAACCTATTCAACTTTAGATCAGTGATATCTGTGGTCTAACGGTATTGTCAAGTTAAAACAACAATTTGTGCAATAAGCATTCAGAACTGTCAGAACTGTCACTGAGTACTTGTTCTCCACAACAGGTACTTTGTTAATTCTGTCACATGTCTACCATTTTGCCATTGAATCAGTGTGCTTTGATGGGCATATAAAGAGGTGCTTGTAAGGCGGTGTAGCATAGTGGTTAAGGAGCAGGTGTCAGTACTCCGCCCCCCTAGCTGTGTGTTTGTGTTCTTCCCCTGTCCATGTGCTTTTGTTTTCCTTGTGTTCTAGCCCTGCCCCGTTCCTCGCCCGGTCCCCGCCTGCCTCATTACTGCATCGCCGCCACCTGCCTGCTAGCTCACCTGTTCCCCATCGCCTCATCTGCTCTGCCCTTTATAATGCCCTGCCTGTTCCTGTCTCGTTGCTAGTTCGTTACAGTGTCCTTTACCTGTCTCGTTCCCGCGTCTTGATTTTCTGCTTGCTGGTTTTCGTGTTTTTGACTTTCGCTTGTGCCCCGACCTGAGTTTTGCCTGCCGCCTTGTCCTGTTGCCTGAGATTCTGCCCGACTGGTTTCCGACCCTGCCTGCTCCTGTTCCTGATCCTGGATTTTCCCTTCGGACTGTCTCTGGTTTCGACCCTGCCTGTTTTGTGTTTTCGAGTCTGCCTGCCGGTTTTATAATAAACCGTTCGGAATCAAACTCCGTGGTCTGCGACTGAGTCCTTGTCCGTGCCTGACAGCAGGACTTGTAAACGAAAGGTTCCCCACTGGGGCACTGCCGCTGTACACTTGCGCAAGGTACTTACCCCACAACTGCCTCAGTAAATATCCAGCTGTATGAATGGATAACATTGTAAAAACCATAACTGATCTAAGTTGCTCTGGATAAGAGTGTTTGCTAAATGCTAATTAAAAAAAAATTTGTAGAGATGTGGGATCCATCTTCGCTTTGGCTGCTGGTGACAGTCACTGCATTGTCAGTGACCCTGTGCTAGCATTCTCTATGCCTGGCCTTCACTGCCCATCAGCAACACTTGACACATCCATTTAGTAGAGCTGTTTGTGAGGGGGAAAAAATCAGTCTTTTAAACATATCTCTGGCATGTGGACATAGGTACAGCCACATTCACAGCTCATTGGATTGATATTTCACAGGTAAAAATTCAGTTAATCCTGGTTTCAACCAGGATTAACTAACAGCTAATGTGATCTGCCTCTTTGATTACTTTGCTGCATCATTATTCCATACCTAATTAGTGATAAATGAGACACCTGTAAGGTGTACTTACATCACCAAAATTGATTTGAGTCTACAGTGACCTCTGCTGGAAAGAAGCTGTAAATCGTAGAGCATGATGATCTTAATTTACATATGGGTGTAACCGTGTTATTCACTAACTTGTGAACTATTGAAAACAAACACATAATCAATAGAATTCCTTTATAGAGCATTACATGCATGATTGATATTAATGCACTGCGGAAAAAACTGTACAACTTGAGAATCACAAGATCATGCTGAACATGCTCTAGTGCCATTCGTTTAATGACAAAACTTTAAGGGGCGTCTTCAAAGTTGCTGAGTCTGTCAGGTAATAGAGGCTTTTGTTCTTTCTTCAGATTGCGAAGCTACAGTATGAAGTTCTCAATTTCATTTTTTAACATCTATTCAAGCGATTGAAGTTCCTGTGCTATTGAATCAAGGGATGGCAGCAAAGTCCTTGAGTCTCTGGGACAAAGAAGTAATTGAGTTGGCTCTCGAATAACGGGAAAAGTTGGTTCCGTCTCTTTCTCAGCTCAGCTACCCAGCTCACCGCCCCGACCGCGGCGCGGCCAAATAAAAATAACATTTGCCGAGCCATAATTTAATTTACCCTTTTATGTTTGCCAAGGTTATGAGAAACGCCACCTCCAGCAGCGTGCGTGAGACTCTCTCGACAGATTTTTTTTCCTCAGACAGCATGTGCTGAGAGAGGAGGCACCGGTTTCTAATTATTTAGACAGCAGGGGTGTAGGAAGTGCTGCAGTGGAGAAGAGCACATCAGCGCAGAGCGGATCCGCCCAGTGCATTCCCGTTATAATACACGGGAGCTCATTATGTGTTTCACCTGTTAATTATTGATTGAGTTCATGGAGAGGCTGTGTGTGTGTGTGTGTGTGTGTGTGTGTGTGTGTGTGTGTGTGTGTGTGTGTGTGTGTGTGTGTGGACGATTGCTTGACAAAGCCCTCCCCCCCTTTATCTGTGCATGTCCGCTGTACCCCGTGGTCACAGATCTTCTGGTCTCCCCAAGGAGATACACCCTGGACAGAATACTAAAGCTCATCCTTTCAGAATGATATTGCTATAAAGGGCACTCTATGTTCCTATGACAAGCCTTTTCTTTATGAAAAGAAACAGGGCATGTTTATCAGACACCTATGGATATGTGGCACGGTAACATGGCATTTTCCATAACTATTTGCACATTCACAGTTACTTGCAACTAGGAAAACAGCACAGTAATTGTTTATCTCCACCATCTCCACCTACTGTATGGCTTGGGTGGCTTCATATTCAAAATGGCAAAATAAATATATGAATACTCATTCATATATAATGAATGATTTGGCTTATAGCAGCAATTGATTCACCATATTTTGGTTTGTTTTGCAAGATCCATTTTTGATTTCCCTCTTCTTTTATAATAAGTAACTTTTCACCATGAAATATCCAGGTGTGTGTGCCACTCATACAGGGTACCTTAGCCTACCTTAATTAGTATGAATAAAGACTACTCTCTTTAAATATCCAAAGTATGATTACCCAATATTTTTCCCTGGTTCAGTTTCATATCTCCTGTTTATGTTTTGGAACCTTGTTAGTGGTACATAAAATAGTGTTGCTGTTCTGCTTTGGTAACTGGACGATAATTGTCCTAGTTAATGGGGAAACTGACTCACTGTTGTCACACAGCAGTAATTAGATGTGCTCTCATGGGAGATCATCAGACACTGTGTTTTGTCAAGCAACAACTTATTATGAAGGCACTGAATTAAATTCTTTGAAAACAGTATTTTATCAGTGCAGATGACAGAAAACCCACCTTCTGACTTGACAGTGATGAATATCTCACAATAAACGAGCCCAGTGCGTCCGAAAACAAATTAAATCCGTACGCTAAAAAGATCATTTCTAAGAAGATGCAGCATAACGTGTTCCATTCCACAACACCACCAAACAAGCTTGCTTCCGAGGAAACTGAGACACCTTAGTCACAGAAGCACTGGCTGATGTTAATTACTTAAAGGGCAGATCTTATATTATTTCTCATTCTTCCATGAGACACCTAAAGGTTTGAAGGTGGGCAGGGGAATGCAGGAGCCAGTTGAAGCTACAGGGAAGGTGACATGAATGAAAAGTGTGATGGTTGAAAACATGTGGTGCTGGAAATGAGACAAAATCATTAGCAAAAAGTGCAGAAATGTGGGGAGGAGCTGTGGGCTGAGAAGAGGGGAAGGAATAGAGAGCTGGGTGGGAGTAGATGCCCTTTGAAAACACCTTGACACAACTGTTGTCGGTTAAAAAAGGTAAAAGTAAAGACTGGATTTTGCACTATACCCATAACTGGTGCTATAACACTGCACCACTGTGGTCCTCCTCCTCTTTGCTTGCTTGGTGTGAATCCTATATGGCCATCTAGTCCATCAGAGGAGAGAGGAGAGAGGGAGGGGAAAAACTATACTGGTCTTCATATGACTTTGCTCCCTGTCTGTAATCCATCTGTAGATATTTTGAGAGATGACCTTGCACAAGGCCCCAAGCACCAGGTCTGATTTTGTGCACCTTGGTTCAAGCCTTCAATAAGAGATCCATCATCTGAGAGTGGAGCTGCCCAGCTAGGGATGAGCAATTTAACCCCATACTTTGGAGGGAAAAGGAATTATGGGGGAAAAGTGGTTCTCTCAATTTTAACTTCATTCCCTTGGCTTTTACAGAGCTAGTGCACCAGATTTGATGCTCTTAATTTAATTTATATTTATATTATAGAACCATACCTTAAATAAATATTTTAAAAGATGTATATACCCATATTTGACAAACATGAAATCTGCCTACCTCCTCATATATTTTATTAATGTTATTGTCTATGCTTTTATAATACAATTTTATAATTTACTCTGCTTTCTGTAAAAACTTCATTGTATCATGTAGTTTTGTATGCTGTGCTAAGTCTCATTTTGCAATAATTTCAAACAGACTTATCTTTCTTTACCTCCAAAACAAAATACACAAACATTAACCTCTTACAGATGCTGGCTTGCAAAGTAAAATGACAAAAAAATAAAAAAGTGTAAGTATGTGAGGCAGAAAATGCAACGTTCTTCCATTTTAGCTGACAGAAGGCAAACATTAGAGTTAATAAGACCTGTGTCAACAGAGCCATCGATCACAGATGTGGCTTCTTCATGTGGAATGTCTTTGAGAATAGAGGGAAGGTTATTTTAGAATGGGTGACTGGATCATATTTTGCAGAGGAGAATTTCTGCACCGCAAGCTCAAAATCACCTGAGGCTGGCGGTATAGCAAAGCCAGCATACAGAACACCTCAGACCCACATATGGCGAGATGTGTGTATATGTTCTTTGTGAAACTCAGCTCTGATTCATCTTACTTATTAATGGCACTGCGGCATTTCCGGCTGCATCTTAGCTCCCGAGAGGATGTGCTATTTCTCTCATTCTTTCTATAGCACATATCACAGTGCAGGGTAACAGCTGTTCCACTGTTACGGTGGCATTTACTGTATACAGAGAGGGAAAACATTTTCCTTTGACTGTGAAGAGTCATTCTTGGGTTGTGTGTTTATCTGAGCTATAATTGTTCATATTACTATATGCATACATTGCACACAAAGTGTATACATGGAGATTTAGATGAACACCCAGCTAATATTTTCAATTTCTGTTGTCATCAGTATATTTTGGTATAGGTATTGGCCATAACATTCACAAGATATACTTATTTCTATTCTGTTTTATTTCGAATTACATGCTGACTTCAGTCCTTAGCTGGTCAACAGCCAAACAGTTTGGTTGGAAGCACTGCTCTAAAGATTTGAATGGAACCCTCCAGAGAGATTCCTGCTCAGAGGCTTAGGGGAACTGTGTAAAACATGGAAAAACATGAAACAAAAAACAACAATTGCACTTTGGCTTTTGCTCCCATCACTCAATTCAAAATCACCCTTATCGCTTCTAATCATATTTGGTAACTTACAACCTGTATTCTGGGTAGGAAAATCAATCAGCACACTGACAATGGACATACTTAAATGGTTTTAAATCAATGAATGTTAATTTCACCTGAGATATATAAAAGCACCACACTGAAATACCTTTTTGAGTTCAGTGTGGAGCAGTGACAATATTTACTTAGAATAATAATAAAAAAAAACACTTAAAATTAGCTGTTCTGTTAAATCACTCAAGATGGTTAGTTCAGCTGTCTGACGACATTAACAGACATTAGTGTTTGAGAATTTGTAACTGAGCTTGGAGAATGACACTTGCTAGAAAAATATGCCGTGCTGGTGTGGTGAAGCACAGATTAATTTCAGACTACAATAAATACTGTACCACAGATAGTCATTGATTGAACAAATCCTTACAACATCATCAAGCAACAGGAATGTCGAATCCAACAACGAGAGCACAAACTACTTTTTCGGGCTGAGTAAATTACGACAACGCTACGCTTTACGGCAACAGTGTGGCTGATTGTCGATTCAATTTGTAGGCGGGAGCTGGTTAGTAATTTTATAGTTCGAATAGCTGGCTGCTTGTACATTAGCGCTTCGGTTGTCATGGATGTTGGGGAGCTTTTGAGATATCAGGTAACCAGCAACGTCTTATTACGTGGTTTGCTAAATCTCAGATTAGCTCTAATTGTCTGGTATTCTGCTCTAGACCCTAGGTAGCTAATTGGTAGCTAGCGAGGCCTGTAAGCACGGGGCTGTAGTCGCTAACAGAATCACGGACGATAAACCGTGACGACTAGCTGGCTAATGTCTCTTCCCCATTCAGCAAACGATTCACTGCTTGTCACACACCTTATTTTGTTGTTAGCCGTATCAAGAAATGTAGCTAAGCGGCTAGCTAACCTTGCATTTCAAGCGAGACGGTTGCCCCTTGGAACTACAACGGAACGCAATAAATAGTTGTAGCTAGCGTTAGCTAGTTGTCCTGCTGATGATTTGTAGCCAATAGCTAGGTAACCGTCTGGCGAAATTAATCGTATTTTGTAGTTCAGTATGGCCTGGCTCTCTCTTTATTAATTGTATGGCTAACCATTTCTTGTTAGGTTTTTGCCTGCGCCCAGTCTCACAAAGGTGGCATGAACTAGACTGTTACATAAGGAATCTTGACGTGGGTAGTATTGAAAGTGACCTGTATGATGTTGCTGATAGTTTTGTTGTCGTTCGCTGTTTGCAAACAAAGTATTTACGGCGTTATACTAAGTAAGTGCAAGTGTGTTTTCGTCACAGCAATGCACACTGCTGTGGCAAAAATTACGTCTTCAGAATATCCTGTTAATATTTACTTAATGGATTTTTAAATACAACATATACCTTATGGGGGCAATTGTGAGATATTGCCACAGATATTCTGTATGTTGACCAGATAGTCATCTCCCTGTATTACACAATGTAACACTAGGTTATTTCTACAGTTGTTGATTCTAAGTGTTCTGACTCTGTATGAGCACTCTTTAAGGAGCATGGTCTAAAAACAGCATAACAAGACGTAGCACTGGAACCATCTGCTACTATTCAGAACAAGACACGAACGCACAGTGGACAGAAACAGTGGAGCCTTATATCTCGTCATATTATAGCATCTCTTTGATACAACAGTAAGCTTGATACTGTCGTAACTTGAATCGAGTGACTTGCTTTCCCTGTGTCAGCCGGACAGAGGGGCGAAACGACCTCGAGAAGAGGAAGGGGAAGAGGACCCGAGGGCCAAGCAGAAGCCTACATCAGGCCGGGAGCATGTCCGACACCAGGAGGGCGATGAGGACATTGAGGACACCGGCGCGGACAAGAAGAAGGTTCTGGAAAAGCTTATGGACCATGACGATGACCAAGAGGTGGGTAAAACAAAGTCACCATTATCGGTTCAAAACACAGAATGCTTGTCTGGTCATCGTAAACTACAGGTAGATATTCAAGCATCAGGTAATCAGGGGTTTAATGTTTTATGTTTTGCATATTTTTTGCAGCACTTTGCAAAAAAAACTTTGAGTTTCAGTTTGCAGTGTAACCCCTTTATACTGAGCTATAATGTTCACTGCAGCCACTATTTGTTGAGGTATATGACCATGGCTTTCACATTGCTGTTATCATAGCGACATTAGACCTTATGGTCGTTTCATTCACTTTTACAAGATGCAGGTAGACCCCAGAGCTTAATCTTACATCAGGTAATCTATGCCAGTCTGAATTCTTGTAACACACCTAGGAATTTACATTTCCTATCACAGTTATCTTGGAGAGATGTAACAGGCATCAGCTGTGTTTTAGTTGTTCTTGAAATGTGACCCAGTGTCAGTTTTGCTGTGTTTCTGCGTCAGTGGCAACTGAGTCGCCCAGCACGCATTGAAAATGGAGGATTCAAAGAAACGCCTCTCATTTTCATTGTGTGACAAAGGTCTCGTCGATATATTGCTTTAATAGCCAGAGAGGCAGTTTGGTCTGTGTGTTGTGTTAAAGTGACAGCTACCACTTCCACAAAGGGCACTGTGCTTTTGTTAATTAAACAGGCTGAACCGCTGGATGAGAGCTCTGTGAAGAAAATGATTCTGACCTTCGAGAAAAGGTCGTACAAGAACCAGGAGCTGAGGATTAAGTTCCCAGACAATCCAGAGAAGTGAGTTAATGAGACTTGAAATTCGCCCTGCCCTGTCATTGACTTGGCCAAAAAATTGGATGAACAACCTAATATGTGGATTTTATTTTTTGCAGAATTGCAGAATTTCTGTGAAAGCTGTTGCAGAATTTGTGTAACATACCGCACTAGAAAAATACCTTGATATCTTTCAGCACACCTGGTGTGCCAGTAGCCATAATATCCTGAAGCTGTCCTACGCCTGAGAGCTAAAGCTCAGCGGGATTGTACTTGGATGGTAGACGTCCTTAGAAAACCCAGAATTTGATGTTGGTGGACCAGTAGGTGGCAGTTTTTTCTTGTCATCTGTTTCTTTTCCCTTCTCTCAACAAACTCAATATTTGTCAAGGTTCATGGAGACGGAGCTGGACCTGAACGACATCATACAGGAGATGCATGTAATCGCCACGATGCCCGACCTCTATCACCTGCTGGTGGAGCTGAACGCCGTCCACTCGCTGCTGGGGTTACTCAGCCACGAGAACACAGATATCCTTTTTCTTGAGGACCCCTGTAGGTCAATCAAGGATAGGCTGCTTTAGCCATAGAGGGCCGTAGTGTTGGCTGCCTTTTGCTTTGCCTCCACTCTCACTCATTCCATTGAAGTCGTGAATAGGACAGTAACTCACCCGGTTTTGCTGGTATCTGTCAGATATTTATTCAGACACAGGCATTAGCTAAAACATGGCGCCTCTGGAAACTGAGCTGGTTAAATTGGGTATATAAAGGTGCATGTAAAGATGCAAAGATATAGCTGTAGCTATAGTCTTTAACCAGGTGTCACCTACTAGTGAATACAGCTGTACATGTCAGATGGCATACAGTGTATGACCTGTGAAACACCTGTGTAAGCCAACCTGGTAATATGCAAAGCGCAGTGATTTTAAGTGTGTGAATTTAGGCTTAATTATTGCAGATTACGGATATTGAGACTCATATACTACAAATATGTGGGGCTTTGTCTAATGGACAGATGTTAGCAGCCTGCTTCTTTTTTTTTAGCTGATGGGGAGGCTGTGCTTGTTCATTGATACTGCGTGTAGCTGTGAGCATCCTTAGCCTCTCTCACATATCGCCATCGCAGTGGTGGACCTGCTGCAGGAGCTGACAGATATTGACACGCTTCACGAGAGCGAGGAAGGCGCAGAAGTGCTCATCGACGCCCTGGTGAGTTCTGGCGTCGTCTAACATCGCCCATGCGCCTCACACTGCCTCAGACTGCCGCGGATCAATCACCGGGGGGGAGCCCTCTCTGTTTGCGTGCCAGCATGGACCCGAAGCAGCCCTGTCTGCTGCGAACATGTACAAGCATGTTACCTCATTATTATCAATTAACTAGGGCTGCCCCCTAATAGTCGACTAAACTGTTAGTCGTTGAGAAGAGTCTTAGTCGACCAAGTTTTCATTCGTCGGTTAGTCGCAGGAAAAAAACCCCTCAAACTCCACTCGGGAGCTGCGCCTTGTCGTTAAAAAGTTATTAGACTATGTCGGGCAGGAAATCATCCAAAGCGTGGGATCATTTCGAGTGTGTAAAGGACGACTCCAAGAAGGTGACATGCAAACACTGCATGCAAAGATTCGCCTATCATTCATCGACCTCAAACATGACTTATCATCTGAAATATGTAAGTTGCCTAACTATCCCTTTCTCACGTAGCTTATTTTTATGCTATGTAGAACACGTGTTACATTACATGGTTTGTTGTGTTTTCATTAGCGTTATTGCTTTTCATAGTTTTCAGTTAGCATTTGCTATATTTTTTAACATTAAATCGCTGTTTCCTCAAAGCTAAAATTAGCTAGAATTTTTCCAATCTAGTGTTCTAATCGCACCGGTTTTAGCATGCGCACTAAACGGCTAATCACACCGGTGTGACCGTATGCATGAAAGGGCTATTCCATTATGCTAAATAATTGATGGCCTAATTAACATTAACGAATTGCAAAGTTAAGGCTATATGCAGCTAAATAAATATGTTGTCATATGCACTATTAGGCTTATCCAAGTGTTCATGGGGACTGGGGAAGCTAAATTACATCACTTACTGCATGTTTAACTTCATGTTCTGTTTTTTACTTATTATTTATTATTTAAGTTATTGGTTGGTTATTATAGTTATAAGTTATTATTATAAGTTACTGGTTATTGTTGGTGTTACAAGTTCACAAGTTGTGTGACGTTATACTGTGTTGAAATAAATTAACAAAATGTTCAGTCTCCTTGCTGGTTGTTCCGACACATTCAGAATTATTACTGCTTTTGCCTTTAGCATTGTCATTAACAGGCGGCTTGCTTTGTGAGTGCACTTGTAAAATTTGTATTTTAAAGGCTCATTATTACGGTTTTGTATTTCTCTGTAATGTAGCACGGTGTTAACAATGTTACTTATAACATTCTTTCTCAGCTCTGGAACTCAAACCATTTTCTGATGCCCCCAAAAAATATATATTTAAATAATTAAATTAATATCGTAAATGTGCGACGACTAGTTGACTAATGGCTTGAACTAACGCCTACTAGTTGACTAGGAAAATGTCAAGTCAGGCCCTTAAAAGGCTGATATGTGCCAACCAGATGCTTTCCCTGGGTTTTCACTGTGTAATGACCTTATGTGGTTTTAAATATTAAAACCTTTAAACTGTTTTAAATTGGCAATGCATTTGCAGTATGATGGTGGCGTGAGGACAGGTGGGAGTGATATGTGGGGTGTGCTGCTTTGGGAGACACACAAGCTCTCAGGGAGGGATTAATCATTCTCTTCTTTGTTGTTGTGTTATATTGTTATGCTAAATTTCCACAGAAGGCGTTTTAGATGGCCATCGGTCACTTTTGTAATTGATCCGTCAGCAGCTTCGCGTTAGCGGGTAATTAACTTTTGATTTCTCTCGTCAAGAGAACGAAAGAGCCAGACATTTTCTTCCTTTCCACTCTTAATTAATTCCAGCAACACCCGGCGCCTAGAGATGCCCCAGACCCATCCAAAAATATGTACCATTATCATATAAATCACATTCATAAACAGAGTGTTGCAAGCTGTTCCGGCGAAGACAATCAATCTTATCTGCTCCCGACGCATTAAAGACAAGAATCGTTAGTATTCAGATCGGAGCGGCGCTCTCCGACTGATGCCTCTCCACATGGTCTGAAATCCCGATTTCGAATTGCAGCGCATTCGCGATGTGGCAGAAGTGTGTCTCCTCATCTTAAATCCGGCCGCCTTGGGCCCCGCATTACATGCGGTGCCACGCTCTGTGGCGCGGCCCTTTTCTGGGCTTGAATTTTAATTGCTGGAAGGCTCCAGGCCTTTTACGTTTTTCAGTCGTGCGTGTCAGGTGCTGTCTCCAAGCAGGTTACAGCGCATCGTGTTTATTTGTGCTGCAGGCACCCTTATTAATGATGGCTTGTGTCTTGTAGTTCTTTGCATATCATCCACATCTAGCACTGTACATATTCTGAAGCAAGCCAGATTAAACATCCCGCTAGATATATTCTGTTATATTCGAGTTCGATTCCATTTCATTTTAGTTCAGGGAATCAACTGAAGTTCAATTAATGAGGTGAAAATCATTTTCTATGGGGATTTGTCAATGAATAGTTTTTATATTAATACATAATTAAGTAATTCATTAAATATTTTATTAATTGGTTATTAATAAATTTAAATGAATAAATTCATTCTTCGATTTTCAGACAATGAATGAATTTCAGTTCATTTCCAGTGTGAAATTGGATTGACCCCAGCATGTAGCTGTGTGGAGGGTGAACAGAACACCTGGTTAATGTGGCGACAGAATGAGGTTGCTCGCTCCAGCATGTGCTTGTTTTTTGGCCTGTCAGCGACCTGACTGAACCCATTGGAGCCTCCGCTCTTTGTTTGGCACATGTGTCTGGTGACCGTTTTCTTTTTCGCCGGTGCCAACGGTTTAATTTGGGCGAACTGGACACCATCTCCAGTCAACAGCTGCGGTGCCGTCAGTTCAATCTCCCCCACATATTTCTTAATATTCCAGAACGCCTGGGTGCTTTTTGTCCTCTACCTTGTTGTTAGACCTTCATTTTTGTTGATTTCTTTTTTATTAGAACTTTAAGTTTATAATTGGGCATTCAAGCACTGACATTTAGCTGAAAGGCTTCAGACGGGAAGCTTAAAGCTGTAAGAACAGAAATAACTAACAGCAGTGAACATGTCTACGTGCATAAGGATGAAGCGGCTCCTTCTTGCATTGCGTTGAATTACCTGACCCCGACAGCCAAAAGCCAAGGTCATAGTTTCCAATAAGAGGTGGCTGTAGTTTTTCCCGACGAGCACTTTTCCTGTGTCAAATCAGAGTTCGCCCTGCAGAATATGAGGGAAGCTTCAAATGACATTTCCCTCCATAATTTGATCTGTGATGTAACAGGACCTGCCTGATCCTCAACAAAGTGCTCCATAAGAGGAGTGGGAAATTAGTCTTGTAGAATATGCTCTTATGATGTAGAGTCAGTCATATTTTAACACTGCATTGGCATCACCGATTATCAGTCCTGTGTTTTTACAGGCTGATAAGCAGAAATTCTTTGCAATTCTGATGTCCTCCTTTTACCTCAGAAGAACAAATCCTGCTGCAGTTTCTCTTGAATACCTGATGACCCAAAGCCTCACATAACTTAAAAATGAAACAATATTTTAAGCATTTTTTAAAACATAACCAGGGGCAACTGTGACATGTTCCAGCAATCTTCCGCCAGCTATGTACATATTGGCAGGAGGAAAGTTAAGTTGAGAGGTAAATAAGGCATTTCATGGGAAGACTCTTGGCTCACTTTTTTGGGGGGGGCAATATCACACGCAGTGCCAAAGACCTGGGAAATAGGGTGTGGTTCACACATGAGTAGAACACTAAAGCTTGTTCATTAGGGCAAAAACCCTGAGTGATTTACCAGGAAACTGATGTTCTGTTCTGTGTTGCATTTGCTGTGGTCAGTTTTTCAGCATAATCTTATCTGGGTACATCTTGGTCCCAATAATCACTGCTGCATTTTGCCAAGTGCATCGTTTCATCTGGTACATGATATGTTCCAGCTACATCACTTTGTGCCAGCTGTGTTAAAGCTAAAGTTAAAATGCTTCATAAAGTATCCATGCCATGCTCATGAGGATATAGGCTTTTATGTGCTACTTGAAGACCGGATGAAGTGGTAATAGTGTGACCAAAAAAATGTGTTGAAGAAATTGAGAATGGAAATGTCTCTGCTGTAATAATGCGTTCATTGCTGAACGCATACACATTCCAGGACTTTATTTTCCTCAACTTATTTCATGCAGTGGGCGTTTGAGCACGGGCTGGTCTGTACCTCAGCTTGGCTGTTGGAGGCGGAAAATTGTTAATGACTTTAAGTCAGGCGTGTCGCAGTCAATTCCGTGTGGCCCGTGTACACACCATTTTTTTAGCCCTCCAACCTCTGCTCTTAATTACATAATGACTCAGGCAGTGATCTGAGGAATACTGAAAGCAGGTGAACAGCACTGCACACTGCGATGGCAGGCAGTCAGAGCCAGTTCTGCGCTGAGCGGTCAGTGAAGTTTGAGGCGCCTTTAATCATGTGGGACTGATGTGGCATCAATATATGGGACTGCCCATGATTTTAACCCCCATTGTCCAGGCTGTGTTTCTTCATGTGTCATGCTAGCGATACATCACAGGCAAAGAGTCTACACGTGTCCTGCATCCATGGAGCGTTGTACCCCAGTGTGTTTTGGGAAACAGACGGGCGTAAATGCACTGTGTGTGACTAACCGGATCAAATGTGGCGTTTAAATCGGCGGGACGAAAAGTAGCACGCACATGGCCCACCAGGAGGTGTTTTTGGCACCACTGTTGTCTTCATCGACCGCTGGGACGATAACTGGCTATAAAAGAGCTTTTGCCATGCGCATAAATGATCAATGAAATATAGATGGTAAATCCAGATACAGTATATGTCAGTTCAAGTCCGTAACCTGGCCTCCGTGTTTTTCACTCATTATGATGATGAGTGGCAGCACAAAGCTATGAATTAGGTCTGGCTCTGAGCAATAAGTTCTCATCCTAGTAGCAAATGCAATGAGATGTTAGGCAGTCGCTGCATAGTAAAAAACATCTTTACTGTCATTTCAAGTTCAAGGAATGGATCTCTCAGAAAATGTAAGCAGGCACACCTCTGCAGTAATGGAGGAAGCAGGGCAAATGCTGGCACTCTCCCTCAACAAGGTTTGGGTTGAACAGTGAACACAAAAAAAATAATAACAACATATTTTAGAAAATACGGTTTTGTAACTGAATCAGTATATTGGAAATGGGTAACGTATTGCTATTTTGGTATATTGTAATGTAGTGCTGCTTTGCATTAATGAGTTTTAAATGTACTTGCAGTATATTCTCAACAACATATATAATATATTACAATATGCAGTATATCATTTTCATATGGGAGTATGCTCCCTGAGATTTCTCTCTTCGGCATCAGTAGGAGATGGAGTTTCAATGTGTCTGCATTTGGCATACGCTTGCAGATCTCCCAGCATTCCTTTGAGGCTGCAAACAGGGGATTGGGGGGTTAAGCACAGAGCCGTGACGTGCAATGTCCTCTCTGTTTTCCCCGCAGCTGGAAGGACAAGTGGTGGCCCTGCTGGTGCAGAACATGGAGCGGCTGGACGAGCAGGTGAAGGAGGAGGCCGACGGCGTCTATAACACGCTGGGTGAGAGCCGAACAGCGTCGCGGCGACACACGTCTCTGTCCCCCCGGCACCGCGACCCGATGTATCTGTTTGTTCCCAGCAGCCTTCCTCGTGTCGGGCGGTGACAACTCTGTGGTTCCCCTGCGGCAGGCCCATATTCTGAGCACAACGCGCATTGTTTGAGGAAGGACCTTCAGCAGGCATAGCTGCTGTTCATTTCCCATATCACACTTGGATAAATTGCTTATTCAAACTTATTCAGACAGGCCGCATTGCAGTACGGTTGAATCTGGGCCTCAGTGTTCTCTTACTTGCTCCTAGGGACCTGATGTACATGGAGTTTATCAATTGTTAATTGACTTTAATTAATTAGGCTCGATCGAGCTCTTCGCAGAATACTGATGTGCGTTTGGCCCATGTTGTCTACATCTCAATGGAGATCTTCTACTAGGAAGGTAATCTTTTGTGGAAATTTGTTGGTTTATGTATGTTTCTCCTTACAGAAATGAGCAAAGCAAGGAAAAGGTTTCTCCCATGCCTTAACACAGTGTTCCTCAGACAAGTGAATTATTATGGGTTGTATTTGAACATTAGTTTAGTGGTTATAAAAGCGGAACACTAGACACTCGACTCATCTTTGTCTAGAATGAGTCAGTTTGGCTTTCCTCCTGATTTGAGACGTCATGCTGGGTTGCGACCACTCAGGACTGAAGTTGAGTTAAGGGTAGAGTTTTTTTTTTTGTCACACAATTTCAAAATTTCATGTCAAAAAAATGTAAATTCAGAAAGGTGCTCCGAGTTTTTCAGAGATGGTACATCTGAGCAGGGACCATATGTTCCCTCCCAACTACTTGTGTGTCTATTGAAACCCCTGAGAAAATTTCTAGCACATCGGCTACATTGTCGTTTATTCATTTTAATATTTCTCTGCGTTCCCGAATTTTAATTCAGTCAGATATTGTAGTGACGGTGTCCACGGTGACAGCCCTTCCCAGAACGGCCCTTGTGTCTTCGTGCATCCGGACCGTTCTGCCTGCTCTGAAAGCCCGCGTCCTCCAGGAGTCTGTCTGCTCGACTATAATCGGCGATAAAGGCCTCCTCAGCTTGGCAGCTGGCAATCCTATCTCCTCTGGGCCTCTCCCTCTTGTCTGCTGTCTGATGGAGATATCAAGTGTCTGGGACAGCTTTGTAATGTTAATCCACAGAAACCTGACACCTGAGCTTCCTGCATCGTGCCATCAGAAGCTCTCTTTCATGCCGCCTCCTTTCTCTCTCCTTCTTTTTTTCCTTTCACTTTGTTCTTATTATTCGAGCTCTTACGGAGTACAGAATGTGACCACCCCCTTCCCCTGGGCTGTACGAGTGTGTACGCTACCCCTGTTTATGGCCCTGCAATGTGGGTCCTTAGACCGGCACATGGACCGGGCAGGTACACGTCCCCTTAGAAGTGGCACAGAGGACATTTCTGTGCTGTTAGCTCTTCCACCACCAACCAAGCTCTGCTGCGGACGTGCGCTTTCGAGAGGCTATAAAGACGCCGGCTTCGTTTTTTTTTGTCACAGTTTACTGCCTTTTCCGCAGGGTGAGACAGGCACCTCTCAAGGTTTTATGAAACTGTATTTAATGGCGGCAGTATTGCCTCCCTCTTCACCTCCTCTCCCTCCTGACCCCGCGAGATTGTCCTGCATGGCAGCTCCGAGGGTCCCAGTGACAGATTTACGCGTCCGGAGGTCGGCGTCAAATGAAAAGCACCCTCTGAGCATTCTCATCGAGATGGCCCTTCACCCGCATCCTCCACAAGTCTTGGAGATCGTTGTCTTTACCCACATAGCCCAACCCCGTGGTCTCCATTAGCGCTTTATGGAAGGATTGTGTGTGTCATTGCCTTCTCTCCCCCTTTGCAGCCATCATTGAGAACATGGCAGAGTTTCGGCCTGACCTGTGCACTGAGGCCGCCCAGCAGGGCCTAATGCAGTGGCTGCTGAAGAGAATCAAGGTGAGACTTCCATGGTTACCGCTGTCCTTTGAAATCCTTGAAAGAGCTTCCCAGCTTGAGAGTCGTGGTAGAAGGTCGAATACCCTCCCTCCCCATGCTTCAACAGGCATAAAACATAGACTGAATCTGAAAAAATAAAGCTGGTCAGTTTTATTTTTCAGATGCCGAAATATGTCTCCAAGTCTGTTTGCTGACTTGCTAGCCGGATGTGATATCCTATCAAGTCAAGCAATGTCTGTGTGCTGATAACAAATTGGCTTGGCTGTTGCCTTGTATAGTATGCCCACTGCCAAAAGTCATTACTGGCTTATATCTGCTGCAGAGAGCATTCACAAGTGTTTGCTTGCAGAAAATAAATATTTTGAAAATGATGTGCCTCGAAAAGGATTTGCCACGGCAGTTCCATCTTCAGAATGACCCAATGTTGCAGTATTCGGAATATTGCAACAGTTCTAATGATAATTGAAAGTCTCTGAAAAGCTATGGAAAATGACTGATTTTAGTGGATTGTGCTTGGGACCATCTGTGGACCTGCAAAGATTCCTGTTCGGTGTTTTGGTCATTTTTTTTTTCCCAGTTTCAATTTACATAGCTGATTGATGCACTGTCAGTATAACAAGCATTTATCTTTTTGGCACATAGTTGGGGGTAATCCTGAAAAAAAAAATGAAATGATCATACTATGGCAATTTTAAATCATGCGAGTTCCACTGGAAAAAGGTTAGGTTGATATGAATCACAGGAACAGTAGCAGACTGTGTGTCATCATTATTTTAGCTCTACAGAGATGTCATTAAGTATGACTCGAGCATAAAAAAACGTCTTGAATTCATTACTTGTTAATCCAGTTTTATTCTTTATTCCCTCTCTAACACAGGCAAAAATGCCATTCGATGCCAACAAGCTCTACTGCAGTGAAATCCTGGCCATCCTGCTGCAAAACAATGACAGTAAGCAAACATGAGTCTCATTTTATTATGTCATCAAAAGATAAATATGTCTGCTCAAAATCATATGTGCATCGCGGGTAGCCGGCAGCGGTGGCGGCGTTGTGTAGCGGGCCGTCCTTGCCGAGCGAGAATTGCCCAAGGTGACTGCTGTATAGATGGTGCCGCTTGCCAGCCTGTTAAACGTCCCCTTCTCCCCAGCTGCCACCGGCCCCTAATTGGCAAAGCTAATGCATTTTGCACGCCACACATTTCAATAGCGACCTGTTAAGCACACCCTTGAAGTATAAATATTGCCACGGCGACAGCCGCGGTTCATTTTTCACCCTGCAATTGTGGCCATGGAGGGAGCGGTTCCCTGGCTGAAAGGCACGATCGAAGCGCGAATTCGCTAATATCCGCCGTTGCTCGCTTCCGAGCCAGTAGTTTGTATCAGGGGAGCGACTCCTGTTGCTGTGTTTTGTTTTGTTTATTTTTTTGTTTTCCAGACACGTTAACATAGGTAGCAACATTGATACTTGTCTGGTTGGGGTCATGTTTAATATATACACACAGACAGACAAAAAAATACATATATATGTATATACGCGTGTGTGTGTATATATGTGTGTGTTTGCATGTATATTTGTGTATATATACACACATATATACATACATACAAATATATCTAATTTTTTTTCCCCTCACAGTCCCTCACCCCCCACCCCGAGGGAGCCCGGTTGCTGTGCAACACCCTTCTCACGCTTCCATCGATCCCTCCTCTTTTTCTCAGGGTTTGTCAATGTTTACACTCCCTATTCCAATAGCTGCCCTCACTCTCTCTCTCTCTCTCTCTCTTTCTCTCCCTCTCACCACGCAGGCACCAGGGAGCTCTTGGGGGAACTGGATGGCATTGATGTGTTACTGCAGCAGCTCTCTGTAAGGAACTGGACATTTTCTCCTATGGTGTCTTTGTGCTCTCTTTCTCTCTCTCTCTCTCTCTCTCACCCTTGTTCTATCTATATATCTGTCAGTTTGTAATATATATAAAACATATCATAGCTCTGCTGCAGTCAGTAGAGTGGTATAAAAGCTCACTGCTGTGGTGAGGTTGGTATTACACCATGAAAACTCAAAGCTGTGCTGGGATCAGTAGCGTGGCACGCAATCCTTCAGCTGAACTGGGATCAGTGGTGTGGAAAGCTGCGATAAGGAGCACGGGGGCTTTGGAGAGCGTGCTCGGCCCTGTCGCCCAGCGCTGTCGATGGGGGAGTGCTCATTATGCAGAGGTCACAGTGTTTCGTCCCAGTCGCTCCACAGGCTTTCACTGACGAGGGAGGACACTCTGTGACGCTCGGAATACCTGTCTGAGATGCTCAGGGTGGTCCACAGTTCTCAGAGTAGTAGCGCATGCACTCATTTGATGGGTTTTTTTTTTGTTAACATATATGTATTTGGATTGCTTATCAAATTTTGTTTGGTGGTTTAATTTCTTTATCTCATTGTCCCTGTTTTTGTTGATTTGTTTCTGTACTTGTATTCTTGTATTCATAATACTTAAAAGGATTTTAAGTTGCAAACAACACTGATGACAACTTTAAATAGCTCACTAGTTCAAATAATCTTACATCAACTGATTTTCATCATCTTAGCAGGGCTCGCTTTCTTGTTGAGCTGATATTGGCCTGTATTATAGCAGCATAATGGAGGCTTCTGCAAGTCTTCAGAATGTTAAGCTAACATTTGTGAGCAAATGCCATTTTTGAAGGGGCTTGTTATTGAATTTGATTGTGAGCTGTGTAATGTCTGAATGGAAATGAGTTTGGGGGGAAAAAAATCGTGTTTAGCACTGTTTTAAGAGGCTTGTGTGGCCAGTGTCATATCTTTTTATATTTTAAAAATCTGTAACATTGAAGATGTGTAAAAATTCAATACTACAAAAGTAGTTGCAAAGAAACCAATTATCAACTGATATAAATAGATACCATGTGTCTAGTAGCAGAGTAGCAAAATTAATATTAGAGCAAAAATGATGGCAAAGTGTAAAGGACACCATGGCATTAACATGATGCAGCTAAAGAAAAGACTGTAAGGTAGACAAAAAAGGAAGAAAATTCTCTGAAGAACAGTTAAAAGGTATAACGTAAAATCTCAGTGTTTTTGGTACAGTGTAAATCAGCACATTCCAAAACACTGACTGCAGAATTTTTTTTCATTCTTAGGAACTGAATTAAGTAAAGTGTATTTCAATGAAATCAAGAATACTGCATTTAAACAATCTCTCAGCGTGTGCCCCTCTCAACAGCAGGTGCGAGAGCAGGCTGGAAACCCCTAAAAGCTTTTTAAAGTGTTTATAGATGATTTTCTTCTGTCATGCTGTTTCCATGGTTTTGCTCTGCACCTTTGAGAGTCTGTTGTGTCGTGTTTTTGCTGAACTCTCCATTTCATCTCAGCAAGCCTTGAGAAGTTCCCCGTCATGTCTTTGGATACTGTTGAAGTTTCAAACTCACATCATTCCTGTTAGTGTTACATAGGAAAGCCACCACTGCTTTGGTAGCCACAGAGCAGTTGGTTTCACTTAACCTCCCGGCTGACGACAGCGATGTAGTAAAAATGAGGTAACTGCAGTGTTGAATTGAAGGTAGTAAAACTGCAAGTTCCCACAGCTTGTGGCTCATTACATGGAAACAAAGGGCAGGATTCTACTGAAAGCAAATGGTGTCCTCACAGCTGTAGCTGTTAAGTGCTGCCGTGCAAATGGTAGTTTTTGCGAAAGTCCCACATATTTCTGAGAATCAGTTCTGTGGAACAGAAGGATATTGCAATGTATTTCTCCAGTAGAGCTTAGAGCTGTATAATTCAGATTCAAATGTAAACCACTCAGGCTTGACTGAAAGCAAAATCAGCAGCTAATGAGGCTTCATTAGAATTGATTCTAGCAAGGAAGACCTAGATGCTAGATGTAGCAGTAATATCATTCTACAGAATTATGTATTTCAAAATACAGGTCCTAGCATTTTAAAGGCCTTTATTTTCTTGTTTTATCCTTTTTGCCTCTAGCTAATTTACATTAATTTACCCTGTTGTTGGCAGTAGATTCCTCTTTTAGTTTTATATTCCTTGCTCCAGTCACCTTTATGAAATATCACAATGAAGTGGTGTTCAGGGAGAAGTATAATTCATGGGGATCTTTTCATGCAAACTCATGTAGAACTATTATTTTCTAATGTTTGGCAGAAGCATGGACAGTCATAATTAAAATTGGTCACTTGTACATATGTGTGTGTTTGTGTCTGCATGCAAATCATGCAGTATTACTCTGATTTCTTTACATACAGATTTTTTGTTGCTTTTTGTTTGTTTTTTTTTCTTTTTTTTGGAAGTTGTCCAGTCAAACGGAGGTTAATTTCGATGTTTGCGGCTCACTGTAGGTGTTCAAGCGGCATAACCCCGCCACAGCAGAAGAGCAGGAGATGATGGAGAACCTGTTTGATTCCCTGTGTTCCTGCCTGATGCTGGGAGCCAATCGGGATCGCTTCCTGAAGGGGGAGGGGCTCCAGCTCATGAACCTCATGCTCAGGTAGGCGTGGGCTGCTTTTTGGGGCTGGAGGACAAACGGGTGCCTCCCACACACTTGTTCATGTAAAAAGCTCCAGGTGTTAGTCTATGAGATCATAATACTCAATGTTGGACTGGTTGGACATGCCAGTCATTTATAAACCAACCTTGTTAGGGAAACCTGACATTTGTATATTTAAGTATTTATGGAAATCTTTATTCCAAGATTTAATTATGAAATATGTAAATTACAGTCATATTCTTGGTTAACCATCTGCAAATAATAAGTGTTTGGTTACCCCATTCTGTGGGTTTACCTGCTGATCGGCACAGGTGCATGATTCTACAGAAGGCTGTACTGTACCCCTTCAATTAGCTCCTGCTTTATCAGGGTTAAAACCTCTGACAACACCACTTCAGAGCCCAAACCTCCTACCTACTGTCAATTTTGAAAATTGAAGCATTAAACCATAATGGAGAAACGTGGTAAGTGTTTCCAGGGACCGATCCTTGGATTTTGCCTTGTGTAGGCTGAGATGTTAAAATGTTTGTTCTTTGTGTATTATGTGTTATATATTATGTTTTGTCCTGTTAAAAGGCAATAATTGGATAACCAAATGCTCTGATAGTTGGTACCATTCCTATTTTCTCTATTTTATGAGAAACAGCTCTGGGAGGCCTTTAATTTTCTGTGATGGCATGTACAGGGATTCTTTGATTCATAGGAGTCTCTGAAAGGATTCACTGAAGCTTGCTGAGAGTCATGTGGCACTTAAAACTGGAGGACTTTGCAGTTGTGTTACTCTTATCATTCTATATCTGTGTCCAAGGGTTTTGCAAAGCATACTTTTGTAAATATTCCATTTCAGGGAAAGTCAGTTGCACTTAACGTCTAGGATATGTAATCGTTTTATGATCTGAAGGTAACGTTTTGCAGGCCCCAAGGATAGTGATTTTGTTAACTGGCAATTTGCCATAGTTTACAGAAAATTGAAACCTGGACTGGTTGAAGCATCAGTTGAATGACAAACGCAGCAGAGCTTTATAGTGTGATAAACTACTTCTAGCTTGGTTTTGTATTTGATGCCTTTTTTTTCTTAATACATCATGTGGTTGTATTCGCTCTCTTTCTAGTTGGGGTAGGTCTGCATATTTGATTATTCAAATATTCGACCATGGGATAACAAATGGATTAGTTGGAACATTATTCATTTGTTTGTCTAAAAAGAAAAATCCAGTGTTTATGAATATTCATTAAGGAGAGCCCTGCTTTAAATAACACTGCATAACATAGCATAATTGGTTATTATTCATTTTTCTCCCTGAAAGTGTGAGTGAATACAGATCACTTTGCAGTGTGTCATTATTTACTCAAAAAGAAGCGACAGTCAGTAAGGATGTTCTCAAATGTTGCACGCCCACCAATTTCCATTTGGAATGGGAAATGTGTAGCGTTGCATGAGCTTGTCACACTGTAATAACAACAGCAACAGATAGCTTTAGTGTTTACATAAATTTGTGCAACTTTAACATGCCTTGCAATTCATTAGAAGTAGTGCTTAATATCGCACAGCCATATTGGTGTGAAAATTACCTGTCTGCAAAATGCATTCATTTCTGTGGTAATTATTTAGAAATGTCATAAGTGATGAGACAACCACACTGAGACGGGTTAATTGCATTCTTTGGTTGAGGATGTTGGGTTTGTCAAGGTAACAATGCGTTGCTCATTTCAGGATTGTCAGCGACTAGGCTCTGCTCGTTAAAGGAATACATTGTATGAGAGGTTGCTTTGTAAGCCAGCTTCCTTGTGAAATTCAATGGCAAAGCATCGACAGGTATTTATGATGGCACCAAATGCACTTTGACCACCTAGCTGTAACTAGGCCGGACTGATGTTTGCAAAGTTGGACTCTGTGGTGCACCCAGCGAGAAATCTGGGACAGAAAGGAGCTTGCATAGGGACGGCACTTCCAGGCACTTCCCTGGAAATCAGCTCTCCTCTCAGGGAAGAGACTCGATTTTCCCCCAAATCGGCAGAAATCTTGGGGGAACTGCCAGAGCGGTCGATCACCTGAACTCAGCCGGGCAACCTTAAAGTGAGGTGTGAAAACTGACTTCACAATCAAACACCTTCTCATTATACCAAATCTCTGTCTTAAGATCCTGGTAATCACACTTGCCGACAGAGTGATCTTAAAATCAATACCAAATTACAGGAATGCAAAATGCTGCCTCAGTCATATGCCTGAATGACCGCCTGCCAGAGAGGATTTTTCTGGGGTAGCTGCCGTGTGACCCGTCTCTCAATCCTGAGCAAATCATAGGCCTTGCATATTAATGGTTTTGATTTTAAAATGTTCTTGATTCTCATTTATTTATTTATTTTTCTCGTGGGTAATTGTCAGTTAAAAAGACTGGCATTGGTAGCACTCTGTCCATAGTGTAGACATTGACTTTGTGATTGACAGCAGATGCTTTGACTTCACATGCGGGTGACTTTGTGTCCCCACAGCCTGGATTTCTGGGTGAGGGTGACTGCAGGCAGGTTACAGGAACAATATTGTTTCACATCAGTCAGTGCTCCACTTGTTCTATTCGCGCTACATCTGAAATATTTTTCCGGCAGTGGCGTTAAAGCATGTAATTTTTCATCAGCGGGACGAAAACATGTCACCGTGACCGACAGCTACATTTCCCCGCTGTCAGGCGGCTATATGGAAAACCAAGATAGCATGCACTCTAAAGACACATTTCATTACAATGGCCTCCGCGTCTGAGTTTATTCTTTTCTTTTATTTTCTCATTTCTTTTTATCAGGCATGTGTGTTTTTTTTCTTCACTCCTCCTCAGCATTGAATGGAAAAAAAGACATGAACGAAACATTTTTATACGTACTGCTGCCCATTAGCCTTAGAAACAGAGTGATTTTAGATTGTGTGTCTTATCCTACAGTATCTTGCAGTCAAAGAATGCATGGTTATTTAACAGTGAAATGCTATATATGATTTTTTTTGTTTGCTTGTGAGGCTGAATTGTGTTTTGAGTCAATGTGAATGAATAGGATTGAACACTCAAGGGGCATACAAGAGATGAGTAGCTTGTGAACAGCAGAGAAATGCCTCATTTTCTCTTCTGTCTCCAGCAGTGTGACATTTGTCAAATATAGGCACAGAGAGGGATTTAAATGGCAGTTCTGCCCTCAAGTGTCTGGAAGTCATTTGTGATCGATTCCTCTGTGCGCCTCTTACATTGTCATAAAAAGCCAAACCCTGAGCCGTTATCTTGAGATGCCCTCAGGACAAACATTTTTTTGCTCGCGGGAAATGCTTTGGCCCCCAACGAGGCCTTACCAAAGAAGCAGGAGGCATCACCTTGTCTGGTCCATATCTGACATTTTACTTCCCTTGGTTTTTTTTCCGGTGGAGTCATTATGTGTGTATATACATTGGATATAACTTCATGTTTCTAAGCCTTAGACAAGCTCTAAGGGGAACTGTTTAAGGGGATGTTGCAGTGGCAGTAATGCAAAACAGCAGCAAAGCCTTCACATAATCATGGTAACATTAGATATAAATATTTATAAATCTAATGTCACCTCACAGTACATTCATTCTGCCGTCTGTCACATTTAGTAATGTGGAACTGCTATACATGAGTGTATCTTATTTAGTTTCTTCAGTCTACAAAAACTGTGTACTCCAGATTTGAAAATAAACCACCTCTGCATCTTGACCTGAAGCAAAAGTTGGAAGGCTAATGAAGCTTCATTATAATTGGTTGTGTCTAGGAAGGAGGTGTTGAATACCAGAGGAACAGTAATAACACTCTTCAGAACAAATAAATAGTGCTTACATTTAAAACATGATTTCTGGGATTGTATAAAGTGACTGGGCCTCAAAAACCAAAATGTTAGTTTGGATCCAGACAGCCTGCAGAATCAGTCTGTTGTGAATCGTTCATATTCTTATAAACAGTCTGAGATGTACTTTATGAGAACATATGAGTAAGACTCAGTTTTTGCACAAGGCTATATTCCCATGCAAAAGATATCCATGCTAGTAACATGAATCATGGACCACCAAGCTAATTGCTAATTGACTGGACTGGGAAATTACCGATAGTTGTTTTTTGTACAGCATTGTTACAGCTCCTTTTTGTGACTGTAGATTGAAAGGTTTTACAGCTGTGCTTTGCTGCTGAACATCAGCAGGTCTCACCTTCGCATTAGCGGAGCACTGATCCGGTGTGCAGCCTGATTGCTCTGCTGGCTCGTGCCTATTAATAGCATTCATTAACATGCCAGTCTTTCATGCGGGAGAGTCTGGAGTTTGTAAATGTTTTTCTCTAAAAGCCCAAGTTTTCTGGGTGAACTCATTGTTAATGCGCAATTGTGTCGAGCTTTGTAATCATCTTTCAAGCTGTCTGTATTATTTTCCAGAAATGTGTCAGCGCAGCAACAAAAAGAGCTGATTACTTTTACACACCAACATCTTTTTTTTTTTTTTTTTTTTTTAAATCGTGATCGCAGTATTGGCAGTACTGTAACTGCCGTAAGCGGTGGAGGCCTTCTGTTGCGCTGACCTCTCTGTCAAATTCTCTTTGCGCCCCAATAGGCTGTATGAGGATTTTCAGTTTTATGTAATGAGAGACCAAATTAATTTAAGCCATGGCTGCTCGGAGTGTTTAAAGGTCAGAGGCAGATTGTAGAGAAAATGAGACTTTTTTGTCATTTGGTCAGTTAGTTTTTGCTTCAAGGGCACCTACGGGGGGAAAGTATGTTCACATGGCTGTGTCCAGCATTTATCATTCTGTTTAAGTGCCATCATCTTATCAGTTAATGGGTTTGTTCAGCTTCACAGTGGAATTAAAATGAATTGTTTTCATTACATAAAGTTTCTCTGTGTAATATGTCATTCTTAGAGGAATAGAGTAAAGGTATAAATTTCGTTGTTCCATTGAAAGTGGCAGAGCCATACCTAGATATTTGCTGTATTTTGCGGCTTGTGTGAAGTCCTGTAATGCCCTTCTGAGTGTTGGGCCCTATTCATTACTGTTCAGCCGGGGGTCTACCCAAGGGTCTGCAGTCTGCTGACCTCTATTTTCAAGGAGTTTAACTCGATCACGTTTAAATAGGTCAAGAGAATTCATTTTCCCCCTTTGTTTAAATGGCAGTTTCTTTTCTTTGCAATCCATCTAGAAAAATTCCAGCTGTCAAGCATCGTATGATAATCTGATTTTTTTTTAGTGGCTTTATACAAAAAAAGATCAATTACAAGGTTTGACTGATATTGACTGACTAATATTTCACTGATCCATTGTTAGAGCTGATTGGCTGACTGAGAGATGCATTCTGTGACAGTGACCTGTCTGTGCTGCTCTACAGGGAGAAGAAAATGTCCCGTATGAGTGCCCTGAAGGTCCTGGACCATGGCATGATTGGCCCAGAGGGCTCAGACAACTGCCACAAGTTCGTGGACATCCTGGGCCTGAGGACCATCTTCCCTCTGTTCATGAAGACGCCCAAGAAAATGAGAAAGGCGGGGGTGTCGGACAAGGAGCATGAAGGTAGGTGCCACTTTGCAGAGTTTGCTGGGTCGACAGTTTCATAATTCTGCCCACCTCCCCTCAAGTGTGCAAACCAGAACCTTAACTGTACACCCAATTGTTTTTCAAATTTGTATTTTGGGTTTGTTTTGAAATTGAATTGAGTGTTTCTCCCTCCCTGTATGCTTAAAGTAGTCTATTTTACAGTGTTTTTCTTTTAATTAAATTCATAAAACAGGCGTGTCACAACAGGGGTCTTTGATGTGCTTCGCTAGCATTTCCAATGGTCTCATATAGGGGGTCTTCCTCACCCAATGAAGGCAACTTGGCCAGCGTTCTCCAGGGCAGCCGTCAGTTTTGTTTTTGCATAGGTAGCTGTAGTCTGCTCATTTGTGCTCGGATTTCACAAAATCTCTCCTGACACAAAGACGTGGAAACGGCAGCGGTTGCCGGAGATTTCCACCCCGGTGGAGTAAATCTGGCGGGACACCTCTCCCCCCGCCTAATTATTTTCATATGCTCCTGCCCACCCAAGGTGAACAGATTGGCTTCTGTTGTCTCCTCTCTCGTCCGTGGAGCAAAATTAATTAACCTCAGACCTGGGAAAGAAAGAGCAGGAAAGGCCTGGTAGATAAGATGGTGCTCCCCTGGCTTCTGGGGCCTTTCAAGTCACACAGCAGCAGATGGCTGGCGGTGCATGCGGATGTGGCTTTTAACAGAGATTTAACAGGCGCGCGTATATCAGGGGGCCGGCTCGTGGCTCCCTCCCCTCAGTAGTGGTGTACCCTTTCTTTTAGAAACAATACCAAGTCTCTGCCGTCGAATTCTGATTACTCTAAGGCATTTGATTTGCGGCACGATAAAATTGATAGCGGCGAAATCCACGGCTCTGTTAATCCCCCGCTTTCATTCCAGGCGATTTGACTTTTAAAAAAGGGGGGCGCACAATGGAGGCTAAAGTGGTGCTCAAGAGAACACAATGCACTCGTACAGATTAATTAATTATCAGCAGCTACAAATGAGACTCCAAGTAATTAGGAAACAAACCACTCTCGTGCTATCATAAACAGTGAGTTTTATCCCCTGAAAATCCCCCCTCAGAAAGACCGGCAACCTAATGGGAATAGTTGGACGCTGTTTGCATACATAATGATTCAGTTGAGATGGCTTCCGTTGAACGTGTCTGGTCTCCCCCAAAAATGGAACACAAAATGAGGCAACCTTTGCTTCACCGGAGTAGAGCGAACAGAACTGTCCTGGTCCTATGGGCTGTGTTTCTGTGGAAAACAAGTACCTGGTTGCCTTTGCTCAGCACCTCTATAATTTTGCTGGAGTTTCTATGTGTTTTTCACCTTGGTTTCTTGCTGAAATTCATTGTGCTTTTCAGTGTCTCCAAAAAAAAAAAATCAGTAAGTTGAGAAAAAGCCACAACACACACGCACACTCCTTCTGTGTGCTTTTGAAGGTTTTCTGTTTGAATTCAACAGATATGTCAAAGCTTAGCTAATTCCACCATAATCCCCTCACGTCCTTTTACATTTGATCACAGATTTAAGCTTAATTACTAGATTAAGAAAAGAAACACTTACACACTTTTAAATCTGGTATGTAACTTTTCTTTCCTCCACACTATTGTCTCATGAGGTTTTGATTTGCATTTCTCTCCAATGCTGCAAAACTCAGGATCTGTGATAAGCAGGTAATACATAGGCCTTTGAAATTTAAATCTATCAGTTGTCACCAAAGGCGGTCATAAGAACCTATGTCTGTGAGACATTGTCATGTATAATTTAGTTGCTGTTTGAATGAATAGCTGCATTTACAGTGAGCAGATGTTGATGGGACATTCCACAGAAAGCAAGGACTCTTACACTGGTCAAAACCCTACACAAATGAATGGAGAACTGTTTTCCCATTCCTTCTTCATGTTTAATAGCTGAACTGCATATGGTAGTAGAATAATGAATATTAAATTAATCTGCCAAGGCTTGTTTCATATAAGCACTAATTTCTTCTGTGACTGGATGGCTAAATGGTGTGCTAAGGGACATGTGTTTGTACTGATAAATAATTTCTGCATTTGTTCACATTACCAGACATGTTTCAGATGTTGTTGCGATGACTTTCACCCGTACAGTAATTGCAGGCTGAATCACAATCTAGACTGTTTGCACGGATAAGGGACAGATAGTAATAAGCAAGTGTAGAATTCAGTATTGTGTCAATTTTATCGTCTCAGACAACTGGTATATGGGAGTGACCAGACCAGGAAGAGGGTATTTGAGGAGTTTTATGTAGAGAATGTTGAGGAGCATTTGAGGAAACTGCTGAACGGAACTCTGGAGTGATAGAGTATATGCAGAGGTTTCAGTGCCCAACTTGTTAGTGGGACAGTGGAATCCATTTTATGACTGCAAGAGCATAGCAGTGTTCTTCCATTCCTGGTTTTATTAAGAAAAGGTTGGTTACTGTACTGAGTTGCAGCTGTCTGGATGGTACACTAACCTGCTACTAGTAAGGTGTGGAATGGTCTAAAAAGCTGTCTGTTTTGAAGACTACTTTGGCCAAAAATGATGCACAGGTCCATGCCTCCTGAGCACCAGAGGAATTTCCTTGGGATACCACAAGTGCCTGAGTAGTATTCCTGGGAGGGAGGGGTGTGAAGGGTGATGGAGTGGTCAAAAGGCTGCAAAACCCAGCCTTGCAATAATGTCTGAGCAGCGCAGGGGTTATTCTGGGAGCGGGGAGCCGGTGGTCTGTCTGACAGCGCGCCACGGCTCGGCGGGGCGTCTCGGGGCAGGTGTTGATTGCTCTCCTTGGGGCACGGTGGCACAAGTTCGATTTCTTCGCACAAGAGGAGCTGTCAGGACCTGCCACGCCGCACCTCACCTCTCGCTGACAGATAATTGCTTTCCGGCCCTGGATGTAATTTGCATGCGGACTTTAATGACGCCCAGCTCCGGAGGACCCTCGGACAAGCGCCTTGAGAGGTGTGCTACTTTTTTTTTTTTTTTTGCAGTTTTTTAGATGCTCTGTTATCTTCACCTCCCCTCACCACACCCGAGCTGACTTAACTCTGTGAAAAGAACAGGGTCATCTGAATGCGGTTTCCCCGCACTATGCAGATACTGCCTAACCCCTGCAAAAAGGTCTGACTAATAAGAAAAAAAAACAACAATGGCAATGTGATAATAGAGCAGTGTGCATTACCTGGCTCATTGGCATGTATTTTTAAACCCAAACATTCACACCCAGTCCGGCTAATGCCTCCATTATTCCCGTCATTATGCCAGCAGAACGCTCCATGTTGTCACTGCCGTTTTCCCGGGGACTCGGGCGTTTGTCCCCCCATTAACATTTCTAATTAGCCCCTCTCGGTGGCAGGGAGCCGTGACGAGGAGAATGTTTACAGCTGTCAGTTGTCGCCGCTGACAGGGCGCGCGTTAGCAGATCAGGAGCGCGCGGCGCGGGGCTCCCTGCTGAGTTTCAGCACAGATGCGCACACACACACACACAACACACTCCCTCCCATTACGATCGAAGCGGGGCGGAATGTAATTAGAGTTTGTCAAACACTGGCCGTAGCTGCGTCAAAACGCGCCCGCTCGCTTCCCCGTGACGAGACCCCCCCCCCGAGCCGTTACGGCCAGGACGCTGAACAAAGAGCCATTTGAGACAGGTGTGTTTTTTTTTTTTTTTTTTTTTTTACTGTTGGTTCTTCTATTTAATATCCCTTCACGGGGAAATAATGAGCTCTGTAATCCCTCGTCGCACCTAGGTCTCATTGGGCAATTCTTCAAGCTGAGCGTCACCTGTTCCGCCACACGACGAACAGCTCCTTAATTATTTTCACTCCCTTCGGTTTCACGCGGGAGAATTTTCTTTAGTTTTCATTGCGCCCAGTGTAGGCTTACATGCAACACTTCAGATTTTGGGCAATCAGTCCTTCTGAGGCTGGAATAATACCTAATCCAGATGTAAGGGAGTAATTTACTCCCGATTTTGTACTTGTAGGCTTTTGGGTAGGTCATCTCTGCTGGACCTCTCAATGCCAGAGCGGTATACTCTGGAGCAAATGCATTCCAATTAATCATTATTTAAAGGAACCGTCAACTGTTTTGCCAGACTAATGACTTGTTAGCAAATGTTTGACGGAGTGCTAAAACCGGGTAATTCAGCTCGTAATGATTTGTTTTGTGTTGAGGTTGGAAAAAGTAGGAAAAAATGATGATGAAAAACATTGCAGAATCATTCTATTGATAAATATTCAAACCAGGTGGACTTAAATAGCTGTGAACCATGACTGTTGTTTCACTATGTGGAAATGTGTAAGAGAAAGCGAAGATAGCAGTGTTAGCAGCTGTGCCATTTTAAAAGAAACATATTGCACAAAAATATTGTATTTTGTACTGCTTTTAGAGGGTGAATGATAAAATGTTAATTTGGTATTAAAAGAGTTAATTTAAGATGTGAAATGGGCTAATGCCACCTGGTTGAGGTGTTGATTTTAGCAAGAAAATTACTCTTGAAAATCTCTCTCTCTCTCACTCTCTCTCACACACACACACACACACACACACACACACACACACACACACACACACACACACACGCAGTTGACATAAGACATATAGTACAATAATCACAAAAAATGCAAGTTAAAATACAGCATGTGTGGAAATGCTCTGTTACTTCAAGGCTCTAAAAGCTTTTAGCACAGTTGTGGAAATCATTGCTTCTGAAGGTCAGGTTATAATCATGCACGCGTCCCAGCCCCCTCCCTTTTTGCTAATGGCTTTCCCATTATTACGCCGGGGTGAGGCCGTGCGGTGGCCGCATTAGTTAGCCCTTTTTGCCAGCCTCTCTCTCCCTGACCCCCCGTCTGTATGACAGAGCCACGGCCCCAGGCGAGGCCAACAGATAATGCACTTATTTGCACGGCACCGCTACGCACTCCTCGCAGCGGAGATAGAGCTCACTGCCCCGATCCCTCATCAAAGACAGTATTTATTCAGAGTCTAATGAAGTTCTAATTCATCCCACAGATAGCGCAGCGATGACACCGGCGTGGGAGGCAGAGTGCTGAGACGGCTCTCCTGCTCGGCCCGTTTGATCCATCGGGCCCCTTCCCGCTTACTTACCGCGCAGAAGCATCTTAGTGTGTCCGTCACCCACTCCCTTTATTTACCGTGAGGCAAATGCAGTTACAGGGTGACTTGTATCACCAGTCTAATGTGGTGTTAACGTCTGAACAGGTGACACAGTTAAGCTGCGTTTTTATGAAAGTCTGGTGAAATCTTCCTATTTCCTGTGCATAATGTAGATCAACTACAAATAAATATGCTATCGTCAGAGTGTTAGCTGTTTAACTAAGACATGTTTGGAATTACATGTGCGCATTGTGTTTGAAGTTTCTATTAAGATCTGGTTGCCATGTTCAAAGTAACTTTCTCATAGCCAGTCCTGTTGAGCAGCTTGTCGTCTTAACGAAACTCAAGTGCTACATTTAAAGACAGCACAGACTTATTTTTGTTGCTGTGCTTACGGTTTACAAGACCTAGATAAACAGCCGTTGTTTCGTTTTAGCTTTGTTTACTTCTGTTTTCCTCGGTTTTGAAAAACTTAAAAGGCTCCTCAAATGCCGGCTGCTACATCCTTCAAAGGATTAGTGTTGCCTTACTGGGCTGTATGAATTTTCGCTGTCCATCACAAATATGTTTTTTGTGTTGAATGAGCATTTCTACATCAATTGAAATCAATCTTCACTTTTACAGCGCTCACTTTCCCCAGGTGTATTGATTTAAGTTTTGAAGAGTTGTGAAGTTTTCTCACGGTTTGGATTGAACTCTGAAAGAAACAAAGGAGGGAATATTGCTGATGGGGGAAAAAAAAACTAACACGAGAAACTAGAAAATACTTCACTGTTGCAGCTTTACTTAAAACAGCAGCTGCCTACAGTGCTATCACTATTTTTAGCAAGCAGCTTGGATTCGCTAATGAGATTATATCATGAATATAAAGGTGCATCTCATTAAAAATGGCAGGACAACAACAATTATACTTTAGAGAATAACTGCCGTGTATTTTCTCCCATTACAGTATGTTTTCTGGTAAGACATTCTTAGATCAATTCCAGAGATGACAAATTGGAACAGTTTGCTTTTGGTGTGAAAAACCCAACCGTGCCACAAACTGGATACAGGCCCTTTGATGCCTAATATTAATTCCTCATACCTCAACATCCCCCCCCGCATTTATGCCCTGTGACCATAGTATTTTAAGCTACTTTTTTTCTGCAGTTTGTCTATACTGAAACCACTTTCACGCTTCAATCTCACGCTCCCTTCCAGAGTCTCACTCCAGATCTCTTCACATATCTTTTTGTTTAAAGTACGACTGGACTAGCAAACAAGATAACTGGCTGAAAATAGAATTTGCTGGCTAGCGCATTAGCTGGCTATAGTGTAAACTGGCTATAGTGTGACTTTGTAACTAGCTCTTGACTTCGCTAATGAGATAACTATCCAAAAAAGCTAGCTAATTAACTATAGCTGGGTAGCAAGGTAATGATGTAGGCGGCATGAGAGTTGGCACTTAGCATTGTAAGTTGGTATGTAGCATTCTAGTTAACCATGTAAAAAGCCAGCTGGCTCAGAATGAAAACTAGCTTGTGGGCTTATCCACAGAAAGTGTGTGCATGTGTGTGCAAGGTAGCATCAAATTAAAAATCTCACTCTAGCCATCTGACTGAAGTTGACAACTGTATGAGCCCATTTATCTGACATTGTGCACTTGTCCTCTCAAAAGCATCTGCATTGCTGCCATTTTCCCTTCAACACTTTCTTGTCTTCAGATAGCGGAAATGCATTGTTGTTTAGTGTTGCTCCCTTGTTGACCATTGTTCTCATTTCTCTACACAAGCAACTCTTCTTCCTTTACCTGTGAATGGAGAGATTGTCTCTGAGTTCCAGCCCTGTGTTGGGATAAGCAAGATGGAACATTCGGCTGCCTTTATGTATAACTACACGCATATTGTACAGTTATTACATATGTTATGTATAACCAAAATTGTTTTCCCTCGGTGTTGGTCAAAACAAGCCATGATGTAGGCTGTGAATCGTCTGAATTAGTAGATGGAAAGCTGAATTTCTGTCAAATTTGTATCCTCTTCTTAGTATTTAATATAATGTTGCTCATTGCAGTACATCGAATACATTTTAAGTTTGTTGAATACAATCTTCATCTTAAGATGGACTTCTCAGATTTAACATTACCACTAGCGTACAGGTGTTAAACAGGATCTGTTATGAGAACATATAAAAGAAGAGAAACATTAAAGGAGCCAAAATACGGTATATCATTCACCCGCACAAACAAATCAATCACTCGTTGCAAACAGCAACAGGGCCACAGCCCTTTAAGCATCCAATTCATTGGAGTGAGAGCACTTCCTCCCAGTATCAAATTACACCTGCCAGCTTAACCGAGACTCTGAAACACCTCGGCCAATCGCTCCAGGGCTTGCCACTCTAGGATACGGCTTTGGTTCCACACGTCTGATAACGTGAATTAAGCTGTCAGTCGCTTTCTAACTAAAAAAAGGGTCACTCTTACATTAGAGGGTCCCTGTGGAGTCCGAATCCCCTCTCAGATCTGGTACACGTTTCGGTGATATTGTCACGATCAGTCACAGAGAAGATGCAATTTGCATTTTCAGTGCTTCATCTGCCTTTTCACATTTTTCATGATTAGGCTTTCGCTCATGTTCTGAGACTGGGATCTTCAATTCATTACAGTGGCTGATCATTCTGTTTAACGTTCTGTACCACAAACAAAGGTGAGTGACAGGTTTTTCCAGTTTATATCACTCTCTGTATGTTCAAATATCATTTTTTGAAGAGCAACATGAGGGACCTGGCTGCAGACCTTTTTTGTCATTTTTGGGGGGGAAAAAAACAGGATTGACTCTTGCACTTGTTGCCTAGCAACTGCCAAAACCTGTTGAAGTCGAATGGCGTAATTAGCATTATTCAGTGTGCCTGTTAGAGCAGAGGTCTGGATATCTAGGGACCTCCCATATCAATCTTCAGGACATGTACTGAATGAATAAACGGCCGTAGACAGCGAGCACCATTTTTAGTAAAAAATCAGTCATATTCAGCCTCAGCGACACCGATACCATGATGTGACATCTTAGGCTACCTACACTGTTTCCAGAAATGGCAGCAGAATGATGACATTCTGATAAAGGTACATCTAAATGTGAAAGGCTTATCAGTTATTCTTTTTGTCCTTGACATTAGTAATCCATTATCCGGATCCATGTTTTACTGCTTGTTAATTATCAAAAAAGTTTTAGTCTAATAAATATCCATGAGGGAGAGCCTAATAACCCACACAAAATGACATTATTAATTTTCATTATTTTTTCTTTGTGAGTTTATGCTGATCTCTTTGTCGGGAATTGTCATTTACAGAGAAAGACCAGGATTTGATATATAAAATGTCCAGTCTTTGGAACCATAGGATGTTTGAATACTAAACAGTTTGAAATGCAGATTCCTACTGTGGACATGACTGTCATTATACCTGTTTTCCTGGATGGTTTTGACCTAGTAGAAACAATCAGGAGAATGCAAGGACCACTGAACTCAAGTCCGGTGGAACCAAACAGCAGAGACCAGCAACACATTCCTATTTCTGCAAATAATTGCATCATTACATCTGAATAGTGCTTCCTCAGATTCAGGTTTTTGTTCAATAGCACATAATTCATATTGATTTTTATTGTAAAAGGAAAGCTTGCATCGTTACTGAATGTGTGCCTGCCCTGTAATTTGGCTTAAAATGTTGTTTCAATTAAAAAATGATGCAAATGCAATGTTCCCTGTACGGTCAGCAGTATCATTTCAAAGTGATAAAGGGACTAGTACCCAGAGGCACATGAATTACCTGCTCAAAAACTGTAAAAAGAATGTCACTGGGAGAATATTCAATGATCACAGCCAAGCTTAGTGTGTATTTGACCAAGGATAGAAGAAATGTGTTCACTCAGATTATCAGGAGAAACTGCCAATGCAGTGAAATACTAGGTCACGTGGTCTGTGCAATGTCTATATCCATCTGATTGCAGTTTGGAACCACACAAGAAAATCCATTCATTCTCATGCAGGGAGTATAAATTAGTTGTTTTTTTTTTTCTTCTTAATCATCATCATGAGTTTGGTACTGCCTGAATTTAACAAATAATATTGTGTAAGTATATACTGCAAAAAAAATCACACTTCCTCAGGACCAAGGTAAGACTTCTTTTGAATTGAACATGGAGATTATTACCTTTGGAAAACCCTGATGGAAACACTGCATGATGTGCATTAGGGGATTACTGAAATACAGCCTTATTTCTTACCGCATCTTGCCAATGATAGAAATCTAGAGGAGCTCAATGTCAGGAAAGCGAATGACATGAAATATGATGTACCTTAAATGATCTCTGTGCAGGCTTCTCTGAACATTGTTTTTCCCTCCAGGGTTCCTCTCAGGCATTTCATTTAAAAATATATATGCACATGAATACACACGCACACATCTCAATCAAAACTCCACCTCTAAAAGTCCAGGGTAACCCTGGGGAGATGCTTTTATCTATTTCAGAAAATGAATGACAGATTGTCAACCTTACCTGTCTGATTATGGTCACTCATTGCCTCATATTCAGCTGTGGAATCTAAGCATCATGTGCTGGAAACAAGTACTTAATGTGCAATGACAGTGTCATTTCATTTTTAGCCTTTTGAGTGTTGTTTTTTTTTTTTAATATACCGGTATATAGCAAAAGAGTACCCCTGCAATTCAATGAGTGGATCTCATTCTATGTGCACCTGGCACCCTTTCCTTAGGGGAAATGTACTGTATCCTTGCTGAGTTAAGACTGAAAGCTCTCTAAAAGCTTAGAGGGAACACAAGGGCAAGACCATTGCAGGTCTGGGCAGTGAGTGGAGTGAGTTTTCCATTACTGCGTCTGCTAAAGACATAGCCTTTCTGAGTCAAGACTCTAAAAGCTTTGACAGAAAGCTGTATGCCATTACATTAGAAGCAGACCCATGTGAGTTAAAGCAATAGCATTTATCACCTTTTTCCTTTTTTTGTATTTTTCTTTTTTTGCAGAACACGTGTGTTCCATTATAGCCTCGATGCTGAGGAACCTGAAAGCCCAACAGAGATCAAGGCTCCTCAACAAGTTCACAGAAAACGACTGTGAGAAGGTAAGAATTCACAACCCAGGTTCTTTGGCCGTGCCTCGCTGCCATTTTGGCACGTGATTCAGTCTGCACGGTTTCATTTACACCAGCTTTAACAAGAGACGTGTCATGCCAGACACCTTTGTTTGAATTAATCTAGGTTCATGCACTGACGAGGATAGACATTTCCCATTAAGTCCCCTGTATGTTGTTTTTTTTCCCTGTGGAAATAGTACACTGCAACATGCCCTATGAAAATTTTAGCATGCAATATTAAGTACAGGTTTCATCTCTGCATCTCTGAGTTCTGCATCTCTGATTGATAGAATACATATATTACATACTAATTCATTTTACACTCCTCCACCCTGGGATGGTAAGCGATTTGTTATTTGTCATTAGTGTATAGTGGTTAAAACGTTGCTGCTTTTCTAAAGAAAATGGCTCCAGAGGAGGGTGGGGCAAGAACAGCGTGCAACTAATTTCCCGCGTTTGTCATTTTTTTTGCTAACCGGCGTCACCTTCTCTCAGCACGTCCCGCCTCTTCGAGGCACGGCAGTATTTGGCATGGTGCCCGGGTGTCTGGGAACGTGGGGTGGGGCGGAGCGCTGCACCAGCCCGCCCATCCCGCCGCCTTTGGTAACCCGCGTTACCACGGAGAGCCCCGGCGTTGAAATCTCTATACAGCAGGGCAGCGTGCGCATCGCGGAGCGCATCGATCAGCCCGCGATCGGTTAGGAGTAATGGCTTTCCTATCGATCCTGCAAGAAAGTCTCATTTACAACGCCGGGGCGGAATTCCGCCACCGCCTGAAGGATGTTCGCAGAGACTCGCCCCCTTCCCTCCTCCGGCTGGTAATTTCAACCGACAGTTTGTAATATAATCTACCAGGGGCAAAGCCTGCTCTCACTGCGCATGTCGGGGCCTTCAGCTGTTGCCAAACGTTTCTTCACCCAGGCACGATTTCAGTCGTAGGAAAAGGGTCGTGGAACATTATAACCGTTTGCAAGTCACACTGTGGGGTATAAAAAAAAACAACATTTCTCTTCCATCATTGATGGCTTCATTGTAGAGCCGGGAAAAGACCGTTGTGTCCCAACTGGAAGGGCGAGCTCCACCTCTTCTCAGTCCTTGCTTGTCTTAAACAGTGGCTTCATGTTAATATAGCAAGATTAGTTCCCTTTGCTGTTCCCGCTGCAGCTGTACGCTTTGTAAATTTGCCTCCAGGTGCGTTCGTGCACACGCGAGTGTGTGTGTTTGTGTTTGTGTGTGTGTGTGTGTCTGCGCGCGCGTCTGACTGATGTCTACTCGGTCTTCCTCACAGGTCGACAGACTGATGGAGCTGCATTTTAAGTACCTGGAAGCAGTGCAGTTGGCTGACAAGAGGATCGAAGGGGAGAAGCATGTAAGGGACCTGCCGACCCCCCCCAGCCGCCACCCCTCCACCCCTCCACCACCTCCTCCTTTAGGACAGACTGTACTCTAACCTTGACTGTCAATATCTCTCTGACGAGGGCAGATCTGAGTGACAAGATAATTAGGGTCCTACAAGGGAGGCTGATCTTGCAGCCTCATCTCTCGGAGTTTGGAGCAGCGCACCTTTGCCGGGTCCGCGCCACTCTCTCTCTCTCTCGCGTTTCAACCGCGGCTTTGGCGCACCCCTTGAAATCAAATAACTACGTGCCTTAATTAAGGGTTACTGTTACAGTTACGATTTTGATTGTTAGCAATCACGGATAACGAGCAATACAACACTGTGATGCAGCAACTGTTTTGAGTGACCGAAAGTGAACTGTAATGATCTTTAATGCCAGGTCTTTTCCTTTCAACACCATACTCTTTAATTCAAGAAGTGGCCGCGGCCCAGGGAGGGGCTGGGCACGCTCAGTTTAGTTGCAGTAAGGTGAAAGATGGCACCCTCGAAAGCAGCGCTTGGTTGTAGCCTCCGGGTGAAGGTGCTTCTCGGGGCTGGTTAATTAGGTCCACGCAGAGTTTTAAAAGAATGCCGCCGTCAGTGTTCACACGGAAACCGCCAGGCGTCGAGCGCACTCAGGGGTGGTGCTCATTATAAAAGATGAGAAGCACCTTTTTTTTTTTTTTTTTTAATGACAGCGCCAGGCCAGAGAGCCTGCTGGCGTCTCTCACCGCTGCTGATCAAGGGCTGACCCTCCCCTCCATCCTCAGACCCGGAGAGCCACTCGCGTAATGGTGAAGAGGGGTTCAGCCGGCCACCAGCCAAGTCATTATCCCAGCCTCAGGATCAAGGGGGGGGCGCCTCGGGCGGGGTGCAGTCGTGTGAGGTTATTACAGCCCACATGAGGAACGCTCCTTTGTTTGGGGATGGGGGGAAAACGTGTCAGAAACGTGACGCCGATTTCATTACTCCCAGAATTACGTCAGGGCACGGAGCCCCGCAGTTCTTTCTGTCAGATTGTCGGATCAGCCCCTCACAGCTGTCTGTTGTCCCGCACTTGTCGCTGGATGGTTGTTGCACTGGGCCAGAAGGACCCCCAAAGAGAGAGAGAGAGAGACAGACAGAGAGAGAGAGAGAGAATGATCACATAATTAAATTGTTTCCCGGCCAGCAGGCAGGGATGTAAGTGCCTATTGTTGCCCCTTGGCCACAGAGGATGTCTTAAGCCCTGAATGTAGGTTAGCAGATAGTGCATAGTCAGGCAGATGGAAGGACGGAGATAAGGGTCGCCACAGTAATAGAGTTCGGGAGTAGAAGCGGCTGAAAAGATTCATATCCGATGGGAGATTAATTTCTGAAGGAATCCCACCAGGTTGCGATTGAAAAGCTAGGTTGCCAAGCCAGTCATCTTATTGAAAGTTGACTCAGCGGTCAATGCAGGGAGTGGAAGAAGACAATAAAGGACAAAGCCATGGAATAAAGTGCTGTTTGGTAATCTCTGCCTACCCAGGTCCAAATTCAGAGTGACTAGTCGTGATTCCAGTTCTACTCTTCACATCTTCTCTAACCCTTTATACCACATTGTGCAGTAGTAAGCAGTAATTTAGGTATTGGATTTCTTCATTGGTATATGTCAGATTACCTGGCCCCTACTGTAGGTGTTTTAATTTTAAGAGTGAGTGATTTTAAGAGTGATTGAGAGAATGTGATAGCTCCTCACATAATGGGCTGTGACTTGAACAAATCTGCTACTGTCATAGCAAAGGGCAGTGACTGGTTTGAAGTCAGTCAGCGAACCCGTGATGGCTCCACCCATTTTTGGGTTCATGAAGCCTCACTCTTCAAAAATACAATACCTTAACAAAATATAATATCGCTTAATTAAGGGTGATTGAATGTGGTTCTATTGCTCTCACAATGCTAGAATCAGAAACCAGATTTGTTTTCTTGTAAGTCAGTGTTGGTTATAGTTGACATAGCTGTGCCATGGGGAAAAAGCTATACAGTGTTATTTGATCATTTTAGCAGAGTCCCAGAGCATTCAGCAGCTAATGGTCTTGCAGAGTCATCTTGCTCTATACCTCCTTTTTTGGGGTGGTAGGTGGATGTCACTTGGCTAGGTTGCTTGCCATCTTTCTCTGCCTAAAGAAAGACCCCTATTTACTTAGATGAAGCACTAAGTGAAGCAATAAGTGAAAACTGCATATGATGACTTTTGTATCCATTATATTATTAATTTTATTTCATTTATGCAAACAAAACCTTGTGTTGCTTTGCATTTCCTAACCAGTGTTCTTTTGTGTAAGTCTCGACAAAGTTCACACTCTGTTGACAGTTTAAGGAAAAAAAACTGGTCAAAATAAAGGTGATGAATGCAGGGAGGAGGAATGCATTTTTCAACATTTGAAATTGGAGTGCTCATAGGCAGCATGTGCACAGCCAAAAATCAAGCATGGCACAAGAAACTAGGTTAACTTTAGAATGTTGCCCCCTCACCAACCTCCCCCACACCCCCAAGTCACATGAGCTTATTTTTTAACACCCCTTCCCTTGTACTGCAAGACATGAAATTTCAATTAGCACATTCTGTTTTTAAACCATTGTTCTGGGAATGTTTGTTCAATACTTGCGCCTGAAATAGTAAATGTCTTCAGCGATTCAGTTTGAACAAATGCAATTATAGCAAAATAAAAATAGGAAATAAATAATGGGTGAAATCTGAGATGCAGTCTGTCTGAGCAGAAAATTGAATAACTATGAAATATACCTATAATCAGTCTGAATATGAATTGTGCATTGCTATGCGCAGGTAATTATAGCATTTAACACGTTTCTGTGATTTGCTTTTGTTCTGGTTTTGTGAGGGTAGTTTTTCATGTCTGTCATATCAAGACTCGCTCATGGTTTTTAAATGTGAGTCAGAAAGTGTTTGTCTTGCATAAAAGCAGTAATCTTATGTAGGTTAAAAAGGGAGAATCTATTTTGGCAGAATGGACCACATTTATTGGTATATACTGCCTTCCATGCATCTTAAAGCTCATTACAGTACAGAGCGGAGTGTGGGTCACCTTAACCATTGGGTAGCGCCCCCTTGGATGGTGCACAGCATAGCCAGAATAGTCACCACACCTGATGGTTGAGGGGACAGAGTAGATTATACAGCCAGTTCAGCTGCAGTGTTGCCATGTTATTCGCTACTCTTTAAATGGCTTTCTTTGGCAGGCACCCTTAACCCTTACAGAGCAGGGCTGCATCAGTGCAGTAGCCAGACCCAAGTGCAATGGGCAGTGCTAAACTGATAAGGCAAATAAAGGAATTGCTGTATAAAGGTTTAATATTCAGAGGCATTGCAAGTGTACTTAAAATTAAGGACAGTGTGTGACACGATTAGACTGGAGAAAAAGCCTTAGTTATTCATATAAATGACCATAAACTGTCTGATATTTCTGTGAGCCCGGGGCTGCCCGCCGTCACATGTACAAAGTGCAGAAAGCCAGCGATGTCTCTCACCCCCAGAGTAAGTTCTGTCACAGTGACAGCGTCTGGAAGGAGGGAGCGCCGAGACGGTGGGAATTTATTAGCACCCAAGGCGAGCAATTATCGCCGCGGCCCTGTCCGGTCACGGGGTCCGCGGGACCGCCGCCGCTACAGAGTAACTGCCGCCAACAGTCCCAACATCTGTAACCCCCTAATAATGTTGTCATAGACATGGCACTTTTATGGGCACTGGCACTCTCTGAATGCAAACCACAAGCAGAAGCAATCTGTAACTCTCGTGGGAGGCTTAATGGCACAGATGAGGGGGAAAGGGGGTGTAAATTATATTATAAAATATGAAAACCTTCGTGCTGTTGTAACGCAGCTATCATTTAAGTAGAGAGCATGGGCCTTTTGGAGGCCCTCATTACCATTTGCGCTGAGGTGAGCCAGTCTGCAAAGTGATGCTCTCTTCGCTCTAGGAAATCTGCTGGATTGTTTACCCATCTAGGTCGTCGTCATCCCCAACAGATGTTTGTCTAAATCTGCTCGCACGGCAGCGACTTTCATTTATTTGTTTTTTTTATTTTTTTCGATGATCAGATGCTGTCAACTCCCCCATTCCGATGCGAGTGACTGTAGCAGTCCCTGTTAGCCTGTCTTTTCTTCTGCTGGTCATTCTTTTTTTAAACCTGGCCCCAGCACTAATAACAGTATGGGCATGCTGCTTAGACCTTCTCAGACCTCCATTATTCCAGTCCCTGTGTACATGGGGATTTTCCTCTGTATGCTGAAGGATTGATGGGAGAGGTGTAAGGATCAGGCCTGAGCGATTCACCTTGCCGAGGCTCATCCCCCTGTCTCAGTCCTTCTGAACGCAGGCTGGGGGGGGGCAGAGGGGGGACTATATTATGTGTGGATTTTTGCTGTAATATGGAGGGAGATGGTTGATGTGACCGCTGGCAGTAATGATGTCCTTTGTCAGTAGGTTGGCGCATTTGGTTTTCTGATGTCGAATCCATTCAGATAGGAGCCGTTTACTAGATTCAAAATGTTTCTGAATGTTTCAGTTGGATAATTGGCTCCAGGGCCTCCTTTTTGACGGGACAAGTTGAATATGAAGTATTATGTTCAGTTGGATTGGATTGGGTAATATTTCTTGGATCATAGTTGGTATTGACATGCTTCTCCGGGATCAGCAATTTCACTCTAAGATTTTGAGCCCCCTCGAAATCGTAAACCCACACCTCCATCTTTCTCAGAATTTTTACCTCAGCTGGAGAGGATTAAACTTCCACTTGTCTTTTTTTGTATTTTTGTTTTTCCAGGAAATACAGGAAACGCACAAGTAAACAGATGTGTCGAGGCGCACAAATACAGTGCGATAAGCACAAGGAAAGTGCTGATAGAGGAACCCATATGTAGCGTCTGTGCGACCCACCGAGGGGAGGGCACGTCCTGTTTTTGTCTCCGTCGTTTTAAGGCCGGCATGGCTTTTGGGATCAGAGAGCGGAGAGAGACGTGAAATTGGTGCCTGCGCCTCTCCCCGGTGCCGCAGATCGCCGAGCCGCGAGACTTTAATCGACCCTGCTCTGCATTATGCTTCCTTTGAAAATGTTTGTTTCCCCAGCCCTCTTTTCACGTTAATGAGGATAGAGTATCTGGTACGTTTGCGGCTCTCTGGTCCCTGCGGTTTTATCCAATTAAGAGTATGGACCCAGTTTTTTTTACCCATTTAGCTGGTCAGATACAGCGGCTAATGAAAGAAGCCGTGCTCTGAAAACAGATTGGATTTTTCCTTCTTGAAGCTTGTTCCGTCCCTCTTTTCCTCTGAGGCAAAAAAAGAAAGATTTATCCAACCCTCTTGGGTAATGGTCCTGCCTTGCTGTGCTAGAAGAGTTTTTAAGCCTACAGTACGTACTCATTTTTTCTTGTAGCCGGCAAGAATTATGGTGGGGTTTTTTTTAGTTCTCTTTTAGTTCTCTTGTGCACCTATCGGTGTTCTCAAGAGGAAGAAATGGATTTCTTTTTTTAACAGACCACACTGGGTTTTCATCTCATTTGCAAGCCAGTTTTCCTTTTCATTAAAAGTTTTTAGTAGTATATACTACTTTGGTAGTAGCAGTATAGACTGTTTATAACATACATATGGTAGTTGGTAATAGTGCTGTTCTGGTATTATAAAATTGTTGTATCAGATATAGTGAGTGTTAACACTTACTGTAGAATAGTTTTTGTATCAGATAGTGCTAGCAACAATGTTGTCAATGTAGTGTATTTGCACCTGTAGTAAAAACACTTTTCCTGTAATACAATATAGTTTTATCAAATAGTCACTAGTATCGTTCCTATACTGTGCTGTAATTATGTCCAATAACTATAAGAGTACTCCTGCAGTATAGTGTGTTTGCATCATATATGGCCAGTTATAGCATTATTACTACCTGAGAATAGTTTATTTCTATGACTACTATGAGTGTTTGTGTGTACCTGTTCACATATGCATTTGGCAGAACCCATCTCCTGATGTGCCTGCCAACATGTCTACCAGAAAAGCCTCCCCCACCGAAGGGAAACATGCCACGTCAATCAGGGCAATTATGTTTCACAGAAAATGCCAACTGTCATGTTCCCTTCTGGGTCTGTGGCGTGTGGAGAGGGCACTGTCCAGCTGGCGGCAAGCTAGCCAATGCTGTCGCTCGGTACTGACACGGCATCTCTGCCCCTTCCTGGCTCACGCTGAGCCCGAGCGAGAATGAGGGGCTCTCAGGTGTTTCAGTGCATCAGGATGACAAGGGTAACATCTGGTAGAATCTGATCAGTTCTGAGCTGTTCTTTGCAATGAATGTTAATGACGGTGTTATTTGTGGCATAGGTTCACACATAACTTGGAGAAAAATCATCTCTATTATTAATATTTTTGGTCTTATGATCTTAATACCTCTAAGTATTAATAGTGTTTCAGTGTTGATTGGTCACAGGCATATTCTGAGAAATATTTCAGATGATGTAATTAGGCCAATATGTGTATGTCTGTTTAGAAAGAGAAACTGAATATAGATCTCGGCTTGAATGTTTAGTGGCATAATAACCACACGTTTCACCCTGTCAGGTTGTGCATTTCTTCGAATAACGATGATTAATGACAGGTTGGTACACACATTGACAGCAGCACAATAAAGGTAGATGGGTCCAGATGGTAAGATTGATAGCCACTGAGGCTTGCCTGCAGGCAGAAATGACAGTCCCAGTACTCTGCGCACCATCCACTAACCAATTGATTTGCAGATTGATCAGTTAAAAGATTGGATTTGCACAGGGCGGACTACTTGAACTCAAACCGAACAGCATTAACCGGTCTCTGTGTGCTTTCCCTGTCTGTCTGTCTGTGTCTTTGTGTAATCATTTTCTCTCTCTTTCTCTCCCTCTCAGGACATGGTGCGTCGGGGCGAGATTATTGACGATGCCATGGAAGACGAATTTTATTTGCGTCGCCTGGACGCCGGGCTCTTTGTGCTACAGCTGGTGTGCTACATCATGGTGGAAATTAGCAACGCGGGTGTTCCTCAGGTAATTATAAGGGCCAGCTACACGAAAATGAGGATGAGGGGTCCTGGGAGAGGTGGGATGGGGGGCGGAGGGGGATTGGCACTATGGATCAGGGGGCACGAGAGGCCGGTTTCCATCCTGGTGTGTCACACCCCCGCACCCACACTGTAGTGAGGAATAGGCCGCAAACGAGCTGCTTAGTTTTCATTAAACCCGCTCACGTGCACCTGCCAGAGAGACGCCCTCCAAACCGCCATCGCAAAATCATATGCAGAGGAACGTCCCTGCCGGAGACGTGGAACACTGATTACAAAATGAATAGGGGAAAGGGGGGGGGATTTAAATAAAACTACAGTCTCTTAGTGTTGCCACACTTCAGGTTGTTCCTTCCTCCAAGAGTAGATTAAGATTTTTGTTTTTTAAATCTTAGTTTATTGATATGATCCCTAGTGCAAGGAAGAGGATTACCTTTGCTTTGTGTTTTTTCCCCATAATGCACGCTGAGTGTACGCTGACTGCAGCGTGCTCTTGTTGAAAGGAGAGGACCGCAGGAGGCCTCTATTGGCGCGAGCAGAGGCGGCACACATGCCACACTCCACGTGATGAATTGGCACGCACGCCTTTCTCTCCCAGGCGGCCTCAGGTCTCCAAGGGGGATCGCCTTAAACCGCGATTATTAAAATGCGACTCTCAACGACATGCGCAGGAGTGGTTTTACATACAAAATTAAGCCTACAGGTTCTCTGCCTCTTTCGGGACTGCTGGGAACTAATGCTTAAAATGAAACTACACTCCCCCGGTTATGCCGCGGCGTGGTGCTCCTTTAATCCCACTTGAGTGGCAGTGCTCACGCTCGTGTGTTGATGGATGACAGTAATGACGGACTCGCTGGTGGATGTCGGTTTAAAGCACGCTGCTCACGCAAGCCAGAAGATGCAAAAGCTCGTCAGCCGTTTGATGTCTCACGCCCTTCAGATGGTTTTTCTGTTTGTCTGTTATTTATTTACCTTTTTATACATATGCTGTTTGTATGTGGGTTCTGTGGTGGAACCTCCATGGTAAGGTGCACACGTGTGTAATGCAAAGCTGTACAGTGTCAAAGTGGGCGGTGCTCCAGCCACATGTCAGATTGCCTCTGTCTGTCTCTCCTGCAGCTACAGCAGCGGGTGCATCAGATCCTGAACATGCGCGGTGGCTCGGTCAAAGTGGTCCGTCACATTATGAGAGGTGAGTCTACCGGCCAGCGATGACACGGATACTCTGCTTGCTGAACAGGCGCACGGCTCAGTTCACGCAATGCAGAAAATTCTGTCTCTGCAGTCGCTGATGCTAAGTGCTCTCTGATCCTTTATCTCGTGACTGTTTGGGAAAGGGGGCTTGTTCAGGAAGACGCAACACTAGCAAGGACAACAAACCTGACAAAACTAAAACATGTGTAGGTTTATGTCTTTTCACGGTACAGGTGGGTAGAGTTTCCCTTTTTTAATGGAATTCAAGCGTGAAAGAATAAAACAAACACTTTAGAAATGGGAGAAAACTCGAAGTTGGGTCTAGCTCACGGGGCTTGCCTTAACAAAACGTGGGGATAATTTAAAATCCCCTCAGTCTGCTTGATCCTTTTAAAACGATCATCCCCTGCTAGCAGAAATAAAAATCTCATTGCAACCCGCAAATTATACCAAGGGATTTAAGAAACTGTTTTGAATCCGTTCAAACAGAGTATTCATGCTTCTTATATTGCAACTTAGAAGCTGGCGCAAGTGTTCTTTTTTTATTGTCCTTGTAGTGGCTTTTGCAAAGCTGGGCCGTACCCACCCTCCCACTCCTGTTCTGTGATAATGTTTTACAGCTTGGCACCTCACCCAGGCACTTGTTTTTCAGAAAGCACACTCTAGCACAGGGGAATGGTGGGAGAGGGAGTCTCTGCCAGCCCATTCTGCGAAGCTGGCACTGTTGAACATGAAACAGTGTAATAAAAGCCCATCTGCCGAAAGACTGAAGCACAGCCAGCAGGGCCATTGCTTGGGTTTTTTTGGCTGACGAGCAGCACCCGTTTTTGTTTTTTTCATCCTCGTTCTCGCACCCCCACCCCCCCCGTCCTATTTTTTTTCTGGACTACTATTATAATTCAATTTTTATCGTTTTCGACGAATAGAGGCGGCCGGGGTTCTTTCTTCCTTTTTCCTTTTTTTTTCCTCCAGGAGGTGCGAACTCCTTCCCTCGCAGCTGAGGGCAGCGGCGCGGCGCAATGCAAATAGAGCGATTTGTCACTCGCAACGGCGGGAACAATGTAGCGAATCGCTCCCATTGTGGAAGCAAGTGGCGTGCCGACTGTACGCTGTCAGTCCCATCCTTCAGGAGAGAAATGCCTAATTCGGCGGCGCTCTGAATCGCACTCCTTCATCCTTCAGCCTTGACAACGTCTTCATCAGGTGACAGAGCGAATACCGGGCTGGATTATTCTTCCCTCTCTCTCTCCGCTGTCCTGCTTAATGCGTGGCCTATCGGAGGCTCCTGTCTGCGGCGCTTTACTGCTCGTCGTCAGGCAGTCAAATTCGTTTTTGAGAAATGCAGTCCGCGTCGCCCACTGTCTTTCTACGAAATACCCAATCTTAATATTATCATTTTATGTATTTAGGCAAGTAGAGCTTGGCATTTGTGTTTAGCTCTCTGTAAAAAGGATGAGCAGCATTTGAAAATGAAACCCAGGGAATCTGACTGACTGGACGAATTGAAGTACGCCTCGGGTTGACCACTCTCGAAAGGGTGTCTGGCAAAGCTGTCTTTCACATGCCACAAAAAGTCATCAGAAAAGGTCAGATATACTTTCTGACAGATATAGATTGATGTCTCTTCTTAAAGTGCCAGTCTGTGCTTGTTTTTGAGAGCAGCCTTATATATATATTGGAATAATATGATTATAGTGATATATAACAAGTCCTTTGACATGAAGGCAGTAAAAGCTCTATGGAAGCATTTGCATATTTGCAGAACGTACCATTGGAATTGCTTTAATGATCCCTTTTTCCCCCCCATTCAGTTAATAATTGCTCAACCCTTGACCTTGGAGCCAGAGAGAGAGAGCGAATTAAAAAGAAATGGATTCATATGCCTCTCAGGATAAGTTTATGAAATCCATAGCATGTAATCTCGGCGGTAATGCAGCGAATGTCACCCTGCTGAGATGGGCTGTCAGTGAAACGCGCAGGCAGCGTTTAGGGAGTGTTAACAGCAGCGGAGACGTGTCTGTCCTGAAGCGGAGCTCTCGCGGTCACAGTTCAGGATTAGCGGCCCGGGAGGGCGCGGGCTCGCTTCCGTCCAGCCTCTCCCAGCAGATGGCGAATACCCGTCTGCCCGAGCGGCGCGGCCCGGAGCACCTGGGTGTGGGAGCTCCAGCCCAACAGAGGAGGACATTAATAGAAATCGGCGGCAGATTAAAAAGCTGTTCACGCCAGCCGGCGCCAGCTGCGGTCGCGGTCGCCACCGGCGACGCGGCGAGGCGAGGTCTCCGCCGCGCCCCCCGCGGGCTCTAAACGAGCTCGCGCGGCTGCCGTCGCACGGCACGGTTCCCGCCCACTCTGCCTGGATGGGAACGTAGGCGTGACTTAGCCGTTTGTGGGGTTGTTAAGCCTCGTGAGGGAATCGAGCAGCACGTTCTATCCCCTTTCTTTTCCCCAACACGGGGCGTGCCCACTGAAAAGTGGAATGCATTCCTCAGAGAACTACTTTATGAACCACTCCCTCCTTCCCTGTGATTCCATCGGTTTCTGCCTGTCCCGGGCCTAATGGAGCAGAGGGAGTAGCAAGTTCCAGTGCAGGCATTTTAATCTAGTAGGCAAATTATGCCTGCTAAATGGAGTCTGACTCCTTGTCAGTTGGTCTTAGTGCAGTGAACAGTAGGGCGAGACCTAACGTCTCTTACAGTATTTACAGCATTACAGCACGTCTCTTGCAGCATTTGGTCGTGCACTTGGCAGCTCTTAGTCCAGTGCATATGTGGCAGTGGTGCATGATGCGCCATTACTTCCTTTTACCCAAGTCTCCAAACACAGGTGTGATGAGGCTCTTTGTAGCACCCTGTAAGTCTTTAATCCCAAACTGCAATATGAATCATCAAGACTGGCATTGCATTCCTGCCTGCAGAGAACAGTTAGCACCCACATGGGTGTCCTTGATTATTAGGAAAAAAAAAATTGAATATGGCTTTAAAGGAGAACTCTGAATAAATGTTGTATTTGATTTCTTAGTGTTACATAGAGCTTTCAGGCACTGTTGAGTGTTTCCAACCACATCTCATAAGCCTGGTGTCCGACCCCCTCCTAGGGTTTCTTACTCAAGCCAGCTTCAACGCCAACAAGAGCTTTTCATTACAGTGACTGGAGAATTATAAACCCCGTTAAAAAAGAAATGTCATATACAGCAGAACTCTGACGACTTAAAGACACCCGCACTCATGAAGAACATTTCAGTGAGGAGTGCAGACAGACCTCAACGACAATACGACATCCCCCAAAGTCATGTGGCACGCCTAACTAAAGCAGGCTTGGCACTCTGTTGCTGCAGTATCTGTGGTTCGTGGGCAGCCAGGCCGCACGTGCGCGGGAAGGACAGTCAAAGTGTCGGAACCGATTTGCTTCGTCTCGTGACACGCATGCTGAGCTCTGGGGATTCATTAACCCTGCGCGCGGCGACCGAGACGGCGCGGGAAATGAAGTGCCAGATTCTTCGACAGCGAGGGAAGCCGTGGCCGGTGAACCGGCAAACGCAGGCAGGCTTTATTTATTTATTTATTTCTTTTCATTTCAGCGACTTTTCGGCGAGGCAGATGGCAGAAGGCGCGTCGTGGATTGCCGGAGATCGCGCTTAGCCCTAATGCCTGTCCTCGGCCCCTGCATCGCGGGGATCTCGCAAAATGCAATAATGTTTGACCCTTTTCCGCTCAAGAGCCACGTGAGAGTGCAGTTGTACTAGGAGAATACAAACATATTGTATTGGACCCTATCCTATGGCTAGCCAGTGATGCTGGATGTTTGTCATGTCAGGGGAGATAAATCATGGTGTCATGATGCGTGAAATCAGCATGTTATTTGTGCTGCTACTGTGTATGGATATGTTTAGGCTATATTTCAGTGGTCATTTTTGAGGTAACTGAGCTGTCACTGTTCATGTACACATTTCTGTCACTATTGCTCTACCTAAGAGTATGAATTTTTTTGGTTCATTTAGTTTTATCTGTGCTTTGATTTGTTTGCTTTGCTGTGTACAAAATGGTAACGCGCACATCCAAAATCCTCTTAGGCAGGTGGTGGAGCAGAACATTGTGCCAACATCATTCTGCTATTTGCTTAGTGATGGCACTTGTTAAGGCCAACTTGCACAGCTGTGTAGTCAAAAGTCTGTTCCCCTGGTCACCCGACGACACTGCCACCACCGTGCACTTTCCAGTCTGTGACAGGCCCTTGCACTTTCAGTGTGCTTCAACTTCACCAAACATGCATAGCTTTTTTATGTTCCTCCGTAATAATCGCCTACTTTAGTCTGATCTTGGATGAACATCCACCGTCTTACAGTCCAGGTGGTCTCTTGGTTCCTGCATTGTTTGTCTAGGGAGGTACTGCCAATGAGTTTGTTGTTCGGCATGTGGCATCCCTGCCGCTTAACGACGGTGACCCCAGGCAAGCGCAGATGGGCTTTGAGTGACATTTCACACAGCAGAATGTGCGACAGGGCTGCTCACAGGGATTATCCAGGCCTATGCAAACAAATTCCCTCCAAGGCTCCCAGCTTCTGCAGGCCTGTCCTTTTCTTTCTCTTTCTTTCTTCTTCCCCCGTCATCCTTTATTGGTTTATTTCTCCGTCTCCAGGCTTTAGGGTATAATCCGGGGTGATCGTTACCTGTGCATAGCTGCGAAGTGCCCGTCCATTTGACTCACAAATGGGCCGCTTTGAGCGGTAATGCCGGCGCGATTGACACGCTAGCACATGCTGCCTTCAGAGGAAGGCCCACGGAACTAAACCCCTCCGACCCGGCCGTGTCGAACAGGCAGGGGGATTCCCCGCAGCCGATGAATCTCCTCCGACACAAAGACAGAATACACAGTGACGGGGAGCTGGAAGCAGGGCTGCTACGTTTCTCTTCCCCCGGAAAACTAAGACGCGTTTCTGTGAGACGCAGCTCAGAGGACGCTTCACGCTGTGGTACCGCAAGGAGTGCGCCAGACCTGCGGGAGAGCGCACGTGGAGCAGGCAGGCACGCTCAGAACAGTCGGATCGCGTCGATATTGCAGCCTCTCTGCTATGATTACTAATGTTGTTCTGTGGCTGCGGAGGTTGAATAATTGAACAGCTCGGTCTTGGTAGCCATGGAAGTGGCTCTCACTCTCCCCCCCACTGCCCTTTTCCCCAACTATGTATTATAAAGTTCTTTCTGTGTAAATAATGACTCACTGCAGAGAGATTTGCATTCAGTCTTTCGGGCAGAGAAATGAATAATATAACCGAAAAGTGGTTTAATATATGCAGGGTTCTTAACGCTCTCCTGCATGGGTATTGATTACACCAAAAAAATTGTGGGTTTTTTTCCACTTTGTTCTTTTCCTTTCATTAAAAAGTTTTTTGTAATCCCAATGTATGTAATTGATCAGTGTGAATATGGTCTCGTTCCAAAATCCTGGACAAATTCCTGTAGCTTTGCAGAAGTAAAATCTACAAATTTAGTGTAGCTATTAGGTATTTCACTTTTGTAAGGTACAGAATTATTCACTGTGAAGAAATATTGTACAACCAATGGTCCACCAGTTTTAGTGTACAGACAGCATCCCTTTTAATACCTTCCTCAATTCTTGCAAAGTCACCCAGAGCAAAGCTGGGTGATAATTTACCCAGGCACAAACTGTTAACCCAGAATGAGATGTGTGGCACAAGAGACATGATTACAGGTCAGAAAGGGGCTTGTGGTATATTCACTAATCCTTTGATTTGTGGATTTATAAAGTGGCAGCCCCCACAGAAGCGTTTGATTAAAGTCCGTCATTAAGCAAGAGTTGCCGGACCACTCAGTTTTGCACCCTGGGTTGTTCCTCTCTTGCAGAGTACGTGGAAAACCTTGGTGACGGAAAGAGTGAGGAGTTCAAAGAAAGCGAGCAGAAGAGGATCATGGAGCTGCTTGAGAACTTCTAGCCCCTGACAAGGTGGACAGCTGGGGATTCTAGGACCCCCCCCAGGAGCCCTGAGAGAGGGGAGGAACACGAACTCAGGAACTGGAGGTCAAAAAAGAAACTCTGGCTTGGTGTAAAGCAAAAAAAAAAAAAAAAAAACCTTTTTTGTGCTTTTTGTTTTTAGGACTTTTCTTGCAGTATACTTCTGCAGTTATTTTGTTTTCCTTGATGTAAACAGCCTTTTTTAAAATAAATGTTTGTTAATGATGGTAGAAACATCAAGCAAGTAGATTTATTAAATTTAATGCTGCATGTTTATGTTGTGACTTGTGGGTCCTGTATATGTTAGAGATATACCATCATTTATGTACAAGGCCTCAGGAAATTATTTAAAATGTGGTAGAATATGATTGCACATGCATTTTGTGTACCTAATGTTAACATAGGGGCCGATTCTGACTCATCACTGAGCTTTTTTTTTTTTTTTTTTTGGCACACCTTGCTTACACGTTTTCAGCCTTCAGGATTCAGAATTGTCTTGCGCATCAGTGTATTTCTAAAATGGGCAGTTCAAAGTTGCATGCTGTGAATAATTGGCCTGAAAAACCTCACCTCCTTTCAAAGACCACGGTGCCTGATAGCTTTTCTCATGGAGCTGCACTACAGCTGTGTCTCCTCATTTTGTAAGTAAGCCGCAAGACACACACAGCCTTGTTAATAAAACAGCTGAGCAGATACCTCTGAGAAAATAAGGCAGTTCTGCAACCAAGATGAAATTTTTAGAACTTCTGCACAAAATGGTACAAGCTAAAGTCAGTATCAAATATTTGTATTTTAGAAAGTAAAAACGCAACAACTTTCCCTCCCATTTCCCACAAAAAATGTTCCCTCCCATTATTTATCTGGTAAACGTTCGTTATTTCATTCAACATGTCACTGACAGTTGTGAGGTTATCAAATGGGGTGAGTTCATATGCAAAGTTCAATATTTGTGAAATGGAAGCTCCATTTTCTATGTTTATTTTTCATTCAATGTGCATGAGGGTTGCAGAGAGAAAATACATTTAGGTAGCAAGTCAGAATGCACTTAACTTGGCAATTAATAAACCACACCCTCTTTTCAAGAAAAGTGCCCTCATTTTAGGAAGACTCCACCCCAGACATGCAACTCCCATGTTAGAACTTGAGCAGTCCATGTCTGAATTCACATAGTGATAACAGGTAGGCAACTCTTCTGGGAGGCACCTAAGGGAGTTTACTTGCATGTATCTCGTGTCTGAATCAGGCTGATAAAGATTACAGAGAAAGCATTCCCTTGGAAATCTGGAGCAGGGATTTCTATGTATCTAGTGATAAAAACAACTGCAGGTGAATTTTTTGGGTTGTAAATTCAGCTGCAGTTAATTGTATCTTGCCTGGCACAGTGGTAAATGATCAGCTATAATTTCTTTAATTTCATGTCTTAGTGACAATCTGTCATCTGCTCAGTACACAGATTTTGAACTGGATATGCATTGTCTTACATCTCAATGGCTGACAATTCACATGGAAACATCTAAGAATGTGCTGCCTGGCTCTCTTGTAACAGGAATCTGTTTGCTGTGCACGCTTCAACTGAGACAAGGGTGTTAGCAATACTGTTTGCTACATCAGCATCACCTCCCTCTTAACAGACACAGGGCAAATTTAATTCAAATTTAATTCCTCCAAATTCAGTGACTTGAAGCACTGGCTTACTGTGAAGTCTTCTCCCAGGTTTGCTTCTCAATATTAAAGCCCTGGCAGGCTGTGTCTGACTGACTGAGCAGAAAGCACCGGGTTCACCCTGAGCTGGCTGTCCAGGCCACCTGGCACTCGGAGGCCAGGTGCCGGGCAGGTTTCCCATCCTGCCTCGGGGGCAAACGTCTCCACACATCAGCCTCAGTTTAACTTTTTTGGACTCCGCAGGGTGCGGGTAAGCTCAGAGGCCATGGGAAAGCGGGGACAGGGAGGGGCGGGGTCTCTGTACATGATAGGTCAAACCCACATTTTGTTTCTCTTTATACTGAGCCCCTGTAGGAGAGACGAGGTGAGAGATGTTTTAAAGATACTCCAGATGGCCTCGGCCAAAGAAGAAAACTTCCCTGCGGTCATTTTACCCCTGTCCCCATGGGACAGGCAGGTGGTGTTCTGCTCTTTTTGATCACCACTGCAGAAAGCAGCCCTTGACATGACAGTGCCTTTCTTACTTAGTCACTGATTGGCCCCAGCTAAATAATAGCATTACCTCCTTTTACCACTAGGGGGTAAAAAGCCCAGCAGAATAGTCGCAGCCCCTGAGCAGTGTCTGTTCCATTTTTTTTTTTTTGGAATGTTTTTAACCCCCCTTTATGCAGCCATGTTTTGGAATCAGCAATTAAACATAAGCCTTATCTCACTGATACAACCTCTCAACAGGAGTGCTGAGGCGAGACAAATGCTTTCCTTCGACACACTCACCAGCAGCCAACAGCTATTTTTCGTACCATAAGTCACACAGCGCACCACAGTGGAGTGGACACTCATTGGAGGATAGCGATTACTCCATGCGTTTTATCCTTGCAACTTTCACATGCCTGATGAGTGCCTTAGAGTGGGGCGATGAAGAGGCCCTGGCTTGACCACATACCCCTGTCTATGGCAGTACGAAGTGTGTTCCACCGCTGTCCCTGGTCATTGTCAAAAGCCACAGCCAGTTTTGAACTTGGGCTGTAGGGTTTAGCCTGCATTCAAAGCGAACGCCTTGCTCTGCTCAGTCATACTTGATACTGTTGTGCAGCCATTGTTCTCTGACTTTGATGCGCTAGGGCAGAAGACAAAGATGAAAGTCCTTATTCAAGCAGGGGGCCGTGGTGCTGACTGCCAGCGAGCCGTGCCTCGTTTCTGCAGACCTGGCACAGGTCACGCCGCCTCTCCAGCTGGATCTCGTCAGGCGGAGGAATGGCTCCTACACTTTTAATGACCGTTAATTAAGTGCTGATACAAAGCAAACGAGTCAGAGGGTTCAGCTCCCACACTAATGTCTTCTGTTGTGGCGAGATTGTAAGAAATGCGCAGCGAAGGAAAACTCTGCTCTCCTGGGGCAGCGGAGAATTAGCTGCTGCCTTGACAAATTCACAAGGACAAATGACAATACTGTTAGCAGCGCACTTCTAGCTTCGGTGCGATTCCCCGTCTGTATAATAAGAGGAGTCATGTCATTTTTTCTAAATCTTGTACTCTGGATTCCTGCAGTCGTTCCACTGACAAACTCGGTTTTCTAAGAAGTAGAGTTCTGTGGTTGAGTTCCCAGCAATCAGTGTCAGAAAATGTTCAATAAACCCACAATATCTCATTGTTTGCTCTTAGCCATTAATGTTGGCCTGCAAAACTGTTCTAATTAAGTTGGAGTATGCAGTCTCTTGGGAGAAAAAGGTTTCTGTTACAGCATAACCTGGTTTCTTTAATGCAAAAACTCAAATTTGACTGTCACAAGGGCTATTCCAGATATGACAGTGTATTCTCTGGTATACCAAATGCAGGCCTCAGAAAACACAGTAGGCTTTATTCTGTTGGAAAATTTACCAAATAAATATACAAAAAAGCCCTACTACTAGAATTACGGTTGCCAGTCCATATAGGATAAAGTCATCAATTAATTTTTATTCTTAATAATTTACCAGTCAAAAAAGCTTTGGTGTGCACATCACATACATTGTCTTCAACAAAGTAATCATATATTTTCAATCATATATAGCTATCATATATTTATATCTACAACTGAAGAAAAATTGAAATTATAGAAATTTGTACACACATCAGTCTTACATTCCCTACCAATGTGTAGTTTATTTCTCATATGTAAATATGTCTTTTTACTACTAGGTTTATTTTAAGGGGGGGGGGGTTTGTCATTGAATGTTTAGCTGTTTGTTATGAAAGTGTATTTTTGGTCAAGGAAAAGCACTGTCTGTCAGATGGTAGGGAAAATGGAACTAGCTATCAAATTGTTCCAAAATAAACATTCACCACAGCAAGGGATTTTAAGCACTTCTCAACTATTTATTCTGGGGAAAAAAAATCAGCAAGTGCCAAATATTGTCACAATTTAGCCATTGTTATCACAGCGGGATTCTGGATTGCAACCTACTTTAGAGATTCTCTGATACAGCAGTACCAAACTCAATTCCTTCAGGGCTGTGCTGTGGAGTTGTTTTTGTTCCAAACAATTCCCCCTCTGATTATTGATGAGCTGTGTTCATGTACACCTGTGCTTTTCCCAAAATGCAGCGCTGTAATTTTGAGTGTAGGGATGTAATTTATAATTCCCTTGGGTGAAATAGGTTGTTCTGAGCCTGACACCTTAACCACAGCCCTTCAGGTACTGAGCTCAACAAATCCACACCAAAATGGACCCAGATGTTGCCAGCAAGTCTCTTTGTCCTGGCCAGTGATGGTATCAGTTTCAAAATAACATTTTGGGGGATAAGGATGTTTGCACCAGTGGCTGTGTTGGGACAGGATAGAGACTTATTCTCTGTGATTTGTACTCTGGGATACAGATGTGTCCCAAATCATTAACACTGTATTTTTTAGCTTTGGGAGTTAGCTATGGCATGATTCCTCCTTGATCATTATTTATTTATTTATTTTTCCCCTTGCGCTGGACTTTTGGCAAGTTGTTTGGGCAGTTTCATTGAGCTTGGTGACAAGACAGAATGAAGGCTTGGCTGTATGGTCTGTTTTTTATGTCTGCATGTGGGAATAAAGGTATAGAGTATAAGCCAGACTTGATAGGGCTGAGGCATCTTTGAATTTCCCCATGCTTGTACCCAATTGTAGAAAGATTCTGTTCTTTTCACCAGGGAAACCTTGATATTGCTAGGTTGTTGCAATTCATAGTGGGTAGTAGACAGTGCGCCAGCGTCAGTGCATCCTTTGTAGTGTCAGTCAGCGTTATTCTCCACGGGCTTCCGTTGCTACTTTGCACCGTGCAGATGTTGACTATATTGTTATTGAGTTTTCATATTTCAGCTGCAGCGCGTGCAATAGGTCAAGGCTTTCCGAGATCTTTGTGGGGATGAAGTCACGCTCAGGATCTAGTCATCCGGTGGATTGTCAGTGGCATAATGAATAGCAGAACAGGATGGAGATGAATTATTTAGGGAACAAACTTGACGGTAATTTGAATAAAAGGGGGGTGGGTTGCATACTTTTCATCCATCTGTTTCAGGAGTCCGTATTTGGATGAAAGACGCTCTATGCTGTGTTATTGATGCTTAGGCGCCAATGTCAAAAAAACTTAATATGCAAATGAGAAATAGCTGCCGGTCGGGTGAATATGGAGATTCAAGGACATCATCTCCATAGTGATGCATGTCAAGAGCGCGATGTATCCGAGTGGCAGTCATACTCATCGGTTGGCTTGGTGCTTTAGCAGTCGGGAGGAGGCAATTCACGTGCAGCCGAACATCTGCTCTATGAAATCCCTGTTCTCTGCTCTCATAACGCTAATAACAAGAAGCCCCGCGTGCAGACTTCATTGGCACTGTTTCGTCGGGTACATGCCGCACGAAACTGTAATCACTGATTATGACACCAGCATGTTAACAGTGGTTGTACAGCAATTTCACAGCTGAGAGGTTGGGGAATAATTGTCTTTCCAAATGATTGAATCGAACACAGTATGAAGTTTTTTTTTCTTTCTTTCTTTCATTACACTATGATGGTTTGAATCGTGACAAAACTTAACTCCGTGTGTTGAATTAATCATTTGTGAACTGTTTTCCCTGCTGCAGAAAGCGACATGACGATTTTGATAGTTAAGATTAATTATGGAAATACGCGAGATAACATTAAATGAGTAAAAGAGAAAGTAGTGCAGTGTCAATTAGCAAAATTAGCTGATCAGAATTCATGAGTAGTCGGTTGGCATTCTCATTGTTATCCCTATGATTGATTTCTTTGAAGAAATGATTTGCGCCTTGCACTCCTTATACTGACCCCATTTTGAGTAATGCATGCGACAAATGCTGTCCTTTCTTAACAGGATTATGTTTGGTACGCACTCCTTACCTCTCCAACTGAATATCTACTGTTTTACAGAATATCCCTTTTCAAAATGAAATGACATTTGCACAATACCAACTTTTTAGCAGATTGTAGAGCAGCATTCAAGAACGAGTGAAGGGAAACATTCTTATTTTGTCTGATAGCGACTTGTTCTCTCATTCAGTCAATACTTCCCCTTGATTAATTCCATTGAAGATGTGACCTTTCGGGAAACAAAATGTCTCTGAAAACCGTAATTCTGCAGTAAAATTTTATAGCACCGCTATTCAGAGTGCCTCGTAATAATCAAGACAATTTCTCGGCTGATGTCTGTTTGGCTGCCAAACTCATTGCTTCACAAAGCAACCTGGACAGTTTAATATTACACTCAAGGATGTTTTAGCCACCAGAATTGAAATAATGATAGCGCCATATACACATATTTCAAAGGTCCTTTGAAATAAAGCTGCATATGTAATGGTGGCTTTGAAAGACTTGTACTCCCATGATTTGAGAAATAACGTAGGCCTAATGTTAATTTATTTACCGGCTGAAGACGTCTGTCCCTCTTACTAACGTCCTGTACAACCAGCTTATCAGTGGTATCGAAACATTTAGTGAATACTTGCCATTTACTTGAAGCCAGTTTTAATGTCACTATCTATTACCTACTGCTTTTGTTGTTGGTTCAACATTTAAATTAGTAATCTATCACCTTCTTCGATAATGTAGCCTGCATCAGGTTTCTATCCTCACGGTAGTCACGTTTTATTTATCCACTATTCGACCAGTATGGAATCAGAAAGCAATTGGAGACAATATAACACTTATTAATCCAAGTGATATGTTCGGATGGTATCGTAATGCAGGCAGGGAAACTAATTGTGGTGATATGTTACAGTGACGCTCTGACAAGTCTCTTTCGGTTGCATTAGCACTGCATTCACGCAGTTAAACATCACGAGTGCGCCTGTCCACTGGGAGCTATCCACACTCGGGGTGCTGAAACACCGCCAACAGTCTTTAATACGCCCTTCAACCTATTTTGCATCCACAAAGTCTTGTTTTCAAAGCGATAGTTCCTTTTGTTTTTCACTGATTTTCAGTATTATACTGTAAAATAATGACTGGATAATAAAGCAACGCCTGATGTATTAAGTGTTTATTCTTTTGTGAGGTAGAAAGGAATGTGTCGCTCCATCCTTGTCTTTTTCCTTAATCATATCTCCCTGTGATCCCATCACAGCCGTCTGTTTGAACTGTAAACATTAACTATGCATGATGTTGCCGTGCGCGCTTTGGCATGTCTAATAGCTAGCTGCCAGGCGCGGTTAGAACACTTCTTCTTCCTTCGGAATCCTCAATGAGTCTTCTGTTCAGCGCGGTGATGTGTTCACCTCTGCTACCGCGGATAAATTTTCCGGATCCACAAATGCAATTGCAGAACGATAGATAACAACGGGTAAGACATGTTCATACATTCAAAAAGGCCTTGCATCAAAATCTGTTTTCCATTATATGTCAGACACAGTCACCGGCTGTCATACAGTAACAGTTTTTTTCCACAAGTTTCAAACCATTGCTGTGCATTTCTAAGCTAAGCTGTTCCGACTCCGTCCGATCACAATTCAGTGTAATTTAATAAAATAAAAGACACGTTTCGTAGCAGTATATATCTGTTAAATAAGGTTCTAAAAAGAGGTAAACTAAAATTTGTAAAATGTGTAGGCTATTACAAATAGGTATTGCAGCATTCTTGAAGCACACCAGTCTCACCCAAATAAATGTTGTAATAACGTTGACTATTGCTTTTATGTATTGCAATATAATTTTGCTTAATGTCGTCTTAGTTGTGCACTTGGGTGTTATTGGGTTAACGTAATTGATGGATTTTACCCCTCTGCTGTATGTACTGAATCGATACCGTATACCTTAGGCTACTTGATTTCCCAAAGCCCTTAAGGATTATCTATCAGTTATTCCTGCAGGTCGGTTGTTTGATATGCCCCTATAGCTTTAAGAATTAGAGCCTTGTAAAAGTTTAATGAATAAATCACTGGCTCAGATCCCTCCGCCTAATTGATATTCCCTATTGCCAGCCTGGGTACTCCCCTTTCCCTTTTCGGAAGAGATCTCCTTCCGCCGCAGTTGGCAGGCCCTCAGATGCAAGCAGGCTGAAGCTCGGGAAGGCGGCGATAGGCAGTAACAAGCGGCTGCAGTACACAGACCAACTGAGGCAGCTCGTATCATTGACCTGCATAGGGAACAATTTTGTTTTAAAGCCGGGAGGATAGTCCCCCAGGACGTGAACTGGGTTTTCAAGATTTCTTTCCGCCTAATGTGAAAGAGTGGCAAAGAATACTGGAATCTCAAACAAAAGCGATGGGAGCTTTTGGAGTGATAATAGGGATTTTACATTACACGGGACTCTACATCCAACTTAGTGCCTCTTCCAGACAAGGTGGACACGCCGAGGTAGAGAACCATATCTCTGGAAACGGTACGTTTAGTGCAACCGAACGCTGGCTGTTATTCCCATGTAAAAGAACGATGCAAGTAATTGAGCACAGGGACCTTGGCCGTGGGTCCCATCCAGATTTTGATTGATAAGAACGAAGATAGAAATAGGGCGGGGGCTCTTTTATTTTTGATGTTGCCAAGGTGTTGAATTTTGTCGTTGCATTGTTCCGCGGGTAACGATTTGACAGCGGAGGAAACAACAATGGCTCAAGTCTTGATATATCGAAATCCAGTCTGAATATTGCCGTTTTCCTCATTTCAGTCGAAATGTGTCAGATATCAGTAAAGCGATATCGTCTTTAGAATGTTTCTACTGTAGTCTTATTTTCAGTGTGGTTATGTGGCTACATATGGTGGACACGAAAACGGCAACATTTTTTTACTTTCTTGCAAAAGGTAATACAATTAGAGAACAATTTCTGAAATTTCGCGCAAAATAAACTACATTTTGGCGCTGTCAGGTTGGAGATCGCGTCGGATCATTATAACGTCACTGTTTTATGCTTATCTTTTCTGTCGTTGTAGTAAGTCTCTCAAGTTTGAAATGTGCGTTACTGTATTGCCATATTCATTGATTAGAGACCATAAAATCGGTCAGTGAATTGAAACATTGAATTCTTCTTGTATTTGGGGGTGACTGGTATGACGGTGTGCGGGTCGGCGATTTTAGCGGAGGGCTTGATATATCTGATTTCGCTTTCGCCAACAAATTCAAACTATTTCTCTTTGTTAATCTGAACAGGTCCCTTCACAGCTGTGAACCATAAAACGACCGGAAAACTGTGTTTCAAAGTGTTTCCAATGATACATCTGCTCTTTACATGCTAATACAAATATATGTATACAATCACGCGAATTTTCATTGACAATCTGTTCTCGCCTCGGAATAGACTGCCCTAAATAGGCTAAAAACAAAATAGGGATGGACATATTCAATGAACATAGAAACGCCTTCACGAATCAGCCCACATCCCCGTGGGTTGAAGTGAGAGTCAAAGGTAGAATCAGCATACCCTTTGATGAAAGCTGTTCCCAGAACACGAAATGACCTAATAGGACATTACCCATGATGATATGCATGCAAAATGCAAATCTGGTAGCACTGAAAGGGTAGACGTTTATGCATTCCTAATCTTTGCAGTCAGGAATGCATAAATATATTGTATATAGATAGCACTTATTCCATTAATAGCCTGCATCTGCATCACTGACTTCCAGTTGGATAGAAATGCAATACAGTTAATACAAATACACACACACATATACACATACACATATATGCATATATATGCCTGTGGCTTTAGCCATGTCCTGTGCTCCTTTTAATTATAGTGTGCTCCAAATGCTGGTGGTATTTTTCACAGCCAGTCAACACATCTAAAATGGCTTTTAACAGAGAATTTGCTCATTTACCTTGAAAAAAAATGTATGTGGAAGCACAGCAATATTTGGCACAATTCCTTCTTTATGCATGGGAGAAATACTAATAACTATTAATCATCATTATCATCATCATCATTGTTGTAATCATCATCATTGTCATTGTCACCATGACCATCATCATCATCTCATTTAACACATCCTTTTGTCAGGTGGCTTGCAGTGTGTGATGTAATCACACTAAAAAGAATATCAAAAGTAAATGTGTAATAAAAAGGGGAGAGATATGATGGTCAGACTAAAAGAATTTAAGGGACAATATCTGAGTGAGGAAAAAACATAGCATAGAGAAAGATACATGATCAAATTACCTGGGGCATAAAAAATATGGCAGAATCAAAACTACAGTGCAGAGGAAATGCAGCTCATTCACACCTGTAAAATGAGAGTAGAGAGGAAAAGTTTATAAAAATGATTGTGCAAGATACAGATAGGAGCTTAGGGTGTTTCCCAAGTGTTTTGCTTAGCACAAAGAGAGCATTAGAGACTCCGCATAGAGAGCATTAGACTCCGGAGAGACTGAGAAATTAAAACGAAAATAAGTGAATGAAAAAGGGATGAAGGATTATGGAGAAGTAAGAGATGAAATATGGAAGGATTACAGCAGACCTACAATGATCTTTGAGAAAGACGCTGAAAATAAGAGAAGACCTGAGGGGAATGAGAAAAATCAGCATCATCTACAAATAAGCTATTTGAGAAATGTGAAGAAGCAGTTACAGGACCTAGAGAGAAAGCCCAATCAGACCCTAAACAGAGCCTTGGGGTACTCCAGCAGCAGTAAGGTAATGACCAGGCCAAGAACCTCTACAAGGCAACTTTAAAAGAGCAATTAGTCATGTAAGACTAGAACATAGGAGGAACTCTCAGTTCTTGATTTACATGAGAAAAAAATAATGATGTGATCAACAGTATCAAAAGCAGCAGATGAGAACAAGAAGTATTAGTAAGGCATAGAAAGTCTGCCATAAATAGAGAAGTATCTGTTTAGTGAAAGAAGTGAAATCCAGACCTGAGAGGAAGGGACAGAGAAGAGTAATGTGGAAAAGAAATATAGATGTGTGGTGTAGGCTGTTTGGAAAGTAAAGAGAAAGCATTTTTATGTGTCCTGAATGATCAAGATTGTGTTTTAGAGGACATAATCCAATATAATTCAAAGGTCGAAAGAGTAGAATATGTGAAATAAGGGATGTATTATTGACAGGGGAAATAAAGTGGAGGAGTCCAGGGAAAATGGCTTGGAGAAGAACAATGGATACAGAGTCCAGAAGACGAGTGATACATTCAAAGCTCTGACCCAAGAGTCAAGAAGAGCAGCAGTGAAGGCAGGAGGAGGCATGACTCAGTGGCAGATTCAGGAAAAGTTGTGGGGGTTGTGGAGAATCGTTGAAGTTATTGTGAAGATTAGTCACTTTCATGGTGAGCGGGGAGGTAAAGTCATCAGCAGAAAGTGAAGGTAAGTGAGGAGGAGGACTGAAGAGATGATATTAAAGGGATCACACCTGTATGTGAGAACAGAGAGCAATGACCAGCCTTTAGTTAAATAAAAATAAATAAAACATATATATATATATATATGTATATACACTGTCTGAAGTATACAGTAATTAGTACAGCTCATACATTGTTACGATTGTTGTGTTCAAACTGTCGAGGTATGTTGTTATGTTAGAATTGAAGTCAATGTCTAGCAAGCCCATTTATCTCATACTGCACTTGGAAACAGGCTCACGTGCTGGTAGAATGCTTGAAATTCAAAGCTACTGTTGAATACTTTCCTGGGAAAAAAATATTTTAAAAAAATATAAAGATTGCGCTTTAAATTGTGTCACCTTGACAGTCTGTGATGGATTAAATTACATTAAATTAAATTAAATTAAATTAAATTAAATTAAAATGACAGGAGGGTTTTACATGTGTTTAGTTTAGCACAAATATTATATATTGTAAGCATTCCGCTACAGCAGTGCTGTCAGTTTGACTTTATGCTGCCTCATCCAGCTAAAGATGTAAGAGAAATCATCAGTCAATCATTAGTCAGTTGTACTGATTAGCAGTAGTCAGTTGTTTATCCTGAAATGGATTATTTTGTGGTCATTCTGTTCAGTCAAGGCATGGACTGTTTGTAAATCTATCACATGATGTTTGTTGCTGATGCTGCCACAGGTTCGATTGGTCTAATCAGTTTGTGTAGCATTATTGAGGTGCATGGGCCAATTAATAGTCTCCACAGTGCAGAAGTGAGGGGGAAAATCGGTCAGTCCTCTTGTGCAGGACTGGAATCAATGCATTCATTCTTGATTTGACAAAGGGAAAGATTTTTTTTGTCACAAAGGATGCAAGTAATGAAAGTCTTTATGAGCTTTCTGAAGGGCATATTTCAAAATACCTTACCAAAACACACTGTAGGACAGGGGTGAACTCGTGTAGCATTTTCAGGGCTTGCTGTTGTCCAAAAGGAAATTTTTATTTATAAAATACCCATGAGAGAGGCCTGTCTCTTTTGGATATTAGGCAACAAAGACCATCTCATCAAACCAAATGTTGCTTCCTCTTCTATCCAAATTAATACAATGAAAACAAACTGGACTGATAGTGCAGATAGAGTCCAGGGAGGAGGAAAAGTGAATTTAAATGGTCCTCAAGGCTGTAAATTCTTTCTTATGCAGTCTTTGTAGGTCCTGTTATGACAAAGGAGTGAGGACAGTAAGGGGAAGACTGCATTAATGAGGAGCTTGATGAAATCCTGACATGGTGCCTTGTTTTCTCATTTATTGAACATGACTGCGTGAAGCATTGGTTATAGAACTGGACTTGTGTCGAAAAGGATGCAGCTTCACATCGTAGGTGCAGCTTCACATCGTAGGTGGAATTGGCTGAGTGAAATATCCAGCCACACAAATGGTTAATGTGCAAAATGTAAGCTGCGTAGGTCACCCTGCAAAGGGCATCTGCTCAGAAAATGAATAATAATGTAATTATCTGCAGGAAGGCAGAAATATTTTGCAGGCCACATCTGTCTTTGGGTGCACTTGCTTTTGGCTGGGGAGCGCTGTTCCCTCTCCTTTCGATGGAGGTCTCGTCCTGTGATGTTGAAGCCGACCTTGGGGGAGCGCCTCTTTGGGCTGGCTCCAGCAGCATGTTTTGAGGCCCTGGGCACTAGCGTTCAGGTGCCCTCATATAGAACAGACGTGGAAGCCAGCGTCGCAGGGGTGGTCACCTCCACCTGCGCCATAAGATTTGGCATGCACCCACCTGTGCCTGCCTCCTCACGCGAGGTCCGCCGGTGTCCCCCCCTCCTTGTCGTGCCGGCGCTGAGGTCTGCTCCTGGGCAGCAGGCTGGAACCGCACCAGCGGGCGCGCGGGGAAGGTCACACCCGCAACACCTGGTCGCCGCACCCACCTCTGGCCTGCCCGCGACTCGCAGCATCTGGTCTCCGGTGGCCACCGGGCCCACAGGGGGGAACGAAGGGGACAGACCTGGGAGTTCGCTGGGCATCAGAGTCACGCACGCATGGGTGGCTGCATTTTAGCTACAGTGGTTTTGCGCAGATGGCATGTTCTGATCATAACAAATAAAGAGGAATAAAGAAGAAGATAAAGAATAAAGATGAAAAGATGATATATGAAAATATTTATAATGATATAATATAGTGAGCTACTGTAGCATTCAAACTGTGTAAAACATAAAGGGTAGCAATTCTGAACATAAGATGTACATTATATAACTGATAGTGACATGAATTTACAACATAGATGTATGTGAATCGGGGAAAAGGTGAAAAGGTGTTTTCCCAGCATTTATATCTCTAAATATGATGTGGGACCATGTTTCTCCAACATTTCATTCTGCATCACTCCAGTTTGTGCATGGCTTGTTTGTCCCAGTGCAGAAGTCGAAGATGTGCAGAAAACTGTAGTCTCTTGCTGCAGTCTTCCTCAGTCTGAGCAAAATGGGCAAACAGATCTCTAATGTATGTGCTCAATTTATTTCCTTTTTGTTAGTTACAGTTCATCCACTTAAATAGCTGTATATACTTTACTTACTGACTGGATTTGGGAAGCACTGACCTTATGGGAATTGAACCTGCAACCTTCTGATACACTATTGGTGTTGTAAAGGAAGAGTAAAGGAGTTTCTGCAGATCAAACCCCTGTCATTATTGACTGTTATGGTACCAAATTGTGGTTAAATACCATAGAAACAAACCAAAAGCACAGTTTTCTCACATCCCTTGCCTGATGCCTCATAAAGAGAATCAACCTTGACAGTTTGAGGCGAGCTTTCATTAACTATGTCTCACACTATGAGAGAGGAGCCAACAGCCTGGATGCTCACGCATTCTCAGTAGCGGGCTGTGACAGCTTTCTGTGAGCGGAAGAAGACTTATGGGATTGATGTACGGATGCTGAGGAAGGGAACTGCACCGAGGCAAACTTCTCCGGGGATGGACGGCTCAAGCACATTAATTTAGTCAATGGGCTTCTATCAAACTGCTCCCCGGTCTGTGCACATCTAGGTCGAGGTTCTCTTCCACCGTCTCTCCAAAGTGCTTAACACTTCAAAACAGGCACATTTCAAACTATTGGGTCAGCCAGCAGTCACGCAAGAGGGCTTTTTTTTTTTTTTTAATCGGTCTTTTTAAAGTTCTGCCCGTTTTGAGTTTAGGCACTTCAGAGGAAATAAGTCTACACTGTGGATTTGGTTGTCCTCTTATGGCCAGATGAATCCTTCAGTCACTTTAGAGGAGGGGAGAGTACATAATGAATGATGTGCTAGCAGTTAAGAGTTGTAAAACCTCTCCTTCTGTTGGCGATTATGTCGGCGTGGCGGGTACCCCTCCAATGTGGAATCGCCCGCTGTCTCTGTAGCCTTGAGCGCAAGAGCGGCTGCTGATGGCTCCCTCTGAACACGTATGGCGAGCAGGACCGAGTCTGCCCAAGCTTATCTCCCGTTAGACACGTCTACAGCAACAGATGCCATAGCGTGCTTTGCGGGGTGCGTCTGTTGGCAGTCGGCTTTAGTCGAGATGTCTTGGTGATATGGTTGTTTACTGGAGATTTGCTTCTCTAAACAGTCCCAGTGGGTGTCAATGCAGTGAGAAGAATGAAATTTAGTTATCATGTCTGTGTACAAGGGAGGAGGAGGGGAGGGGGTCGACTCAAGATGAGGAGATAGGAATGGTGACACTTTCCAGCATGTGCCCTGTTTCTATTAATATACATGTATACAGTGCTCTGAGGATTTATCCACACCCCTGATCAAATAGTAACAAAAAACAAGCTATCAGGATGGATCTGCATATTGCATAATTTCTCCTGCTTGCAAGAAAAAATCTTAATAGCATTACAGAGTAAAAAAATCATATTGTTCAAAAATGGATTTTATTCCAGAAATATAAGGGTTACATTTATTCACGCATTTAAATAATCTTTTACATAAATCAAGCAAGAAAGATCCACAGAAATTCTCTGCTTTTTGGAAGTTCAATGAAAGCTTCTGGAACTATATGTAGGTCTCTGAAGACTTACTTTTTGCCTGGTCTTTGAAAGGAGGAAACAGAAGAAATTCAACTGGATGTATCGTTGTAAAGGTCAGAGAGATCTTCAAAGACTGCAGCTCTTGGTCATCAACCCTCACAGCTGAGAGACAGCTATGGGAGTCAATTATGTTTTGGAGTTATTTTCTATCTATAGATCCTGAAGTCCTTGTAGGGACTGACATGGACTTGGTATATACCAGGATATTTTGGCCAAAAAACCTGACTCCCTCTGTCAAGAAGAGAGATTATTAAAAGACATGACACTAAGCACAAAATAAATGTTCTGACATCTCCAGACATCATACTAATTCAATATTTGTGATTCAAACTAAAAAAAGCAGTTCACAAACAAAAGCCAGAAGATCTGAATGACCTAGGGCCGTTCTGTCTGGTCAAAATGGTCAGAAGTGCCAGGACCTCATGAAACACTAAAGGAGAAGTACTGTCAGGAGAACCCAATGCCAGAGGAGCATATGCAAATGAACTTGGGTGTGAATAAATATGAATACAAATGTCTATGGAATAATGTTAATTTTTGCAAACAGCAACGACTATATTCTCTGCAATGCTAATAAAACTAAAGTATAATATTTCTTAAGCAGAAAAAAAATCATCCAGTGTGTACACATAGCTGATGCGGTAGCTCATGCCAGGTAGCGTCGGCTCGGTCCCTTGTGGAAGTAAGGGTGCTGGTGTATGGTGCTGGTATGCCTGTCCTCCAGCGTGTGTGTGAGGCTCTGTGCTGCAGCTGCTCGCCCCTCCCCCGTCGCTCGGCGGGCACCGGCGGCCATGTGAGCACGCAGCCACGAGCGCGAAGCCGCAGCGGAGCAGGAGAGGCAGGGACGGGGTCTCGAAGCCACCCACCCCCCCCGAGGTTTCGCGTAGCGTGATTCTCGTTTCATTATTTTAGGCGCCGTTCTGAATAAAGCCTGCAGCCGAGTCGTTATTCCCTAAGGTGATTCCAGACTCCTCTCCCCTCTTTCTCCTCTGTGACTGTAAAAGCACTTCGACTCACACTGAAGGCATTGGGAACCTGACACTCTTCATTTTCACTCATTGCTCTAGGTTCTTTCTGCTTTTACATAAGTCTGTAGGATGACACCTGTTTTTTCTGTGTTACTTGTGCTTACTGTCGATACAATATCACTATATACAGGTATGCTGTAAAGATAGGGGGTTTTGGTAAAGCATTGCTTGCAGTTTTACCCTTATCATAACATTGTTGCTACTTGGCAACTGCTGTGCATGTATGCTGCATCTAAATCCTGATGCAAAGTAACTCATCTGTGTTTGCAGTTTAATTAATTACACAGATGAGAATGATCATGGCTGTATGCCTATCCATAGCCCTCTTCTCAGTGTTAGCCCAAACATAACGACAGCCATCTTCTAACTCTCACCCTGAACTGATCACAATTCTTAATTACACAAGTTGTGTAAAGGTTGGGCTTGCACAGCACTTAGATATTACCATCTTGTAGTAACACGGTAATTACTTAGCCCATGTAATTAAACTGTAGTTAATTGCCTAATTATAAGTCAATAATAAGTGATCTTTTTTTTTCCTTTTTTTCCTAGCGTAATTAAGAAGGAGCAGGATTTATCTGAAGGACCTCTTGAGGATATTTGCAAGAATAGACAGGAAATGTACTAAGAACAGGGGGTCAGTTCAGCTTGTAACACAGTTTCCTGCAGGCACTTTGAGAATTAAATTGAATTGGCGCTGACAATACAGAACAATATATCGGAGCCCTCGCCTGTGTGAACACACCTTTCCTTTGTTAATTGAAATTGCATTGCTTCAACGTCTGAAGACAGGGCCTTGTACAGAAGGCAAGGGGGAAAGTTGGAAAAAATCATTCTGGCCTAAAATCATAATCTGTTATAACAAACTTGCCTTCATTTAGCTAATGCAGACAAATAGAAATGGATTGCAATTTAATGCTGCTCACAGATGCTTTTTTCAACAATCAATATTTGAAGTCAAGCAGATACAATGTTGCAATATATGGTTTACAGGTTAGGTTATATTTGAAATGCAGACAACACATGCATGATCCAATTTAACATCTTAAGCAATTATTGTTGTGAAGACAAGCACTTTAGCTTTACACAACTCCACACCATGTTACATGGCTCACTCATAGTGACTTTAGTAATGCTTGCTATGTAACTAGCTAGCTTGTAGCTAAACACTATACCATGTTAGTCTTCCTATCCTATTTTTTTAATCCTATGATGGAATACAGTGGTACATTTATAATAACAAGAACAAACATTTTTTCAACACCTTGTGATCATATAGTAAACCAACTCACTAATATTAATTTGCATGTTGTATATGATGTAAACAAAAAAAACATCATCAATACCAAACAAGATGGAGTCACAGAGAAGATGTCAATACTCTTTCACATGATCTAGATGGTTGTCTGTCACTCCTTTCACACATGAGCTCTGTTTCAAAAATGCTGTCTGAAATGTAAATAACAACACATGTCAGATTTCACAATAAATTACAATGTTTGCATCCTTGTCATAGTAATTCACTCTCTCCCGCATCTATCAGCAAATTCCATGACCTCCATTGAAGGTCTTGTATGTATTGTTTACATCCCACTCTGTACAGTGAGGGCTGTCTATTTGTCAAGACATAGAAACAGATGGGTGTACTGTTTCAATTGGTACATTGTCCTGAAGGCCGGAAAAAAGCAGGATGGTAAAAATTGTGACTGTGCCTCATCCATCAGAACATGCTGTGTGGGAAGATTAAGGCAGAAGTCACCTCCGTGAACACAGATGGAGAGCAAATGAGATCTATATATGAGTTCTTCTTAAGGCATGGATAGTCCAGGGTAACTGCCTGGTTAACCTGTGAAATGGAAATAAACACTGTGTGGTGAGGTGTTTTTTTGGCATTTACATAGCCAGCTCAAACAAAAAATCATAACAGTTTCTTAAGCTCAGGTAGGCTCTGTCCATTTTTCTGCCATATCCTTCTGTTCCTTGACTCCCTGAGAGTCGTCCTTTCTCTTCCTGTTGTTCCTCCTCTCTCACAGCCTAGCCAGAACTCTGGGTTTATTTTTTTAAATGGCGCAGGGAGGACCTTTGAGGGTGTGATTCAAATTCAAGGCCTTAAGCTGTTTTTCCCCTTGCCATCTCAGTATTGAAAGGGAGGGGTCCTGCACACGGCCACTCCATTATTTTCGATTTTCAAAACCCCATTTGAAATTCCTTCAGTTTCCTGTGGTTGTTATGACAACCATAGACGACACATATTATCCTGTAACTCCCAGGTGCGCATTATTTTGGAAAGGAGACAATTAAATTCCTTTCCTACATAGGTATTTTTCTGAGGAGATATGGTAAAGGTTGATGTTGCTGGTTTCAGCACAAGTGATACTCAGCACCCCTGAAGCTGAATGAAAAGTCTTTTTGACAGCTCTGAGGTGAGAAATGAACATATTTTCTGGCACAAGATGAGCTCAAAACCCCTGAATAGTGCCTTGAGCATGATGACAACAATACTCAAGCAGATCTATTTGTTATGTTGTCTGTCACATGAAAAATGCATATGAGGGATGTGACTTCATTAGAAGAGTGTGGCTAACACTGTCAGAGGCAATGCAGGCAGGTGTGTGGCCTGACCTGGACCCTCTCACCAGTAGAAAAGACGATAAAGTCTGAGTTGCCGTACTGACTGATTGATGCGTTGACTTAAGTGGGAAAGGTTTAAAATGAATGCTTTTTAATTTTTTGTCCCATGGAAAGAACAGCCGTTTTTAACAGGCAATAGTTGAGTGTGTAATCAATTTTAGTCTGAGCTGATTAACACCTGATGTGCTCCTGGGTGTCAGAACCTGTCCCTGGTGGCCTGTCAGCTTCTTCCTCGGGATTTAGTGAAGTCCTCTGCGGTGTCCTCATCCAAAGGACACCGCAGTGTGGGCAGTGTTGTGGGCAGTGTTGTGCTGTTTTGCCTTGTGGTTTGGTCTTGTAATGAGCTGTGTTGTGTAATGTCTTCCCCTGTTGTTTTGTGCTCTGAAGTGGGTTGCGTTGCATAATGTTGAGAAGCTCCTCGTACCTTGTTTGATTGTCTGGTGTTGTAATGTGTGCTGTTGTGCGGGGGAGTGTGTTGTGTACTGTGGTGTGACCAATTCTGTTGGATTGGCACATCTGATGAAATCTTGAACACACATAACATGAAAGGCAGGGATAAATTCACAAAGACAGAGCAGAACTGTACTGCAGTGAAGGGCCATAAGCAAAATGCTTCATCTTGTTTCTTACTTATTTCTTGCAGTTGTGGCTGAAAGAGAAATTTTGAGCTTATTCCAAATTCCAGTTTATTTATCCATTTTAATGAATATATTACCCCTTAGAGTGAAAAGGAGAGAATATAATTAGCCTAAAATCTCAGGCCTCTTATCTGCCAAAACATCACTTTTTTTGCATTCGGATGCAATATCCATCGCACTGCCTTTTGAAATGACTCTTGACATTTCAAACCATTTTAAAATGCTTAGAGTGTTTGGTTCCCAGTCATTTCAGCATTTACCATCATTGCGGTGCATCCTCACCTTGCTAATAGGGTGTGCCATAGGACAGTGGAAACCTTACAGCATGATGGGAACAAGGCAGAGCCAAAAGTCCGCAAAAAAGTCCACCCTGACCTACCTCCAGGACCTCATCCTACCCTACACACCCGCTCGACAACTTCGCTCTGCTACATCCGGACGCCTCGCTCCTCCCACCAACAGAATGAAAGGCCCACGCTCCTCTCATCGTCGTTTTTCCATCATTGCCCCCCAGTGGTGGAATGAACTCCCCACCCCCCTGAGAACAACTCCTTCAATCCAACCTTTCAGACGTGGGCTGAAGACACGCCTCTTCAGACTCTACCTGGACTGACACCATTGCCATTTGACCTTGTAAACTCTAAGATTCTTGGCTCGTACTTGTAGCATGCTTTCTTACATTGTATTCGTAGCACATTGTATTTGTAGCATGTCTTTGCCTAGGTAGTATAGCAGCACTCTATTGTCCCAGTGACTGTATTTGATGTATGTAACCTCAGATCAGATTAGCTCTGTCTCGCTGCACTGACCTTGTGCTCAGCTTCAGCACTATCTGCATTGTATGATCTGTACACATCTTGCCCTTGTGCCTATTGTTTGCCCACTATTTGCACTTCTGAACGTCACTTTGGATAAAAGCGTCTGCTAAATGAATAAATAAATGTAAATGTAAATGTAAATGTAAAAGTGGCCGGGAACAGACTTCCTGCTACGATACGGGTGACCAGGGCCTCACGGAGCAATGGCGTGAATTGGCACGTGTTTTTTCTTCCCACTTAGTCCACGTCTTCCGATCTGGGTCCCGGCTCCAGGGGGTGACATACATTTTAATAATAGCGCTCCGAACCATGCTAATTACGCTGCCGCGTCGGTGCCCTGCCCGCGCTGCCGATTCGGCGGCTGCGCCGAGCACCCGGCAGCAGTATTTATCCATCTCATTTCGAGCCGGACTCGCCGAGAGGAAGGGGGGCGCTCTCGGAGGCTGCCCTTTATTTATTTATTTGCTCATTTGCTGATTCCATTCTGTCGTTTTCTTACCGCTTTCCCTCTTAATGAGGTCTCTGTTGTGAGCGGGCGGCAAAGGCGCAGAGCTGTCTCTATCAGCCCGTCGCCTGCAGCAAGGGTTCAGGAACGCCGTGTACCTGCTGTGCTCCTGAAAACCAACATGCGGCAAGTCCACGCCGCTTTGCACCTCCGCACCAACCGGTCCAGGTGACCCAGGAACACGGAGGTTAGGTTTGTCAGGATTTTCACAGCAGTGCCACACAAAGCCAGTGTTTGAGGCATTGCTGCGGTACGGTCAATAGTCGGCCTTTATTTAATTGCAGAAAGCGTCAGCTGTAAACTGATGCCTGTTTTATCTCTCTGCTTTCCTCTAATGTCTCTCTGCTGTCCTCTGATATGTGCTGGGACTCCATGGCATATCCTAAGGCTGTATCTATTAGCAATATGAAGTGAATGGACAGATATCAGTGTTTTAATTTGGCTTTGTTATGCATGTATGCCCTCAGTTCTACAAGAGGAGACATGGTTTACTGTCATCAAATTATACTTAATGCTGTAGTTTTTTATCTTGTAGAATCTTATAGTTATATGATCTTATTATATATAATCTTACTGTAACATGCTTTTATCACATAGATAGATTGGCCTGTGCCCAAGGGCTTTGACATGGTTGGGGAGCTGCTTAACAGACAATGGTCTGTCATTATATACTGTATACCGTGCAATGAGGAGGATATACACAGATTTGAGATGTCTATAAACTATATAATGTGTGTCCTGACAGACAAGAATAAAATTAACTAGCAAATCCTGGAACTAAACAGAAGATCGGATGCTGTGATATTTAGTACATCTCTTCTTCCTTGCTGCCCTTGCTACCTGGTGTTTCGAGAGCCCCTCACTGGCCCTGGTACGTCACTCCGACGCGAGACTCTGACACTCCTGTGTAGTCTGGCTGTTTTTAGGATCTGTAATGAGCGCTGGCCCGAGGCGAGGCAGGAGAGGTGCTGTCTGACTGGAGCCAACCAGCCTTCAGATATCGCACGGAACCGGAGCGCACGGGCTGGCTCAGCGGATCAGCTTTATTGAAGGGTTAACCGTCATTGAGCGCGTCAGCTCCAGAAAGCATGCTGCCCATTTACAATTAATTGACTCCACGTCCCGCGTTTGCAGTTCCTTCCATTGATTTGCTGTCTGCCAGGCCTCCCTCCTGCATTAGCTGTTGCCGCAGATGTTGTCCTGCACCAGCAGCCAGCTTTTTTTTTGCCTTCTGACTCCCTCTCTTTACTTGTTTCAGACTGATGTTGGACAGAGTGCTGAAATGTGGTCTGAACCTGAACCTGATCATTAAGCTGCATCCTGTATGTGCTTCAGGGTAGAGCCTGCATCGTTTCACAGCTGAAGCAGCAGCATGGAGCAGTGGCAGGGAAAAGGGGAAGGGACTGGGTAACATAACTGCAGGGTGGCAGGGCTGAACCCCACTGCTGGTCCTTAACCTGTGCTCTCAGTGTCCTGGTAGGAAGTTACATCATAGTGATAAACCTATATCTTTCTGTCTGAGAGATTAAGAGAGAGAGAAATAAATGTAAAGAATCTCTCCAATAAACACGACAGCAATGCAGTTCCAGCAAATCATGTTGTAATGGGAGATGAATGACTTCACCCCGTTGGTTGCTGGATGACGGCCTTTTATCTTCATTTGTTTCGGCCTTTAATTCTGAGCGCAGCAGATGAGAGGCTGATTTGGTCGCTCGCCGCGTTGATTGCGCTCTTTTGTGACTGAGGTGGTAACCTTTTATGAATGTGAGCACCAGGCCTATGCCGCGAATGCTAACGACAGAGGGGTCTGTCGCGGCGCCCGGAGGGGCTGCGGTTTATTTATAACATGCCTTGCAGAGTGGTTCCGCTGGCGCCTGCCCTCATGTCAGCGCCAGTTCTCGTTCAAAGGACAGATCTGAGTCTGTCTCCCCTGAACTGTCGGGCCCAAAAGGAATCAGATGGCTCTCCGATCGATGAGACTAGGCTAAGCTGAAAGGGAGGTGCCACCTTATAGACTTAGTGAGGGTGATGGGGTGAAGGTGACCATTGGCCGTGCGAGTGTCTGAATTGTGCCCTGGGACCGTGGCATATGAGCATTTGTACAGCCATCTGAAGTAAATGATTCAGCGCCAGCATGGTTTCCGTGTGTGAGGCTACAGGAAAAGATTTACAATAGGCCACCTGGAGATGCCTCAGAGATTTCAGAGACCTACAAGAACACATCTTGCAAAAGTAAGGATTTACTGCAACATTTCCTAGAAATGTTCAGATTACACGTTTGTACTGAATTCTGCAACGCCGGGTAGAAGTATTTTTTGTTACGAGGACTGAGCCATCTTACCTCCAGAGTTCCATGTTTATGAATTTAACATCGAATGTGTTTCTGTTGAATATTAGATTTGGCGCAGTGGTTGTAATCGCCCACACTGAATGTGACAGAGCACGGGCTTTGTGCACGATTTTAGCACCCTGCACCCCACCCCCGCACCCGCCCGCCCCAACACTCTTGCAGTCTTGGTGACGGCAATTTGGCTCCAGTGATAATCGACAAGGTCAACTCGGAGACAGTCCTGCAGACTCCTGATATGCCGCGACTGATTAAATGTGACACTTTTCATCGCTGTTATTCTTTTTTATATGGCACGCCAAAGTCACCACGGCCCTTCTCCATTACCAAGCTGTCAAAGGAACATATTTTCCTTCCTATTTGATGCGCAAGTCTGAAGCACGCCAAAGCAGGAGAGCCAAATATGAGGGGAAGTTTGCCAAGAGTGAAGTGTGAGTCAAGTGTGAACTGTCCATAAGTCAGTATCTTTTTATGGGATGAAATGCTGCACAAATACATTATTACATTTGCTTAGCAGATGCTCTTATCCAGAGAGACTTACAGAGGAACTTACATATCTTACACCATATCCTATCAAATATGTCATCCATTTACAGTTGGATTTTTACTGAGGCAATTTAGGTGAACTACCCTTGCCTGGGAATCAAACCAGCCACCTTTGGGTTTCAAGCTCTGCTCCTTAACACTACACCACACTGCTATACAGGACCTGTATAGCATAAGTACATACTGCAGAATTTCTCTTTATGTTTACATTCAAGAAGCAAAACGTGAAGTCTGCTTTTTTTCCACCTAGAGTACATTGTTGTGTTACAGATTAACGGACAGCTTCAGCTGTTGATTGCGAGATACCGCAATACTGCAGTAATCAGACGGGTTGTGCGTATTAGTGTTTTAATTGATTTACAGTTGGTTCCTATTGAGGCATTCAGCGGTAAGAATTGATCTTTCGTGACCGTGCTTGGAGACTAATTCCTTGGAGTTCAGGTTACACGGCTTAATGCGACAGGACAGAGGCAGAACGCAGGTAGGATGTCTCGGCTTTTCCCTCATCACGTCCCCCCCAAAGGAGAAAACCTGCAACCTTAATCCAACCCAGACCGGCTTTCCCTGGTCCAGCTCCGCTCATCGTAAAGGGGCAATAAAGGCGAACAGCCGGGAGTGACTGTTCCTCAAAGTCGGGATGAATAGAAGATATTTTTTAAGCAGAGACCATCTGAACGCTACTGCACGTGGGAGGGGAGTAGTGGGGCACTCGTGCAGCGCTTGCGGGACCCAGCGGGAGCTCGTGCGAGGCGCGGGAAGGCGGAGGCGATTTACCCTCTCCTACCTCAGCCCGCCGTCCTCTCCCGCCTTCATCCCCCAGAATCCTTTGGGTCTCTGCACCCAGAGCCTTAGCTTTTCTCCATGTCTACAAGTAGAGTAGATGTCAAGCACAGATACCTCCTGAACAGATGCAGTTACTGGATTCCTATCTCAGCGCAGCCTGAGGGGAAGGTAAAAATGGTGAGGTAAAAATGGAGGATCCTCATTTTGTTTTCGTTGGTTGTTTACTTGGGTCAGTACAACAGGTTTAAACAGTGTGTGCTGTTGAAGATTACATTGCACGGGGAGAGGTAACGGTAGGTGTCTTCAGTTTAAGGCAGTATCTTTTGCTGTGCCAAGCACTAAAAAAGTGTCCTGTGTCACCTGCGTGGCCATGCACATTGATTTTGTCGCTCTGGGGGCGGGTGTTCTGCTTTGCAGCAGTCGCATTGACCATTTCGGGAATAATTTTAATTGCCATCGACTTGTGGTAGTCTGTGGGGATGAAACACCAGGAATTCACACCCAACTGAATCAGGCAGCTGTTGTTGACTGTCTTTTTTTCAACCTGTTTTTGATTCTCACTGAGAGCTCACGTCTCGAGATGAGAGAATTTGTGAGCATGTTGATCAGGATGTGGCAGCTGTGGGGGGTCACTGTTTTTGGACGCTTGTCCTTCAGCGTGATGTGAAGCCAGGTTTCAGCACAAAAGAAAATCAGTTTTATTATCCTTTTATTTTCATTGCTTTTGTTAGTTTTAGCTCTGGCAGGCTTTTAGCAGTTTTCATTGTGATTGTTTATTTAGTCTAAGAGCATGATGGTTCACAAGCTTGCATGCGTGGGTTCTGATGGAAGACATACTGTTCCAATTGCACAAGAAATGAAAACATTCAAGATGCTGCTCACAGTTAGTCTCTTTTCTGTCACCATGGTAAAATATACTCACCCATCCCAGTGGGCATTTCTCACAGTTGCCCTGCCCACCTCTGCCACCCCCCTACACTGCACCCTTCCAGAGGCAGTGGGCACTACTTGCAGGAAAGTAGTTACTCATCAGGTGAAATAACAGGCAATGCATTTTACCCCATCAGCAGCCAACGCCCAGGCTGACACAGTTGCTGCCCTGGAATCATGGCTGTAAGATGTTGAAAGTTCCAGAATTACATGAAGAAATAAACTGAGCCATGCAAGGAGATGCAGACTCTTCCAACGAATAACTAAGCTTTTTTTTTTGTCGGCTGTCCATCAAGCTAGTCAGGCTGTCTTCTCCTGGCTGGAAAGAGAAGGAGAGAAATCATCCTCCAGTAATAGAATAATTAGATGACAGGGGACGCAGGGGGGATCTCTCATAGGAGACTAATGCCAGAACTTTTCTTACTGTTTGTTACAAAGGAGCAAGATGGAGGGTGAACATCCAAAAAGTAAATGAGGTGCCAGGTAACTGTCCAACTGTTAAGGAAAGAAATTGGGACATGACAGAAACATTTCTGCTCAGTCAGTGCCTTGGTTACCATTAAAACGAAGATAGTGGCATATTAGAATGTACCTTTTTACCCTTTCTTTTTTGGTAAATGTAGCAGTGGTAAATGAAGCTTGCCCAGTTTCATGGGAGCTAAACACTCTTTTTTCCCTTAGAATATAATAACATGTATATCATAATTATAAAATACCACTTCCAGGAGCAGATTATTCATTACATTGTTCTACAGAGAAAGAACAATTGCTTTCTAGAGCTCAGATACTCGCTGAGTGCAGAAGAATGGGTGCTCTGCACTTGGAAATTTTACAAGGCCTTTTAAACCGTCAAAGGTGATCTACAACAGTATTAAAACCATTTAGTAGTTTTATTGCCTGTTATATTAACTGAATGCTACCACAGACCAGTGTTATAGATGTCTTTATTACAAATCACTTGTTTCATTGTATGAATAAACGTCCTGTGTAATTTCTGTAGAGAGACCTTGTCTCATGTTAACCTAGGGCTTTGTGACACCTTTAATCTAATGAAGTATTCACGATCAGAGTCTACTTTCACAGTTAAGGATTCTGGGCCTCCATGTTTCTTTTTCAGTAGCTTAAATTCTAACTTTGCCTCTCTTCACTTCAGTTGCAAAGTTAAGTTTAAGTTTTAAACTTGAGTGGTAGTGTAGGGCAGAGACTTGGAACCAGATTCTTGTAGGTCCTAAGAGAGACATCTCTGTCATGTGACCTGAAGTGATTCGATATCCAACTATGTGTTGAGGGGTTACACGTAAATGACATGTCTCACCTTGGATAGGAGTGTCTGCAAAGAAAATGATGTGTAATCTCCAGGAACCAACAGCATGTTCATCACAGATCCCAGCCAACACCATCAAGGGAATGAAAGAAAAGATACTACTAACCCATTGGTTTAAAATTTTAAAAGGACTCTTCATGTGAAGAGTGGTCATACAGACAGTTGATCACCGTTATTCTATCATGTTCGCCCTCATGAAATAATCCGTTTATAGGATTCCAGTTATTGCCGCCAGTGCAAATTTGTTTTATCATTACACTAATACTCTTCACATAATCTTGCATGCCCATGTTCTTTCACTTAAGTGCACATTGGTGGTGACTGAGGCAAATTACCCCTCCTATCACTGTTTCTTCTAGTACTGTTTAAGCGCTTTGAGATCCCTGAAAGGCACTATATAAATGCAGTTAATTAAAATTGCTGTTACTGCTCCATTTTACCATATGAACCTTCCACTTAATGAAAACTGTCTCTTAACCTGTAATTATCAAATAAATGGTCTTCGAGGATGATGATTGTCTTACACATCTTTCTGCATGAAACAGGAAATGATCTCTGGTCTGACAGTGCACTGTGAGGCTCAGTGCCCATTAAAATGAATTGTGTGCCAAATCAAGCCAATGTTGCACAAAGAGTGCTAATTATCAGTGTTGATAATGGTGAAGGCTAATTATATGTCGTTGTGTTTTCAATGGATTGTTTTACAATTGCGCTTTTAAAGTCCCTGTGCAGTCAAAGGTATAATTTTGCATATCCTGTGCTAATTAGGCAGCAGATGAAAAGATAGCTAAATATGAGGACGTTTTTCTTAGTTCATTTTGCCCATGCTAAAAAAGTATGTGAAAATGCTATTAGAAGTTTCAGCACTTAAACCTGCACCTTGAAAATGGGGTTGGAGGAATGAGTACTTCATGTTCTCAGCTTCAAAATAGCCCTCACCAAATGTTTTTGTGGGATAGATGAGAACACAAGGAAATAATGCCACCCCTAACAAGTGCAGAGTGTCCATTTTGTGTGAAAAGAAATCCTTCAGGTTAACTGTAGCTATGGGTTCACTGGTATAGGATGCAATCAATGTGTCTAATAAGTTGACCTCTGACCCTCTGTGAGAACCAGAATCAGTCGAATGCATCGATTCTGCAGTGAATGCAAAAATATATCCTACCATGCTGGCTGTGTTCATATGTTCATTGTATGAATGCATTTGCAACAGTCCATTGACATCTATAAGATAAGTGTCAGTTAAGAAGTCTCTATCCTTTTTTTCAGGCTGGCTAAATTTCATGTTTCTGGCTAAAATTGAATATTTCAAGGTTTTTTTGCCTTCATCTTGCAATTGTGATCTGAAAACTCCACAGGTTGACATCTAGTTATGCCATCAGAAGGAGCACCATCTAAGCAGATAAATGCTTCTAGACTATAAATGTTAACTCATTGAAAGTGCATGGGTATGCATGCAATTCTAAGCTAAAACCAAATAGGCTGGTCTTGCATAGTTGATAGGTGCTTTCTTAAAGGGCAACCTCAGCTAAATTTATTGTATATATTTCTTTTTATTTCCTGCATTCTCTCTCAAAAGAGCCCGTTATTGTATTCAGTGGAGCCATATCACCCCTCACTGATAGAGACTCATGGGAGATGCATGTTCTAAGGTCAATGGAGGAAAAGAGACTCTGGGGTTAAGCATTCTCCTGTCTGTCAGCCAGTCAGTCACTTATGTAGTAACTTTGAAAGTTCATTCTCCATCCCAGTCTTTTCTTCTGTGGGTTTAGATGGGTTGAAAGATGGCTTCGGCAGCGGTCTCACTTTGCTGTCATAAGCGCAGACCATTTGAATGAAATCTATATCTCATAAATTCAAGCCCACAGCCGACCTAGAGGACCCAGCGTGTGATCGTTTTTGTCTTTCTTTTTTTCCCCTCCTCTCTCTTAAAAAGTCATTTTCCTCACAACCGAATGAGGAGCCTCTGGGCCTGGCAGTGATCGAGATCCTTTTTTGTCTTTGAATCTTTCAAGTCAATGTCCCTCCTTGGCTGAGCCTCTTTCTTTTTTTTTCCTTTTCGTTTTACCGCTCTTTTGCCATCCCTCCCTTTTCATCTTTCCCTCTTTTACCTCTCCCTTTCCCTCTCCCTTTCTTTGCTTTCGTCACCATGTCTTGCCTTGATCTGCGTTTCCTTTCATGTCCTCCTACCCTCACCTCTCTCAATCCTCCCTCTGTAATTTTTTTGTCCTCCCAGATCTCTCCTCCCCCCCTCCACAAATCTTTTATTTCCTGCTTCCCTGCCCTCTTTCTGGAAAGCGCTTGTGTCATTTCAGAAAGTACACCTCAAGATCTATTGAAATCAGCTGTTTATTTGCCACTGCTCTTGTTTATCAGAGATGCCCCTGCATCACATTAATTCTGACACCTATGAAGCTGCAGACACCAGCGTGATTCTTATCGGCAGATAAGTCACAGATAGGAGCCATAGTAACATGGTAGCAAGGTGCAAAGCCCCATACATCATCCCCTGCCTGGTGTCTATCCTCCCAAAATGCAGCACCCGGAACACAACTGATTATTGTCTCTGGCAATAACCACAATTCACTGTGCTTGTTAAGAAAGTAGCCACTGTAGATTTTTTTGCACCACTTGGCCTTTGAGTTTATTGGCGAGATATGCAAAATGGGTAAATGTTGCCTTAATCATATAATGATTTTTATTATTTGATTTTTATTATTGTTTTTTTTTCCTGTCACAATGTCACAGATGTTTAACCTTAAAATTTAGTATCAAAATAACAGTAGGTGACAGAATAGGAAACCATGAGAAAATTCTATAAATCTTTGATCCTGCTTTGCCTGCAGATATTAAGTCTATGATTGATGAGGTGCTTGCTTTTGCCGTTGGATTAAATTTGTTTTTTCTGTGAACTGGACACGAAACAAATGTTCACTTTTCTTTCTTTTCAACCCTTGTTTTCCCCGTAGACTCTCCAGTTCCTTTGAGCTCCAGCAGAGGGTTTGAATTCCGGTTCGCACATTTGCCATATTGCGGACCCACGTGACTTAATTATCTATGAAGCCTCTCCACTTCCCAGCAGGGGCTCACAACTGGAGTACCTTGTTGTTTGTGTTCGCCTGTATCTCACCAGGGCAATCCCCGACATCAAAGGCGCACCAAGACGGCCGTCCTCAAGGTGTCCAATTTCATTTTCGCTGCGCTGAAGGCTTTCTCTGACGTGCCTTTCCGAGGGGAACGATCTGGCCACACTTAACATCTGGCCACTGTATGCGGGATGTCCTCCACTTGGTCTGTTTTTGAGCTCAACAGCATCATCCCTGGGTGTCTGTGCCAAAAGCACTTTCACAGAGGAGGCTGAATTGGTGGGGGGTGGGGGGCGGCAGCTGAGCTAGCATGGCTTAAATCAATTCACAGCACCATCAGGCTGAGGATGGTGTTGGGTTTTTGAGAAACCAGACAGCGCTGAAACTGGCCTGATTCCCTTGTCAGCAGGGCTGCTCCCTACCAGCTGGGCCTAATTGCGCTAGGCCTTTGTTTTTCAGGTAATCGCGTGTGTCGATGCACGGCTCTCTCTCTCTCCCCCTGCAAGTGTGTTTGGCTCTCCGTTCTCCCTGATTGGCATGGCTCCCCCTGGCACAAGCTACATCAGCCCGTGGCTCTAGCAGCCGAGTGATGGTCTATGAGCACAACAGCTACCAGCCGATTGTTTTGAGCGATGTTGCCATTTTTAAAGCTGGATGGTTAGAAACTGGTGAGTGGAATTATCACTTTGACCTCTCTAATACCAGCTGTCCTACTGGTGAGCTTACTTACTTACACCACATCTTGACTCATTGTGCAAATTTCCGTTATCTGCCTGTCCTAAGCTTTACTCCTTCTTGCCATACCATTGTAGTCTTATGAAATCAAAGTCTCACACTGGTCTCAGCTACTTCTGGATTTCCTCAACAACCAAAAATAAGGCCGTTACAGTACGGTACGATGCATGTGCATCTATCCCCAGTTCACTGATACAAACATTTAAAATGAGTGACAGGTTTCTTATCCAATAAGTTTCAAGATACGTGAGTGTTTGCAATTTTTCATAGCAGTTCATTGTTTGAGTGTTTCTAGTGTCTGTCGGTCATGGTTATGGTCCATTGGTCATGGTTATATCAACCTAAATTTATATGTAGCATATATATGGAATTAATAAATATACAATATTATGGAAATGAGAAGCTTTGAGAAGCTTGGAAAATGTTGGAGTGAGTCCCTTTCACCAAGTTTTAGAGAATCCAAGCTACAATGTATGTGTTCTCTTTGATCAGTTCAAACTCCATGAGTCTTGCAAGTTTTTTTTTATCTGGCTGAGAAACAACAACTAGCTGAGAAATGCTTACATATAAAAGCACTTTGGAAAAAAAATTGTATGTAGTATTTTTCTGCATAATACGCAGTATTTTACAGTGGGGTAACCTAGACTGTGTCTGTTTCTCCATAATCTCAACCACATTGTCCATTGTCCTTTCAATTATTATGTAGAGAATGGGGGAGATGGGTGAGGATGGTAAAAAAAAAATAGCTTCTCTAAGGGGGCACTGAGACACAATTTTGGCATACTGCTCCATGTTATTCACAGGGCTGCTCTGTGTTCCTAAGCAAGGGTTCCATTTTCAGCACTGGGACCTACTGCAGTTATTATTATGATTATGAAAATGACGATGTTGCACTGGAATGCAGGAGATTGTTAATGCTAAGAACACGCAGAGTGAAACCTTTGTGGCACTCAGATAAGATGGCGTTCAGATCCCTCTTGGCCACGCTGGCCGTCTGAGGGGTGATTGAGAAGGGCAATTTATCACCCCCCCCTCCCCCCACCTCAAGCCCGCACTGTGCAGTCAGACAGAAAGGCGGAGAAGGAGAGGGGTCAATTAATTTGGGGGGGGTGAGTCGAGTGCTGGCAGGGACTACGGGCAGAGTCAGTTTTTGTGTGCCCTTTCCCCCGCTTCCCCCCCCCCCACACAGGACCCCCTGCGAGGTTTAGAACAGGATGAGCCCCGTGGAGGACTGCAGGCAAACGCGTGCTCTGCGCTCGCCGCGCCCCTGATCCAGCACAGAGATGGAATATCATTTACACTTCTCTGCCTCTTCCTCTTCCGGCCTAAAAACCGCACCAGCTGGGGTGCGGGGATGCTCCCGAGGGCGGCCGCCTCGCTTTGATCACCGTTCGATTTGCGCTCTTCACATTTCAAAGGCCCGAGAGAAGCCGCTGTGCATCATTTGTGTCCCGCAGTCTCAGAATTATTTTGTTTCTGTGTGTGTGTGTGTGTGTGTGTGTGTGTGTGTGTGTGTGTGTGTGTGTGTGTGTGTGTGTGTTTGCGGGAATCTAATTCTGGCATCCTCCTGAGCTGTTTCACACCCCTGGTGTTGTAAATGTGTGACCCCCAGAGCACCGTGGCATTTAAAAGCGGCCTTAATGTGATCCTTTCTGAGATTTTAATCTCAATTGTACAACAGTAATAAAACTGAATAAAGACAGGCGTGCATCCTGCGCTACAATGCGGTCTCGTTTTAGCTGTCCTTTGCTCGGCGAGAAGCGGGTTATGGCGTGCCTTTGTTTAAATTCCCTGTTTCTGAATTCAGTCTCTGCGATTTGCAAAGTGCTGTGTGCGATCTGATCGTCTTTTCTAATTGTCAGGAAGATAACGATGGCCCCAGGCTCCTTCATCTTCAAGACCCCAATTATGATATGCAGATGCAGCACTAATAATTACACACTTGGTTTTTGTATTACTATTGCTCACATGTATATGCAGACTCAAGGGTTTCCACAGTCTTCTAAAGGGGAACTGTGGAGCAACAAATGCGTGCCTCGTCAGCGCTGCCTCAGTGTTGTCTAGTACTCCATTTTCCAGATGTGACCACTTGTGTTGTGAGGGGCTGTCAGTCAGAATGGATATATTTGAATGTGCCATACTGTGCAAGCTTGTGTGCCATTGTGAAAGGATCAGCAAAGGAAGAGCTAATATTCACATTTTAATCCATGAAAACAAAAGGGTTTAATTTAAACACATTAGGCTGAGTTACAATGAAATATTACCCTCGGCAGAGTTATGCTCTTCATTGCCAGTTACCACCATGTAATGTCAAATCAATACAAAGTGTGTTGCGCCTCTTGCAAATGAAAAATACAATAGGATGCGATCAATTCATGACGAGATATGGCTTGGGGCTCACTGCTGTCTCACAGAGTACATTTTGTATTCCGTGGACGTGGGTGGAGTTAGACCAGCTGGACCGTAGATTTACTATGGCAATTAAGGCAAAGAAGACCATGAAATAAAAAGGGGAGGAAAAAGTTGGACATGAAAAAGGAAGTATGTTATGGCTGCGAAATACCCTGTTCTTTGGCATAGTGGGAGAGGTTTATTTTGAAAAATGGGGGTTATTAATGAGCTGACAGTATATGACTTTCAGGTATCATAGATTAATAAAAACTCTTTCATGGCGGTAATGACAGTGTTCGGTTCCGGTAGCCCTGCAGTTAATTGCTTCTTAGCCGACGCTGAATTTGACTAAGGGCAGTTTTTGTAGGGCAAAGGAGAGCTTTTCTATTATGAGAAAGCCTAATTGCTCAAGGAAAATATGACTACTGTTTTTAGAAACAAGCACAAATCATTTCTGTCACCATGAATGAATATCTGGTTCAAACTAGAATCCAATAAGCACTTTGTCACTCACCTCAGATGCATCATTTCTCCTGCTCCCTAAAGGCATAGAATAGGACAAAAATTTTAATTCCGTGAAGTAGCCCTTGCTCTTAATTGTTCATTAATTCATCACAAATGAAGCCTTAATTCTAATTATGTGCATGGAAATTATTTGGAATGCATCCAAGAAAATGTGTATGGATTTTACCTCCTGTAATTAATTTGGAATTCCTTTGTTGCACGCACTGAAATTGCAGGAAAACAAAGCCATAATTCAGCGGTGAACGTTAGCATTGCATGCCATTTGGAAGGAAAGGCCAACTTAAATGCTGCAATTCAACAATTTGAAGAGAACCATGCATATAATAGAAACCTGAAACAAGAAGGTCATAGAGTAAGACAGTTTCTGTATGTGGCCAGATCCCATATATTCTGTCTTTCTGATGTCTGCAGTTTAATTGTTAGGTTTTGCTGTCTCATTGTCTAATTTCAGCATTCAAAGATCTGAACAAGATATGTTCTGTAGAATTGATGTTAGAACAAAGCCACTTCTACACATCAAGAATCATGTAATACTATATGATGATCTGATGAGATCTGAGGGACAACCTAAACATGCATTTGATATGAGCACATATATACAAGGAACAATTATTTGCCACAACAAAAACAACAGCAAAAAAATATTTAACAGCACAGCTATGGGCCTTATACTGAGGCAAGTGCTATCTAATTACTAAATGACTACCATTTAAGTACTGTAGAAGTGGACAATTACTAATGCTGAATATTTTTCCCAACAACCTAGTTGTATTCTCTAACACTAGCCTAACCTTTAACCCTGTCTTAAAACACCATTTAATTACAGAATCGATGTAACAATGTCTACCTCCACACTGGGTACCTACTGCTTGCAGTTAACTGCTTTGACTTGAGTGGACATACAGACATTTTTGGTGAAGTTATGATAAGGTTGATTGATTAAATCATTTACTTTAAAACTACACACATAAAAGTCAAAATATATAACTGGCCAAGGTGGTTTCCTTGTGGCATTAAACGAGTCTGTTGAACACTGAAACTAGTACCCAAAAAATAATAGATATAATGCAGAGAGAATGCAATTTGATATTAACTGGGTTCATCGATACTTTTGTAATGTCTTTAAAAGAGTCAGCAGTGTAGAATGTGACTTATTAACAAAGAGTGTTGAATTTTCATTTGCCAGCTGCTAAAATAAAAAAAAAATAACAGCAACAACAAAAAAACTGTCACAACCCCTCTACCATGTCACTGCCCTGGGCAGTGGGAGTTTCCCACAATGCTTTGCGGTGGCCCTGAGAGAGCACCCACGGGGGTGTGCAGTAGCTCCCTCTGTGGTTGCTTCTTCATAAAGGGGATTAGCAGCAAATTAAAAATCTGTTTGAGGGAGCAGTAAAGAGGATTTGGGTACAGCTAATGGCTGCACGTGCAGGGGGATCAGAGGAGTCGATGTCTTCATTTGCGCAGGCTAGTTTACTACATTGCGGGATTAGGGCCCATGTTGTGACTGGAGCGGAGCCAGCGGAACTGGAGTCAGAGCTCTGTTTGCTCTGCAGCTGGATGTGCTCACTGTGACAACTGGTGAGGCCCAATGCAGATGGTGTTTTCAGCAATACTATATAGTAGTTATTCCTTTGTTTGCTGGTTTGTCTTTGTCATTGTGTGATGTATCTGTTTTTGCAGGCATTTTTTGGTGGTCTCTGGTTATTTTTCTAGGTAGCATGTGCCTTTGGTACAGCACAGATGGCATTAATTCATATTAGATAATCATAGTGCATTTAATCCTTTAGCATTCTATGTGTGTGGGCATGTGTGTGTGCGCAAGCATATGTGTATGTACGTGTGTGCATGCTCAGTAATTTTGCCTGCTCTATTGACTTTTTATCTGCCATGGCACAGGGAGACATCCATTCTAACCTCCACCACTTAAGAGATGCATGGAGAGAAATCAGCGAGATCCAATTTGTCCCCTAACATTTTCAGTGGTAGCTTCTCATGTCTCCTTTGGCCTCCCCCTCTCACCTTCTCCCCCAAGTACTTGATAGGACTTCTCCTAATCAACATAACAATGGAGATATCATCTCAATTTTGTATTCATGCACTGTGCAAATTGATGTAGGAAACCTGACCGACTGTACCACAAAAAAAGGTTAGGAGCTTTAATCATATTCCTCCTACATGTTAGTCATCTCTCTCAAAGGCGGCTCCTGTTTTTAATGGAGTTTGTCACGTACTGCTGAGTGTTACCCACTCCTCTGATTCACATTTGAGGCGCGGATGTGCGGAACACGCTCATGCAATTTTAAAGATATTTTCAAGGAATGCAAGTACACGTTGTCTTGGAGATCAATCTGCTTGCTTCTGTGTTGATGATGTGTTTGTGTACGCTTTATTAAGTGGCCTGTCAGGAAGCTTATAGATAAACCTGACAACTAATGTTCATATTTAAATGAAGGCTGCATTTACTTTCTTCTGTACGGTATGCGAATACAACTCTCAGGATAAACAGATGAGAAAATGAAACCGTTCTGCTGAACGATGCATGCCTGTGAATTGAATCATGGCCCTTGTGGAGTCCAATAATAATAATTTACACATTATAAATTTCCCTATCAATCAGAATATATGTTACCATGGCAACAAGGAGGAACTGCCCAAACCCACTTGCAAAAGCATTTTCTTCTCGTCTGTTAAAGTTATAGAAGCTGCCAAGATGAACGCTATGTTCAAAAATTCCATTTGCCAGTGCATCTTAGGATATCAATCTGTAATACTATCTGTCATTTATGGTAAATGTGCCACTTATTTATGAGATAGATTCCAGAAATATGGTCAGAGACTGTTAATCATCAGGGAGGCTTTGTATGTAGTGGTTCGCTAAAGGACTTCTCTTTGCTGGTTAAATTCTTGAGGATATGAGGAGTGAAGGAGTTGTGATGTTGAGTTCTGACTGATGGAACACTGGGTATTAAAGGGAGTCTCTGGTCACGGTCTGTTTTCTGAGATGCTGTTTACTACAGTTACTACAAAATGCCTGCAATCTTCTGCTGTGAGGTGAATCTAACTCCCCAGCTGGACCTCAGCCAAACTCAGGCAACTGATGGTGCAATCAGGTCAATATGTACACCCCCAGTGATCTTGTGTATAGTAGGAAGAGGAGGAAGCGATGTACAACATTGTTTTTTTTTGTACTGTTACCTTTATAGGTCAAAATAAAAGGTATTTTATCATGATATGTGATTAAACAAATGTATCATGTAATCCAATAACATGAATTACATTGTAATGAAAAGGATATGCAATTAATAAGATACATTATGTAACAAAATATAGATATACCATTGTAATTTATGCAATTTTCATGCCACATTAACCTGTAATCACATATCCATATCATTATATATCAGGTATTCCCCCATTCATATTGCCTTATCAGTATTGTTATGTATGTTCTATGTTTTTTTTATAGGTTTTGTCTGGTAAAGCTACATATCCTGTTTATTTTATGAAGATGTGATACTAGGTAGTTGTGATCCACACATCCTACCATAGTGTTGTTTTCATAGGCAATCACAGACTTGCCAAGGCAAGAATTTCAGTTCAACTGAGAGGTGAATTCATTCTCCTATAAACACAGAAGCTCTGAAGCTACGCACTAAACTGCACAGATGGACAAAGCTTTTCTGCAAAGTTGGGGACCTACCTGTCTGGCAGCCTAATCCTGGAGTGCAAGGAGTAGCTGTTTTTTCTGCATGTAACCCCTGTACCCTCTCCTGCTCTCTTCGCAGCCCTCTTCACGGAGGTCCCCCATGACATCACGGCACAGAGCGGGCAGGATGTGGAGATGGCCTGCTCTTTCCGCGGGGCGGGGTCCCCTTCCTACTCCCTGGAAATCCAGTGGTGGTACAGCAGGAACCATAAAGACTGGACAGACAAACAGGCTTGGATGACCAATCAGGTGAGGTGGAATTTGGTGTGTGAAGGGGGTGGGGCAAGGCAAGGTCACGTGACTGAAGGAAGCTGGGGTGACTCTAAGCCTAAAGAGAAGCCTGCTCTGAGTGCTCTGCAGGTGTTTGTGCAACGGTGCTGTCACGGATCACTCTCGGGGCTCATTTAGCAGGCTCCTGCGGCAGTCCCCCTCCTCCCCGGTCCGACTCGCTCTCCCTTCTTCCTGAGGAATTACAGTGAGGAATCAGGGCAAGAGAAAAACACTGGCTCCAACAACGGGAGGCAGTTCGATTTAACAGCCGTCACTAGTTCAAAGCTCCACAACAGCATCCTGCTTGTCCAAGACAAATTACAAATAGAATCTCTGGGCTTTGTTTGCGATATGTTCAAAGAGAGCAGCACATTGCTGTCAAAGGTAGTAAAGGATCAACATCATTAGTGGGCCAGGCCACTGTTTATCAGCTAAATGCTTCTAGTTGTTAGCCCCCAGAATGCAACAGAAGAAAAAACTGAAAGCATGAAACAGACAGAAAGAGTGGGTAGGGGGAAACACACAGGTATAAATTGACTGAGGTATACAGCAGGTAGCTCTCCACGCATTCATCATGGTGGCAGAAATAGCACTGGTCCCTTGGTGCCAGAAGGCATCGAGAAAAGGTAGATTAAAAATCTCGCTGTTGGAAAAACCAGAGCATTTTCTTTTTTTCTGCGAGGTGGAATGTTTCCGACCCCCTGCTGTGCCGTCAGAAGATTTAATTGGAGGAGGGAAAAGATGCAAAGAGACTTCCGCTCACTTCCCCTCCTGCATAATTCATACCTAGCCCTAGAAGTGCTGTCTCCCTCGATGATTTTCCGCTCCTCTCTGGAAATAACCAGCTTGAAACGTGACTGTTGTGACCCAAAGGGGACTTGGCTGGTATCTGTCTGCTGGCCCATCACAAAGAGCAGCAGTTGCATTAAACTGCATTAATTTCACTAGGGTGACATCCATTAACCTCTTCGGTTCTTGCAAATGTCTTCCACAAGGGGAAGCACTTATACAGTAATGGCCTGAGGTAATGGCCTATTCCCATCATGTTTCTTTGGAAAACACTAATGGCAGAAAACTTTTATTCTGGTTTAGTTATTTATTTAGCAGATGCTCTTCTCCAGAGTAGCTTAGTAGGCCATCGTGGTAAGATACATCAAAGGCATCATGAATAGCAGGAATAAAGAGGTACAGAACAACCAGCCGTGCAGTGATTGAGTATCAAGCTGAAAAATAGCTCTGTCTTCAGCATTCAACAATAATGGGTTCAGCATACACCAAATACATAACAATCATGTTCAAGCACAACTTGTCAACGTCATTCTGACGTGCACACGAGTTCATGCAGGGAAAGGTCTGAAGCTGGGCTCAAGGACAAACCGTTGATTGCCTGGTAGACTAGCACTAGACCGCAATGAAGTTGGTGAGGGAAAAACCATGAGACGTGAAACTTTCTCTGTTTGTCTTCAGGATTTACACTCTAGACATCCCGTTCTTTTATCAGTTCTTGGTAGCATGTCACTGATGTCTTTAACTTTTCCCCTGTTTTTTTGACCAAAATCTGTTCCTTGATACAGGTTGTGCCCCAGGAGGAGATGTCAAAGGATGCTACCAAAATAAGCGTGAGTGTCCTTACTTTCTTACATACTGGAAGAGGCTAATTCTATCCCATCAGTAGCTGTCTGTTTTACAGTCCCTTTCTTTCCCATGACTGGGGAATCCTTAAGAACCAATGTGACCCCATATTTAAGGCATGTAGCTTAATGTGCAGTGCAGGTTGAGAGGGATGAGTATTGCTTATACAGCTAGTCTTGTCCTAGATCCTAGCATAAATCCAGAGTCCACAAAACATTACAGCATTGCCCAAGTATTAATGAAATGTGCAAATGCTGTTTTAGCTATAGGTCAAGAAGCACACTTCTTCTCATACTGCCCAGTGCACACATGCCACCAATTATCCAATTTAAGTCCCAGTCCAATTTAAGCTCTACCCTCATAGCATAGTGCTCAGTGTCCTGTCTGGATGTCCAAATGACATTTACTGACATTGCACCTTCTAGAACCCTGAAAGTCATCATGATGAAGTCACAAATCAGTGAATGAGGCAACATACCCATGATTTGACAGGCTTAAATAGCCCTTACTTGGCACTCACTTGTGTGATTGCACTGGGTACACTATAAATTATGAAAGGCATTCTTCCTGGCTCTAGCATGAAGCAGCTGTCAGCAGCACCAGTAGCACTGTAGCTCATTGGGTGTTTTGTAGCATTTTGTTTGCCAGCAGGCAGGCTACAGGTGATGATTTGTTAGCAGCGAAACCCTCGTTAAAGCTGCTCTCTTTAAGCATGCACGGAGCATTGCTGCTCTCCCTGCGGAAGATGGAGGGCCACTACAGCCCTTATCCATTCCCCTCTGCCCGCTGCTACGTTATTAGCGGCCTGCGTTGTTTGTTGAAGGGGAGTCACACTGGCCGTCACTCAGAAAGGGAGGCTGTGGGAGAGGTTGGTGACACCGTGAGGCTACAAGCCGGTCAGGTCTCCCTCTTCCCACTGTCTTGTCGTGGAGCCTTTGGCCTGACTGTATGGGGGTCCTGTTTGTGTAGGAGTTTGAGCTTAGGGGTCAGATCAATCTGACGCAGCTCCTATTCCCCATCATGATGGCATGAGAACTGGACACAGATTTACCACAGATGTGCCCACAAAAGCCTACCACCTGCAGGGGGCAATATAATGGTGTGCCTCTCATGTTGACTGCAGGGGATACTATCACCATGTGGTGCACCTCATGTTGTCGGTGGAGAAAATGGCATGTCCTGTGGCGTCCAGCAACTATCATTGATCTCAACAGCATCCACACTAAACTCCTGACCCAACTTTACTCTTGAAGAATCGCCACTTAGCATTTCAGTCAAATCGGAGGTTGAATCTGGAAAAATGTTGGAGCGAGCATTTAAAAACCAAGTCGGGGGGGAGATTTAGTTAGGTGCACCAAGCACACACCACGTCTCAGTCAAGGAATAAGCAGCAATGTTTGACACATGCCATCACACACATCAATAAGGCTTTATTTGCTCATAGAATGACGCCAAGGCACCTGTCAAAGGGTGATCTATATTATGAGGGAAGACAAAGCGAGGCAAAGTGTTTATTAGTGGAATTCAGCACGGTTATTTGTTTCGGGGCCAAGTTTGGCCACTTGCCCGTTACATTCAGTCTGTACGCTGGAGCGGTGGAGCGACAGGAGACCCAGCTGCAGCGGGCGCCGTACCAGTACACCTGCGTGGGTGGAGAGTGATTAAGGGACTGGCATTTACATGCTGGCACATTGCAAGTGTGACGTCCCCATGTGGTTACTCTGTTTATGCTGTTTCAGATGAAAATAAACAGTCTGCACTTCCTGGCTTATGCCGAGGCAGCAGCCTGCCAAATCTTCAGCTGAGTCTCCCTAAAGCTGCTTTCACGTTCGTTCCGGCTCAAGAGGGCTCTGAGGAACGCACATCGATCCAGCTGAGAGGTCACCAGCAGTCCCCTAAGGACAAGGGACTGAAGCCACCCTTTTGTCGCCATTATGGTGACAAAAATATGACATGTTTGGTGACACAGAAAGAAACATTCGAATAAGGTCATGTGACCTCATCATCTGTCTTTTAATCTGACCTTGGCGTTGCTCTTGTGTTCTTGCTGCCATGAGCACACAGTTGCTTAGAAATAACTGAAAACACAGATGATTATTTATGTGGCCACTCAATTGTCTCTGGATCTGGTCCTCAACCCAGATATGAAGAAGAGGGTTTCTTGGGTTTCTTGACCAAACCAGGTCATGTTCCTAGCAGTGTCTCGCTGTGTTGGTCCACTACAAGGAAGCAAACAAATTCTGACTTGACCAAGAGGGCGCTCTTTTGGGGGTGACACCCATTAGCAGGAGGTGATCTGTTCTGGCCATCCTGGTAGAGGCAAGAGATATGGACTAGCCACATGCTAATTAGTTTTGCTTTCACACCTATGCCCATCTCCTCTCTTCTAGCACAGTGGTCAGTCCTCAATTTGCAAATGTAAATGAGTTTTTCAGTGTGAGCACAGGGGAATAAAAATTATGTGAAAGTGTTCACATATACACTTCTCTCTCTCACAGACTCGAACAGGGAGGACAAAAGGCCACCTTTGTTCTTGCGACTTTATCATGGCGAAATGTGTCTGCAATATCTGTAAGGAGAGGTGGCACATTCGGTTTTCTGCAGTGGCTCTACTTAATGACAGATGTCTTCCTGTGGGGAGACTGTGAAGGCCCCGTGTTTCCACATGATGAACCAGAAGATATGTTGACTGTGAGAGAACAGTGACTTGACTGCACTTCAGCCGGTCTGTTGCCTCAGTCAAGTTCTTGCGTGGACAGCTCTATTGACCAGGCATTTCTGAGGGGGTCATCCACAGCCTCCGTGGCACAAAAGCCGCCCTACCGGCTTCAGGGCCAGTACCTCATTTCAGTGGGAGCTGCCATCACGTCACAGATAGGCCAGCTGCGCTGAAGGCTGCAGGCGTCTGAAGGCCTCGCCGCATTGTTCCCTTTTCAAGGGCCCTCTTAACTTTCAAAGCAAATGGAAAATGCCAAACTCATGTCTGAGAGCAGAAGGTGCGTGCGTTTTGGGGAAGGGAGGAAGGGAGGGGTTGAGGAACAGAAGTGGAGAGGCCATGGAGCGAGGTTCTCTACTTCGTATTGTTTTCCAAGAGCCTGCACACACACTGTTTTTAGTTGAGGCTGATCAAAGCAGCCTCTATTTCCAGCCCAGAACAGCATTTCCTCCGTGTGCTGTCTGAGTCATCCTGCTAGGAATAAGCCTATAAGCCTCTCCCTGGTTGCCCCCCCCCCAAATGTGGCAGGGTAGATGGGACAAAGCAGACCATGGCACAGCTCCTCAATAAGAATTAGGAACAGGTTGTCACACTTCATTCATTACTGTACCAAGATCGGTGTCCTACTGCATACAAGTGTCCTGCATAGAATGTGCATAAAACTAGTTAGTGTACATCACTTTTATTTTAGCTGAAAGAAATATTACTGACCTATAAATTATTAAAACACCTAATTTTAGCAGCAGAGTGAAACTAAACCATCAAATGATGACAAGTGAATCATATGCTATATGGTCGTCTTGTATCTGTTCTAATGGAGTATAGCTCTAGACGCATCTATGGTGTATGAAATGCTTTTTATCCCTGGTTTATGATCTGTGGCTTATCTTTGATCGCAGGTGGTGAAGGTGGCTGGAAGTAACATCTCTCACAAGCTGCGGCTGTCCAATGTGAAGCCTTCAGACGAGGGCACCTACGAGTGTCGTGTCATCGACTTCAGTGACAGCAAGGCCCGGCACCACAGGGTCCACGCCTTCTTGCGGGTGGAGCCAGAACAAAACTCCGCCCTCCACCACCCAGGCCCCGCCTCCCATGCCCAGGGCACCCAGCCGGGCGACCGCCAGATGGAGCACTCCAGGCACTCCCAAGCGCACAGCCACCACAAAGGGGGGAGGGAACTGAAGAAACGGTCCGCTGACACCCCTACTGACTGCACTGACAGCTGTGTGCTGTAGATCCCCCACCCAGAACACCCCCACAGACCTAGAGGGTAATAGCAGAAGAGTTAGGCTTTGTAAACCACAGAATGGGTGAACCCATCAGTGATATCAGTGATTCTCTTACATGAACCACCCATAATGTTCTGCTTTTGAGGACAAAGTATTTTGATTGTTTTAGACAAGTCAGTGATTGGCAACACGTGGTAGCTCCACCCATTATGGGGCACATGAAGCCTAACTTTTCCATCACTACAAGAGAGTTACCGCCCTGTGTATAAAATTGTATAAAATAAGGAGAAAAAGCAGGTTTGCATGTTAAATACGTTTATTAGAATGAAATTTATTCTTGGAGAGACAGGCCAAAGTGAATATTTTATTTTTTGTTTTGTTCATTAACTTTGAGTTGTCTTGTATTCCATCTTATCTGAAAATCTGTATGGTTTGTAGAAGGTGCACAGGATGGAATGAGTCCCTCAGAATCCCTCACAGCTCTGAAGAAAGTTAGCTTCTTCTGTGTGTATGTTAATGACTGTGACGCCAATGGGAAGGGAGAAGGTAATGTATTCTGTACAGTACACTAAAAAGGCTGTCCAATATCTGTGGAGAAGTTGTGCTTTGAAGTGCCACTTTTTTTCATTGGTCCTGGACCCCCAAAAATGTATGTGATTAAAAAAGCAACTGTATATTAATGTTTAATGCTTTCTTATGGACAGAACATTTATTAAGCTTTGTGAAAGGTATGTTTGAAGGATTTGTTTCTGTTCATAAATTTTGCTTTGATGTTTTGTAAAAGATCAACGTTTAAAAAAAAAGCTGTACATTTTTAAACTTCTAGGATGTTGGTCTCACCCTACATGTATGCTTTTATCACATTAAATGAATTGTACACGAAGACAGACCAATCATTTTACTTGTTTTCATGGTCCTGGTATCTATGGCAAACTCCCAACACCACCTCTAATTGTCTGTGAGGCAACAATGAAGGAATTATCAATTCCTGTAATTACAATATTATTCTTATTGGGTCAGCAATTAGTCTTGCATTTGTGAATTCCAGTAATTATAGAGGACATTTTTCCTCTGCTATCCTTTACATTAAGGTCCCATGAATAAACCATTGATTATTAAAATCTTGTCAACATTGCAATACCTGGCCTCAAATAAACATCACTTGCCCCTTACAAACGATTTTACAAACAAGCCGGTTTATATATTTAACGGTCATTCTGCAAGATTTTTTAGATGAATCATTTATAAGACGTAGCAGTGTCGGTGACAGGCACTGCAAAACAATTAATGCTAGGATTGATAAACGTGAATAATGTTTTACAAATGCTGATGTAATGGGGCCTTAATGTATAGCTTTACCATTTTTTCCTAACAGCTGAAAGGGAGGTCTGGAACCATCAGAGACTGCTATATATGTATATACACATTTATATCGATGCAATATTTATGAGTAGTGATATTTAACACTTTGGGAAAATAAAGGTGAACACACCACCACATAAAAAAGAGTCACGTGTAATGTAAAAGTTATGTTTTAATAGCCTTCAGCGACTTACGGTTGTGCGATATCACAACTCAGTATCTCTGTGTTTAACGTAAAAGCCCATGCATGGATATTATAAACTCATTTTATGGGAACCCAAGGATGAACACCTTCCAACCCGGATCCTTAAAAATGAAGAATGGTGTTAACAGCTTTGTCAGACATATAGTCATTTCTACGTGGCGCCGGTGTCGTCACGTTAATTACACGGTCACACATTCAAACGGGTCGCTATATTCCTCCTGTTCTCGGAGCCTCAACAAGTCGACGCGCTCTTTGTCTTCATTTTATTTATTTTTTGGGGTCCGGGTGTTAAGTGGTGCTTAATCTGCCAAACAACTGTTTTGTCAAATTACTCTAAATTTAACATAATAAAGAGCGTGCTTATCGAATGCGGTTCGGGAGGAAATCGCATTAGTCCGCCGCGCCGGCTGCCGAGGACTCCATGTCGGATGAGTAATGGTGCCGCTGTCAGACCTGGCAGCGGGATAAATAACAAAGTATGGATGCGATAACGCGCAGCGCGCTAGCGCGAAATGCGTGTGGCAGCCTTATTCCTGTCTACCCAGCACATGCATTCATTACCGTGGCAGCGACTGCTTCTGACCTTTTTGAACTGACAAGTTCTCATTGCCTCAGGCAGACGCGAACCAAACATCGTGCGCACAGGCTGCGACTATGTCGATAGCCTTCTGACACTACAGTGCCTCTGCTGGTGAAATGGCTTTACTGCAGAAGCCACTCAAAATAAAACGAGCGAGTAAGAGTGAGCGAGGGACCCGTAACGTTTGTAGGGTTTCTTCTTGTAGACCCAACAAAAATCGTTCAAAACTGCACAAGGAAGCTTTTGAACCATCATTTCATACAAAATAGCATATAAGAAGCCATTTAAAACATACACGACTGTGCTCAGTTTTTGCTTTTAAGGATTTAGACCACATCTCAAGTTGGCTGGACAGCTTTAGTTTTGCAGAATGTCTTCTGCCAAAAAGGACTTTGCTATAGAAATGTTCTGCAGCCATCCTGATTAGATCTGAAGAGGTATATTTGGTTTCTAAATTGAGAATATGCCATTTCAATTCGAGGTCAACCTTCAAAGGACCAGAGGTCAGCGTGCTCAAGAAATCTCCACAATTGAATAAAAAATTAGACTGGAGGTCAGACAGGCCAAATGATTTGCTTAGCTGAGTAATGATTCAACCCATCTGAGAATGAATCTAAAAAACAGATTTGATCATTTCTAAGGGCCTACATTTCTCTTGCCTATTTTCATCTAGCATCCTGAGGCTGGCGATCAAATACATGAATACCCACAACGTGAAGCGTTTAATCGCTCTCATTTGCTGATTCTCATTTAATCGTAATGCATAATTTAATTGTGATTTATTCACTGCAATAAGACTTTATATCAAGGGAAGGATTTGAGTCAGAGTGGATAAGAATTTACCTTGTTTACCCAGCTGTTCATTCAAACCTTCGTTTTTTTATTACAATGTGAACATGCTGTACTGGTGAATAAACCCCCAAGAATCACATGGACACATGCACTACCCATTCAATCATCAGTGAATCAAAAGACTTCAGGTTTGTATGCAAAGGTACACAACTTTAACATCATAGGCAAACAATCAGACAACAAAATGGTTTATGGCACCAAAAATGCTTTAATGGTTATGAAACAAATTTATTAGTTTCAGTGTTTATACTGAACATCACTTCAGTATAAACACTTTATGATGATGTGCCCCCCTGTACCCTAAAACAAACAGTTCAGAATCAATGACTCTACTGTGATCCAAGCAGTACCCACTGTTTAAACAAAAATTCACCTCCTGAACCTGCAGAACACAGCAATTGCTGAATGTGAAATTTCTGACTTGCACTCAGCTGTGGTTGCAGGTTCAAGTCCTGGGTGGGACACAGTCAATATACCCTGGTGTCAGGTACACAACCTGAACTGCTTCAGTAAACATCTAACTGCGTGCAGAGTTAATCAGCCGACTGTAACATATGTCATTCTCCCTGGGTAAGGATGTCTGTTGAGCAAATAACAATGGTTACGGTTTCAGACCACTCTGTGGGCCTTTGATTGAATGGTCATGTAGTTATTCTTAGCAGTCTTCCAAGATTTTAATTGCCTTTTCATAACAAAGTTTTTAAATCCATCCACTGAGGCCAGTAGGTGTCTGCTAGCAGGACCCCCTAGTATCCACTGTGGTGTTGGCCACTTGAAATCATTAGTCGTTAAATGAATAATCTATTTTATGCTTCAGTCCCTTCTGTTAGGGGTCCTCCTATGCTTTCATTATGTGGAGTCTTATCCCAGCCACAGCTTCAGAATGGGATATCTGCTTGAATGGGTTTAGTCTGTGTACACCTCATCCAGAGAGGTAGGCCAACACATGTTGGTCATAAGCCTGAACCGATCGTTTGGTCTGTTCTTTCAACACATGAGCTGAGTGTTCCTGACCTTGCAGACCTGGCATGTCTCGGCGCCCCCCCCGGCCTTGCTGACGGTTCCCGTGGTTACTGGCCGCCTTCCTGTCAGCGGATCTCCTCCAGGAGCTTGAGAATATTGTCTGTGTACTCGTTCCTGCTTCTGCCCATTCCCGCCAGGTGCACGGCGCTCAGGTCTGGGTGTGAGGGTTCATATGAGCGTGGGCAGTATAGTTCATTCAGGGTAAACCACATGGCGTCAGGGTCTACCTGGGTCAGATACTGGAAAACACTGCAATACAGTGAAGGAAATAAAGACAGGGTGGTCCCTGTGAACATGGCTGAAAGAAGGGATGCTAAATGTACATCTGAGTTCACCAGGTTAAATCTGGTCTCTCTGAGCCATCATATGGTACACAATGGTAAGGCAAGAATTGCTTGGGGAGCAGAAATCCCCCAAAAATGGGATGTGTGGCAAATGAAGAATAGACCATAGATACCAGAGACATACATACCAGAGACAGGCCTCTTGCAGTTTGTATGGTTGTCTGCAGCTCAGGTAGGGCAGGCAGGCCTCAGATACTGACTCAAGGTCAGTGTCAGCTGTGGACAGAGTGAGAAAGAGAGCGAAAGGTCAGGACTGAAGGGAGAAAGGGGGGGATGCCCTGTTCAGGCACAAGCACGCTCTGATCAAAGATTGGATCCAATGCACAGTCCATTCAAATAGAGAGGAGCCCACATGTTAGGACTTTGGCAACGCCCTGCCTTTACGTTGAAGAAGGGGGCGGGATGTGTGGCCCGCGTCCTCCCTGATGTTTAGGTGATGGAATGGCCTGACACTGACCCAAGGAAAGAGATTCAAATTGCTAAAGAGGCTGGGGAAATTGCATGGCAGCTCCTTCCCAATTCTGTTTTCATGCATTCAGTCCTGTGTCACAGTACCTTCTATAACCATGGCCATTCCCTAGCTTTGTAGCAACTCCCCACACACACACACACACACACACACACACACACACACACAGAGATAAGTATTTCCTCAGTCCTAGATGGGAGCCCAATTCAAACCTAATTCTGCCATAAGCCCCTGCATTTAAAAACCCCATCTGGTACGTGCCTTGAAGTTTAACCTGGTACAGTAAAGTGCTTCACTTTATTCCCAAAAAAAAAATCAGAATATCTTGGCATGTCCTTTAAAGGTAAAGGGGCTACTTGTGTCTACCTCTGAAGACCCTAGAAAAGACTCAATGAAACAAGGAGAGAAAGACCCCACCCAGCTTTTAGTAGAGTAAGTCCACTGTGTGACTAATTATAATGATTTGCAGTGCTATTTGTAATGGGCACACCAGGAGGCAAGTGCTAAAATTACATTAGAACCAGTTAGAAGCTGCTTTATTAGAATTGTGCCCCTTTAAAAGCCACAGCGTTTTTCTCAACTTAAGCCTCTTCTGCTGCTTCCCAATGGGGTCGCGCACAGCAGCCGCGGCTAATGCTTTCACCCCCTCGCGCCGAAAAGCACGCTGCACACACTCTGCTTCTCTAAATGTACCTGCGAGTGAAAAATGGGCTTTATAATGGTCCCTGCTTGGTGACTTGATCACCTTTGACAAACACAATGGTGATGTGTCTATTTGGGGAGAAGGCAGGGATGTGAATTTGAATGCACAAACGCTGCTCGATGCAGTCTGATGAGAGGCTTTTAACATTCAGAGCCGTTTGCGTCTCAATACTGACATCTAGTGTCCACATTCTACACAACACTCTGGTGATTAAAAATGCCAAAATCTATTGATAATCAAGACAGGTAGGCCGGGGTTGAATGTTGAATCTCTTACCGTGAATTAAAGGTTACTGAGACAAATTAACATACAAAAGACGAGAGGGCAAATGTGCATAGGGGACAACCTAGACAAGGCCCTTTCTGACAGGAGAATTACTTAACATTTTTTTTCATTTGCATATAGAAACCATTTACCCAATGACTCAGAAATGTAAATATATGGAGATAAAAAAAAAGAAATTTAATCCATACTTGTGAGGCCGACTCCTCGTTTTCATTAAGCATTGTCCTTTCAAGGCAATAATGTCTGGCGCGTGCAGTTCTGTCTAATTAAGAATGCTCCCAAGTCCCAGCCAAACTGATGAGATTTTCATAACAGTGGCTACCGCATGTGTAGTGCAGTGAAGACAATCATCAGGGGGAACCGATACTGGAAATTTGATGACGTGAGGGTGCAGTCATGCTTTGACACAGTCGGCTCCGACGGCTGAGGCCTACCCAGGTCCAGCCGAAGACACAGGGCCCCCAGGCCCTCCAGCACAGCCAGCTGCAGCTTATAGGCCAGGGTGTGGGTGTAGATGGGCCCGGCCTTGGCGCTGACCGGGGCCTGCTTCAGCAGGGAGCTGGCGAGCTTCGGCAGCACCTCCTTGGACACCCTCCTCCTGAGGAAGTCCCCACAGGTTTCTCCCAGAGTGCAGAGCACCTTCGGGAACACACAGACGCCAACATCCATAACGAAGCTCAACAATTAAAACAGAGACATGTAAAATACAGAATACAGAAATATCCAGCTGTAAAAATGGATGGGAGGTGTTATCAAAACATAACAAATATAACACAAATACAACAAATGATGTGCCTAAAGGATTCATTACATGATACAAAGGGCCCTTTACTGTGATTGAGAGTAGTCCCCCCCGCTGCAATTGAATAATACAATCCCAGACTCATGAAGGCCTCTCCCATTGACGTGTGTCCTTTTCGCAGGGGAATGGGGGTGAGAGGGCGGGCCTACCCTGAAGGCCCGCAGCACCGCCAGCGGGTCGTCGTTGGTGAGCCGCTGCAGGAGGGCGGGCCAGCAGCGGTGCGCCATCGGCAGCAGCTCGCTCTCCTGAGCCCGCAGGACCAGCAAACACAGCTCCAGCACGTCCAGGACCTGCAACACGCACAGGACAGCCGCTAACGACATGGTGCCTAAAGCCCCGTACGCACTGGAAGAGACTAAGCAACGAGAGACCATGGAACGTTAATGAGATTAGGCGACTTGAAGCGGTGTCAGGCGAAATGACGGTTGGCGACGCGAAGTGGGAGGGGTTCCGAGTTGAACTAATCTCAACCCTGAGGCAACGCGATTGAGGTGACCAACAATGGGAGCGAAGGATACCGTTGACTGACAGACGACGCAAACACTGAGTTCCCCAAACGTTTACCACAAGGAGACAACGTCCAAGACTTTGGTTCCTACCACTACGGCTTTGATCTATAAACTGTATTATCTGTGAACTAAAAGAAATTAAACGTGGGTGCATTGTCACCGTTGAAGCGTAGCTCTGTCCATATGCATACACTAGCGATATATTTATGGCCTTGTAGAACTAGCCAGCTACTGCTTGTTTCAATCGGAAACATTTGGGGTGGGAAATATACAAGCTGGATACCTAGGCAACCAGAGCCTGGAACACCCACTAGCGACCAACTGTCAAGCGACAAAGCGACGGGCGACGAGCGAATCGCTTTCAATGTAGACGGGGCTTAATATCTGGGCTCAGAAGCAGAAATATTTCTCACGTCTGTCCAGGATGGCAAAGACAGGTTCTGTGTATTGTACAGGCTTGACATTATACAGTGATTTTTAGGACCTTACACTTATACCAAGAATATGGACGAAATAAGAAAAGGTTAACATCTTTCATATTCCTATTCCAAACAGACAAGACAAAAGGACAAATTACTCCGAAGCGCTTATTTCCCATAATGCTTACTTCTCCAATATGCTTTGGATGTTGATTGTAAGAACAAAGAGACCATCCAAATTAAAACAAAGGAGTTAAGCAAGGTTTAGGCATTACTCTAACGGTGAAAGCGAAGTTTAGGCATTACTGCAGTGGCATAAGGTTCACTTGTTCATCTGTGTTTCTGTTGAGCTTCAGGCATCTATCAGAAATGACCAGCTGGTTTGGCATCACAGAGAGCTGCAGAAGTAGCCACTTTCTGAACAGACTGTGACAGCACTGCTTTACCTTGAGCCTGAGCCGCACGCTGGGGTGGGCCAGGAGGTGGATGCATCTCTCCATCACGTCCTTGGATATGGCGATGTGCGAGGGGAGCTCGGCCTTCACGTCGGGGCCGGTCATGTCCACGTCGCTCTCAGGGGCCGGCGCTGGGACGTCTAGATTTGGAAAACAGCGGTGAAGCGGCGAGAGCTGTTAAGTAATTCAACTCGTTCGCTCCGCAGATGCCCTTGCTCAGGGCAACTTGCAATGCGTGAATCTGTCCTTTGTGGGCATTCGCACCACCGGATGCCTCCTGGAAAAATGCAGGTGAAGTGTCATAGCTCCAGGATCAGGTCCTCCACCTGCCATTTGAAAAATGTGACTATGCCACAAAGTCTCCCAGTTTGGCCTGCTAATAAATCACCTTTATGCCTTAATAATCACACTTAATACCTTAAAAAAGCATGCGAGGATAAATTAAATATATAACACGTTATAGCACATCCCAGAAAATCCACAAAGCTTAGACGTCATTATTTAGTTATATTTAGTTACATTATTCATTCAGTTCCCTCTCCTTACCAACACACCAAACTGCCACCAGATGGTGAAAGGGTGTATATCGAAAGTAAACATAGCCCCAACCTGTTTCGTCCTCATCCGGTTCATCCCCGACAATGCCCTCTGCCAGCTCCTTCTGCCTGCGGTAATCCAGGAGAAACTGCCTCACATCCAGTGGATCCTCATGGTTGGACCCCACCCTTTTGGCCCCAGCTGATCCTGGGGGCTCCCCGGGGAACCACCTCACTGCAGTACAAACAAACCCACAGGTATTTTCACCATCAGAAGCAGGGCCTCCTCTGTCATACATTAAAAACTCATTGGCATTACTGAACCACAGCCACAGCTTTAACCCTTTTACAATTCAACGCAGCCTTCTGTATCAAGAGCTCAATGTACGATAATTATGGCTCCATAGCTGTTGTATAATTCTCTTAAAATCAAAACATAGGAAAATTCCTGCACGATTATCCTTTAAAGGCAATCTCTCCAAACAGGCCTCAGCTGTAGATGTGTAGAAAAATGCTTATTGAATATTTGGACATTGTGCAGTAAGTGCTCTGGTGCACTATGAAAAAGATGCAGAGTGACAAAAGTTTTAGTTTCAGAACTGTTTGAGCATAATATAGGCCTAAAGACAAAGGACCGTGCTTCTTCAGTCTTTTTTTTTTTTTAAAACAGAAAGACAATGTGCTCATAAGACCAGCGAGGCAATGCCCAGTCAGCGGAGAGAGGTTTCAGAGCTCACCTATGGCGTTCATGAGCGAGTGGAGCACGGCACAGAACACCGGCGCCCGCTCGTCGTGGCTCTGGTCCAGGGCCGCCAGCACGTCCTGGACGACGTCGCGCACCAGCGGCAGCAGGCCGGCGTCCGAGTGGCAGAACATGACGGCGAGGACGCGGGGCGCGTGCGGGTGCAGGGCGAGCCTCCGCAGGTTGAGCGAGACGTCGTTGAGCAGGTAGTCCGAGTTGCGGGCGATGAGCTCCCTGAGCGTGGCGTAGCCGCAGGCCCGGCAGAAGTCCCACGCGGCGGAGAGGGCAGCCTGGCTGACCAGCAGCGTCTCGTCCCCAGCCTTCTCCAGCACGGGGTAGAGCGCCGTCATCAGGAGCGGCTGGAAGTCCGCCCCCAGGGCCAGGGCCATGGCTCCCATCCCCTCCAGCTGGATGCAGAGCTGCCAGATGTTGCTGTTCAGCTGGTGGATGGTGGAGCCTTTCGCCTCTGTGGGGAGCTGCGAACCTTCCCCTTCCACTCTGTCGGTGATAGACAGCACCCTAGTCTTGCTGAAACGTCCCTCCTCCCCCTTGTCAGACTGCTCACAAACAGTCACCAAGTGCCAGTTGCTAAGACTGATGTATTCTTCAATGATCGACGTCGCAGCTGCCTTCAGATCATCCTGACTCCTCGGGCTACGCTCCTGGGTCACCGTCACGCCCAGCCCGGCTGCCCCTGTGATGATCTCATTCAGGACCAAGGCCGCTTGCTTCCTGTAAACGGAGGACTCCCTGTAGAGATCCATGAAATGGTCCACCAGGAGATAGAGGTCTCCATAGTATCCCAGGAGCCTGCAAATCTGCTGAAGGGCGGAGAAGATCTTCTCGTCTGTGAAGTAGAGGAAGTGCTTCTTCTGGGTGCGCGTCTCCCGAGGCCCCGTCCCGTCTCCCACCGGGTTCGAGGAGCCCCTCTCTTCGACGATGCGCACGTCGGTCACGTCCAGCTCCAGCACCTGCATCAGCGCCTTGGAGACGCGCTGCAGGTGAGCGGCAGAGCTCAGCACCGCCGTCACCCCCGGGCCCAGTATCCTGAGGTACCCCGAGAAGGCGCCGAGGACGGACAGCTTGCGCTGGTCGTCCGATGTCCTCATGAGGCGGGGCAGGGATGTGGCGAGGGAGTGCAGGTTCTCCGAGAGGACGTCCTCGAGGGCGCGGCCGCCCTCGTCCCGGTTCCTCCGGGCCGCGCTCTCCAGGGCCGCCTCGCACCTGTCCCGGACAGCGGGGCTCTCGTCGGTCACCATGGTGACCAGGGCCTCCAGCAGAGGGCCGAGGCAGTCCCCGAGGGACCTGCGGCAGGTGGAGAGGAGGTGGTCAGCCAGGCTCGCCACCTCCAGCCTCACCCTCCAGTGCTGGTGAGCCGGAGCGCAGGATATGATCTTCCGCAGGAGGACCCCCAGCTTCCCGGAGGTGTCCTTGGCCCAGGCCGGGCTCCTACGCACCACCAGCTCCCCCACCCTCCCCAGCTCCTCCCCTGAGGGCTCCTCCCTGGCCTCCGGGTCCGACAGCTGCTCGTCGGCCATGACAAGGCCCACGGTCTGGTGCCACACCCTTATGGCCCTCACCGTCACGGCGTGGCCCTGCCTGACGTCGGCCGCGGCCACCCGCGACAGGGCGAGGGTGATCCCAGGCAGGAAAGATGCGAAGGTGCCGCCCAGGAGCCGCTCCTCGTCCCGGCTGGCGGTCACGTGATCCTCGGGGCAGTCGCAGCGCAGGAGCAGGGCCTGGAGGCACTTCAGCGCGGCCGTCCGCACCTCCCTCGACCCCTCCTGCTCCCCCAGGGCCAGCAGAAGGGAGACGGCGGCGCCCAGGCCGGGCAGCATGGCGGGGGCGTACAGCTGGAACAGGATGTCCCCGTAGGCCGCGTGCAGCAGGGCGTCCAGGCCCCGCAGGGCCGCGGCTTTCAGCTCGTCCGACCCGGGCGCCGGCTTCCCGGGGTCGCCCGGCGAGCAGAGGCAGAGGCACAGCTCGGAGAACAGCTCCCGCAGGACGTCCCAGCTCCGCACGCAGGTGCTGGCCAGGACGTATGCCATGCCCTCCAGCGCCGCCTGGACCAGGCTCCTCCTCTTGGGCCCGGGCGTCCTGAGCACGAAGCGCAGCGGGAAGAGGACGTACTCCTGCAGCTGCTGCAGGGCGCTGTCGTCCACGCACCGCAGCTGCGCGCTCAGCTGCTCCACGTTCGCCACCGTCTGCTCCTTGGTCAGCAGCACGCAGGCCGGACGCAAGAGGGCGAAAGCCACTTTGGGGTCACTGATCTGCTCCATCCTCCGTCAGCACGGACCACTGACGTTGCACTGTGGGCAAAATCACTCATGTAATTACAACAGTGCCACTTTTCAGGTTACTATAAGCTGTGACTGCAAGGTGTAAGATTTCAAATAACTAACTAGAGTCAAACTAACTCTGATTTTAATTTAGTTGAAACAGATTGTATAATGTTCTTGTGCACTATTTTGAGTGTGAACATTAGGATCTCAAGTATGTTGATAAAAAGTTTTAATTGAAATAACAGATATATAGCCTTAAGGGGTGGATGCCCCGAATCCGTCTAGCTATGCACCTGACTACTCCCAAGTGACTAGCACCTTTCATTATACAACTTCTACCTTGACCATTTAAAAGCACACGTAAATAAGCTTGTACAAGCAGAGCAGCTAGCTCGCCGACCAACAGCGAATTGGATGTTTTATTATATTTTGATTTAAGATAACCAGCAAGAGCACTGCCGCTTTGGTGAGCACTTTGGCCTTCGAAGGATATAGAAATCGAGTCACGTAACCACCTACGCTAAGCATCAGACGGACGCTAACTGGCTATCGTTAGTCCGCCAACTAATTCAGTTACTGTAACTATCAGTAACTATCGTTTTAGCGAAAGTAACAAGCTAGTTAACTAACGTTACTAGGGACTAAGTGACATTTTATGATCGTTATGATTTCGATAGCTCGCTATCTACGACGGCCGTTGGAATATGTCAACTTGTTCACTGAAAACAGCTAAAACAGATTAAAATGTGTCTATTGCATGCATTAATCAAACCTCATTTCCCAAATAAAAACGGGGTAGCGGACTACCAAACTTACCTACGTTTTTATGGCATGCCGAAGTTGAGAGGGTAACAACGCAGCATGGACAAAACCGCAGCCGTCGCTAACTAATGACGTCACTTTCCGCGACATGTGCTGATCGCACCTTTAAATATCAGTGATAGTAGGTAAAGAAAGACAATTTTATGCATTTAAGTGTTTCCTCGTTTCCATGCGGATTGTCTGGCATTTGTCAACTTGCAGTTTCTATGGTCAGTTACCTCCGTCTAGGACGGCGTACCGTATTACCAAGCTAGCAATACGTTAAAACATCAACAAGCGCTATAGCTAGACTAGCTAGCTAACTTTAGCTCGTTACTCGGTTAGCAAGTTAAGTTGTAATTAATCACCTCTCCGCCAACATTGAAAACTATGCAAGATGCAGTAACTATACTCTTAACAGACTCGAGTTCACTCAGAATGTAACAAAAGCAAGCCACCAGTCCCTTTCTGCAGCACTCTGGGTGATCACCTGTGTTGTGTTTGTTGCCCTTTGAACTCCAAGCAAAAGGTCACCGGCCATCTTGTTGGCAACCGATCTGTTGTATTTAGCGTTTCATTTGGTAACGTTGGCTAACATTAGCTAGGTAGCATGTAACTAACTACCTGGGTAGTTTGAGGTTTGAAATTGTAGCTGACTAAATTTGCATCATCATTTTGCATTATCATTTATAAAGGCATCGCGAATAAGGCAAAATTAATTGATTTTCAACGATAACGACCAGGAGCTAACACATGGGATTTTATTTAAAGAACAGCGAGTTTTGAGTCTTCATGCAAGTAGCTAGCTAGCTAAAATCTTGCAGAGCTAGCGTGCTGACTACTTTCAAAAGAAGTTAGGTAGATGTCTTAGCTGTCTGGTCTGCGTTTGGTAATTGTAAGTAGCTTTATAGAAATTTATCTGAATAGTTCGTTGGGTAAAGTAAATGCACATGAAATACATTGCTTAGTATACTAGTGATCTAGCCAAGATTGTATATTTGGGTAGCTTGGTATATCTAACGTTAGCCAATTCCATACGGAGCGAGAAGCTTGACTTCCTAGCTAGTTAGCTTTAATGTGGCGCTAATGCAATATTACACCTAACAAACAACTTCTTATGTTTCCTGACTTTGGTTAGTTGACTGGTAGTGTAGCAGAAACACTCAGAGTCACTTCAAGTTAGGACAAGCCTTCCTGGATCATAGATGTTTGCTCTATTAGTGTGATAAACTGGACCCACTGCAATCTGGCTAGCTGCTCACCAGTGACAGACTTGTGATTACCTTTCTAGCAGGATAGCTTACGCTACACTTGCTGCATCATACTGCTGATGTCATACTAGTGTGGTACTGGCAAGAACGCAGAAAGGTAAGCAGAGTGTTTCTAAAGGCCAGTATGTCGTCTTTTTCTGAATCTGCGCTGGAGAAGAAATTGGCAGAACTTAGCAACTCTCAGCAGAGTGTGCAGACTTTGTCGCTATGGATTATTCATCACCGCAAGCATTCGTCGCTCATTGTGCGTGTTTGGCATAGAGAACTGAAGAAAGGTATGCAAAATGGAACCGAAAATCATTTAATCTGTATTGTGTTGTAATTGTGTAATTGTCCTGTATTTATGCTGTTGTATTGGTTTTGTGGTTCATGTTGATACAAACAGACATCCAGAAATGTTGTTCTCTCTGCCTCAAGTTGTTTGTTTATGATACTGTCAGTATACGTCAGCTGTAATTAAAGTTGAGTCACGTGTTGCCGTGTCTCTTTCAGCAAAAAGCAGCAGGAAGTTGACATTCCTGTATCTTGCCAATGACGTGATTCAAAACAGCAAGAAGAAAGGACCCGAGTTCACCCGGGATTTTGAGGCTGTCCTGGTTGACGCCTGCTCCCATGTGGCAAGGTACTTGATGTAGCCTTGTTGACATTTGTTCCGGGTTTCAGGATGCATACGCATTTTTTTGCAGTCACATACATGTAAAGTAGTCATTATTTTCAGATTGCCAGTGTAACACTACAGTTTCTCCTTTCCAGTGAAAACACTATGCGTTGTTTATTATTTGTGCCCCTCTTGGTACGGTCTACAGCATTAGAGAGTTTTGTACTTAGAGAGTGGGTGTGTGGGCATTTAGCTAGCCTTTTGCTTTCTCATATAGAGAGGTGGATGATGGGTCAAAGAAACACATGGAGAGGCTACTCACCATCTGGCATGAGCGAAACCTGTACCGGCCCGACTTCATCCAGCAGCTCAGGCTTGCCATCGAGGATTCCAACAGTCCCAGACACAAACGCTCGGGTAAGTAGGAGGTGGCCAGTTAAGGGTAGAAAAACAACCGGCAAGCATATACTCACAGTCATGCCAGTCATATGGAATGCATTGGTTGCATGGCTTCTAAACTCGTCAGGTTGGTTATCTTGTACAGTCAGCATCCTATGTTAATGGATTTATTTAAGGTTTTAATGAAATTTGATTTATAGCATGATGCATGTTTAATGGTGTTTCCGTTGCTTTTATTGCAAATGAACATTCATTTATGTTTATGTATAGTACACCACTCAGTTTTGTGCTATCAATTGCTGTTGTATGGTCTGAATTAGAATCAGAGGTTTTTGGAATGAGGGCTTGAGTAGAGGTGGGCTGCGTAGGAGAAGTGTGCACTACTGCTGTGTCACAACCTACTGTTCCACTCCAGACTATCTGTATGTGAGGCATTTTTATGAAGCCTGCATTTCATTTGCAGAGGAGAGGAAAGGCATCAAGCGTTCATACCAGAAGGTCCAGGAGGAAGAGGAAGAAGAGGAGGATGATGATGACTACAGGGGGCACTTTTCCCCACGGGAAACGGACTCCGCGGGTCCACAGCTGGTATGTCCGGATTTAGTCCTCATCTCCCATGAGCCCACAGCAGGGTGTACTTCCATTCTTTCACCACTAGATTGCAGCATAATGTAACCATTGCAATGTCCACAGTATGTATTCCTTTTGTTTTGATGTTCAATGCAGCCAGAAACAGTGCAATAAGGCACTAAAATTTGGCCTCACCTGGTTAGATACAGGCATCTGTAGGTAGCTTGCTGAAAGGGAGACAAGTGTGTAACATTAGCTCTTCAAGCGTAAAGTGAATGTTTACTGGAATCCAGGCAAGACAAGGTAACCAGTGTGGTGGACATAACCACCATCTGTCTGATGCTTGCATAATAGACCTCAAACATACTTCATTCTCTCTTGCTCTCACTCTTCATGCAGACAGAGGAGCTGGTCAAAGCCCTTCAGGACCTGGAGAACGCGGCTTCAGGAGATGCTGCTGTCCGTCAGAAGATTGCCTCACTGCCACAGGAAGTGCAGGACGTCTCCCTGCTGGAGAAGATCACAGGTGAGGCCCCGGGCTGGTGCTGGGGGATTGCTAGGCCAGCTGATTTAAACCAGGAAAGTTCTTCAATCCTGGCTGAGGAAATGCTGTGATACCTTAGTAAGAATAATGAACTCTTTAAGTCCTTTCAATAGATGTCTGTCTTAACAAATAAATCTCATGCACCCTGTAATATATTAAAGTTGCACTAGACGTGTGTCTGCCAAGCAAGCAAGTGATAAAATGTGACCTCGCTGGGGATAGAGGGGCAGGTTGTCTGTCTGCCTTCTAGGGCCATTATGAATGCAGCGCCAAGTTGTAACATTGTGCTTTGAGCGGATGTGGGGGCATTAACCCTGCACCCTTGGACTTCTCTGTCTGTACCATAGACAAGGAGGCTGCAGACAAGCTCTCAAAGACAGTGGACGAGGCCTGCCTGCTGCTGGCTGAGTATAATGGCCGCCTGGCTGCTGAGCTGGAGGACAGGAGGCACCTCGCCCGCATGCTGACAGAGTACATCCACAGCCAGAAGGAGGCGCTCTCAGAGAGGGAGAAGAAACTGGAGGCAAGCGCTTTCATCCTGCTGCAAGCACCACCCATTTCCGTGCCCTTTCAAATCAGGCACCGTAGCTCAATCATATATCCTCTTTCCTCTTACATATATCAGTTTCTCTGTGATCGATTGCAATGTTCTGTGCTAATGTCTGAACAAAATGAGGGCAGCTATGTCTTCCTAGTGGCATATGAATGCATTGGTTTTCGCTTGGAGATGTTTCACATAAAACACAAACATACACAATTTTGTTACTGTAGGAACAAAAACACTGAAGGAAAAATGGATGTAATCCCTGTTGCGACCTGAAAGGTCTTTCTTATCCTGATGATGTGAAGATCAGTGAATCCATGCAGCATCACTTGCTAAAACATCACTGGCTTTCTTTAGGCAATAAGTAATTAGATAAACATATCAATGGTAGTTTGTGGGGAGTCCCCTGTATTGCTGTGTAAATTGCTGGAATGATGAAAAAGTAATTGACAGGCATTCACTACCAAGAGCAATAGCAGGAGTGTATGCATAGATGATTTTTCTCAAAATTCCATCCTCCTTAATCCATCTTCAAGGTTGCCAAATTTAATTGATTTTTTTTTTTTACTTGTCTTGGAATTGTTCTTAAAAAGTGACAGAAAAGCCTAGGGATTTTAAATGTGATTTGGGCGGGATATGTTTTTGTCTTGCAGGAGTACAAGCAGAAGCTGGCCCGGGTGACACAGGTCCGGAAGGAGCTCAAGTCCCACATCCAGAGCCTGCCAGACCTGTCCCTGCTGCCCAACGTCACAGGGGGTTTGGCCCCCCTCCCCTCTGCAGGGGACCTCTTCTCCACTGACTAAGACCTCTGTGGCTGCGCCTGTCCCTCCCCCCCTTGCTCCAGCCCTGCCCCGCCTCCCCTCCCTTGCCCCCGCTCTGGCCCGACCCAAACCACCGAACTGCGTCTACCTTTCTACCACAAGGGGAATTTTATCCTTTTTATCTTTTTTTTTTTTTAACTAAGGACACCAGCAGGTACCCTTTCACAGAAGAGTCTTGCGCACAGTTAAGACATCCTCTGAGTCATATCTCTCTGCATAGCACACTCTCAGTGGGGCCTGATGGTTTGCTTACAATGACTTTTACTGTGCATAAGCTAAGACCTGAAAAGGTGACATTGATTTGTTACAGTAGGCAGACTTCTAGGATTGCAATTGATGCACTTATGCCGCAGCTTTAAGTGCAACGTTTGTGAATGATTTCAACATCTGGTGTGCTCTTTTTTTGTCTAGGGTGTTTGTAGTGGCTCAAGATAAGAAATTATCCCAGCAGACCTTTCTGTCAGCCACTTAGTTTTAATAAAAAGGTTTGAGGTGGTCATTTATGTAGGCTTTAAAACACCCCTGAAAGTTAGGATCAAGCATTCTGCTTTAATATCTGATAGGAGCTGCAAATCATATCTTGTGTCTTCATGTCATGGCTGTATGTCTTTTGCTTTGCTCCTGGAGAGGGGAAATCCGCATGCCTGACTGATATGGCAAGGCCCCAAGGTTGATATCCGACTCTGACGTGTCCTTCTGTACTTAATCTGGAAACAAAAAAAAAAAAGACACCAGAGACTGATTCTGAAGGCATATGCGAGGTTCCAGTTGACCACTGTGAACATTATTAGATTTGCTGTGCTTTTAGGGGTCAGGTGGGATAAATGTGAGTCATGACTGTTTCCAGCACGCTGTTGTACTTACGCTCGCGCACACACACAGCTCTGATAGCGGGTCACATCTCCCCAAGTCAAGATTATCTTAACAAAGCTCTTCCCCCTCACCCGGTAACCTTTAGGTTAGCTTCGGGTGACGACGCTAAGCTTTTGAGGTTTGCAGCAAAAAAAGTTACGTGTTTTCATCTCTCACCGCAGGCAATGTTTTCCAACGATCAGCTTTGCACAAAACCAGAGCAAAAAGGAAGAACCATGCTGCATTGAACCGGTGCTGATATTCTGGGATTTCTTGGGAACTGTAAAACCCCTGTTACCTTGAAGTATTCTGTATAAGCAAAGCTGTTTGCTTTGGTTGAAGTGACTTTTTATTGGAAATGGAGAAAAAAAGATGACATATAGTTTTAATAAAAAAAATATCTGCCTGCCATGGGTCAAATTGAGTAACTGGCTGTCAGGTGAAAAACAGGAGTCCTCTTCATGTTCTGATTGTTCAGGTGGGAGTGCCCTTGGCAGTGGTCTGTTTGAACAGGGCACATTGTCTTTCTAATGATTCTCTCTCTCTCTCTTCTTCTCTTTGTCTTTTTGGATGTCTAGATGGGAGTTTCAGTGGTTTGATCAGGTTCTCTGCCTTAAGTTCGTTGACTTTCAACCTATTCCATGCATTTACAGCTTGTTTCTTATGTAAGTAAAATATCTTCATTCAGGGACTACAGATTACAAAATATAAATGTTTTCCTGTCAGTGCTTCTAAGAAATGTACTTTTTCATTTTTATTTTTGTATTTCATTTCATGTAGCACGATGTAGCACAAAACCAGGCACACTACACACATAACCACAAGTTTGAATCTTCAGTGGGCCACTGCAGTGCCATTCTTGGGGAGGGTAATTAACCTGAACCTATTTAGTGACCATGGCAAAATTGGTTGACAGTATTTTGACAAATGGCAAGTTCAAAACCTGTTTAAATGTGCATTCTTATGAGAAATCGGAGTTTGAAATCCAGAATCATTTGCTGGCTTTCCTTTTTGCTGAGTTTACATTTTATTTTGTGGTCACAGCAGTTGTCTTAAGTACTTTAATGGTCTATGAAAGAAAGCACAATCGTTAGCATATCACAGCATCATTCAACTTTTGCCTGGATGCCAAAGGAGGGATGTCACAGTTAAGACGTTGAAGAGATTGTGTCAAATGGGTTTACATAGTTTTAATTACATATAATGCATTTCACCATGTCCCTCTATGGATCGCAGCACCACCCTGTACAACCTAGAGGTTGAAAAGCCATGCCCGTCAAGCCTCCAAACAGTCTGGGATTGCGTTTAATATGCTTTTCAATGCAATAAATTCACATAGTACTGAAAGAATATCAGCTCTGACCTGGCTGCACGACTTATTGTCTGATACATCTTTGACTATGAGGCTATGAGGTCAGTATTGATTATTAGAAATGAACTGTAATATTACAAACCACATTGCCAGCAGAATAATTCACTTCATCTCACAGTAATCTCCCACCTTCAGCAATGCTGTACACAGTGGGCTGTAATGTGCACAGCATTTTTGTTTTAATGGCAGAGACCACAATTTCTCTGTAGCTAGTTGTTATGTGTGCAGGAACAACTGGGGGGAGATGTTTAGGGGGCACAGTCATACCTGGGGATAGCATCCAATGAATCATCCTCAGTGTCAAAGCTGTGGCCTTGCTGAGTTCCAGTGGGTATTTGACACCCCAGAATGCCTTTTCAGCATTTGGGGAGGGCAGAGAGAATGAAAGCCAGTTGTTCGCATGTCATTCTCATCACATCATAAAATGACCAGCACTTGGTGTGGTTCCCTCTTTCTCCCCTTGTCTAGTTTTTTTTTTAGTGTCAGATTTCACCAGCTGTTGTTTGTGAGGATTGCCCCCTGATAAAATGTTTTTCAATGTTGATTTGGGACACCCAGATAGGCAGGTTATAATGGTTAAACATCATCTACATACTGAATTTTCAAAATGCACATCCACCTCTCCCACAAACCATTTTGCATTTACTTCTGAGTTGGAATTTAGCTCAGGGTGGTGATTTACCTTGGCAATACCCTGTAAACTTTGCGAGACTTTATACTGGGAATTGAACTCTCGTGTATGTTCTGATCAGTCCTTGCCAAGACCAGCTTGCGTAACCGTAATGTTCCTTCATTTGAAGATCTCTCCCCCTCTTAGCTCACATGGGAAACAGTTGTATATGATATGGTTAAGACATTTAGTAATATATGGAAAAAAGAACAGATTCGAAGATAGTGAAAAGGCCAGGAAGATGTGGGAATATCCTTTAACACTGTGTCACCTTAAAAGATATATTTGTATGCAAATTTGAAATTTGAAATTTGCAAAAAGTTTGAAATAAGAAATCTGCAAAACATGCATCAGTATCCTGAAAAAAATGAAATCATGCCATGTCATGCCTAATGCTTTATGTTGCAAAACGGTATGGCAGTACAAAGTGTACAAAGAGTAAGAAAACGCCCTTTTCTTTCTTGGAGTGCAATTTCTTGTGGAAATGACTTTCAAAATGGAAAATATGACTTTGCAGTGGCTGCAATGAAGCGATGGCTTCTGCAGTAGTGGAGTCCACTCCATGCTGTGAAAATAGCGCAAACAGAGAAAGCCAGTCAAAATTAAGGGTATAATTTCACCTTGAGGAGTTTGACCCCAACAATGAACAATAGTTTTGGGTCAAGAATGACCATTTTTACGACTTCAACAAAATGTATTTTCATCATTTAGTCAAAAAAGACCAATGTGTTGGGTAAATGTAAGTATGCACAACACATTTAATTTGGGTGCAGAATTTAAGGTGACAGTGCAAGGAGCGAAGGTTTAGTTAGGTGCTTGTCACATCTGTCACACTTCATCTACATAGGTCATCAATGGGCTTTCATATTCTGAATTAAAGTGTGCTTCCCTTGTTAAGGAAAGTAACCATAGCTTATGAAAAACCATTCCCTTTTATGTTGCAGTGGCGTTCTTGGAATCCTTTCAAAAATCAGGCATAAGCAATAATTGAACTTAACTTTCAAATGAAAATCAGTTGTATGTCACCCAGTGTCCACAACAGTAGGTTAGAAGCAAAGGGCGTTTATCATTGTTTTGCTGCATTCCATTGAAAACAACAGTGCATTTGTACCCCCATATGCTTCAGACTGAAGGGTTGTAGGCTGGACTGTGTCAACAGCTTGCTGGAGTGAAACAGGTTTTGAGAGATCTGAAGTGTGGCCACTATTTTTAAACACACAGCATTTGAGCATGGCTGCAATATAATGAAAAATAAGGCTTAGATTGAATAGAAAACATGGACGGCCTAAAGCTGACTACAGTAATTGTCTCTGAGCTTGAAGAAGGTGCTGGTAAATTTGCTAACCGGATCAGTTGAGGATCAACTCAAGGGCATGAAAGATTCAGAAATTTTTGATGAGAGATCTTTCATTTGGAACACACGCAGTATAATATTAAGTAGAGTACATTAATGCCCTTTGGTTAATGTACATGCAAGTCCACATGCAATGGAAAATATGAGCAGGTCAGTAAATCCCCCAGTTGATAAAAAAAAAATTATATACATACATACATACATATATATATATATATAAAATTTAGACAATAGAAACTATTTCACCGGAGTCCATTGACTGAAACGTTGACTGAATGAAACATTTAAATGCATTTTTAGTGCCTTTTGCAGGGAGCAGTGCAGGAGAGCAGACTTTAGTTTCAGTTATTTTTTAACCCTTTGAGGAGTATGATCACAGTGGTGGGATCACTCCGGGCTGGTTCTTTTCAATCATTTTTAAAGATACAGCCATCTGACAGAGGTTAACCTCTCAGACGAGCATGACAGAAATAAAAAGGAAAACAAGTGACTTTGCTCGATTCTGGATGAGGAAGACTGACCATCTGTGTTATCAAACACAGATAAAGAAGAGGACACTGGGACAGCGGTTGTCCTACAGGCTGCACAGAAAACAGAAGCCTGGGGTTGTGTAGTGTCGGTGAGAGTAGGGGTAGAAAGTTTGCACTGAGTCATAATGACTTGTACTAATTGCACATGAGATTGTACAACTGACATAACTGTCAGGCTGTGTTGTGGAGTGACTTTAACTGCCTTGTTCATAAGAGGCAAATAATAACTACATAACGATAATATTAGGCTAGCTGAAATGGGGGCTAACTATCCCAATGCAAAACGCATGGTTTGTAGCTTCATTGGTCTCTTTTCAAATAAAATGAAGGTCTACTTATCCAATAAGGTTTTTCCTCTTTTTTGTTCAGAAAGTGTGCAACCTCCAATTCAATTGCCTTAAATTTTGGATTTATTACTTGCCACTATCAGCACCTCATACACATTGTGCACAAGTGTGTGTTTTTCCCCTCTCTTTTTATCAATAGTATTAAGATTCATGTTTTACAGATTTGCAGAGTCATTTTCACCCAGGACTTGATTGTAGGGCCTTGTTACATTCCATGTAAGTATTGTATTGGTGGGTGTGCTCTGATGTTTGTTCTGTCTGTCTCTGTCCCTGCCCCTGCCTCTGTCTGTCTGTTTCTTCAGGTTCTTGGTTTGACTGCTCCTGCCATTTCTCATCCGATTGGTCTCCATAGCTGTCCATCACCTGACTCAGCATCCACTCAGCCCTCCCATCACCCAGCTCATCATCCAATCATCATCCTCCACCTAGTCTTGAAAGTTTTGTTTGTTCCCCTTCACCTTCTCTCGCTCTCCCTCTCAGCCTTCATTTTGACATCCTCTTGTTTGACTGTGGTTTTGTTTCCCCTATACCCTGTGCTTGTGGACTTTATGTCCCTTCCTGTGGACTTTTCCCCTGACCAGGTGTGGGACCAGGTTAGTCTGGGGTACACTATACACAACCACCCATAGGAGGATACGCTGTTAGAGACACTAGGTAAAAGGTGAATGCCACCCAATATATTTTTGTGAGTGTAGGTATTTAGCCCTTGGTGTTAGGTTAGATAGACTAGACTGAGTTTTGTTTATTTCATTTCTTTGGCATCACCTGTCGTCCCTACCTGTGTCAGAGTGTGTATATTTTGTATCTTTTTGTAAATAGCCCATTCTCAATAGCACCTTATGTAAATAAACACTGTGCACTTTCCCCCCACTATTTGTCCACTGTGTCTCCCTCTCCCTCCCAACCTGCTGTGACGGTGTGGCCCCGTCGAGTTTTAGCCCTAGACTATCAGGCCGGGATATAACAGGCCTTGTATAAATCATATAAAATCATATATGAATGCAGGTGACCAGTCAAGTTGCTGACTTTTTCATCACCCATGTCTGGATTTATACAGTGTACTGACAGCATGTACCCATAATGGCTATGCCTTAAAAACTCTCAACTAGGTCATAGCTTAACTATAAATAAGGGTCAAATGGTTCAGAACTTGTCCATCTACTTCATATCAGCGGGGCATTGGTTGAGTTCAAGAGGCCACTGCAATATCAGTCAGCTATCAAGTTGCAATCTACAAATAACAAATAGTACACTTCTGAATAAAGTATCATCCATATATTTGTCCTGAAAATAAAGTCAAATGCCATTGGGGTTATTGTTGTTGCTTTGTTCAAATATGGTCCTGGTTTACAATTTTCATTATAATTTTTAATTCCAAATTTCAAAATTGAACTAAACACAATTTAGCCATCCTGGTAAATGATCTCTATTATAGATTCGCATATTAATAAAACACAACACTACCTTTTGGTTCATAAGCTATTGAGAAACAGAAGCAATTTTTTGTTCAGAGGCCACTTTTGTACTTGAATATTTTTCCAGATGTCAGATGAAGTCATCTTGAATTTACAGGGGCAAATTATTTCTCTTAATGATGTATTTCAGGCCCGACAGCAATTATTTCTCACTGCAAGGATGATCCACAGAATACTCATCCTAATATAACGAGAAGCCTTTTTGACACATGGTAACACAGCAATCTGTGGTTTGCATATTTATAAGTATGACAGAAAAGAAGCAACTGCACCGTCCGTCCAATCTGGTGCTTTCATTGACTGTGTTGTGAAATGCAAGCACTCAGTTCTTTATTGACAGCGGTTCAGGTGGCTCAGCACATTGACTATGTGGAAGGTACTGTGTACAGTTATACTCTTGGCAGTGCACTGCAGCATTATTTGCCAACATCGATGTTCTTGTATCCCTTGATGTTATGCAACTTGTTGCTGTTAAAAATGGCCAGCAACTTCCTTGTTCCTGGGCAGGTTGGGGTGATGTTTATTTTAGCTTTGGCAGTTTGATTTGGTCCCACTGATCCAACTCTGTTGATACAAATGGAGATAACAGACCTTAAGTGCTCATGTTCACAAACACTTCAATACTGATATTAAAAGGGATTTTTAAGAACAGCCAATTACACTGACCCTGATCAGTCTACCAGCATCACTGTGAGATGTCATAGCCTTAGCACAGTTTATATTATATGCTTCCAGACTGCTTGGCAAATATCTGATAATATATTCTTTGTTTGACACTAGCTGTGATTATCTTCTCAAAAGTTCCTACATTGTACTGAGGTTTATATTATATAATATTGTGTGTTTGTTATTGTTTATTATTTGGTAGCGTGTAAAGAGGTGTTTTTTTGTCTTGGTTAGATTCCAGGGTGCATTTCACTGCTAAATAGTCAGTAGTTTTGTTTCCCCCTCATAAATGACTGCCCATTTGCTGATCGTCTGAGAAAAGTATTCATTGGATGCTTCGGCTCTGCTGTGGCAGCCTTGTTGCACTAAGACTTCGCCGTACTTAAGACTGTGACAATATTAAAACATTTTAATTGATGAGAATATGAGAGAATAGATATTTCAATGTACCATTCTCAAATAGTCACTGAACATGTTTTTGAAAAAACAAAAGAATATTTTGGATATCCCACCAATGTTTTTCTTTTTTTTAAAATAAGATGTTATTCTACTTTACTTTCAGTTACACACAGCTGCTGGTTAAATGGCATCTCAAAACCATTTTCAACCAAGAGTCACTGGGACAGGGAATAGTGCATTTCCCATTAACTTACATTTGTTTAATTTTCTTTCCATCCATCAGGGATCCCTCCACAGTGAAGGTGCAGTTCTCCAGGGATTCAGAAAGAGGGTTCTGCAGGGAGAGCCCTACTGCTAGCTCATAGTACAGTTTGGGTTTTCCCAGTATCTGCAGCAGAACAAAAGAGGAAAAGGAGACAACTTTGTCATTCCTGTCACACTTTTCAAATAATTTATAAAGGTATGAACTTTGCTTTATGTTGTTACTGAAGCAACTGATGATAAGACCTTTACAGTTGATTCAAACCTGCAACTGACTTGCAACATTGATTCAATATCCCAGTTCTTTCACCACTAAATCTTCCTCCGTTCATATACTGTCACCAGCGAGGACAGAAAATATAAGAAACCCATTGCAATCCTATGACTACCACATATGCTGTACAAGATTCAAATCTAGCATGTGAAGATGTAATTTGTGCACTATAATGGCTAAGGATATAATTTGCTTCCATGGGTCCCTCTTAGGTTTGGCAGTGACACAGGTCATCAGAATGATGTACCTCAATCTTGACCTCTGGGTTCCCCAAAACGATTGTCCTTCTTGCATTGAATATCTCCCTGGTGTCTTTGTCAATAAGGAGAGCAGTCAGCTGGATCATGGAATCCTGGGTAATAAGTTTGCCATAGTTTGTGTAGCAGAGCCTAAGGGGCAACTGCTTTTCTGAAAATGACATACCAAAGAACTTAATAAATGTATTGATTATTTTAAAAAAGTAATTGTAAACAACTTGTAAAAACAAATATTCTTCATTGTTAAAAATGATGAATTTTTAAAAAAATATATTATAGCATTATCCTACCTAATACAGCTACCCTAATACAGGGTAAAATCGAACCAACGAGGCAGATAAATGAAAAAACAGGGTTGTGGAACATCTGCTGTGCTAGTGTATTCTGTGTCAAAGAGCCTACTGACCTTCTCCGGATGAAAGCTGCAGGTCAGAGTTTTCCACCCGTCCACAGGACTTGCCCAGTCGTCTGTTGTAGGTGGAGGCACTCGCAAGGAACTTTAGCCAGCACGTTTTGGAGACAGAGGTGTTGTTGGTGACCACGGCGAACACATCAAAGTCACAGCCCCTCCTCATGTCCTCAGACACCTTGATCTTGATTTGGAGGCCTGGCTCTGACCCGTGCTTGTTGCCGTGCTTGGCTTTCTGGAAAACCTCTCGCTCCCTCTCTGAACCTGAAAAGCACACCATCACTTGAAGCTTTTGTGGATTTGTGGTGGTTAAACTCATAACCAATCCACTGAATAGTATAACTCATTTAGGGAGCAACAGCATGTCTGAATTTACATGCAGCTACACCATGTAGCATCTGCTCCTCTGAGCCCTGCTTCAGAAGATGGTTGTCTGTCAGTGTGGAACACCTGCCTGTGTTGCGGTCTAGCGTTTCAGCACACATGTGTATAAATAACCTGAGTCTGGATGGTGTCATTAGATATTAGAACGCCTGACTGATAACACCATTTTAGGTGACTCAAGGGCCATTTATATAACTGAGAAAGAGATGAAAAAAGTGACCGACAACTGTAGAGAAGCCACATGCACTGAAAAAATGGAACATTGGTTGCTTGGCTCCATATATGAGGAGTCTTCTGTTACTTGTTCCACCAATGTGTAAGAATTGCTTCACCCTCAGGTAGAGGGATGTTGGAGCTTTTTGTTTTTTTTGCTTTTTGTAATTTGCGATGTAAAAGCAAACAGCCCTTCGGAAAATCTATCTCATTCTGAATACATTGAACTGAACTCAAAAAATGCATGTAAAGTCAAATCACATCTTCCAATGTGAGTGCTGACCCTGACATCTGATAATGAGAAAAGTTATTTTAAACAATGCAAAAAAAACATCTGACTTTGTGTTTCTTTTAGTACAAGTTCTCTTTTGATTATTCTTTTCCACCACAGAAGTTGTTTCACAGTCAATGATTTCACAAAAATACTCTTGTGTGCAAATTGCTTTTACTGCTACACAAGAAATATAATGTTGATTGTGAATGAGGATGTGGTTCTCTTTGAGGCTGTACCTACCTTCAGGGTACTTGTAGAGGTGTGTGATGTCCTCCCTCGTATCTTTGCCCACACTCTTAGTGCTGAGACACTGACCCACATGAGTCATTGATCCCCCCATTCTAGCTTTTCGGCCATTCTTGAGCTTTATGTATTGTTCCACATCGGCATTGACCTCCGCAAACACAAAGGGGGCGTCGTACTTAATAGTGAGCTCACCCTCTTTTATGGCTTTCACGGGCACAGGACCACAGCAGTACACTCCTAGTGGGGGGGGGGTGACACAGTCATTAGGACAACAGGATATTAGTGATGTGCACCAGTCGGGCTGCTGAAATGGATTTGTACCCAAAAGGTTGGAGCTTTGATTCCTAGGTGGAATCATGTAGAATCAGGTACCTAAAATGATTTGCTGTAGTAAACATCCAGCTGTATAAAAGGACCCTGTATAAATAATGTAGCTATTTGATTAATTATTAGTTGGCTTTCAGCATTTAAGCAATAAACTGTTATAGTATTGGCATTTTCTAAACACTAATACATGCAATTGGCTGCCTTCACACATACAGTAGGTATACTGAAATATCATGTACATACTAAAGTATAATAATGTTTTTTTTTTAATGCAGAGTAAGTTGGAAAGCTGATGTTAAAATCTTGGTAATCATATGAACACAATAGAATTCCTAATTCTTTTGCAGAAAGTTGGGGAGATTCCATGATGGTTGCCAAGGACTGTTGCTTCTAATACACACCACTACTCTTCTCCTGGGGTGTTGGGTCACAGACTTGCCAGCCGTTGAACTCAGGTTTGAGATCTGGCCGTGCCATCCAGCACTCCACCCACACGTGAAAGTTCCTGTGGACAGGAGGGAGAAAGCCAAAGATAGACCTCTCAATTTCTAAATGTTAATCTTCACATGTAATCCATCAGCGTGCTTTCTGTGTAGTTTGTGCCAACCAACTCACCATACTGAATCAGCAGATAAACGCTCTCTGTTTTCATCGTAGATTAACTCGATCACCAGGTTGCTGTTGGTGTCATGAGCTGACTCAAAGTTAGTAACCACTCGACAGGGGATGCCTAGTGCTCGGGACACTGGTGAACAGAAAATGGCCACAGCAGCAAGCAAAAAGCAAACTGAGGATGTGCTGAGACATAAATGTGACAAACAGTGGAGGAGGCAGGGGTGTGAGACCAAAGCATTGCATCAAGATACCTGATGAATTCTAACAGTATTGCTTCAGTGATAATTTGTTGCTCGGCGAATATTACCTGTGCAAGCCACTGCAGCAAAGACCCAGCACTGTCCATAGCAAACCGGCTGGCAGGAACTGGCCTGCCACTCATGCAGAATCTCCACACTGCTGTTCCAGCATGAAGGGGACGTGCCATCAGCATAGTCACCTGACCAATTTCCTGCGAGTATCCCTCTGTCGTCATTGCAATTGATCTGAGGAGAGAAAGTCACTGACTTTGATATTCAGACTTATGATTTGACAATTACATGGAAGCTTGACTCTTCTGATGATGTGGGCAAAGATTTCTCATATTAGGGAATGATGTAACATAAGTTCAAGTTTAGCTATGCCCCTTCCTACAGCAGTGCTGGTAAAACTCTGTCCTGCAGAGGACCTGCATGGGCCGTGTTTAATTCCAGTCAAACTGTCAGTCAAATCAGTAAAATTGAGAGCATGCATGTAAATGAGTGCCTGATTCTGTCGTTGAACTGTAATGAAGGTTTGGCAGGCGTTTGGCAGTTATTTCATAAGATGTCCATACTTTCAGTGTAATGGTTCAGCCAGTGAATCTAGCAACCTGGCAAACATAATGTCTTTCTAAGGGAACTAACTCATTTACCATTGCACTGAGGAGTCTGGTCACATAAACAGGGTTCCTTCTGCCTGAGCAGTCCTTCGATGGGTTCTTCAGATGTTTGGGGTTCTCATCCAGGATTCTCAGGCAGATGTCAAGGATCCCTGGTGCAAACTGCAGAGTAACAGGAATCAGGAAATTCCATATGTACAGCACCCAAAGTAAAACTACATGGAGGAATCCCAGAAATAAGAAAATTACGTATTTATGGTAACAACGAAACTGTACTGTCAACAGACTCTTAAGGCTTGCTCCTGCCAAGCTTCCCATTATGTGTGTTGGACTTCAGAAAAATCATATTCATTGAGAACTCTAGTCTTTTATAATAGTGTTAATGAATTTTATCAGTATCTTCAATAGACGGTTAATCTGAGATATGTGAATGCACCTCTGACCCTAACGAGGCAGCATTAAGTCAGTAGCAGCTCTATGTTTGCTGTACCTGCATTAGTTCTTCCAATATTTTGCTGAAACTTTTTTGATTGTACCTGGCCAAAGTTCCATGCGGTATCACCAATGTGTTTAGGAGTTCCTGTGTAAATAAGACCATCCTGGGACAGGACATACTCCTTCCGTTTCTCTTCATCATCCATAAATACAGCATCCCCTGTTGCCAGGGGATCAAATAACAATGTTCTTTGATCAACTAAAACTCTTGAGTGTGTTATTGTCCTATAGAAGGCACAGCTGTCAAAGTATAGTCATGAAATTACAGGTTATTTACTCACTTCGACACCAGGGGTTGAAGAGCAACACAAACTCCCCCAGGCTGACCGTGGTGCCCTGGTCCAAAGTTAGAGAGTATTGGCCAATGGGGGCATCGGGGGCCGAGCAGACGGACAGGGAGAGGATGTTTCCAGAGGAATGGGACACAGATGCACTCCAGTGTTTTTTGTCAATGTCACCCAGAGTAAAAGTAGCCTTGGTGCCCCATTTCTCTGAACAGCACGGCCCTTTCAATACATACAGAGTGGATACATTAATCATCAGTAGCACCCTGGAGATGGTCTTCTCATTATTATTATTATTATTATTATTATTATTATTATTCATTATTATTATTCAGCCACATCCAATATTGGTTTCTGGGCCCCATATCCACAGTGAACACTGTAAGGCTGCAAAAGACAAGCAGAGTGCAGTCCATATAGGCTTTTGTGCTTTTGTGTTACTTTCATTTAATGTCAAAACTTCTTGCTGCTGTTTTGTAAATTCAAGTCAAACATCAATATCTGCTAATAGCTAAGAACATCTTCACACCATACCTGTATAAATTGTTTCAAAGCATTTATTTTTACATTGTAAACATGTATGTGAATTTCAGGTGGTTGTGTTTGCGCAGATGCTGTGGTACCTGTCTCAGCGATGAGGCGGAAACTGTTCACTCCAGGCTGGAAGGTTCCGCTCTCAAGGTGCAGGGTGAGGGTGAATGGCTGTCCCCTCCGAACGATCAGGCGATCCACCCCGTTAAGGTCGGTATGATGCTCCGCATTGTTGAGCCTACACTGCAAGTCACATCTGGAAACGTGGAATGCTGAAAGAGGGAAAAAAATGTAGGGTTAAGAAACAACATTAAAAACAGTGTCTGTGTTAAGTATGTCTCCATATTCAATGAGAGTTCGGATTAAATGGGAACAGGTAGTATAATATGTTCAATATAAACAGAAAAAATGAACATATTGAATTATTATTGTTTTTTGAATTATTATATAATATTGAATTATTATTGTTATTATTATTATTGAATTTCTGCTTAACATATTATGAAAATGATAAACTTTAATCTTAACAATGTGGCACATTGCAAAGTCATATTGTTAAAAATGGATCAATTTTGTTCCATAGAGCGCAGCAGTCACATTTATTCATACCTCTGCAGTTATATTCTGTAAAATTTCTCCATTTGAATAGCTTACATTGACACCCATATGAGGGGAAATCTTTCACCACTCCTTCTTATATAATTGATCTAGACTGTTCAGATCCTTTGGCCTTTATTTGTGAAGCACTTTACTGAATCTGAACCACTCAATTGGGCTGAGGTCTGGGGACTGAGGTTTAAACTACTGGCTGGGCAGCAAGGAAGAAGGCAAAACACCCACTGCAACAAGTAATGTTGTGCTAGCTAGCTTGCAGATTTCAACTGCAAACTCTGACAAAACGTTGGAAACAAAAGGGAACCATCTTTTGAATGTCTAAATACACAGGAATACATGTTTGTGCTGCCAGCTAACCTTAAAAAAGTCACAATTGCATATTATCCAGCACAATTGAAAATTTTGTTATTTTTCTAGGGCATCAATATAAAACAAACAGCAACTAATGTATACTACTTTACACTCACAGACATACATTTAGCTGTTTTTTTTTCGCACCTGCCCACATTTAACATGAATTTATGTAACTGCACTTTGAAGCAGAATTGCTAATATCCAAAATATTGAAATATTGCAAATCCCCTCTGCAGAAACCCTCAAAGATTTATGAAAAAGGTATTATTTCTGAATACACTTCAGAGGCTTTATTTAACACCGCATCTAAGGAAATGTTCAGATGAGGAATGTAATTTGTACATGTTAAAGAAGAGTTTAATTCCATGAAACAAAGGAAATCTTGTTGATGTTTCTGGGAGCATAAATACTGAGCAATATGAGAGTGCAGACATTTATTACTTAAATATCCATTAGTCACGAATATGCAAGTCATTACAAGATAATATATCACTAGTATTTCCAAACCAATGAGAATGTTGAATACTGTTAAAATTGTTTTTTTTTTTAATACATTAAAAAAATACTTTTTTTTAACTTAAATTTATCTTAGTAACCATCAATACAAGGGGTTCAAAGCTGTTTCCTTAAACAGTGTATGACAATAAAAGGACCACAGTATGTTGAACTCTGATGCATAATGTGTGTACTGGAGACACTGTCATTTCATGTGCTCCAATAATATATGTAAAATGAAACCCAATCCATATTAGTAATATCAAGGATTTCAAACGTTACCTGCAGCCATTATCAACGTCTGTAGCGATTATAATCTTCCAGTGTATCTTCGTGCCCGTACTGTATCTATCTGCGGAGCAAGGTAAAACACTAGCTATTTATGTGCATTATCCTGCCATTCTCTAGCACCTCCCACTTGACGCTATCATCTTTTATGGTGAAGTTCCTCGAAGTTATAGTTTTACCTCAGTCCAAATACTCTTAAAATACTCTCTTTTGAAATACTGTTGATACGTGCAATCCTGGAAGGGCAGTCTAGATAGTTTATCAAAATCTGCCAAAAAATTTGACAGGCAAGTAGAATCTTTTTTCCACTATGCTGTTATAATAGCATGACACAAGGTGATTTCCAACAGTCAGCTGAACCATACATTTTGAAAAATTCCTCTGAAATCATAAGAATGTCGCAGTCTGAGACTTGCAGCAGACTCCATTGCCGCCAGGAGCAGATGACAATCCCAGATGAACATTCCAGGCTTTTCACCACAGGTGTGCCGGTTCTGCGAAGCGAACTAAGAAAGTAACCTCGTACACTGTTATTATCTGGGACTACGAAAATCCTAGCAAAAGAAATAAGGTAAATACAAATGGAGTACCCAAGTGCAGAGCGTGAAGTACAAATTAGCAAACGTTTCGGACAAGCGACCTACATCAGTGCTATTGTCTTTTACACAGGGCTACATTCTGAAAATCTCGCTGGTAACACTGCAGGTCAACCCGCAGACAGCACAGAACGTTCAATGCAACGACAAACGCGCACTCCGCTCTGTTTCTGTAAAATAAGTCGCACATGCCTGATATGTATGGGTTTTTGAGTTTGCATTGAAAATGCCCTCGTCATCTCCATGTATGGTAATTGTACCCCTTTAAGAAAAAGGCACGCCGTCTAGATACTGTTTATAATACTTTTACAGACAATGCGCATAGAAAAAAACGTATAGGACTAAAACACAGATTTTAGCATTCCCCATTCGGTTGAGTAAATTGAGTTTGGATTACCAAAGTGAGGATACAATAGCAATTTCTTGGCACAAGTGTGGGGATTTTGCCTGTCAGCCTGAAGATAAAAACATTTAAGAAATAAAAAAAAAAAATTACATGTATTACCAAATGTGGACCACATAAGAGACCAAGTATTTTGAACTTGATTAGGTCCTCTTTGCAAAATGCTCTGCAATTGTCTTGGTTTATACCGGTGCAGTACACTACCCCTGTTTCTCATTGTTCATGTTTTGGATAACTGTAAACATGACAGAGCCTGGTGCTGCAGAGAACCACCACCAGCCTCCTGTGCCCCAGGCAGCACGACATGAAGTACACAGTAAGTATTGCGCTGTAGCCTATGTGACTTGTAAACTACGTCATGTGTGTGGCGACGTACTTTGGAATGAAATTTGTTTCCTGTGACTTTAATTGAAGCTGCAAATGCTGCAGCTGTAATGAGAACTGAACTGAGAACTGAGAGGTACCTTAATTAAGCCACTACACATATATATATATATATATATATATATATATATATATATATATATATATATACACACACACACGCAGACGGGTGACAAATTAAAGGAAAAACCAACATAAAGCGTCTTAGTAAGGTGTTGGGAACACCATTCTTCCAAAAGATATTCCTCATTTGGTGTTTTGATGATGGTAGTGGAGAGCGCTGTTAAACACGTCGGTCCAGAATCTCCCATAGGTGCTCAACTGGGTTGAGATCTGGTGACTACGAAGGCAATAGCATATTCACATCATTTTCATACTCATCAAACTAATCAGTGACCCCTCATGCCCTATGGATGGGGGCATTGTCATCCTGGAAAAGACCACTCCCATCAGGATAGAAATGTTTCATTTTAGGATAAAGGTGATCACTCAGAACAACTTTGTATTTATTTGCAGTGACCCTTCCCTGTAAGGGGACAAGTGAACCCAAACCATGCTAGCAAAATGCCCCCCACAGCATAATAGAGCCACCGGACCCCCTCACTGTAGGAGTCAAGCATTCAGGCCTGTACCATTCTCTTGGTGTACGCCACACATGCACTCGCCCACTTGTCCAGAATATGGTGAAGGATGACTCATCTGACCATATCACTTTTTTCCACATCTCTGTAGACCAGTGCCTATGGTTTTTGCACCACTGAACTCTCAAATGTGGATTCATCTTTGTATTGAGGGGTTTATGCACTGCAACCCTACTATAATATCCCTCTGTATGTAATTGTCGACAGACTGTTCTTGCTGACACAGTCTGATCACATCCTGCATTGACATTCTCAGTCACCTAAGGAAGAGTTGCTCTTCTGTTTTTCCTTACATATTGCACTAATGCATGAGCATCACGGTCATCGAATGTGCGCTGTCAACCACAATTTCCGACCCTATTTCCTGATGTCTTTCCCATAGATCTAAATGCAGATGTCACTTTAGTCGCTGTTCCTATGGAGCAGTCTTTGTGACTGAAGCTCCTGCCATCCGTGCTCCAACAATGAACCCTCTTTCAAAGTCACTTAGATCTTTTCCTCTTGCCATCTTGATCCAAAATCGAGATCAACTGGGCCTGCTCAGCATTTTTATTCCTGCCACAGAGCATGATTGGATGTTAATTGCTTAATTGTACCATGCAGTACACCTGTGTGGAAGCGTCTGCATTCGTTATGTTTCTCCACTCATTTATTCAGGGTTTTCCTTTAATTTGTCACCTGTATATATATATATATATATATATATATATATATATATATATATAATTTGATACCAAAACTGATTAAACCGATCTGCCAGTTGTTACAGTTATGGTTGCAATCTTCCATTGTAATCACAGCAAACAAAGTCAACTGATCCAACAGCCATCAGCTTTTACGTTGAAATCTTGGCACACTGGTGAGTACTGATGAGGAGAAGCATTACTTCAATGTACACAAGCTTGAATCTGTGTTTGCCAGTTCAGAGTGGTTTGTGAGTTTGCCGGTGATTAAGTACCTATAGCAACAGTGAGTGGCCATCCTAGGGAAAAAAGGAGGATAGAACTGGAAGGTGTGCATTTGTCCAGTATCATACAGTGAACACTAAACATAGAAAACCATGCTAAATCGAGCAAAATTGTGAAGATTTTGGTGCAGCATGCTACTGACATTTAGTTATAATTGTATGTTGAGAGTTTTAATGCTTTCACTGTATGCAAATTCATATCCACTGTGTTTCATGTTAAAGGTGCGTTTCATGTTTTAATAGCTAATATTTTATGCAGCACCCCTGTTTTCTGAACCACCAAATCCATTGAAATTACACAGTGGAATTGATTAAGTAAGTTACGTAGGTGATCTGAAAGACCTTCCCCATAGAAGATAGACAACACAAGGAGGTTGCAGCAGTGGGATAAAGAACAGACACAGGCGCATCAAGTCTAGCCTGCAAAGGAAGTAAGCCATTAATTTCAGGTTTTTATTGTTCAGACAGTAAGTGATATTCTCATCAGTTGCTGAGCCTATATGAATGTTTGAAAACATTTTGTACATTTGTGAAGTTGCAGTTGATTTGAATGTATGGCTAAGGTCAAGGCATGCATGTTTGAATGAAAAAAGTAAAAGAATGTTACATTTGTTTGCTTGCCACCCGGACTACATAATTAAATGTGACAGAAACGGCAACGATTGATGAATTGAGAGCTCCCATCAGAGAGCATTGATTTATGCAAGGTATTAACCTGTATAGTCATCTTTCTTCCTTATATTCTGACACTTACATGTTTTCATTTCAGTTAAATTCTTCTACTCACAGTTCTGCCCTAATTGTCCTTCCCGCCCATACATATTTTGCAGGCATGTTCCTTGATGACCTATTATTAAGCATGCTTCAGGTATGCAGAGTAAAGGGCTTCACATATCTCACTGGTCCTACAGCTACACTACACACCAACAGACTTGTGTCTAAAAGAAAACAAGGGTAAATATTTAAGTAAATAATTGAGTAATGTGAGTAAATAATGGTCATTAGCCAAAGCAAAGCTTATATTTATTCATTTTCTCCCTTGTCTCCAGTGCAGCTTAATGATTTAAATACTATTTTCTTTACATGGGTCATTCTAATGAACCCAGGTCTATGCACTTGCTAAACACCCATGCAATGCCAGTTAGAATGGTCAATGATTATACATCATACTAAGAGCCTCCACATGTCAAAAAAGAAAAAAAAAATAGATGCTATCATTCCATATTTGTAAAAGGATAAAGTCAAGTTCCTAAGGATGTGATTTTTCTGAGGCCCTCTGTACGTTTCAGTAATAGACACCATCAAACAGTTTAACGACCAAGGTTGATTTTTGTGTTCTCCAGGACGACTGTCCTCGCTGCTTTGAAAAGCTCCTCTGTGGCGGTGTCTTGCAGGAAAGCTTGCAGGTGGATCATGGAATCCTGGGTAATGGCCCCACCATAGTCAGTGTAGCACAGCTTGAGGGGACATGACTTCACTGCAAATCACACACCAAATGAGGTTAAAAACATATTATTGATTCTTTTGATTATTGGACTTTTAACGTATCGATCTGTATAATCTGGCAAACTAATTACAAATTGGCTGGTAAGGCATGACACAATGATGACAGTGAGAAAAAAAGAAATGTGAAAAAGTAAGAAATCTCCCGTACTTGTTTACGTACTTTCCAGCATCTATGACCTACTGACCTTCACCAGGCAAGAGCTGTAGATCAAGCATGTTGGTCTGTCCACACCGGTCCCCTAATTTGCCATGGTAGGAGATTGCCTGAGCATAAAACAGGAGTTGGCACGTCTTGGAGACAGGGGTGTTGTTGGTGACCATGGCAAACACGCTGAAGTCACAGGCCCTCCTCATGTCCTCGGACACCTTGATCTTGATTTGCAGGCCTGGCTCTGACCCCATCCCCCTCCCCTGCAGCTTGCTGCGGTGACTGGCTTTCTGGAAAACCTCTCGCTCCTTCGCTGAACCTGAAAACCACATCATCACTTGAGACCCTGGTTTGAGGGTTTTTCCATAAACACACACAGCTGCTTCAGTGAATTGCACAAGTTATTGGTGGAAGAATACTGAATTCATATGTAATACGCCTCCTGCAACGTCTCTGCTCGAAAGACTGATCATAGGTGTTGAGGTCTTGTCCTCTTTTGTAAATGGCCTTTTAGAAAGATTACCTGGTAAACTGGACACTCAAGAAATGTCAGGAGAGAGCCTGTGCTCAGCTATGCACATTGTCCGATTTATTTTCATATTTTCTTCATTTTAAGAAAGTTTTGGAAATCATGCAAATTTTTTTTAGTGCAAACTCACTTCTAATATTTCTTGGCCTTGACACACTACAGAGTCATTGATTCTCTTTTAGGCCATGTGAAGAAGCTGGCTGATGCTTCTCACAAAACAAAGGTTTATATTTAAAAACACAAGAATGGAGATGAAAATGCATAGTTCTTATCTTATCTTAACTAAAAAGATTAAACAGGAACAGGCAACTGTTAAAGGAATAAAACATTTCAAACAAGGACTAAAATGTATAAAACCAAGAACTAAAAATGACCCTCCAAAGCTCTGCCTTGCTTTTTCTCTCTTCACTATCAACCTCCCTTTCATTACGCGGTAGGTGTGGCTAATCCGTTATCCAATTACCCAATTACACACTGCCTTTCCACCTTCCATACACACACATTTTTGTGCTTTTAACTGCCAAAGTTGAAGCTGAACACAAAGGAAAACAGAGGGCTCTGAAGAATGCACTAAGACACAAATACATACATTTATAAATAAAGGAAGTAAACAAATGTCCATAGTGAAGATTACATCTTCACAGGCTGTCCCTACCTTCAGGATACTTGTAGAGGTGTGTGATGTCCTCCCTCACATTTTTGCCCACACTCTTAGTGCTGATACACTGACCCACACAGGTAGCTGATCCTCCCATTCTGATTTTTCGGCCATCCCTGAGCGTCATGTATTCTAGCACGTCGGCATTGACCTCCGCAAACACAAAGGGGGCATCGTACTTAACAGTGAGCTCACCCTCTTTGATGGCTTTCAAGGGTACAGGGCCACAGCAGTACACTCCTAGTGGGGGGCATATTCATTAGGGCAACAGTGTTGTAGTGGTGTGCACAGGTTAAGAAAATGGATCTGTAATCATATGGTTGCAGGAATTGATTTGAGGTAGAGTGCTGTATTTATACCCCTGAGCTAATGACATAATAAGTGTTGTTTCAGCAAACACACAGCTGTATAAGTGGACTGTATGTTAATAATGATAGCTATGCAAGGTGCCTACGCTAATGCCATACTGTACTGCATTATATTATTGTAACAAAGGTGCAAACAAGCATCTCCTCTGAGACCATACATAGAATTAGCATACCACTTTTACTTATGTCTTGTTTGGACACTCCACTTTGAAAGCTATTGACAGATTTTTTGTTCTGCATCAATTTATGGCATCACAACATTACATCATTGTCATTTAGCAGACACTCTTATCCAGAGCGACTTACATATGTTACATTTTTTTACATTATCAATTTATACAGCTGAATATTTACTGAGGCAATGGTGGGGTAACTGCCTTGCCCAAAGGTACAGTAGTAGCGCCACAGTGAGGAATTGAAACATGATGAACCACCTCATTCAATTGCAGAGACAGCTGGAGCACCCTTACAATACGCACCATCACTCTTCTCCTGGGGTGTTGGGTCACTGGCTTGCCAGCCGTTGAACTCAGGTTTGAGATCTGGACGTGCCATCCAGCTCTCCACCCACACGTGAAAGTTCCTGTGGACAGGAGGGAGAAAATTGTGTCATTTTCAAAGATAAACGTCCCAATTACTGTATGCCAATCTTCACATATAATACATATTGTTCTGTGTAGCTCTGTGCCAAAAAACTGACCATATTGAATCCCCAGATATCTTGTTTCTGTTTTCATCGTAGATTAACTCGATCACCAGGTTGCTGTTGGTGTCATGAGCTGACTCAAAGTTAGTGACCACTCGACAGGGGATGCCTAGTGCTCGGGACACTGGTGAACAGAAAATGGCCACAGCATCAAGCAAAAAGCAAACTGAAGATGTGCTGAGACATAAATGTGACAAACAGTGGAGGAGGCAGGGGTGTGAGACCAAAGCAATGCATCAAGATACCTGATGAATTCTAACAGTATTGCTTCAGTGATAATTTGTTGCTCAGTGAGCATTACCTGTGCAAGCCACTGCAGCAAAAACCCAGCACTGTCCGTAACGAACCGGCTGGCAGGAACTGGCCTGCCACTCACGCAGAATCTCCACACTGCTGTTCCAGCATGAGGGGGGCGTGCCATCAGCATAGTCACCTGACCAATTTCCTGCGAGTATCCCTCTGTCGTCATTGCAATTGATCTGAAAGAGAAAGTCACTGACTTTGATATTCAGACTTATGATTTGACAATTATATGGAAGCTTGACCCTTCTGATGATGTGGGCAAAGATTTCTCATATTAGGGAATGATGTAACATAAGTTCAAGTTTAGCCATGGCCCATACCTACAGCAGTGCTGGTAAAACTCTGTCCTGCAGAAGACCTGCATGGGCCGTGTTTAATTCCAATCAAACTGTCAGTCAAATCAGTAAAATTGAGAGCATGCATGTAAATGAGTGCCTGATTCTGTCGTTGAACTGTAATGAAGGTTTGGCAGGCGTTTGGCAGTTATTTCATAAGATGTCCATACTGTCAGTGTAATGGTTCAGCCAGCGAATCTAGCAACCTGGCAAACATAATGTCTTTCTAAGGGAACTGACTCATTTACCATTGCACTGAGGACTAATGTCTTTCTACAGGAATTTACCATTGCCTGAGCAGTCCTTCGATGGGTTCTTCAGATGTTTGGGGTTCTCATCCAGGATTCTCAGGCAGATGTCAAGGATCCCTGGCGCAAACTGCAGAGTAACAGGAATCAGGAAATTCCATATGTACAGCACCCAAAGTAAAACTACATGGAGGAATCCCAGAAACAAGAAAGTTGCATATTTTATTATTACATTGTTTAGCAGACGCTCTTACCCAGAGCAACTTACATAGGTTACAGTTCTTTATAATGTTATCCATTTATACAACTGGATATTTACTGAGGTAATTTTTGGTTAAGTACATTGCTCAAGGGTACAGCAGCAGTGCCCCAGTGGGGAATCAAACTGGCAACCTTTTGGTTACATGTCCTGCTCTTTAACCACTATGCTGTGCTGCTGCTGCTGCCACTACATATTTATGGTAACAATGAAACTGTACTGTCAACAGGCTTTTAAGGCATGCTCCTGCCAAGCTTCCCATTATGTGTGTTGGACTTCAGAAAAATCATATTCATTGAGAACTCTAGTTTTTTATAATGGTGTTAATGAATTTTATCAGTATCTTCAATAGAGGGTTAATCTGAGATATTTGAATGCACCTCTGACCCTAACAAGATTTCATTAAGTCAGTAGCAATTCTGTGTTTTCTGTGCCTGCATTAGTTCTTGCAATTTTTTGCTGATCGTACCTGGCCAAAGTTCCATGGGGTATCACCAATGTATTTAGGAGTTCCTTTGTAAATAAGACCATCCTGGGACAGGACATACTCCTTCCGTTTCTCTTCATCATCCATAAATACAGCATCTCCTGTTGCCAGGGGAGCAAATAATGATGTTCAGTGATTGATTCAAACTCTTCTTTACTGTGATTTGTCCTATAGAAGGCGTAGCTCTCAAAGCGTAGTTGAAATTACAGGTTATTTACTCACTTGCACACCAGGGGTTGAAGAGCAACACAAACTCCCCCAGGCTGACCTTGGTGCCCTGGTCCAAAGTCAGAGAGTATTGGCCAATGGCGGCATCGGGGGCCGAGCAGATGGACAGGGAGAGGATGTTTCCAGAGGAATGGGACACAGATGCACTCCAGGTATTTTTGTCAATGGTGCTTGGAGTAAACGTAGCCTTGGTGCCCCATTTCTCTGAAGAACACAGCCCTTCAGGCACAAACAGAGTAGGGATGTAAGAAAATATCAGGAAACAATATATTGCACTACAAAAACATGAAAATACTTTTGTGGAGCTGAAAAACAATTTGCAGTATCAGCTGTAATCTGTTTCTTCTAATTATGCTAATAATCTCTACAGAATATATCCAAAACACACTCTTTGGTTTTAACGATATTATGTGAACAGCAGAGGGCGCAATACAAAGTAAACTTGTTCAATCATGTTCAGCCACACTTTGTAGTTTCCACTGGAAAGCACAGTCTGAATGTGAACATCTGCTTTTAAAACCTGAGTTTTGTCATTTGTTTAAATCCTTATAACAACAGATTACATAGTTTGCACAAAAATCAATATATTCAATTTACAATTTTGACAAGAAATTTTTATTTTAAAAAACATTTTAGCACATTTTATACCTCAGGAATAAGCAAGGAATCTTGTTCAGTCACAGTTTGTTTCTAAAATTTTGTTCCTAATATCATAGCAGTATTGGATCATTAACCCAGTATCGTGTATCAAACTGAACCATGAACAGATTGTTACACCCCTAATGCAGAGTGAAGAAATGAATAATTTCTCATCAGACTAATCTAATACTACTACTACTAATAACAACAATAATAGTAATAATCAGTCTGTTAGCATTTGCACCTTTGTGTTAATTTCAGAACTTCTTGCTGCTCTTCTGTAAGCCCATGGTGAAAATTAAGTGTCTAAGAAACATGTCACGCCATAGCTGTATAAATTGCTTCAGGGCATGTATTTTTATGTTCCTAGTTGAAGTAGGCTGCAGGGGGTTTGTAGCTATTTCCACCACCAGGCTACTGAAGCAAATGGGAACCCGAGGATGCACCCTATAGCATGCCATCAGACACCTATCCGAAGCTGCAGAGAGAAGCAGCAACTGGCTATGGATAAAAAGAAAAGACAACATCTTGGCCACACAGTGACCAACAGCAAAAGGGGTAAAAGCAGAGGGGGGTGACCTGTGGCTGCAAGGTTCACCGTTGAGCCCTCTGGAGATGTCATGGGCCCATCAACGAAACATCAAGGAAAGAGGGTGCCCACCTGATGACCCCAATGACCCCAATCCCCCACTCAACACCTCAAGACTGCCGATCACTCAGGGATTTTAACATCTAGTCCTGTCTGCTTGACTGACTTACGTTGTAAATGTGCATGTGAATTTCAAGTGGTTGTGTTTGCGCAGATGCTGTGGTACCTGTCTCAGCGATGAGGTGGAAGGTGTTCACTCCAGGCAGGAAGGTTCCAGATCGAAGGTGCAGGGTGAGGGTGAATGGCTGGCCCCTCCGAACGATCAGGCGATCCACCCCGTTAAGGTCGGTATGATGCTCCGCATTGTTGAGCCTACACTGCAAGTCACATCTGGAAACGTGGAATGCTGAAAGAGGGAAAAAAATGTAGGGTTAAGAAACAACATTAATAGCATTTTCTCCGCTGGTGTGACAGCTACAGCTTCTCTATAAAGTGCCCTGTGGATTTAATCATATCACCTATTAAATAGGAACAAAAAGCATGATAAAACAGAAAAAGTATACATATTAGATCATTTTTGACTGAGTTTATTTTTGTCTATGTGAATGTCTTTTTTATTTTATGTTTCTGCATTGTATCAGACACCTCCACTGAACTTTCACAAAGCTACTGAAGTCCGTCAGCTAATGTCTAATGACTAATGGTTCAGCCTGTGTTTTGGGGAGCCCATGAAGTTGTTGTAAGGGAAATATCCATGTCATCCCCTGCCCCCAACCCCCCAAAATAAATCATTCAAACTCAGTAGCAGATACACATTGCCTTCCACTACATTATCTCTGCATGTGATCATGTCTTTAAACGTGCTTTAATCTGCATGTATGACAACTGTAAGACCTCTGCAATAACCAGCATCTCCTTGCCAACCCCTGGCGCACACTGTGTAAATTGCTGACATTGGCACTACAGATAGCAGTCCCTTTTGACCCTAAAACTTTATCCAAACATATTGGATGTGTCTGGGATTTCAAGTCTTACCTTCAACCATGATTGGAGACTGTAGAGACTATAATCTTTAGCTGTCTGTGGTTGTTTCTTGTAAATCTACAGAGCATCCAGGTTGAAACCTAGCTATTTAAAATGCCTTAAATTACCATATCATGCTGACTCCTCCCACTGCACACAATTTACAGTAAAGTTCCTCCTCTTTTTTGTTTGCATCACTCCAAACACTTTGATAAAACACATATTTATTGTTAAATATTATATATTTGTACTGGAATGACAAGCTGTTGGAGATGTATATAATACCTTGCAGTTAACAGCTTAGCATAGTTCATAGTTTCTCTAAAAGGTGTTGGAGTCCACAAATTGTACTGACATATTTTATTGAAAATATGTTCAACGACCATAGTTTCATAAATCTCTTGATAGTGATAACTGCAATTTTCAACTTCACCCTAAACTGATGGCTTGATCTATGTTGCTATCCAGCTACTTTAACTGAATGACACCAGACTCTGAAGACAAGTGGACTTGTTTTGGGGTTCTGAAGAGGATTTGGGAAACCGATATCATTAAATGAATAATGGTTCCCAGCTTGTCATCTATTGGCTATGACTGGGACAAATTGCTGTCCCCTCTCCACCACTGGGGATAGAGGTGGGTACGTCGGCCAGGGTCCCCTCGTCACACCACTTAAGTGGCACCTAACAAGCGCCCGTTTCACTGCAATTCAGATGGTCTTAGGTTGGTCAGGTTTCCGACGTCCTCACCAGGCAATCCTCATGCAGCTGTGGGTGACTACGTTGTTGTCAGCCATACGTTTTCAGAGGTGTTCCGATTAGCAATCCTCAGACATTGAGAAACATCCTTCTGATAAGAAGGTTTATAAAGTTGACATTTATGGGAAACTGACAGGTAATTTGCATTTAAGTGTACCCGTTTGTTGTTGTGATTGTAAGGTGGATTCTTAAGGGTGGGTATGTTACCCATCAAGCAAAAACACCACACCCAGGTAATCATGCCCACAGTGTTGCACCACAGACTGAGTGCCAGCATTGTTCGGCAACCCAAGAGCAGAATTTCAGTGGAATTGTTTTCATCTGGATAAGGCAGAGACAACAGAAATCTGTTTGCCTGGTTCCCTTGATCAGAATTGCACAGAGACATCTTGCATAGCAATTTCAGTGTTTAAAAAAAACTTTTATCCTCTCCACTTTCATAGAAAACAGCTCTGCTTTGGACATGAAGACATTTAATAAGAAACAGTGTGAAACCAATCACGAACCTATTACTGTAGCCATAAACTCTGCTATGATCATCACAGGTATTTATGCGTGAGGAAACAAGTCTGAATAGGTACATGTTCTTGTAAATGTTTTTTTTTTTTTAAATATGCAGGAATCCTGAAAATGTAATCATCATGTGTGAAAAAAAATTGAAGACTAAACATTTATAGTATTCATTTATACGTACATTTATTCATACTTTTATGTGTTGCACAATTTTGCATTCATGTTTCAGCACGCAGTGCATCTTATCTAGAATCTATAATTCAGGAAAAGGAAGGGCCAGGGTGTACTCCCTTGTTTATACGGGCTAAAGATTTGGAATAATGATTGTTAAAGGTATGACAGATATCAGAGATGAAGCATTGGCAGATGTTTGGCAAATCTCCCTAAATGGCCCTCCAAGAAAATTTCATTCTCACAAGCCCTCAGATGAAATGAGTTTGAGATCTCTGCTTCAATGTTTGACATGAGCTTCTGAATATATCTACAATGGCAACACACATGACATATAATGGCATATACAGAGTTACAAAGTGTCATATGTCAAGAATATTTAATGCATTTTATACTGCTAAGATGTTATTTATTCTCAGTCCACATCCTATTACAGTTTTAATATGAGCTTCCCAAAGGGTGTAGAAGTCATAACTGTTTTTGAAAAAGGGGTGGAAGAAGAAAGAAGAGGAATACTTACAAAAACAGCACAGTGTTTTTCACACTTTCACCCCCTGAAAAAGGATAGAAATAGTTTTTCTAAGTACCTTTGGTGTTTGGTTCTGTAAATATGTCTCTTGGACTCAGAGAAATGAGTGAACTAAATTCTTAACTCACAGGGAGGGAATAAAGCTCCATAATAGTGTGGCCTTCCAGCACTGTACTGTATCTACAACAAATAAGTAGAAGAGTATTATACAAGAGTCTTTGGGCTGCTGTGCACATGAAGTTGGAGGAGTAACTTCACCATAAATAATGACAGTGTCTAGTGGGTGGTGCCAAAATCGTAGGGTCATTTAAGCCATGCAAAATAGCCAGTGTGTGACCTTGGGCAGCACAGTCACGAAGTACAGACGCCGACAGACAGCTAAAATTATAATCTTCACAGACTACTTCAATGGCTGAAGGTAAGGCTTGAAATCCCTGATATTACTAATGTGTTTGGACTCAGGTTTCACTTTGAACATGTACTATAAAAATACATAAAATGACTGTGTCACCAGTTTACACATTATGCATCAGGGTTCAACATGCTTTTGGTCTTCTTGCTATCATGTACTGTTAAAAGAAAGAGTCCTGAAACCATTGAGCTGATGGTATCTAAGCTAAAGCAAAGGGAAGTCTGGTTCTGTAACACAGTTTTGAATGTAATGAAAATTCTCACCGACATGTGCAGTAAAACATATCTCTACCATGATCTACATATTTCTGACTGACGTATAGTTATTCAACTGCTGAATTTTTAAATTAGCATATGGCTCAGAGTGTAATTTTCTGAATGTCACCTCTGAGGTTTTCACTGTACATTCAGGGATGAAAATTGGAATGTTTCTCAAACACACACATGTATGCATCTGCAGGGAACATTACATTACTGCTGTCATTTAGCAGATGTGCTTACCCACAGTGACTGATAAGGTGCCAGTAGAAAGTCTATCTAATAAAGTGAAAGCGCATGAAAGGCTGTAACACGACACTACTAAATACATTTGAAAATGCTTCAGAGCCAAACACAGTGCTGACATCACAAGTACATGCTTAGCTCAATGCATAAGTGAATTGCTATATATCCTACTGTAAGATTGCAGAAATCTACGACATACCCTGTGGTGGAATTGCCGTGTCTACAGTTACACATAAGGAGAGCGAAAGATCGCACTTGGATAGGGGAGCTGAGGTGCAGTCTGAAGAGGTGGCTTAAAAAACATAAACCTAAAAAAACATGCATTATCCCTGCATATACAGTATCACATTCATCCCTGACAACAGAGTAACATGACGCCTCAGTTATTAAAATGTGACACTGTTGACAGGTTTGGATCTTGCATTGATTTCCACATAACATGTTATGACATAATGTAGTCTGTCAAGTGTCATGCACAATGTATTATGAATGCTTAATGCAACCATTATGCTGTGCTAGCAACTATATGTATGACCATTATATCTTATGGTACTGCTGACATCAAACTACCAAAGTAGTATTTGTATGACATGGAAGTCGCTCTGCATACAAGCATCTGCTAAATGAATGTAATGTAATTTAATGTAACATGGCGTTTGTTGTCAGTTCCATCCATTGACAAGTTTCTCAGTTCTGCAGTATTTAATACTAGTATATTTCATTATGTTCAACAGCCTATGAAAAATAGTCATTCACAACCATTCAGCTTATGATCAAAAACTATATTGAAAGTCATAAAAAGGAAGACTTGTCTGATCAGAAAATTGATAACAGGTAGTATTCACAGATTCTCAAGAATCAGTACAACATGTCAATCTCCAATATGAAGAGAAAAGTTTGTGATGAATAATGGCAATTTCAAAACAAATGGACACTGGATAACTTTTTGTTGAATTCAGTGGCAGTGCAATGTATTTGATTTGCATGCTGAAGGTTCCTTGGATTATATGTCCAGAAATGGAAATCTCATTCAGTTACATCAGCTTTAGTGTTAACACTGTGTCAAATCATTTATCTTGCAATTGACATAGACCAGCAGGATTATGAGGAAGACGGAGCATTCAGTGTGTATTCTGTTGCACCTGATAAAAGTATAGATGGGAAGGACAGTGCGCAACTAGCCATCTTTATCAAAACAAAAGCACATGGACACAATGACAGATGGGGAGAACATAAACACAACAGCTAGGGGGCCAGAATACTGACAGTCACAGAGGAGCTGCTCAGTTTGTGTACCAAGCACAGGCGAACCACAGTGCAGGAAATCTTGAGCCAGCTGCCAGATGACCCCGAATGCATTGGGCTCCCTTTGCATACACTGGTGTTCATCACTACTGACAGTTTTCCTTCTTTGGCTGGGAGAATGGGTTGGTAGTGTTCATACAGAAAAATCTGAAGTAAAGGTCATCAGTTTTGTGCTGTATAATTCACCAGATTATATCAGTAATTGGAATGTCTGAAAGACATCTCAAAAAGGGCTGTGAAGCATGTTCACCAGTGGAGGCCTTGCCATACAGGGTCTGGAGACCTCTTTGGGGAGCATAAAAAATATATTGTAGTGATTAACAGGTCAACGTCAGAGAGGGGTTATTTACATTCATGTAACACTTATATTATGTGTGAAAGTTACATCACTATGTAGTTGCTGCTTATATTTATTTTTTAGAAAAAGAAATCTCCAAATATATGCTAGATAGATATAATGCAAACTGAAACCACCTCAGACCTTTATTTCATTTTTAATTTCATCATTGGCAATATAGTATAAATTTTCTTAAGTATAAATAATATTAAAAAGCTAATTGTGTGTGTGTGTGTGTGTGTGTGTGTGTGTGTGTGTGTGTGTGTGTGTGTGTGTGTGTGTGTGTGTGTGTGTGTGAGAGAGAGAGAGAGAGGGAGAGAATGATAGAAAGTGTGTATTTAAGACTGTTAGGTGATTAAGCATTTGTTGATTAATCTTTTCCCGCTCATTTAATTATACTGTTATTGGACAAACTTTTATTTTCATTTTAAGGTTAGTTAGAAACACAAGTGAGCTCCTGCTTTCGACTGTTTTGTCAGAGTTTGCAGTTGTAAATTGAAAATTAGTTGGAACAGCATTACTCATGCTGCAGAGTGTGGCTTGTCCTCTGAGGGAGTTTCTTCTTTGCATTCCAACATTGTTAAGAAATTTTACGCTATTTAAGCAGAATATTCACCATTCTTTTCTGTTTCCTGTTCTCATGCACTCAGGATTATCAATAAATGCAGAGTTGTCTGTATATGTATAAAATAGCTTTTCCATTTTGTTACTTACTTCTACATTGTGTTTCTTTTCTTTTTAGCACTGGACATTGAAAGGTGTGATTTGGAGTGTAAATCTAATAATGCAGAGCACCACACTGACCTTAATGGGGTGGATCGCCTGATAATTCGGAGGGGCCAGCCATTCACCCTCACCCTGCACCTTCGATCTGGAACCTTCCAGCCTGGAGTGAACACCTTCGGGCTTATCGCTGAGACAGGTACCACAATATCTCTGGATAATTGGACAGCTCTCTAGACAGTCATCTATATAGCTAAAATAATGGTTAAATGTTCAGTATGGGGCTAATTTCGCCATTCTTTATTCTGGCTGTTTGTGTAGTTTGTGTAGTGTAAGGTATTTATGAATTCCACTCCACCTTTGATCCAGAACAGCACAGAACATGTTGACAGAGACTGGAAATTAGGAATTATGCTAGATGCTAATCTCATGAATGCTCATTTGATGTTTACATTTATCACTCGTATTCTCTAATATACAGTCTTCAATGTAACACATAAATCACCCTGACAAGGTGGGGTGGGGGGTGGGAGTGGGGGAGGTTTCTGCCTGAGCATAAATAAATACATTCAGTCCTCTGGGTACTGATGACAATTCATATATCCACTCTGTGTGCTTTAAGGGCCATCCTCCTCAGAGGAATGGGGCACTAAGGCCACTTTTAGTCTGAGTGACTCCATAGACAAAAAAACCTGGAGTGCATCTGTGTCCTTTTCCCTTGGAAAAATGGTCTCCCTGTCCATCTGCTCGGCCCCCAATGCCCCCATTGGCCAATACTCTCTGACTTTGGACCAGGGCACCAAGGTCAGCCTGGGAGAGTTTGTGTTGCTCTTCAACCCCTGGTGTCGAAGTGAGTAAATAACCTGTAATTTCATGACTACACTTTGACAGCTGTGGCTTGTATAGGACAATAACACACTCAAGAGTTTTAATTGATCAAAGAACATTGTTCTTGGCAACAGGAGATGCTGTATTTATGGATGATGAAGAGAAACGTGAGGAGTACATCCTGTCCCAGGATGGTCTTATTTACAGAGGAACTTCTGAACACATCAGTTATTGCCCATGGAACTTTGCCCAGGTGAGAACAAAAATAGTTCTGGGGAGACAGGGTAAGAACTAATCTGGGGACAGCAAACAGCTGCTGTTTCACATTAGGATTAAAGGTATATTTGAAACTGTGACTTTATCACCAAGCTTAAAATTAAAAATGGCAAAACTTTCAACAAGGATTATTTCTCAAGGAGAATGATTTATTTAAAGCCCTATGCACATGGTCAGACATTTGGAAAGGAGCATGCCTTAAGAATCCTCTGGCTGTTGACAGTCCAGTTTTATTATTACTATAAATGACCTTGTCCTGGTGCTTGGTTTCCTCCATGTAATTTTTAGCTGAATGCTAAAAATATGTCACTTCTTCAGTCTCAGTTGTCTCTCTCTCCAGTTTGAACCAGGGATCCTTGACATCTGCCTGAGAATCCTGGATGAGAACCCCAAACATCTGAAGAACCCATCGAAGGACTGCTCAGGCAGAAGGAACCCTGTGTATGTGACCAGAATCCTGAGTGCAATGGTAAATTCCTGTAGAAAGACAGTATGTTCGCTAGATTGCCAAATTCACTGGCTGAAGCATTACGCTGAAAGTGCGGACATCTTGTGATTGACTCTAAACACCTGCCTGTGGAAAAAATGCATTGGAACAGTGATGAGACCTGCATTCATTGGTAGTAAATTTGAGGAAAGAATTATGCAAGCACTTAAATGCATATTCTCAATGAGACTGATTTGGTTAAAACGAAAACCATCACACATATTCCCAGGACCGAGTGCTGCACCACATTTGAATTTGCACTTATTGTGCTTTACATTATTTCCTAACATATGAGGATGATCTTGCCCACACCATCAGAAGAATTATGCTTTCCTTGTCAAATCAAAAGTCTGAATACCAAAATAGCAGCAGCTGCGCAGAGTCAGTGACTTTCCTTTCCTAGATCAACTGCGATGATGACAGAGGAATACTCATGGGAAGTTGGTCAGGTGACTATGGTGATGGCACGCCCCCCACACGCTGGAGCAGCAGTGTGGAGATTCTGCGTGAGTGGCAGGCCAGTTCCTGCCGGCCGGTTTGCTATGGACAGTGCTGGGTCTTTGCTGCAGTGGCTTGCACAGGTAATACTCAAACAAAGAACTGTCATTCATACAATGCCAGAATGTCAGAATGCTGTCTTAGATCCTTGCCTTCTCTGTTTTGCATGATTTCCATTATTTGTCATAGTTATGTCTCAGCACATCTTCAGTTGGCTTTTTGCTTGCTGCTGTGGCCATTTTCTGTTCACCAGTGTCCCGAGCACTAGGCATCCCCTGTCGAGTGGTCACTAACTTTGGGTCAGCTCATGACGCCAACAGCAACCTGGTGATAGAATTCATCTATAATGAAAACACAGAGGATGTATCTGAGGATTCAGTATGGTGAGTTGGTTGGCACAAACTAAATAGAAAGGAAACTGATTGAATACATGTGAAGATTAACATTTAGAAATTGAGAGGTCTATCTTTGGCTTTCTCCCTCCTGTCCACAGGAACTTTCACGTGTGGGTGGAGTGCTGGATGGCACGGCCAGATCTCAAACCTGAGTTTAATGGCTGGCAAGTCTGTGACCCGACACCCCAGGAGAAGAGTGATGGTGTGTTTTGAAAGCAACAGCCCTTGGCAACCATCATGGAATCTCCCCAGATTTCTGCAAAATTAGGAGTTCTATTGTGTTCACATGGTGACTGAGATTCTAACATTTCAGCTTTCAGATTTTTTCTGCATTTCACTGTCCTGAGAAGGAAAAAATACTAACTTTCCTTGAAAAAACAACATGCATTCAATCATCGGCTATCCAGGACACAACCGACTGTTCAAATGTGCATGAGCCCCTTACACAGTGCAGAGATCAATAGTGTGTGCATACGTGAGTACAGCTGATACACAAGTGCAGTACGACATAGCTAGCAGTAAGACTATAATCATTTAGGCAGCATCCTTTTATACAGTTGGATGTTTACTACAGCAAATCATTTTAGGTACCTGATTCTACATGATTCCACCTAGGAATCAAAGCTCCAACCTTTTGGGTACAAATCCATTTCAGCAGCCCGACTGGTGCACATCACTAATATCCTGTTGTCCTAATGACTGTGTCACCCAATGACTGCCCCCACTAGGAGTGTACTGCTGTGGTCCTGTGCCTGTGAAAGCCATCAAAGAGGGTGAGCTCACTATTAAGTACGACGCCCCCTTTGTGTTTGCGGAGGTCAACGCCGACGTGGAGAAATACTTGATGTTCAGGGACGGTCAAAAAGTCAGAATTGGAGGATCAATTACTGATGTGGGTCGGCGTATCAGCACTAAGAGTGTGGGCAAAGATGCGAGGGAGGACATCACACATCTCTACAAGTACCCTGAAGGTAGGTACAGCCTATGAGCCAAAGAGAACCACATCCTCATTTACAATCAATGTTACATTTTTTTGTGTAGCAGTACAAGAAATTTATAAGAGATCTTGCGCATAAAAAAAGTCAAATGGTTTTTGCATTTTTGAAAAGTTTTTTCATTTTCAGTCATCAAGGTAAGCAACATTCAATTTTATATATGGTTGTGAGTGCACGTTCTCTTATGAGATGTCTTGAGTATAGGAGGTAACAAAGTCACGGAAAAGGTAAGAGAAAATGGCTCAGACAAGGAGCCAAGTAAGGAAACTGTCAATTTTCTCAGTTTCATAGTTACTGGTCAGTCATCAATGCTCCTATTGTCAATAATAAGTAGACCATGAGTCATACAAAATCAATTGATCCTTCAGTTGCTATAGCAACAGGTATGAAGACCCAGATTACTGGAAAGGTTATGAATGGGACCCGCTGACAACCATCACAAACCCACCAGGACACACCGAGGCCTGAAGTGATGATGTGGTTTTCAGGTTCAGAGAAGGAGCGAGAGGTTTTCAGGAAAGCCAATCACCACAACAAGCTGAAGGAGCTGGGCTTGGAGCCAGGCCTGCAAATCAAGATTAAGGTGTCTGAGGACATGAGGAGGGGCTTTGACTTTGACGTGTTCGCCGTGGTCACCAACAACACCCCTGTCTCCAAGACATGCCGACTCACGTTTTATGGTAGGGCTGTCTCCTACGATGGAAAATTAAGCAGCTTCTGCGGACTGATGGTAATGCCTGACCTGCAGCTTTCATCCGGAGAAGGTCAGTGGGCCATTTGACACATATTCTGCAGCTGTTTTATCTTTTATCTGCCTCATTTGTTCAGTTGTATCTGGCATTAGTCTTCTCAGGTCATTAGCTGGATAATACAATAATACATTTATAATGTATTAAAATAAGAATTTATCATTTTTAACAATGAGCATGTAATTGTTCACAAGTTTTTTAAATCACCAACCCATTTATTAATCCCTTTGGTATGTGATTTCCAGTGAAGCAGTTGCCCCTTAGGCTCTGCTACTCGGACTACGGTGAACATATTACCCAGGATGCCATGATCCGGATGATTGCTCTCCTTACTGATACTGGCACCAAAGAGTTTTTCAACGCATCAAGGACAATCGTTCTGGAGAACCCAGAGATCACCATCAGGGTACACCGTCCTAATGGCCCGTGTCACTGCCACACCTGTGATGGACCTATGGAAGCAAATTACTTCTTTAGACAGTAGATTACACAGATTACATCCTTAGACACTAAATTTGACCATTGTACAGCATATGTTCTGATGTTGTATGATTACAATGGATTTCTTCTCATGTTTTCTGTCCTCACCACTGACAATAAGTGGTTTAACTGTAAAGATTGGTTTTGCTATTGCTATTGCTACTTTTTTATAACAATATAAAGCAAAATTCATACCTATATATATATATATATATATATATATATATATATATATATATATATAATATATATATGTATGGGCAGTGGGCATAATATGGTAAATATAATGTAGGTAATGTGGCCCTGCCTTAAAAAATATTTAATTCTGCTGCAGATCTTGGGAGAACCGAAAGAGAACTGTCAGTTGGCAGCAGAGATCTCCCTGCAGAACCCTCTCCCTGAACCCCTGGAGAACTGCACCTTCACTGTAGAGGGAGCCAATCTGACGGGTGGGAAGACCATCAAAGAAACGTATGTCCATGGGACATGTGCTGTTTCCTGTCCCAGTGATATATGGTTCAGATCCATTTAACCAGCAGCTGTAGGAATAACAGTGTCTTGACGTTTCTACACAATCAATTAATCAACTTCTAAAATGAAGGCCCAAGTTAGAACAGAGAGAAAACGGCCATTATTCTGTAGGTGATGCCATCAAAAATATGTTTGTCTGTTGATATTGTTTTTGCTTAAATGGAGATATGTCTTTCACTGCACTCCAGTGAAACCTCAACCCAACAAAAAATCTTTTAAGAACATTTAAAAGATATTCAAGGAAATATATTCACATTACACTTGTAAAATGAAATTAATAATTATAATGTATTAATGAATGTATTAAAATACAATAATTATTAATATTACATATACATATTAGTGGTACACATACAAAATAATATTAAATATAATACTATCATTACGTGTATTCACAATAATTATTAATATTACATATACATATTAATGGTACACATACAAAATAATATTAAATATAATACTATCATTATGTGTATTCATTTTATAATAATTATTTAATTTTATAATTGTAATTAAATATCTTGTTATTAATTGTTTTAATTATTTTGCCCCCAAATGTTATCAATCAATCAATCAAGTACATTGCATGTGTAATTTAACTGAACTCCTTTGAATGGCTAGAGAAATACTTTAGTATAATGCATAGGAAGTTCATAAGGTTTATAAAGAAGATATGGAAAAAATAGATGCATTTGTTAATCATTTGGCTTTGCTATGATACAGTTTAGTCTTCAATTTATGTCAATAGCTTATGTCACTTAAATAACAACACATCAAGGTTTGTACATTCTATCTATTGTAATCTTAAAGGTCAGATGTTTTTAGTGGCAAGTAGATAATTGAAACAAACTGAAAGTGTCAAGCAAAGATTATAAAACATTTTTCATTTAATCTATAGGGATGGAAGAGAAAGTGTAGCATATATGACATCTCACAGTGATACTATTGGGCTGGTCGGTTTAATTGACTGTTCTCTGTGAACACCAGTATCAAAGTGTTTGTGATCACATGACATCTTCTGTCTCCATATCTGTCCACAGGATTGGATCAGTGGGCCCAAAACAAACCGCCACAGTTAAAATATACTTCACCCCAACCTGCGCAGGAACGAGGAAGTTGTTGGTCAACTTCAATAGCAACAAGCTGTGCAATATCAAGGGATACAAGAGCATTGATGTTGGAAAATAAACATGCTGTTGCGTTGTGTTGTGTTTCCAACACAACTCTTTATATAAGGTTTCAGGTTGCCAGTCTTTCCAATCTAGAATCAGATCTCAAAGTCAAAAATGGCTGAATCCTTCAAGTCCTCAGCAGAAAATTCTCTGTCTGAGTTCACCAGCATCTTGTTTGAGTTCAGTGAAAATCACTTGTGTCACTTGCCTGCTTTCTGTATTTTATGTTCAATATAAGCCTCATTTTGTATTGCATTGGCATAAATGTGAAACTCTGATACACTCACCTCTAGATCCCACATTGTACATTAATTTAAGGAATACAAACCTCTAAATACAATCAAGCTTCCCAGGTCATGTTAGCAGGAAAATGCTAACTAATGCTGGCTTCCTCTGTAAGAGTTTTTGTTTTGATTTAATGGTCCTTGACTATGACCTGATGAAATATGTTTGAATCCAGGGGTTTAGTAATTAAACTCTTAATAGCCTCAAGCTAACCTGCACCTTGTTTTACGCCTGATAAACAGATCAGTGCCTGTTCCTCCCAGTTCTGAAGAATTCAGATGCTGAGTCAGAACCCGACAGCTCATTTTTTGGTAAAATGTGGGGTGAAGGTGGTGTTTTTGATTGGTGCGTATATGATCTGTTGTTTTGTGTATTTACTGTTCATCTGACTTCAGAGAAGTTCTCTAATTAACTGATAAAATGTAAAGTTAGCATACAAATGAAAAATAGAAAATGTGGTTGAGTCTCACCAGTATAGTTATCAACTGTAATGTTCTTGATACATAACATATTGATGTGTTTTTCCCCAAAGCATGTATATATGTGGTATGTATATATAGGTTACAAAAGACACAAATGGTGGCTCTTCAGGAAATAACAATACAAGCAATGTCCTATGTATGATGCATTATGAACTTACTCTTGATATCAACCAAATACCTTTTATATTCATAAAAGGTATATTCATGTACATACTGACTCTTTCCAGCAAACCTATTAGATACAGCTATATGTAGTGATTATTGAATAAAGTACAGATATTTCATAACAGAACAGCCTGAGGTACCTTTTAAACTTATTTATGCATGAAAGATAAAAACTAGAGAAGTTAAAATTGACAAGGAAAATAACAATCAGTCTGTATATTTGTCATTACAGACTATGTGTAGTCATCTGTGACAATGCTTCAGTTGCAGGGAGGAGGATAGTTGTGTTTCTTATTTGTATGTGGTCTGCTTTTGAAGTCAATTTAACCTGAAATGTTTTACCTTCAAGGGCATGACTTGTAGGACAGTGCAATTCACATAGTATTTAAGCCCAATCGCACAGAGAAACACAAAATTATCCACAGTTACATCATTAAAATGTGTAACTGTGCAATTTATAAATTCCAGCATTATTTTTGGTAATTATACCTGGTGTGCAGTATCTTTTGTGGCATGAATTAGCTAATTGTTTTTTTACATATGTTGAGGATGTTATGACCTTATCGTGAGCCATAACTGTGATGTGATGTTGAAGCTGTGTGTTGTTCTGTGGCCTTGTTACCACTGCTGACAACTGCCAAGCAGTGAGGAGCCACGAGTAGCCTTTATGTTGAAGTGCACAAGTAAGTCGCTGAAAGACTGATCATTTCCATTACTTTTAAGTGCAGAAATTTCTTGATCTTCCTCCCCAAAATACAGTCATGGGCGGCGCCAGGGAGGGGCTTGGGAGTGCTGTAGCTACCCCTAGGATAGCCATAGCACCCCCGTAGCACCCCCAAGAAATTTCTGTGGTTCATTTACAATTTTTAATTTTTAATGTGAATACTATAATTTATAATTTGAAAAATAAATTAATACATTAATAAAACAAACCGATTATTTTTAGACTAAAAAACATAAAGCCAACACAGGTGGTCTGATTCAGCCTTGTGTTTAACACAGAATGGCATTGTAACTGTCGCGGAGCGGGTACTGCGTATGTGCGCGTGTGTGTGCGCGTGTGTGTGTACGTGTGTCGGGGGTGTTGCAGTAGAATTTAAACTGTGGCGACCGGCACGTTAATGGGAAACCCTAAATTTCAGAGCACCCTCGCTGAAAAGTCAAGCGACCCCATAGCACCGGCAAAAGAAAATCTCTGACGCCACCCCTGAATACAGTGGATATAAAAAGTCTACACACCCTTATGAAATTGCAGGTTTTTGAAATGTAAAGACAGAAATAACAACAATGTAAATGTCAGACTTTTTCCATCTGTAATGTGATCTTCCAACAAACAAAAATCCAGAGAAAAAGAAAATATTCAATTATTAGGATCATTAAAAAAAAAAACTACAACACCCTGATTGCATAAGTCTGCACACCCTTTCATAATGGGGGCTCTAGCTGTGTTCAAAGTGAACCAATCATATTCAAAATCATGGTAATCTAGGTAAATAGCATACACCTGCCATCAATGAAAGTGATTCTGATTTAACCCAGATTAAAGTCAGCTGTTGCTGCAGGATTTGCCTAAATGTTTGGGGTTGCATCCTACTGGGAGAGCCATGGTCCGCAAAGAGTTGCCAAAGAAACTGTGAGAGCTAATTGTTGAAAAGTACCAATCAGGAGAGGGATATAAAAGAATATCGAAGGCACTGGATGTACCATGGAGCACTGTCAAAACCATCATCAATAAGTGGAGAAAATGTGGCACCACAGAGACATTGCAAAGATCAGGACAACCCTCCAAAGTTGATGAGAGGATGAGGAGAAAACCTATCAGGAAGGCTACCAAGTGGCCAACAGCAACATTGAAGGAGCTACAGGAATTTTTGGCAGGTACTGTTCACTCCTTGCATGTGACAACCATCTCGCGTATTCTGCATGTCTGGGCTATGGGGTAGGGTGGCAAGACGGAAACCCTTTCTTGCAAAACGGAACATCCAAACCCATCTAAATTATGCCAGAAGATTCATTCAGTCACCCCAAACCATGTGGGAAAATGTGCTAATAAAGCTCATCATCCAAGGAACACCATACCGACTTTGAAGCATGGTGGTGGTAGCATCATGCTTTGGGGCTGCTTCTTTTCAGCTGGATCAGGGGCTCTCAACAAGATAGGTGGGATAACGAATAGCTCCAAATATCAAGACATTTTGGCACAAAACCTGCTGGCCCTTATCAGAAAGCTGAAGATGAAGAGGAATTTCACATTCCAACATGACAATGGCCCAAAGCACACATCCACGTCGACCAAGGCTTGGCTTCAGAAAAGGAAAATCAAAGTCTTGGAATGGCCCAGTCAGAGTCCAGACCTCAATCCCATCGAAAACCTCTAAAGAGTGCTGTACACAGGAGATCCCCTTGCAATTTGAAGGAACTTGAACTTTTTGCAAAGGAGATTGGGATAAAATTCCAAACTCTAGACGTGCAAAGTTAATGGAGACTTATTCACAAAGACTTGCTGCTGTTATAAATGCAAAAGGTGCTTCCACAAAGTATTAGTTGGGCAGGGTGTGCAGACTTATGCAATCAGGGTGTTGTAGTTTTTTTTTTTTTTTTTTCCTAATAATTAACTCTTCATTTTTTTCTCTGGATTTTTATTGGAAGGTCACATTAAAGATGGAAAGAGTCTGACATTTATGTTGTTATTTCTGTCTTTACATTTCAAAAATCTGCAATTTCATAAGGTTGTGTTGACTTTTTATATCCACTGTGGAAGGTGCTCATTGTTAAATTGTACAGCTGCTTAAAAGTAAAAGACAAGGACATGACTAAGACATAAAGTATACACTGTGCATTATGGTTCTGAACAGTCTAAGTGTTCCAGAGTTTTCATCCAGACTTCACTGAGGTGTTAGTGGTGGTGACAGTGCCACTACCTGAAACCCAGTAAATTCTCCCTGCATTGTTCTAAATAGAGAAAACAGTAATGATCTCACCCTGTCAATGGCAAAAACACTACAGATGAATAATCATGTTCCAAATAAAACAGAATACAGATTTTATGGAAACCTTTTAGTACTTTATTGCAAGGACCAAAGTAGTAATAATCCATTTTCATAAATACAGTACCAAGGATCTAAGCAAGCTACGGAGTGAGCAAACAAGAACCAAATGATGTATTCAAGAAAATCTTCTGCAAATGTACAACTTATTTCCCCATTTTGCGAAGGAAGTCTCTGACATCGGGACCGCGGAGGAACACTTTTACTGCGTAATCTATGCTCGTACATTGACACAGTAGGAGCACAGAAGACCTCACCCACACCCTCTCTGAGCGAGAACTATGGCAGTGCTTCCTTTGAAAGAACCAGCAGCTTCCACTCCTCATGCCCTCCTGAGCCCAGCCCACATGCGTCCACATGTGTAGCTCCTCTATCAAAGTGAGCTGGCACCTTTCTGCCAACCACACTGCATAGTCTTGGCACCACTGTGATTTTGCAGTGTCGAGGCAGAAAAATGGTCTGCCGTTGCCCTTTATCTAGACTGACATGGTCCACAGCTGCTGTTCCCTGTTTTTGCAATCACTCCTTGGTACACAGCATGTCATCCAATAGTAAGTCATGTTACATACAAACCAATGGCTGTCCAGTGGAGGAAGGTGATCCTTTTGCTGTGCTCCTTTTGTTTTTTGAATGTGATCTGTCAAAAATCTGAAAAGTCGTCCATTACACTTGAGTCCCTTGATCTTCTCTGTTAAAGCTGTTACATTGACAAACCCCGATCCTGTCATTAGAGGTACATGAACACACCCAAATTTTTCATAGGCATTAACATTAGCAGGTCCGATTATCAGGCCGATCCTGTCATAGCTGTTACATTATCGGTCCAACCCTGTCAGAGCCATTAACGTCAACAGGCACTGATTGTGGGTTATAACAGTTCCTTTATTCATGACAAAGTTATAATTGGTAAATGCTTTATTTCCTAACTAACCATCAGTGGACAGTTTTATCAATCAGAATGCGAGGAGTGGTCCCAAAACAAGAGCATTTTTTCCATGTTCACAAAAAAAGGAGATATAGTTTTCCCCCAATGAACGTGTAAATTCTGCTATAGTTTAATGAATGAAATGCTATTGTTATTATTATTATTATTTCAGAAAAACAGACCACATACCTAAATCAGTGCTTTCCTCACAAAATTGCTATGCTCATTGAATGACCTACAATACGTAAAAAAAATATATTCCTGCCACATGGTTTTGCAGGTCCCTCACTGGCACAAATTATACTGTGACCTGAGGATTGCCAAGTCTTTCAGTACTAAGGCACGCTGACTTTAGTCCACACATACAACATCTTTCATAAGTCATCAAGTGACCCTGAATAATTTCCAGTATGTTATCCTCCAACCTCTATCATCAACAGGTATCTCTCCACAGTCCTTTCACCCTTTCAAACAACAAAGGCCACATTCTGCATAGAGAAATTGCCACAAATATGTACATTTTTCTCAATAACAGAGTATGCATTAAGGGGATGTCTGGCAGAACTGTATTAAACCCAAAATATGTTTACAGGCCAAATTGAACAACACAGATAATATAAAAATAATATAAGGTACAGTGATCAGTTTCCCTGATATATAAACCATGCATTTTCCTATAAAATGCACAAAGTGGTTATATTTCACTTGTATACTACCAAAGCCCAGCATTGCCGTAACAGAGAACACCATTAAATTGGTTTGAAACAAAGAAATACCACACTATTTGCTGTACTGAATTATTCTGAGTGAGCCTATTTATTAGTAGGTTTTGTTTTGGCATCACAATAATGTGACATTACCACCATTATTAAAATCATAACAATATTTTAAAATAATACTGTTAAGGTTATGCTGCCATCTGTTGCCAATTAGCACTGTACACAATGCAACATTTTAGTGCACCAAAATTAGTAATATATTAATGTATCATTTACTACCAATGTGAATGCAATATTCCCCATGTCGACTGGGCATTGTGCTAATAATGATAAACTGCAGGTCTAAGGTGCTATATAGTAACATAAGACCTCCTGATAATGTTGTTCCAAGTCATGTTGGATAAGGCAGAAATTTCAGAAACTTTACATGCTTTTGCAACAATGGTTAAAAAACCCCAGTAAATTCAACAGTGAATTCATATCTGGATGGGAACAAACATCTCAGAATATAGACCAAGTTCCAGTAATAGTATGTGGCCTGCATCCATTTTCATATTCCACCATCCATTCAAATTCTTCAGCACAAACTCAGACTCCCAGGTCATGAATGCAGAGAGGCAAAAGGTACCCGATCCAGAGGATTTGGTGAGTCAGTGCTTGTCAAAAAAACGAAATGTTCCCTTTATACAGCAGAACTTTGTGGAGTTCTGCTGGAAATGATGTGCCAAAGCTGCTTTTTCAAGCTCATTCCAATTCCTTTATCCCTCTGAGGCCCAGCTCTTTTTGATCAGTCCTACCTGTGGTCAGCATTGAAAAAGATAACATGTAACTCATTGTGACCCTGAAACTGTATTATTTGCAACAATATATCAAATTTAATAAATCAATAGTAACAAAACTCATCTCATTGAACTGGGAAATAAAACCGGTGCCATCAATATGATTATGTATCAAAACTATGGTGTGGAGTTAATGGTCTAAATATCATTCATTATGCACAAGTGTTCTTTATGTTCATAACTCGCCATTTGCACAACCACATTGAATCAGTGATGAATGCTGAATGTAAATAAAAGCACTTTATAATGTAGGTATGATATCTCTCTACCACTTACAATCTCACCCACAGCTTCAATTCACCCACAGCAACAGGTTAAACCTCAGTAGATTTCCCACTGGCGACCATCTCTTGAACCTGCAGGGGAAAATATGCTTGACATCTGGGGCTGTGATTCTTCAAATGTCCAAAACAACTCTGTCTGTTTACTGAAATGTCTAGAGGTATTCTATTACAATCTTGTTTAATATTTGGCTGGTGTGTCTTCTATTCATAAAACATTCTGCAGGATCAGCATGCAGAATGATTGGCTGGGAGATTATTTATGTTGCGTTTATAAAACATTCTGCAGGATCAACAGTTCCCTAACCCCAACTGCTCAAATAAAAGGTTCACATCTTGGATCTAAAAATATGATGACTATATTTTTCTGTTATAGAAAGGAATTTAAAGACCTTAAGCATACTGTACAATAAGAAATATTTTTAATTGCTATTTCCTACCTTTACAGGGCCCTGAGGGTTGGTCTGAGCGAGTGGTTTGGGTGCAATGGAGGGTCTGTTCCTTGATGCCACAGGCGTGGTGGGTTTCTGGTACTCTGGCTGTGTCCGGTGGGCGTGGCCAGCCTTGGATCGCAGGGAGGAGGTGACGGAGCAGGACTCCTCTGCTTCTCCACCAATCACAGACAGGCAACTGCGATCAGAGCCGCTGAATCCGCTCACGCTTTCCCCGGACGACTCGGAACTGTCCACTGAAGCACAGCAGCGAAAGATACAGGTATCACCCAATGTCATATTCCTCTGTCTCTGTGTCACACATCTTTTGTTTCCTGGGTAAGTCTTGCTTCCTAACACGTCATGGTCGACAACAACTCACTTAAAAGGTGAAGCTTCTCGCTCTCATGATCCAGGTCATCGTCCCCAAGGGTTCCTGGCCTGGAGAAGTCCCCATGGGGCGTGTCTCCTTCCTGGGACTGGCTGCAGAGGTAGCCCACAGGAGGGAGGGACCCTCGACCGGAGGAGGAGGATGAGTGGCTGCCGGAGGTTGACGCACTGCTGCCCGAGCCAATGGAGTTGGGCCGAGGTAATATGTGATCTTGTGTACCAGAGACTACAGAGGTGGGTAATGCCTTGGATTCTAGGAGGTGGAAATTGTCCAACATCACAACAGCAAGTGACTGCATTACACAACAAAAGTTACAACTGAAATGCAAGGAGGATTTGACACTGTTGATCATTCAACTTGAATGAATATATCTGTATGTATATCAGAATATGTTCTTCTGTGTTGGAAGTCAGTCTGGATAAGAGCACCTGCTAAATGAATGTAATGTACTGTATGTAATGCCTGGCAGTACCTCTCCCAGGGAGGACGCAGTTGATGGCCCTGTCACAGATAGCTGCCTCACTGGGCTGGATATCCATGAATGGTTTGCTGCCAATTCCCATGAACACCCTCTCCTGCATTCGGATCTCTGCGGAAAAAGCACCACAGTAAAGGTTTCCACATTCATCTGAGAGAGTGTTCCTAACTGAGGAGAACAGCAGACCCTCCTGATTCTTTAAAATGGTTAAGGCTCTATTGGGTAACGCTCTTGTTTTTAACTTATCCATAGGTTTATATAAGAGTGCAATATATTTCCGGTGAGGGTCAGCATCAAAAAAGGCAGCTAAGGTTGTTCTACTAAAATTATTCAACCCTGCATTACCCAGGAATTATTTACTGGGTAAACCAGTCTTGTAAAGACTATTGACCTAGTGGTTACCCGGGCTGTCCAGCAGTCTGTCCTTGAGGTTTTCAAAACGTAAATCATTTTTTATTAAAAATTTGAAATGTTTAGTAAGGAAAAGCCATGAAATAATAATTGATCAATAGTGATAATTTCCCGATGATGATTCAGAGAACAGTCCCTGAGCACACACCTGATAAAGATAATGGGAAACATGCATTCAAGGACATTCTGAGCTAAAGACTCATGCTTAAATGCTTGAAATTTGTTTCTTAGACAAATATGAATAGTGAAGTTGATGCCTATGTATGAATTTCTTTCCAAAAATGTTTATTTTTAAAAAATATTTTTGGCTACTTTGAAGAATCTGAAATGTGGAAAATGGTAAAAAATAAAGAAAAACCCTTCTATGAGTAGGTGTGTCCAAAGAGAAATTAAGACCCCTGACCTCTGCTGCGCATTGCCTGATCCCACAGGATTCGCTCCAGGTCCCTGGTCCAAGCCTCCTTCACCTCCGCCCTCTCCGCCTGCAGGATGTAGGTGTCCTGTGACTTCCTCCTCCGGAACCAGATCTCGAAGCCCAGCCCACTGTCTCCAGAGTTGTGCGTCATCCCGATGTCTGAGGTCTGTGGGAAAAGCAACACAACACTGAGTATAGCTATGTGAGAAGTAGCAGGTGTACCTTATCAATGTTGCACTGCCTGATAGGGTAGTGGTGGGAAGGAGCGGAGCTGGCTGGCTTAATTTCCAGGTGGGGCACTGCTGTTGTACCCTCAGGCAAGGTACTAAACCTGAACTGCCAAGTAAATATCAAACTATAAGAATGGATAACATGTAAAAATTGTACACTATGGAAGTTGTTTTGCTAACAACCAATTACAATGTCATATAAATGTGTCTGGACACCTTGAAAGACTGCTTGTAGATGTACACATCATTCCCCACTTCTGTTTTCTTGGTCTTGCTGAAGAGGATGAGGTCCTGAAAGAGGAAGACATGGCGGAAGCATTTCTTCTTCTTGAAGGACACCATGAACTCGCCCTGACGGATCAGCTGTCCCTGCTCCTTCAGGTTCACCTGGTGACAGGAAAAAGGGAACAGTGGCAGTGAACAGTGGTATCCACAATGACGCTTCATCTCACATACACCTGTCTCATCTCCTCAGTGTAGCATAGTAGTTAAGGAACTTGACTTGTCCCCACTGAGTTTTATCCTTGAGCAACGTATGTAATGTGATGAGCTTTGTTAAACATGCAGCTAGAAAAGGAGAATATATGGAAATACAAGATATGTAAGTCACCTTCATTAAGGACTGCTAAAAAATTAAGAGTGATATATGTATAAGTTAGTCCTTATTTTTCACTGCATGTGTTGTTATAATCACTTAGAGAAATGTCTACAGCTGTTTTCTTGTACGTTGTGTTAGGAATAAAAAAACTATTTCACCAAGTGTTCTGAAATCAGTATCATAATTGAATATTCAGCAAAATAAACAGACAATAAAATAAAAAGTTTAATTTAAAAAGTCTTTCAAATTTCTTCTCTTCAGTGTTGCATAGTGGTTATGGAACTTTACCCATAACCACATGCCACAGGTTTGAATCCCTGCGGGTCCCAACACCTTCTTTATTGCATTAGGAGCACAAGAGATAAGACACATTCAGAAATCAGGACTGGAACTGAATAATTCCAGGCACTGACGCACGCACACACATCTAAAAACAGTCCCTTATCTGAGCTTGGCGCTTACGTCACAGTCGCGGATGTCGTCCATGGTGAGGAGGTCGTTGCCGTGGCGGAGCTGGAACTGGACGACCTCCAGGGCGGCCTGGATCTCGGCGCGCTCACGGTGCCGCTGCGAGCCACACTCCTTCAGCATGTCCTGCAGCAGGAGGCTGTACTTGCTGATCCTTTGCACTGGCTTCAGCAGGTAGGACGACAGGTCCATCTTGTCCCCCAGCTCCCGCTGTTTCTGCTACCCTCGCGGGAAAAAAAGCCGAAGGTTAGTGGGAGCATCTCTAGCCATAGCAGACTCATATAACATATAACAGCTCATATAGCCTAATATAACAGCTGCCTCAAGGCACTGACTGGATGTAATGTCACCTCACTTGGTGTTCCACGTGTCAAGCACGTGCTGCCTGAAATCCGGCAGGACAATTGTCACTCAAGAACTGAATTTCCAACACATCAGGTCCAAAAATAGGAACCCCTTTGGAACCAGCCAAGAATAAATGTAATGTAAATGCATCTTAATTGTTTAATTCATTATTCTTAAGTCGGCTCTTCAGTCATTGATTTTATAAAGCATCCCAGCTCTCATTCATTCACTGATTGAAAGGTAACTCTAAATCTCTACTGGAAACTGTAAATCCTCCTGCAGAAGAATGACCCACCAATTGGGGGTGCAATGAAGGAAGAACTGGGAAGGCTGAGAGATTGAATCCCAGGTGTAATGCAAGCATTGCTAGCTGAATGAGACATATTTAAGTTGCTGTTGACATGGGCATCTACTAAGCACACCCACAATGTCAAGGAACCAGTAAATCCATTGACTGTGAAATTCACAGATTAACAAACCAGAAAACGCATGCATGGAATGCAGCCATTGAAATTCTTCTCTGATGGCCCACTTGGAAGAGTCCCTCACCTTGAAGAAGTCATGACCGTGGTGGATGAGCAGGGAGTCAGACTGTGGTTTGTTCTTGCTGTACAGTGCATAGAGACTGAAGCTTTCTTTCTGATTTTGGAAACAAAATATGTGTCAGTCAATTTTTAGATTGTTATTCTGAACAATCTAAAATTTCTGAACATTTTTTGAAGAAAAACTGTGTAGGGCAACAGCACGCATTGCTTCAGTAATAGCACCTAGGTCTCATGTGGAGGTAGACATACTCAATCCAAATGTTTAGTTGACAATGAATAAGTATATACATTTGGTTAGACAAAATAATGGAAACACGAAACAACATGTGAATGTTTACTAACTAATAAGTAGTTTGTTCACCCTTTGACTTCAGAACATCCCCATTCCTTCTTGGAAAGATGTTATATAAGTTTTGAACATTTTCTAGTGGGTTTTTGGACCATTTCTCACAAGGTTAAACCTTTAGTTCTTTGAGAGATGAAGGAGGTGGAAAACTACTTTATACACTGTGGTCCAGAATTTCTCATAAAGGTTCAATGATGTTTATATCAGGTGACAGGGGAGGCCATGGAAGATGTTTGACTTCATCCTGGTGTTCATGAAGCCACTCCTGAGTCTTTTAGCAATGTGCATGGGGGCATTATTGTCTTTGAATATGAGAATATCTTCAGGAAACAATGGTTGTGCCAGAAGGTGTACCTGGTCGCTTAAATGACTCCCATGTGAAAAAGCAAGACTATTCAGTGGGTTCCCACAACCAACACTGAGACACAGCTATTGATACCGCACTGGAGAGCGGGGGTGATCGGCAAGGCGGGGGGTTCTGGGACGTACGTGTCTCAGGAAACAGCGGCCCACTCTGAGCGGCTCCCTCAGGCAGCCCTCCAGCTCCTTGAGGAAGAAGAGCCGGTGGAAGTCGTGCAGTTTCTCCAGGTTGCCGAAGATGCGCCCGCGCTGGCCCCTCAGGTCCTGGGGCACGTCCGGCCTCTCCAGCAGGGGGTAGTAATGCGTCATGATGTAGCCCAGCGAGCGCGCATACTCCCGCTCTGTCAGCAACAGCTCCTCCATGATCCTCTGCAGCTTCCTGCCACAGTGTGTTACAACACGCGTTACCCAGGAAACAAAGCATTCTATAACCAGAGGGAGCTGGTATAGCATCCCATAGTTTCCTCCAGCATTGCTTTCTGGCAGTGATGGAGGCTGAAAGGAAGGTTAAAAGTTGTTGACGAGGATCTGTTCTGATTGATCAAAAATATCTGCCTGTGAACATGGAAGAAAAACTGTATAACATAGAGGGGTAATCACTGGATGGCCAAACTGAGCTGTGAAAGCATGATGGGCAGTAGGATCATATATGTCAGAGTAACTGCTGCTCTCATTTCATAAACTGATCCATTTGTAAACAGAGACCATGTTGTCATTTGCCTGAATTGTTACACGTGATTGCCACACAATTGGACCTGTGTGACTTCATAGCTAGCTTTGTGAACAAAGGAAAAGAGGAGAACTTGAACCCATGCAGCAACCAAGAAATATTTCTCAGGGAAGTTTTACAGGTTGCCAGCCGGTGTAACTCACAGAAAATTGCTGGCACTTTCCTCCGCGTCGGGCAGGGACGCCGTTCCCTGGCATCTCTGAACACCGGGGTTGAAGGCAGAGCTGCAGGGTCTGGAGTCCTGGCTGTCACCCACTGCAGCGCAGCAGAGGTCCTCAGTACAGAAGCTCCCGTGCCGTGAGATCTGGAACTGCTGGGCCGCCTGCAGGATCCGGCGGGACGGCTGACCGCGGGCTCGGAGGGAGGGCGGGGCCTGCGGCTCGGAGCGGACTGAGCCGGCACCGCAGTCCTCACTCAGGGACCTCCCGAACGCCTGCTGCCACGGGAACCGCTCACGCCCAGCGGCATCCACGCAACCAGGGCCTGCCGCGCCGATCCGCTCCGGGACGGGTGCCTCCTTCGACTCTGCGACGGGCCTCTTCTCCTCCTTTTTCGTGGGGCTCCGGGGTTCGCTCCCAGGAGGTGGCACCACCTTCATCCCTTTGCAGCTTTTGCTGTCCGGTTTAAAGTTGAGGTTAAAGCAGGTCACAGTGCCGTAATCACTCTCAATGGCACCACAGTCCGTGTCCTGCGCCGGACCTGTCAACGTCCTCTCCGAGTCGCACTGCGATGGAGCTCCAGCAGAGGGCACTGATGAGGCTGCCTCCTCTGTCATCCGGCTGTCTGGCTCGGCTGCGCCCGCATCAGTCCGCTGGGCCTCCTTGGAGCTGCTCATCCACTCCTCCAGCTGCTGCCTCGCTTCCTGGCACTTGAGCCAGGCCACGTTCCACGCCCGCATGCCCCGGGAGCCTTTCAGGGAGCAGGCGCGGATCTTCACCTCCTGGAAACGTTCGGGGGAAAACTCATTGAATCTCTCCCGGAACCTCTGCAGTGTGCTCTCATCGCCCGCCGGCGGGTGGCAGCCAGCCTGCGACCTCTCCAGGTACTGTTTACAGTCTTTGGCAAGTTCAGTAGCCTAAAAACAGAGGCACATATGCATTTCATATTATATGTTTTACATATAATTATGTTATATATGTATTTTATATGGTCTCCAGGACTTGTTCAAGAAGAAGCCTTTCTGTCATTCCAAGGGACTATACTTCTCGATATTCAAGATATAAAAATCTGCTAGCATAGGCCCTCATCCTCCTTCCAGAGCAGTTGAGTATTACATTGCGTTATTTACCTATTATATTACCTATTTATTGTTATTTTTACGCATACATATATACATACATATATATACATTCATATGCTTATAGCACTGTACTTATCCTGGATGACCTGTGTATCTTTCAAATTATCCATCTACACAGCTTTATAGTTACTGAGGCAATTCTCATTGCACACCTTATGCAAGGACATGGGAGCTCCTCCCCCAGCCTACCAGGACTCCAGCCTGCAAACCCCTCCCATTTCCCCACCCCCATGCCTCCCGACCGAAACTGGGCCAACCTTTTCGCAGAAGCAGCACAGGCCCACCATGGTCTCCAGCTCTGTGCGGCACTGCTCCGCCCGCGACAGGAAGTTGGCCAGGCTGGACTCGAAAGTGTACACCATTGTGCGGAACACCTCGGTCTCCGGGTAGGACGACCCCTGGATCTTCTCGGCCTCCGTCACCAAAGCCATGGCCTGCTGCTTCCGCTCCTGAAATGGGCAACATGTCCTGTCAGAATGCCGTGTGATTGGATCATTTTACTGTGTGAGTGGGTGTGTCTCTGAGTTAGTAAGTAAGTAGTAATTATTATTATTATTATTATTATTATTATTATTATTATTATTACACATATCACAGCGGCAATAATAACATTGGTACAGAACTCTCGGAATTACAATAAAAAGGCATACAGTTCAGAAGCAGCTCTTAAATAAAAGCAGTTAAATTTAAGTACACAGTACCTGTCATTTATCAATGACACAAGGTATTAACATCATTCTAATGGTAATGCAGAGACCCACAGGGCGGCAGACCCTTCTGTCTCTGACAGGTGATGACTTACGCTGGCCTGAGAGAAGAAGAGGTTGAAGCTCTGAAGAGTCTGCTCCACTCTTTCCAGGGAATCCTCAACAGATTCTGCCTCCAGTAGCCTCTGCTCTCCCTCTGCATTGAACCACTCCCTGATCTACAGGCACCAGACACGAGGAGAGGATCATCAGCAGCGGAATCATCATCACCGTCATTATTACTGTCACCGTCGTCATCATTTACATGGTTACCATGTATCATCACCATCACCTTCATCATGAACATCATCACCATCATCAACACGATCACCATCATACTCATCATCATTACCTTCATCATGAACATCATCACCATCATCGTCATCAACACGATCACCACCATCATCATCATAACTTTCATCACCACCTTCATCAACATCTGCATCACCACCTTCATTATCATCGTCAAGTTGATTAACTGACACCCACACATCACAGTCATAGCTGTAATTTCAGCTATAAGCACATTGGGACTATTCTTCATCTAAATTATCAGTTACTATTACTACTCTTCATAATGATACTTTCACATATTGTATATCCTTTTCTAGGTACACTCTCTCTGCCCCTGTTTAAAATTTCAGACTTACTGGTCCGCTCAGTCAAACCATGTACTTTGTCTTAAACTCAGAGTAAGGAGTGCTGCATCTTCTTCCTCACACAACATAAAAAAACATGCTTCCTGATGTTGCTGGCAGTGTGGAACAGTGGCTAAGTGGCCTATTCAACCCCAAAGGCAGCAGGTTCAAATCCAAAGTGGGGCAATGCCATTGTACCATTAAGCGAGGTACTTAATCTAAACTGCTTTATTAAATAAGCATCTGTATATGTGTGTGTCGTGTAAAATGAGAGCTATGGCTGTGGATGAAGGCAGCTGCAAAGGCAGCCATACTGTAGTCAGAAACTGAAGTGTGGCCAACCTGCATGAATCTGCCTTCCAGCTCCCTCAGCTGGAGCAGAAAGTCGAGGTGCTGCAGAGACTGGTTGGACCTCATCACCAGCGTGTGGACACGCTCCTCCACCTGGTTGTACAGGCTGCTGACTGCGTCCATGGCGTCCCTGCGGACAGAGAGCGCAGGCTGTGTCTCTCTAACCTCACAGGAAGCCATGTCACCCACCATGTCAAACTTAAGGCTAAGCTATTTTTTTTACAGTACACAGCATTCACCTTTCATTTCAGTAAATGAATAGAAGTTTGTGTAGATAAGGTGGTTGTTTGTTGTTATTATTTTGTTATTTTGATAGTTGTATATTTTTGTTATTATTCCAGTAAACAGACAGATAGGTGTTAATTATGATTTCAACCAAGGTTATTTTTTGACTGTTGTCACTTACAATATGTTATTTATTTTACCATCTACTTTATCATAAACAGAACAGTAATTAATTTACAAATAAATGTGTCAATTATGACAAAGTCAATGCTACCTTGATTTTATTCTTGGAGGTTAAAGCAAATATTAAGGGATACCATTTTGATGCTGTTTTCTATCTCTCCAAAAACCTTATTTAATCATTACTTTCCAAGCAAACAGAAAAGCTACATCTGACAAGACAAGACAACCTGTTTTGTCCTTTTTATTATTCTGGTGTTAAGGGTACAATGTTTACATTCTGTGTACTGACTGCACTGGAGTGAAATCAATTCCATAAAATCTTCACATATTTGTCTCCAGTGATGACTGAGTTACCGGTAATCTTCTGACTGAGAAAACCGAAACTCCTCCTTCCGAAGTCTGGCCAAGATGGCTCCACCCTCCCTTTGCAAGGTGACCAGCTGTGCGTCTTCCAGCACTGCTTTCATCATGGTCTTCTGCTCATGAATGCATTTCTGCACATCCTACAACACGAAACAAGATCCTGTTAAGTCCAGTCTACTGGTGGTAATACAGTGTTTCAGGTAATACTACAGGCATGCAAATTACAGTCAGGAAAATCTTTGGATTCTGAGGATTTTCTGCCTTTTAAGAACAGACTGTTCATGTAACATCATTAATATAATATCCTACTGAAAGTAAATATATGGTATTCTTTTAGGACTTCTCTGAATCCACTGGGTTGTATCTGCAATTTCATGTTTATATGAAATGCAGATCATCAAGTGCTCTTAAAATTCTTTGTGACAAGAACTGCTAAAAATCGTTTGACTTATTGATCAGATGATGGATGTATTGACTATACCTGCACAGTGTCAATTTTATTGACACCCTCAAATTTCCTGATGGCCTTCTGGAGCAAAGCTGAAGCCTCTCGCAGGTTTGAAACAAAGGGTTCCAGTTTCTGCAAACACAGGGATTACTCATACCAGTTAGTAAGATGTGTGTTTCAATAAAAGCTTCACTACACCCAAGATCCAAACTCATAGACTCATATTACTACTGCATGTAAGACTTCATAGGAGGCCAGGGTGTTTACTGGACTGGAGCATATCACATGACTCCCTCACCTGATAAAACTGCAGCCAATCACTGTGGCTGTATGGAAAGCTCCCTTCCAGGCCCGCGGTCAGTTGGTGTCCGTCCACAGTCTTGTGGAGTGCCTTCAGAGAGGTCACCACATCCATCTGGTTAAAATGCACAGTAATATTATTATTATAGTAATGTTTTTATTAATAATAATAATCACCATCATCATCATCATCATCATAAAACACATCAATTAAACAAAAAAGCAATTATTATGTGTGTTTTGTAGTAAAAAGGAATGGTGTACACTGAATAAATACAGTCTCCTGCACTGTGAAGTTGTTCACCAAGCTGTTGATGAGTGACAGGTTGTTTCTTCATGCAAAATAGATTTGGAGTTTAAAATTCAATTAAGAGGCTTTATCATAGGGCTGTGATGGGGTGGGTCATTTTGACCCTGAGGGCAAGGGGAGTATACAGAATAAGAAGACTACACAAGGGTTAAACGATATGCTGTCATATGTTTTTATTTTATCATTACTCTAATTTTGGCCATTCTGTACATATATTACTGATTTTTGGTTGCTCAAGTATTATGTATTAAATGCCATATTAGATGAGTGTACCTAAAAGTGATACATGAGTACATAAAAGGAAAAATAAATAAATAAACAACCCAGTACAAAGCAGACCTGCCAACAGATGTTTATTAACACCGCACTTCCCCTCTCTCACTCTGTTAACCCCTCACCCCACACAAGCCCTGACCTGTAGTCCTGGTTGTCTCTCTGGACGGGAGCTGGTCTCTTTGTCCACCAGAATCAGGACACAGTGGACCGCGTGGAGGGCCTGTTCCTAGGGCCAACAGAAAGAATGACATATGCAAATTAATAGGGAAACACCCTGAGGTTGCAGACATCTCACCTTATATATGCACACATGCTCAGAAAAATATGCTCAACTTTTGTTCACAAATGGTACTGCAGTGAACAAATGTATTGTTCCCTACCCTGTTTTCAATATTACTGATAAATAAATACAGGAGGGCAGGTGAGTTAGTTATTGTACTTGTTGACTTCTCTGTTTCTGTGTGCTTGTGTGTTCAAAATTAATTTTATTTTTTACTGTCCCCATGTGGTATTTTTGAGTAGTGCAGGTATGAACATTGAACCAGAACAGCAATTCTCAACAGAGAAGAGAGACCCACCAGAATAATTCCTCTACCCTCTCCTGACTCCTCACAGAATGCAAATTCATAGTACTTACATGATGAATGAACAGATAGCCTTGAATATTTAAACTAAATAAAAATTTATTCACATACTGAAGCATTTAAATATAATTTCATTTAAGATCACCTGGTTATTCTTGAAAGCCTGAAACAAATACAGTTGCCTCATGGCAACATATAATACAATGTTAATTCATATTTCATATTCAGTTAAGTAAGCATAAGTTATTTAGTCATTTTTAAGAGGCAAAAATATATTCGGAGAGCCAGTCTTTCTGAGAGCCAATATCTTGCTGGGGTGGTGGTAATGAAAATAAGTAACCACTGAGAGGCTGTTTATTTATCCTTGATCAAGTGCAAACCTGGCAGGGAGACACTTTCAGTCCTGAGCCACAGTTTAAGAAGCAGTGGGGTTACCTGGGCCAGCAGCAAGGCCTTATAGAAAGCTGGGGGAGGGGGTGTCTTCCTTGCATCCGTCACCAGTGTCATCCCGAGATCTCTAACCTCTTTCCTAGGACAAAGAAACAGGGCACGGGCTCAGACCTGAACGTGTGTTCTCAGTCAAGTCATGTCCTGACTCCAGAGTGCTAGTTACCAGCATTTTATTCAGCCAATTTTCATTCAACATAATATCATTTTAACATTTTAAGGTAAACAGCTCTAAGACAAAAACAAAAAGCAAAAAGAAGACTGTGGTAATGTCACTGTCTCTATGTCTTTCTCAAGAGGGAGGAGGGAGGTAAATTCAAAAGTCTGCCATCACATGAACTTTGACTTTTTAACTTTAACTTAACTTTGCTTTCAGGAAGGCTGTGTAATGGCTGGAAACTGAGTCAAGTTTTGTTTGTTGTTTTGTTGATGAATGAAGAATTAACTACCTGTTTTACTTCCAATAAGACTGTGCAAACCATCTGTATCTGTATCTGTATCTGTATCTGTATCTGTATCTGTATCTGTAAGACTCTGCAAAGCTCATTTGAGTGACGTGATCTCTTTTGAAAATATTTATTTCAACTGTTTTATTCATGTTATCAGCTTTGAAAAAATGTACTAACCATTACAGAGCCCTCTTGCATGTGCTGGGCTGAATTTAATATCTTTAAATCTTGCTGCCCCCTTGTGTTGAAAAAGTGTAACAGATTTGCCACTGGATAATATAATGTTCAGGATAGCTGCCAGTATTTTTTTTGTGAAAAACACATTCATATCTTAATGTCAAGATGCATTTCTTAGATTGTCTTTTTTAGTCCAGTAATATGAAATTGAATAACTGTCTTGCTGGAGCCGATACCCGTGACATATTGGGTATGAATATTGGATATGAAGTATGAACACATAAAGACCCAAAAAAGCTGAACTATTTCACAACACATCCAGCTGTGAGCTGGACCTGACAAGGGTGCCTTTTAAACTGACACAAAATGTAATGATACCTTTATTTTTCAGTTTAAAAAGTCAGACCCCAAATACTGTAAATGTCATGCACATTGAAACCAATGAGTCAGTGCCAGTATCTGAAATCTAGAAGGGGATCTCAGTGCTCTCTCTCTCTCTCTTTCCTTGACAGCTGTCAGAACAAAGGTGAATCTTAGAGAAAATAGGGAGCACTTCATTTTGAAACATTCAAGGCCTTCATCCAATAAACTCGAACACAAGCTCCAACAAGACATTCACCGACCATTTCTCAGGGGACGGCCCAGGATGGCCCTTCAGAACCCTCTGCTTTGTTGGGGTGGGGTGGGGGTGCGTGCCGTACCTGGGAATGGAGTGGAAGTAGAGCAGCAGCTTGCACAGCTCCTGGCTGGACACCAGAGGGGATTTCCAGCCCTTGTGATCCCCGTACACCTCCACCACGGGCCGGCCTGTCCGGTCTCTGCTGCCTGCGGGGGGGGATTGGGGGGTGATGTCAGTCTGGAACGCAGTGGCCTGAGTGCCGGTGCCAATCCTCAGCCTGCACCTCCATTACCAGGTACTTTCCAGAGTTCTCACAGCATCTGGTCATTCTGCCAAGCTTAGCAGATCAAAGCCCTGCTGGCGCTCTGAGGTGCATCACAGCTGCCTAAAGCTACAAGCATACAGTACACAACACGATGGCTGAGGCAAAGTGAGAGACATTCGTAATGTTTTAAAATGGATGATTATCTATGTGGTGTATATGTATATACATCATCAATAACCAGTGGCCTCTAAGTAAGACATGTGGAAGGAAGAAAGCTGATGATTGCCTGACAGTCGAACCTGCTTTTGATTGTTTTGATGAGTGACAATTTCAGTAAGGATGATCAATCAGCAGCTTGTTTGCTTTAATTATACATAGTGTTCTAGTGTCACCTTTGGACACTTCACAACCATTTCAATAATATGACAACCTGGTCAAAACGTGATCTCCGATCCCTTTGAAATCATCTAAATTATGCAACACATCCCATTCTTCTATAATCAGGATGCTTCCATTCAAAGTGCACAAAGCCAATGCTTCCATTATTAAACACGGTTAAATATAAAGCAATCTGCTGGCGGGTAGATGGCTGATTTTAAGTTTAAAAAGAAGGACAATTTATCATTTTAAAACTTTTTATCCCTCCTATCTCTTCATGCGCTGCCACAAATCTAATCACTGCATTTAAATAGTGTGTACAACGATCAATCAACTGAGACTAGCTCATACAAAAAATTATGTACTGAGAATATATATTAGAGAATATATAAATACATTTCAAAATATGTAAATTACACAGGACAATATTACGATAGTGAGCCTACTCAAACATTCGAATTGAATGAGCTGAGCCCATGAGCAAGTGAATAGACGACACTAGTGATTTCACCTGGAAGACATGCGATCCCCAGGTGGAGGAGATAACTGCCGGATTCCTGTGATAAGGAGGACGGGGGGCCCAAGGTGGAGGGGGGGAGGGGGGGGAGGGGACCTCCGCCAGGGAGCGCCTGGAGCTTCTTCTGCTGTCCATTAACGCAGGGCGAGGGAGTGTGCGTTTCAGCTGGGCCCGCCTGGATAACATCTTCAGACAAGGGGAAACCACAAGCATTGCATGACATGTACGTGTGCAAGTTAGTGAGAGCACTTCTTTTGGCAGATGTTCTTCTTTTGGCAGATTCACTTCTGTTTTTTTTACTAAGTGCTTTCCTGACTTCCTCTTAAGATAGGACCCAAAGAAAACCTGATGATAAACTGATGTCATGACAATGACAGCAAAACAAATAGCATGATAATGATGCAGTGCATCTTCTAGCCATTAAAACAACACTGCACCATTCAAACATGTCCATGTGTGTCTCTGTACTGGCAAATGAGATCCAGCAAAGAATTTCTCAAACACACAGATCCTTTCTATTTTCCCAAGTAAGGAGCATGTTTGGATATTTGTATAGGAGTATGCAGCATATCAGTGTTATACTATATACAACCCCCATCCAACTAGTTGGATGTCCTGGGAGTGTGGCATAGTGGTTAAGGAGCAGGACTTGTAACTGAAAGGTTGCTAGTTCAATTCCCCACTGGGGCACTGCTGTTGTACTCTTGGGCAATGTACTTAACCCACAATTGCCTCAGTAAATATCCAGCTGTAGAAATGGATAACATTATAAAAAGGTGTAACCTATGTAAGTTGCTCTGAATAAGAGCGTCTGCGAAAATGCCAATAATGTAATAATGTCCTGCCATCTGGCCATAAACTCAGAATGAAACCAAATTCAGTCAAGAAACCTTTTGTACCATAAGCATAGTCTTATAGGTTGATAATCAATGTACAGGGGAACGATGATCATGAACAAATTATTCTAGAGAACTTATATGAATCAGCATGACCTAACAAGGATATTGTGGTCATACAGAAGACATTATTAATTATTCTTTTAATTTGTTGTTGTTTTTTTATTTATTTATTTATTTTGTTTTTATAATTTATGTAATTATTATTATTGTCAATAAACATTTATAATAAAAAGTTTGAGTCGCCTTTGTGTTTTCTGTATAATTGGCTTACATTTTATTAACTTAAAATATAGCACCTTAACCTACTGACATACCACCCATACCACCACTCTGTGGAAATTCTTACCATAATATTGTGCAGATGTGTATGCATTCTTTAAAGTGTAACTGTGTTCTGCTCTTTAGAATTGTGCTCTTGTTCTTTAGAGATATGTCTCTGTATATCTGTTTCCAAATGCTGGAGTGCTGTACATCAGAAAGAAAAGAATATCAGTAAAGTAGAGCTCTTGATGAGTGCAGCAAACATACGCTGTATGTATTCACAATCCAAATGACCCTGACCTCCCCTTTACTGTTCCCACTCCCGACTGTGTGACAGCCTGCAGCATGGTGACTGATGGCCTCATTCCCACCCCAAACCCTTGAACCCTTGCCTAAATATAACACCCTCCCTCCACTGAAAGGTCAGAGTTCAGGACTTCTGTGGTTGTAAGAATAGAATTAATCTGGAGGCTTGTGAGAAGTTGGCCAGTACTTGCATTTTGAAAAGGTCCAATGACACACCCCATTTCCTGTGAACTGATCCGTCATTTAAAGCAGTTTCACACCTGAATGAACTCCAAGAACTCCAAGGATAAACACAGAACTCCGTAAACAGTACTGTAAAAATTGCTACTACATTAATGTATGTTCTATGATCATCACTTCCACGCCTCTTTGGATCACAAAATGATCGGGTTTCAGGTTGTTTTTCCCACTCTCCCAGGGCTGCTCCAGATTGTTTTGTCTGCTGGCTATGAGGGCACCATCGATTGTGGAATTTTATCTCCTGTCAAGTGCCCCCATTCTCCCTCCAGTGAGCACTGGAGAAACCCGATACCGGGAGCGTTTTCACACTTCCCCACTCAGCGTTTACTGTTTTCAGCCAAAGCAGACACGAGCACTGCTGCTCCTTTGTCCGGCCTCCTTCATGCTCGCTTGACTGACAGGCTGCCCTGTACCTCTTTGGCTGGCGGGCTTGGCTTTTCCTTTTTCTTCCCCATTTGAACAATCTGGCTTCCAGGCCGACAAAGGCTGTCTGTGTCCGCCACCCCCCAGCCCCCTGTCTGCCCTTACACCCTTTGCGTGTGTCTGAGGAATTCCCCTTGCCCCTCTTAGGGCGACAATCTTGCCCCTTTCTTCCTCTGACATGGCTGCCCCCCCCCCCCCCGTAAACAGAGTGCACAAGTTATGCCAGTCAGGAGACATGGGGCAGTCTATGGGCACGCCATTCTGGCCCCCACCCCAGCTCCGATCATTCGGTGGAATTGAACGCCATCATTCTAATGGGAGGCCAGGCAGTGGCTCAGCCCCACAGCCCCCACTTTGGTTTCCTGCACTGGGGGTTTCTATTCACTTCAGCAAGAAAGGGTCTGCTCAGATCACTGTGCTGTTTTAATGTCTGTTGGTGTCGCGCATGAAATACGGGAGGGTGTGTCTGGGAGGGGTGGGGGTGGGGTGACGGCGGCAATGAAAAGGCCACGCTGTTGGGACGAGTCTATGCCAGGGAGGCCCAAACCTAACCTTTAAACCGCTAATTGTATCAAGCCTGTTTCAGATTGTTTTGCATGACTACAAAGTGTGTAGATTGAAAAAAGGATCACCCATCTGCAGCTGATTCCTTCTTAGGCAAATCACATTCACTGTTGTCAGTTTGACTTTTCCTACTTGGCATTACATCCTTTCAGTTACAAAAAAGAGATTGAGTTGCAGTGCATGACGCACTTCTGCGTACAGAGATTAGAGATCAGGCTTAGCTTTGAGGCATTCTTTAAGTTCTAGTTGGGTCAGATGCAAATAGGTAAAAAGAATCATCTACAGATGGTCCTTATTGTTAAACACAAATAACATAAAAACAGAAAAAGCAAACGCCACTTTAGGATAATCCAGTCTGAATGTAAAATTTTGGCATTTCTCTTTTCAAGCTAAGAGCCTCCACAGATTTACATTTTTTTCTAAAGAAAGGTAGAGCTTAAGCATGCAGTCCTACTTTTGTAGTCTCCAGTGATATAAAAGCAACTGATAACATATCAGATTAAAATCATTTGATGAACAGGGATGACAATATATCATTTAAGATAACAAACATGAATGACATGACATGACATGAATTGGAGCACAGCGGCATCACTAACCTTGCTTGCTGCCTCTCCGCCTGTCTGTCTTTGGGGACACCAGTCCAAAGGCTGTGGTCTTCTTGCCATGCACCACGTGCACAGTGGGAATCAGTTCTGGACAAATGTCACTGTTGCTCCGACTGCTCAGTCTCTGTACCACAGGGAACTTTCTTGCTGTCTCTGACACAGATGAAGGGGAGTGTGAGAGGGCCGTTCCCGCCCTTTTAATCTCGTCTTTCAAGTCTTGTGCAGTCAGACGGGGCTGACCGTCGATGACCCTGTTGTCCCCAATGTCACCGTGACCCGCGGCGAGGGCGTGGCAGTGGTTTCCAGGTTGGCAGCACTGCGGTGGCCGAATGGGGGCTCCTCCCTCGCCCAAAAGCCCACTTCCATGTTCAGCCTCCTCCAGCGCAGCCAGTATGCTGCTTCTCTCGAAGCTGACCGGGTTCTGCAGAGCGGCCATGTAAGACTCTCTGTACCTGCACCTCAGCTCCTGCGATCGGGGGTCCAGGCCCATCCTCCGCCTCATGCAGGGGGTGCACGGCTCCTCCGAAAACTTGACTGTGCGACCGCAGGGAGTGGGGGCCCTGGGTGGGGCCAGGGGGGCCGGCCGGACCGGCCTGAAGGCGGGGAGCGGTTTCCCCTGTGCCGGCGTCCTGCCGAGGGCCAGGGCTTCCTTCTCCTTGCTGAACTCCACCAGGTCGACGTAGTCGCCCTCCATCTCGCGGTTGTGGCGGCTGTCCCAGGTGTTGGGGGACACCCAGCCGACGGGCCTGCCGGCCGGCCTGGCCCGGTCCACCTTGATGAGCCGGGAGCAGCTGCTGTCCACGAGCCGCAGCGAGACGGCGATGCCGTCCTTGGCCGGGAGGATCCGCGTCTCCAGGGAGAAGGAGGAGGGGCCGGGGGGCTGCGGGCGGGCGGGCCCGGCGGGGCCCTCCGGAGAAACGGGAGGCGTGGCGGCCATGGACTTGGGCCTGTCCACAAACTCGGGGTTGGCGACCTGCGCCCACGGCACTTTCACAATTCCCTGATCCGTGGACAGCAGGCAGCGGCGCAGTGGTGTCCCATGCCTGCCCTCGTTGACGTCCCGGAGCCAGTCCTCGGTGAAGATGCTCGGGTAGGACGTTTCAGGGACAGGTGTCTCCTCCACCTGCCTGTGCTCCTCCAGCAAGCTCTTGAGGACGATGCGGGCGGCCTGGTCTGCGAAGGGCGCCACCTGCAGGTAGAAGTCCCCCGGGCGCAGCAGCAGGGGGTTGAGGGAGGCCAGCTGAATCACCACACGCTCACGCAAGCACAGTGGCCAGCCCTCATGCCTGAACACCACATCAGAGTACGGTGCCTGAAAAGGGACAAATGACATTAGCTACAAAATGTCTTCGAACAACTGACTGCATACACATAAACACATATGCACATATTACTCAGTTATAAATCTATATTAGCACTAATGACAGTGCAATAAGCCCTATAATGACCCAATAACTGCAAGACTAAGGATAGAGCAGACACAGAGATAACTGAAAAAAGTTATGCACAGTTTGTAAGTCTTCCTGAAAGGACAAACAATCACATAGTGCAAACTATATCTGTAACTTTGTGCAGGGAAAAAAGCATGAGTTACAAAAATGAGTTTATAATGAACAGGGTTATAAAATCCACTGTAATACACTATATTTTGGCATATCAGACATTCAAAACATTCAACATTGCCCAGGGGGGTGTGAGAGTGTTGTAGGGGTATATTGTTTTTTCAGTGAAAATAATAAAATTTGACCACCCTGTATTACGTTGGCACTACGGCAGTCATGTGAATGATTGCGTAACCCATAAAAATCATGCTTAATTGATCAAAGTACTGTACATATGTCTTTAATTATTCTAAACAAGCTGAACTTAGTGAAAGTACTGAAAAGTCAAGGAAAATGGAAAACTTATGTTTTTAGCTGTTCATTTATGAGGTATTGGCTCAAAATCCCCACATGGAATTATCAGAAGTGCATTAAATAATAATTATTATTTTGTGTCTTTCCCCGATAAATGGAGACATTTAATACGCCTTGAGGAATAAACGTTTATAAAAAGGTATGCTCGAACCCTAAGACGCCGCTTTCGCCGGAGCGAGATGAAGGGCACCGATAGCGGCCGGCGCCTCTGAACTCGGCGCACAGTAAGAGCTCCCTCCCGGCAAGATAATCGCAGGGAGGAATGCGCTACAACATGAGAGCGATCCTCTTGATCCCGGTGCCAAGGCGCTGCCTCCTCAGCCAATTAGGTAAACATTACACGTTCTGTGCCAGCCACGGGCTGACCTCGGACGCTGGTACCAACGAGATTCCTCTACAACCGTGTACAGCGGAATATGCTTGGAATGTTAGCGTGCCGCGCTACTTATTTAGACCGGCGATAAAAAAACAGTACGATTCCCAGGCGTACAGTCCTGTCTACTCAGCTGCCTGCCTGTCTCCCAGGGGCATTCAAACCTCCGGGATCCTCTTAACACAATGCGCTGATTGTTTGACGACCGGCACCGAACAAAACCCTTTGTTTGTGTGCATTATCGAGTATCGTCTTAGTCATGATCTGTCTTTTTTGCGGAATGATACAATGAGTGACTGTAGGGCCACATCCTTCCTTATGTTACGTGGGTTTGAAATGTGAGATATGTCAGCTTTACAATAACGTCATCTGTTCAAGTATGAAAACGGGTTTGGGGAAGTTTTATACTGAGTTTAGATGTAGGACTACCGATTTTGGATTAATCGCTTCAGCACCGTACCAGCTTTGTACCCTGAGTACAATCTTCATAACATCTTCGATCTAAAAATGGCCAAAATACTTCCACTATTTTATTTTTCGTTGTAAGTGTACAGTCGAATGCAGTGTGTTAAAGGTTGAATCCCTGGCCAAACTGGATGGAGTGTTAAACAGATCAAATGGGAGGTATCAAAGTTTGTTATTCTATTTATACACCAACTCAATATGCAGTAACTCACTCTCAACCTTTGGGAAAGAACTGATTTTTTTTACAGTGTATGTCAAAGTATTTGCACGTCACCCCGTCGTTGCATTGTTGTTGTTCACCGTCCAAAGCAGTAGAGGGCGACAGCCCTGCATTTGTTTTCCACAAGCAAAAAAGCTGTTCACACAGCAACACAATGAGTTAGGTTTCTGAATGTACTTTCAAAGAACAAAATACCTCCAGACTAACAAAATACCAGGCTACATCTTCAATATAAAGTTGTAATATAAAGGTTGTTCATGCACTGAATTGTTACAACAAAGGCAGAATTGTTCATTCAAGCTGTTAACAAGCTTGTAGTATGACATGCTTGTAGATGATATGTCTACACTAATGCCAAAAATACAGAATTAGGAGGAACTGTATTTTGCTTAATGCCATTTTTCTGGGGTGTGAACTATATTGCCTCTAAAAGGTAGTATTACATAATGCATCTACGTTAATGCAAACACGCAGAATGAGGGGCCGCTGTGCTTTTCTTCAGGCCAGCGTTATTCCCTGGGTGTCTGCTGCACTGTCTCCGCCGAGCAGGTGCCGTACTCACACACGCTGCCTGCTGCACGCTCTCTAGGATGTGCTTGGCGGGGATGAGGAAGTCCAGCAGGCACTGCAGCGCGTCGCCCCGGTAGCGCTCCTCGATGACCCGGAAGAGCTGGCTGAGGACGGTGGGCGCTGTGGCCTCGAAGGGCGGGTACAGGGCGGCGAGGACACCCTGGATGGAGGAGTCCAGGGATTCCGGGTTCTGCAGAGGCAAAAAAAAAAAAAAAAAAGAGTGCGCCTGTGTTGATGGGTTTCCAGTATTATAAGCAATTAGATGGAAATATTACTTCAGGTCTTGAGAATGTGTAGCCTACCCTTGGGTATTTTTTTTACATCCTGCCCAGCATTGGTAATTAATCATACATGTTGTTATGCACCCCATTAATTAGGGCTGTAGTGATTAAAAGATTTATGAGGTAGATTAGTCAACTGAAGGTTTTTTTATGCTTCAATTAATCACAGTTTTTCAAATCTTGATATTATATTATAAAAGCTGTATACCGGACACAATATATAATTTCTAAGGAACATAATTCATGGTCTGAACGGGTGACTCAGGGGCAGCCTTCCAAAGTGTCTGAGGAACAGGCTGGCCCTCCTGCATTGGGGCAGTGATGACACTTCTCCAGCGCAGCGGGATGGTGCAGATAGAATGTCAAACAATACGCAGTTAGCATGCGGCACAGCGTCCCTGTGTCAGGAATACAGCGCAGAGCCGTCAGCTCTGAAGGCTGAACTATGCTGGAGAAATTCATTTTGGCTGTTTGATATAATGGCCGATTGTTCCTCGGCCAATCGCTGCAATCAGGTCAGGCCTTTGATGCCTCTGTGAATTTCCACAGTCCTCGCTGCAGCTGTGAAAATATGAATTCCAGTTTCTGCTGGTGGCACCTCGAAGTTTTAGCAGAGAGGGGCTTGTCTAATTTCATTTGTTTTCCTCAGGGGAAAGTACGACATGTGAAAAGAATGGCAAAGGCTGTTTTGAGCTCTTGTTCACCCCTTTCTTTGCCATCTCCTCTGTTCAAATGCCTATTTGTATTGCTCCCCTACTATGTAGCTACAGTATGTCCATGTTTCTAAAAAGTCCCTCACTGTGTAGTAGTCATGTATAGATGTACAGCTCATGTGACGTCTCTGTGCAATAACTTTGTGGCTTTCCCGGACATTTGCAGGAGAGCTACAACTGACAAACTTACACTCATCAAAAACCTCCCATCGCTCAGTCCAGTTGTAGTTAACCACAACGTGCTTTGTCCTTTGACAACATACAAAATGTTTCTTACTTTTTACCATTCTTATGCAATATTATGTGTTTGGTGGCAACTGAAATGAATCGGTAATGCCGAGCAAGAACTGAAAAGGAAAAAGGGTGACTTCAGCTCATTATGCAAAGCAAACTGCAGTTCAGTTTTAGAGAAACCTCAGCCCTTGTGTTTTTGAACACAAGCACATTGACAAAAATAGATTAAATAACTACGCATATAAAAAAGGACAATTTAAAGATGTTATTCTTGGATACTGCAGTAAAACTCTGACCCTCAGATGTGTCTGCTGCGGTGTTTCAAAGGCATCAGACACTTTTTGTGTATGTCTGGGTGCGGCTTTGCGGTGCGCTTCTGGTGTGAGAAAGAGTTTCTAATTCCATCCTGAATAATGAAGCACAACGGCATGGAAGAAAATGAAAGAACTACCACAACAAACAAACATTATGAAAATTTGAGTGTTCTCACCAGAAAATGACTATCTGGCTCTTAATTTTGCAAGCAGGGGTGGAGCCGTGATTACGGTCGGATAAAAACAACTGTGAAAGCACGGAAAGAGAAGAGTAAGGTTGGAGTGAGTAAGAGAGGTCTCTCCGCTCTCCATTTTACTGCCAGCTGGAAAGGAAGGGGTGTAAAAAGACACAGATGTGCGAGGGAGACGGTTGCGGAACGCGTGCTAACAGTGCCTGTCTGGTTAGGATAGTCATGCTAATACAATAAGACTGGAGCTCAATTTATACGTTATCACTGCTCTGCACTTTTCAAATCAACCAACTGTGCTAGAAAAAAAACACACACATGCTGAAGCAATTGAGCGCAAGACTCTGATTTCAGCTTTCTTCCATGCGTTTCCACGGAAATCTAGCCTTTTTCTTTGTCCTGCCAGAGACAGATGTTTTAAAAAACATGAGGCAAATCCAGAGGTAAAGTTCCTGTAGATCCAAGTGTGTTTTGCTTTACAGAGGCTTAGGGAATGCAGAGACTGCATCTGCGTGTCACTAAAAGGTCACAAAGATATGTTCTGCAAAATATAATAGATCAATGGCTTAACTAATAATTTACCATTTCATATATTTGAAGCTTGATATGGATTTGAAGCGTCCTGGGGCGGAAAAAAATCATTTGAGAAAGCTCTCTTTAAAAGTGTTGCGATGGAAACGCACTGATCTGACCGCCCCTGATGGGGCTTGTTCTAAACACTTGGTGCAGCCTGCCCGACACTGTTCCAGGGTTTTACTTTATAAACAGTGACGACGTTCGAGAAAAGAGGCTTATGGCGCTAAAACAACAATACCAAATCCTTGCTGACCTTTTGACAAGTTCTGGTAATTCACTTGGACAAGCAGAATTAGGCAAAGGGAATTTTTTTTTCTTCTTCTCATTACATCAGTGGCTCAGGCTCTAGAGTGATAAGAAGGCCACAGAGATGGATCCTTAAACATGGGTGCAGGTATGCAGGTTTTATATGCAGAGCAACAGCATGGCACAGTGATTAAGAAACCAGGCTTAGAACTGTAAGGTCTCCAGCTCCACTGCAGGTCAAATTGGGACGGTGTACACATGTTGCACCTTAAAACTAAGTGCTCAATCTGAATTGGGTCAGGAAGTAATCTCCTGTATAAAGGGAAAATATGTAAAAACAAATGTAAGCAAACAATTATGTAAGTCACCCTGGATATGATTGTCAGCTAAACAAACACAACAATAATACGATGCTCTGTTGTTCAAAGTAATTCAACTACAACCAGAGGTTTATGCTCAGCTGTGGCAATGGCATTGCTCTGGAGATGCATATTCATGTGTGGCTGCACTGCACTTGCTTGTGGCGTCCCAGCAATCGTGGTCGAGAGAACCCTCCTGCATTCGCGGCATGTGCCTGAGCAGAGTGTCCTCGATGAAAAATTCTGCCTCCTTAATCCAACTACACAAGTTTGCCGCGATACAAACGTTCATTTACTGAAATAAAGAAGCACCACAGTGATTGCTGCCCAGGCTTTAATCCATCCCAGGTGCAGACGGGGAGTGGAAACAGGCCCGAGAGCGGGGTCGGCGTGCATAAATATTCAGAGAAATGCACTCGAGAGCCGTGCGGCTGAGTCAGACCTCAACGGGGGAGCAACGGCACATCTAAAAGCTGCATGCAGGACAAAGGCACCGAGACAAAACTTTTAGCAAGTGATCAGTTTGAACCACATGGGTAGTTTTTGACTTGTATTACGACATTGCAAGCGTTAATGAGATCACTTCCGTAAAATGATAAAACAATTGTTTAGTCTGCCAATGAGATACAGCATAGAAATAAATACTTAAGAATTAACGACTCAGGTTTCACCTTTGTCACATATTTGCACGCTCATCTAAAAGATTGCACATTACCGTGTTGTTTGGTCAAGGATGCAAGTCATCCAAAAGAGGGAACCCCAAACAAGGACAAGACCCAAACATGGTAAGTTAGAGCAGGTGTGAAAGGAAGAGGAAAAAATGACACATCTTAAAACAAAGTTCAGCCAGATGTGTGCAACTTAGGATAAGTGTCCCAACTTAAATTAAGTCACCCAAATACTTGTGTATTTACACCATATTTAACTACACACAGTGTAATTATATACATACACATAGTTACTTACTTACAGTTAAACCTGTTTGTGGATTATGCAATTACACCTCTCTAACAAATGCAATGTGTATATATGCACAAATGTTACTGTGTGGGTATACAGTAGCATCAATGTAGTACAAATGCACACATACAGTATGAAGGGCCACTTCATGTAAAGTGGGACCAGGAGTGCCTAGAGGAGCGCGGGAAGACCTGTACAAAAGTCTCTTTACAGCGTAACAGGAGATTGCTACCTTAAAGAAAGAACCAGACACAAAAGGTTAAGAACATTTTCTTGCAATGTTTAATGTTCATACCTGACAGTATATCACTGAATGGTCTAATATAAACCTTCTAAATTGTGTGTACTCTGGCATGAAAAATGGAAGTTTTTTCAGCTGATTTATAACAGCAGTATGCTTAGGCGGAGGTCCTCCTGACAGTCTCTTATAGAGGTGACAGATGTGTTGTAAAAACTACTTGAATGCTCCCTTGCCTCATTATCAGAGCTGGACACTGTGCAGGACCCTGCAGTGCAGACAGTCTCAGATGTGCAGCACAGCCCAGTAGAAACACACTTGAAAAGATGCCGCTAAGTTTGAATGCAGAAATCAAACTCACTTTAAGCCATAACATTACATATTATCCACAGTATACTGGCAGATGTAATTTTCAAAATACACAGCAGTATGTATATGACATGCTACAATATGTACGATAGAATATCTACAAAACTACAAATGTACTTTTATCCTTGACGGTTTCAAGTGTAACTGGAGCTAAAAACTGGAGAAAGGGTATCTACTTCAAGTCATGCTTTACTTGGATTGTAACAATGCATATCTGGTCTGTCAAAACTAGATTCCTGCTGCTGGACATCATTGATGCACTATAGCATCTAACCCGTAACCTGGTGACACAGTGTAACAGCAGAGTTTATTGCTGTGATGATATAATAGCATTCTGGCAGTCTGCTCAGTGACAAAAACAATTCCTACTAAATGAACCCAGTGCTTCTTCAGTACTTCTGCACTTCTGTGGAAAATTCTTTCTATCCCAAATGGTGTGGGCTGGCCGCCTCTGCCCTGTTACTCAGTGTGCTCTACTGGCTGCTCTTATCCAGTCAGGAGGACTCCTGAGGGACTCCTAATTACCTAGGAGTAGGTGTACAAATTACGACTTACCTCAAGGCTAAAAACACCCTATGACTAGCTTTTATTCTTACTCTAACACTTAAGGGCACATTTGCCAAACAGGGTTTTTTCACACTTGAGTCCAGCTTTTCACTTTCAGTGGCTTTGTGCGTGCTTCCTTGGTTTCTGCGGTCTGGCCCAGTCTGGCTCTCTACCTCAAACCGACACTGGCTTTGCTTTGGCGGAAACGTCCATCTGAGCGCTGTTTCCGTTCACGGGACTCTGGATCTTTCTGTGGGGGAGTGAATGCTTTCTTGTGGTAGGTGGCATCTGTCGGAGGTAAAAATGGCATAATGTCTACGCAACTGACTATATAACTTCAGACTGTCTTCCTCGTGGAGCCATGAGGGGAGCCTCACGTGAGGCCTTCTGTGTCTGGTTGCCTGTCGGCCAGCTCTCCGCCTTGCCATCCAAGTCACACGCTTGAAGTGGCTCCGAACCGACCTCCGCTCGGGAACGCTGTGAATGCTTTGCATTTCAACGGCAGCTTGCGCAGGCGTCAGATCAATTAATGTAGGCATAAATAAATGTGAAATGCACTTGGAAATCCGCCCTGTGAGCCACGGGGACCACAGTCTTAGAGAGGGTGTGTTCCCTAGCCATCTGCAACACCCAGGCCATATCAGCTGCGTCTGCTTAATAGGCAAAATTGAATGGAGCCATTGTAATTTTAAGTTAGCCGCTCTAACTTAAAATCCAAAAGCCGAAATGTGGCATAATGACCCGTGGTAATAAAATGCAGGAGACATGTACTATAGTATCAGGGAAGAAAACTGTGGATTATTGTGTCTGAAACTGGGCTTTGTCTGCAGGCCATTCCTTGTTGTCCGTCATATTTTGCCATCGTTTTGCATTTCTATGTTTGACGCAAGAACCCAGCAGGAAAAAGGCTTGCTCTGTCCTCCATAATGTCATTGCTGCCCTACAAACCTCCGAACCTGGCTGACTTAGCCACTGCTAGCCAAACTTTACATCACACCTGAAGACATAAACAAGTCATTGGCTTTCTTAAGTAAGCCTCTGAGGGGATGTGTACCTCAACCAACCCTGACAGAGGCTTTTGTAAACCTGAGGGTTTCTGCAGCTAGTGCTGCCCGTTCCTCTGCTCGGCAGATTCAAACCTGCTGAGCAACATCTGTGAGACAGTTTGTTTCTGTTGTCCCACGGCTGGCTGCACTAAGTGGCTTAGGTCTGTCGGCCTGCTGAGCCACACCTTTGTCCTGTTAAAAAAAGACTCTGCTGAAGATCTTGTGGGGGTGTGCTGCAGCTGTATTCAAAGACACCTCTTTTTCCATGGGTCTTCCCATTGCCTCTGGGGCTCCTGAATTAACCCATGCATTACTTATGGCCCTTTATTTCATAGCCCGTCTCAACCTTTGTTTCACTGGATGAAACATAATATGTTTCCAAAGTGAAGGTCAAAGTTCATGGGCTTAAGTAAGCTCAACTCTGTGGATGGATGCTGCTAGCCTTTATTTTAGGATTGATGGTGTTATAAATGGATCAAAAAATAAAATGAATGCTTTTACAGTTTCTGAGAATGACACAAATTACATTTTCTACTCTTCACTTTATGAGCATTTGTCCCATATATTCACACATACTTCCAATAAACATCTAGAACTGGGGAAGTACTGTTCTTCATTCAAATACATAAACTACCAACACACTGATTTTCATAAAGGATCTGTTGTAATGACTTTTTTCCTCCTGTTTTCCTCATTTTTTATCATTTTCAAACAACTTCTCATCAGAGAAAATGACGAGACCATTGAAGCAATGGAGACATCTTCCCAAAAGACCCTGACAACTCATCGAGTTCTGCAGAGATAACAGCTCTCCTGGTAAACCTCTGGCTCTTTGTCATCCAAGAGGGTGTTTGTTGAACTAACAACCCCTTTTCAGCCTGTCAGATCATTTCAGTGCGCCCCTTTGATGCCAGAGCTGCACATTTACATGGCATGAGGGCCACCAAACATTAGGCAATGGCCCACAGGTACGCCCACGCTCAGTGGAGATAAGAGACTGGAGCCAATTCAGCGAGCCTGCAGCTGAAGTCAGGAGCGCAGCAGAAAATCCGCCGTGTGGGAAAACCAGTCATAAAGCGTGGCTGTGACTCAGGAGTGACTCACATCCCTGAGCAGTCTGGGAACAGGTAGGTATATCACCCCCCCAGCTCAGACACAATACTACCCACATTACAGTCACGTCTCTGGGGACAGAGGGCTGAGGGAAACGCAAATCAATCAGGAGTTCCTATGTGCGTGTAACGCGGTTTTACAGCTCCGGGTGCATGCAAGCGCGTCTGCGCACAGGTCAAACACAGACATAACAGCCCTTTATCTGCCTGTTCCCAGACTGACCGTAAATCACTGTCAAAATGCCTTTATTTCAGTGGTTAAGAGTCTGACTTTTAATGCCTCTTGGTTTTTTTCTTCTTCTCTGGAGTCTGTGCTTAATGGTCTGGATTCAGTGATGAAATATTGCAGCAATCCTCGTGTTAAACAATGCTAATGAGTGTTTTTTCAGTTGTTTTCTAATGTTTTCAGAAATTCAATCACCCACAGGCTCCTCACTAAACCCTTCTCATCTGAACTCGTAAATCGAAATACTTGCAAATCCCAGAGTGCTGGTCGCCCAAACCACCCCTGTGGGCAAAGGCCTTCTGCTACGGAGCATGAGGGCAGCAGGCCCGTGCTCTTCACATGGGAAGCGTGAGCGGGCGGTCCACCCTCGCAAGACTGCGAATGAATGAAAACAAACGGAGTGGGAGGAGGGGAGGGGGGTGGCTGTGTTTTCAGCTGGCAACAAATAGCAGCTCTCTCGGCTCTCATCATGTCATTCCCTCCTCTTTCTTCCTGTCTTTTTCCTCTCTTTCTTCAGAAAGGGGGCAACTCAGAGCGACAGTGCTGCCTTTGTCTCCCACTGCTCCTCTAGGCCAAACTCAGGGGTTTGGCGAAATACGCCACGACTGAAGTAGGCTGTTCGCTGTTAAAAACAGAGCCCCTAAAAGAGGGAGTACTTAATTTATCCTGCCTTAAATGCCAGTTAATGTCACCTGTTCAAGTGCATGCAGCGTGAAAAGCTATCAAAGTCTAAGAAACAACTTCTTTTTGTATTTATACAGTATGTTGGGAAACAGCCATTACTGGAGAAGGTACAAAAATTTCCCAAAAACACAATCTCAAATTTCTGCTTTTTCTACTCTGAAGCACCTCCAGCAATAAAGCAGCATGTCCCCAAATAACAGTGCTGTTCAAATCTGTACCCTTGACATGAAACTATGGAAAAGGTCTGTTATTTTCAGCAAAGGGATAATTCATGTTGATTCACTGGCAGAGAGTCACATCAAATATGCACTTATACAAAGCTATGCGCCATCTGGGATGGCTTTTGGTCGCTTTAGACTGACCTGAAAGGTCAGTTAAGAGGTGTTTCTGTCCCTTTTAGCTCACAATCTCATAAAAATATCTAAAGTTTTGGACTGTACATTCCATAGGGATATCATAGGCACTAGAAGTCAATGAGCTACAAACAGTGGAAGCAGAGAACTTTCCTTCATGCAATGACCAACCTGTGTGAACCTGAACATGTTTTTGATCAATTCACATGAGGAAAATCTGGTTCCTGGTTTACCTGATTGTATTGAATGTGACAGCGTTAACTTTGTGCACTTAAATTGAAATACTTTTAGCTATACTTAAAAAGCAACCACTTGTTAAAAACCACAAGTTAAAAACATTCGATCACAAGCAATTTTGCCACGTGCAATCGAATTTTTAAGTAGTTAAAATAATTCAGTGTGGTGAGCATTAATTTGCAGTGACAATAGACACAATTAAGTAAGATGGAATCAGCTGCTGATAGGTGATTTCTGTTTAGACTGGCAAACTTGTTAATCATGAAAAGCATAATTAACCTCTTCTTAAGCCCTATTTCTGCCACCGCAGAATCAAAACAGCAGGCATGGATTCCATTTGTTTATGTGCACCTGCACCATATACACTGGGAAAAGATACAGTAGCAGTTAGCCTGGCTACTGGAGTCCAGTTAAACAATACTTTTGGGACCGTTCAAAATGAAGCACTGTAACACACTGAAGAAGGCACTCCAGGGAATTCAAAAAACAAGGACTGTCATTGGCTGTCCCTCATTCATTTCATCCTAACCCTGTCTTATATGCTGTACACCTGAGGAAAAGGGAAGTTCCTAAAACTTAATTTCTAATTTTTTTTTTGCATATTCGTCATTCCAACAGCAGCTGTGTCTGGGCAATTTGCCAGGGGAATTTTTAAAGTATTCTTTCAGCATATTTTAAATATGGGATTATAGATTTTATTGTGTACAGAACATTTGAATATATATTTTTGGGTGGACTCTGTGTGGTACTCATTGGCAGGGATTCTAAACCACTTCTGTGATATTTGACCCAAAACTTCAAACAAAAAAGGTTCCAGATTTCCTCTGTTTACATCTTCTCGAAAACCTTTTTTCCAAGTTCAACATCTGAATGCCAAATAAATCCGTCTGGGTGCTCCCCTTGAGGGACAGAGCTTTCGATTAGTCATAACCGACCACCACCTTACACCCCTCCTACAGTCAACATGAGCCAAACTCAAAACAGCCCACGTCCCCCCTCTAAGCACTCCCTTTTTCAATTTGGCCTAAATCATTTTCTACACAGTTCACAGAATCCAGGAATAACAGGGTTTCTCATTGCCCAGCGGTCAGGCTTGAAACATCCCATGAGAGACACGAATACTTCAGAATGGTCAAGAATTCAATAACATCAACCTGCCTTTCATTTCTCGGGGCACAGTGTGAAATAACACTTCTGAGAGCGCTGGGTCGACCAATCAGGTGCCGCATGCAAATCACACGGACCGCACCTGCGAATCACGCACCAGGAAGTAAACAGGGCTCGCCGCAGCTTTGGCATGCAAACGTTCGCCCTTGGCGCAGGTCGCCCCGGGGAATGAAAACGGCCCTTCAGGCAGGACTGCTGGGCGCGCCCGGGGCTGAAAGCCTGCACTATGTTCCCGTGACCCACCCAACCCTGTCTGGGAGACCCAAACAGCTCACGGGCAAGCCCGGTGGACATAGTGTCGTCTTTGTGCATAAAAATAACCCCGCGTGTCTTGGAACGGGAGGGGGTGCTTGCTGTAGTTATATGAGAGGCAGAGCTCCACTAACGGCTGTTAAAATACACAGAGGTTGGAGAGATATCCCCCTCTAATATTTATGTGCCTTTCCAGAGACAGGGTCACTGAAGTCCAACATACACTCAACACTGTGAGGCTAAACGTTTCCTCTTCATTCTGTCAGATACTTTGATGAGGGTATTGGTGCCTACTTCAGTATTCAGTAACAACAAATACATCAGGGCAGGGCAGATGTATTGAAACTGATAACTGAATGAAAATGTATCTGATTGACTATATCTGATTAAACTGAATTTGTTAATGCCACAGGATACTGGTCAAACATAACTGATTGCTTCTGTGTTAGCCACACTTACGAACAGTTTGATTGTAACTAGTTAATTACCATGACTGTGTGTGTGTGCGTACAGATACCAGGGGCAGTTGCTTTTTTCTGTTCTGCCTGCTGTCTTTTTTCAACCGTTTTTAGTGGGAGGGGTGTGCATGTGCTGCAACAGGTGCTGTATAATGACAGAGGGGAGTTTGTGAGAATCAGACACTAAACACACACACACGCACATACAGACACACATAAAACCAAATACGCATGCACACATGCACGCACAATCACATGCAGACATGCACACGCTCACATACACACACACGAATGCACACTTAGACACGCACATACACATACATTAACATAACATAAATTCATACACATCCATGCACAAACACCCTCACATAAACACACACATGACAGCACACATGCACACATATGCACATATGCACGCACACACACAAAGACACACACACACACACACACGCACGCACACACATTCAAACGCATGCACGCACACACACACACTCACTCTGATTTGACTGTTTTTACATTGAGGAATTTGAAAATCTGGCTTTGCATACACTACACAAACCACAACCATTAATTTGACTTGTCTCAACTGCATCTGCCTTCATTCAGGGAAAAATAAAATCTGATATCGGAAAAGACTCGCAAAGTGTACTTAGCTTGTTTCATAATTTTACACAGCACTTTGTTGTTCAGTGCTGCAGTCAATAATTTTGAGGAGAAAAAAATGTTTGACTTGACAGGAAAGCATGCCATGACCTCTAATAAACACCCACACCGAAATGCTTTCTGGAGGATCCAATCAGAGAAAACAGATGAGAGCACTGTTGAGCTGTGATGAGTTGTCATTGGCTGGATGGTGAAGTCCAGATGAGTCTTGATTGTTTGGTGGAACAGCTGTGAGCTTGTTTCTCTCTGGTGTAATGGCTGTGAACACACAAGCTTCTAAATAATGGCTCTGGTATCCGCAAAGCCATAATCTTATCTGCAAATGGGTTCCATATCAACCCGAGAAAGAGCAGAGGAAGAGGTTTCAGATAAGTTTGGGTCTGATAAATAATGATGGTAGACCTTACTAAATTTAACATTAAATACATGCTTCATTGTAGTTTGGAAAATCATAACAAAACAAAATAGGTCAGATGTGAAAAAAGACAGAATTTAATGCAAATTTTATTCCATTTCCCAGCACTGGCCTTTTATTATCTTCAGCATTTTGGCTATTTGGGATAAGTCCCAGCTCTTAAAAGGCTAATGTCATTTGCAGGGGTGTTCCTAGAGTCAGTCACCATGACTGGAATGGTTTAGCACTGGTTCAAAGCACAACCGCCAATGTCCTTTTCACAGGTGGGTCTCCAGCAGCAAGTGTTAGTTTACATAAGCTTTGAATACATGCACCAATACACGTATTTCCTCTCCCAGCATATAAAATTACAACCCTCAATATTGTTGCTTGCTGAAAAACAAGGGTTGCACACTGACTGTCCACTATATAATGCTAACCATTGTCAATGTGATAAACAGCAGTAAATGGCTAGTGTCTGCATCTGACCCCCCACCACCAGCTACTGTACAACTGAAAAAAAAGAAAGAAAAAAGGTCATGCTGTCTGTTGTTATAATGTAAAACCTTCAGCTGATAAGGCTGAGACAGGCGCAGTATTTGAATATAATCTCTGACAATGTCAGAACAAAGTCAACCGCTTGGCAAGTGTAAATATATTCCTGCTCATGAATGTACGAGATGGTGTGTTTTTGTTAGAGTGCATGCACGTGTCTGCATGCACTCTAACAAGTATGATAGTGTGAGAGAGGCGTGTGTGTGTTTGTGTGTGTGTGTGTGTGAGATTGTGTTTCATTTGATGCATGTGTGTGTGGATGTGTTCATGAGAATATGTAAGTGGGTGTGTAAATGTGTTTGTGTGCTTGAAAGTCTCTGTGCATGTGCTTGTGTCAGTACAGAATCAGTGAAGACATTTCTCACTTGTTCAAAACTAACTTAACACACCTCCACCCTATGAAAACAAGTAGATTATCATGAAAAAAATAACAAATAACAGGCATAATCTTTGAAGACCTATGATCACTGGGTTTGCAGAACAGCAAACATTATATTTACAACTCTAACAAGCTCTGCAAATGGGGCGTTCTTGCACCAAAATACCAATTATATCATCTTGAATCAACAGTGAGATTTGAAGTTGGTTTAAAAACCTGCTGTCAGGCAATTTAAGGGAACTTAAAACCACTTATATTAAAGGGCTCCAACAACAGGCGCTAAAGCAGACATCAATTTTACCCGCTTACTCATCTTTGCTCTCGTTCCTGTGTAATCACCCAGAGCCAAATTAACCGGTGATAGCCATTCCCCTTGGAGATCACAGGGATAAGACAAGTGGAAACACAAACACAGGAATTATGATGACCTCACGGGATGAACTTCGGGCTTTAGAGGACTAAGTGCTCACAAGTTTTGAGGTCACTCAGCAGACAGTGCATCACTACTGTATGTAAATGAGAACTACCGTACGATATTTCGCAACAGTGTCTTCATTATTTATATTCTACAGAACAATGTAGAGAAATCCTCTTTCTGTAGTTTCATTTGTTTTCTGCCTGAGAGGAATTGCTCAGATGCCTGGTGTTAAGAGGGCACAGACCGAAGCGAGCGCTACTCAGCAGTAAAGACACAGTGGCTGCATTGTTAAGCTCTTCAGTAGGCATGGTAACCTAAATCTCTCACCTGAAAGCAAAACGCTGTACCATGTAACTACACTCAGGCTACACTGAGGGAAAACCAGCTGTTAACCTGCGTGTTTCAGAGTTTTTTGTGAGGGTGCCTTTCAGGCTGTTACTGACAGCGCAAAATGCACACAAGCTGTGACCGCAAATTCAGACAGTATTTCACAAAGTTGTAAAAACTCTGAAACCACAGTCCCAGCACTCATGTCTCTCTCAAGAGCATTCCCACAGAGATCTGGAAAGCAAACGGACAACCAGAAAGCAAACCAACAATAAGTGCAGTTACCATCTTTCCTAAGGTGTCTTGGCTATCCGGCTGCAAGCGGTCATCCTCCTCACTGTGTAATCCTGTCTGGGGGGAAACTTTTGTGGCTATCCGCCCCGGGGCTAATTTAGTCCTCTGTCCATGCTGATCGGCGCTAGAAGAACGACCACAAACGAAGGAGTCTCCGGTTGCCTTAAGTTTGTCTTAAGACGTGACTGACTGACCGGGTCAGCTCCCATTCTCTGGTGATTTTCTGGCCGTGTGTCAGCCAGCGTGGAGAATCCCCTTCTGCAGAGAGCTCAGCCGCCTGTTGTGCTGGCTCTCTCCCTCTGCTACACGCGTTGTGCGCTGACCAAGGAGTCGAGGAGAGGGCAGAGCATGCCAACAAGGGAATGAGAGAGAGGGAGAGAGAGAGAGAGAGAGAGAGAGAGAGAGAGAGCGAGAGAGGGAAAGAGAGGGAATGTCTGAAAGGGGGGGGCGGAGAAAAGCCTTCCCTTTCAGCGGAAATCCCCCTTAAGACTTTTCAGAGTTTTCTCAGCGGCTGCTCCAGACCTCTCTCTCCCTCTCTTTCTCTCTCGCTCTCACATACACACACACCCACACACTCTTCAGAACACAGCAGGCAGAAGAAAGAAGACCTAACTCCTTTTGTGCCTCCCCCTTCCCTACAGTATAGTGTAGTGACAGCATATCCCGCTAGACCCTCCCCTGCCCCCACCACACAAAAACACACACACGTGTAAACACAGCAGAGATCCCCCCTCCACCCCCTTTGCACCCCTGAGCGGCTGTCTGCGATACATACCGCATCAAAGGGTCCTCAAGCACAGAGTGTCAGCAAGTGTGAAGGAAGCCTGCCACAAAGAAACATGGTGACAGGTGGGAGTGTCGATGAAACGTTTCACCTGCATGTCTCAGACTGAGAGGGGTGTGTGGCAGGTCTCTGCCGCTCTTGGTAAGTCAGGGAATAGGGAGAGAAGGGGAGAGATGTTCAGCAGAGGGACTCAGGAGACTAGCCAGAGGGGCTGTCGGAAACTCCCTTTCAGAATCTGGGCAGACGCTGGATGAGCTGACAAGAAGTGTCTCCTTTAACCCCTTGCTCAGACAACCAGAGACTTCCCAAAAAAAGAAAGAGATCAGCTCAGGGTCTGGGAGGATGTTCCAGGTCAAGAGTGGGAAATCTATGACTGCAGGATGCGACCAAACCATTCTCGTGAAGCCCAGCAGCCTGCAGGGTTTTCATCAGTGTTTTTTTATAAAACGGTGCATCCGCTTACAGGGCAAGAACACTGGCAGCCTTCTCGTTTCCGGGCTGTGTTGTGTGGGGCAACGCTGTTCAAGTTTTGGGGTTTTGAGACCCTGCAGGGATGAGAACCTAATCCGTCCCGGTCCACTCCGGTGCAGCGAGCAGCAGGCAGTCCCATTGGGAGGGACGTGTGAACTGACAAACCTCTCATTCTTCTGCAGTCCTCCCACTGTGACTAACCTTAAACAGGTCAAACCCTTCCTTTTTAGATCCGCACGCCCCCACGGCGGCCTTCCACCCCGCGGCCTTTAAAACCGCGCGCGGTCGAAACCCGGTCACGCACCACAACATCGCCCCTCTCGGCCAAATTAATAAAGACGCCGTCAGACGGACTCCAGAATTAATGAAATGTTTTCGACGCCATCTCCAGTTTGGACCGGGCCTCCGCACTTGGCCTGGTTAGACGCGCTGGTCTCTCCCCACCATTGTCTCCAGATGTTTCTGAAGAAGTTGATTGATGACTAAATGCATCCCGCATGGCAATTGCGGCCACAGATGTTCCTACTCCCCGAAAAACAAAAAACGATCAACAGATGTTGGAACTGGCACTGTCCGTCTGCAGGAGGCGGCGGCTTCTGCCATCCATCCACCTGCTGATCTCAGTGAACTCAGTGGGTTCGCTTTGCATGGCTCATTTCTGGCTGGTCTGCGAATGAGGACTTCATAAACATAGCTTAAATTTTCCATGCTGTTGCACATTGGGCTGGTATGACCTGCTCATACCAACCTAATGAGCAACTGCACCAGCTGTAACTGAATTGGTGTCTTTCCTTGTGTGAGAATGCATGCCTGTGAACTGACAATATTCCTTCACTTCTGTGTATGCGTATGTGTGTATGTATGTGCCTGTGTGTATAAGAGAGATGACACTTATACACAACTTAGTGCGCGTGCATGTGAGCTGATAACATTCCCTCGTTACTGTGCATGTGGGTATGTGTGCATACACGTGTGCCCGTGTCTATATATATGTGTGTGCAGGTGTGTGACCGGAGACAGTGTGCAAAGCAGTGTGTGTGGTGGGATAAGACATGGAAGCTAGTCTCTGAACTCTTCTGCAGAAATCTGCCAAAGAACTTAATTTTATGGAGAAAAACTCAGTCCCTGAAACAAGTCAGTAAATCATCTTTTACAAGACCTGCACACACAATCCACTCACCGCTCAGCAGGTCAGATAACAGGAACCTCCTGCGTGTGCTGGGCTGAAACGTGACACGTGACCCGAGACACGACAAGTGAGTCATCTGAAAAACCCTGCTCTCTGAGTCAGAGATCTCCTGGGTGAGAGTCAGAGTGAGACGATTAAAGCCAGTGATAAGAGACTTATGGTTTATCAGCCCCACAATAGGTGGAGCTGTCAGCTTTTCACTCACTCACTGACTTGAACCAGTCATGACGGTTTGTTATGGAGAGCCATTTCTTCTGATTAGCTCATACAAGTGAGTGACCATCAGCACCTGCTAGCTCCACCTATTATGGGACTCAGAAGGCCTGTGGAGAGGAGTGGGGAGAAAAAGCAGATGGATCCCTTTCTGCCTCCTCCATCAAGATGAAGCAAAAGGCAAACAGGTCAGCCAGGCACCGCGGGGCGCTCCGTCGGGAAAGGTCACGCTCTGTGACGGAGCGCCTCGGAAGGTTTCAAAGGCTAAAGCGCAGGCCCTGGGCTGAAAGGGGGCGACCGCTGAAAAGCGCAAACAAAGGCCAGCGATATCCGTCTTCCACTCTCACAGCCCAGCCCTTCCCTGCCGATTCATTATCTCCGTCTACCAATCTCTGAGCAAACACTTACCTCACTCTCCCGCCGGCTATGCCCCAGAAACTGGCGTTTACAAAACACGGAGAGTGCGCCCCTAATTCATGTCCAGGCTTCCTGCACTTATCTGCACTAGGTGAAGAGACAGAGCAGCTGTCCTGCACAGGCGAGGACCTGGAAGCACGGCAGCACAGAATAAGAGGCAGGACTCCGCTCCTCTCCCGGGCCGTGGCCCTCTTCCAGGGAGATACCGAACTGTTTACGGCTCTGATAGGCTTTGTTTGGGCTGCGGGATGCGTTATCAGGGCCGTCAGTGCCAAAAGCAGTCACGATATGTAAATACAGATCTCAGACAGGAAGACCGCCCAGACGAGACTTCCCCTGGAGAAGAGTGGATGACATCATTACTCATTTCTCCGTTTCTGGCCCGTGTCTGACAGCTTGGCTCTAGCTATTGTACAGTGCAGAGTGACAAAGCACAGCACACACTTTAAAAGTTTATTCAAACTGTGGTTCATCTTGTTGCTGCATTGTTGTCAATTGTACAGTTACACAGTCACAATGGAAGTACGTACAGTATGGAGAAGAGTCCAGCAAAACATCATGAGTGGCTTTATCAGAAAATACAGACATATTTAGGCCATTTAGAATGGCCCTCTGGAAAAAAAAATGGCTGGATATACAAAGCATTTATCAAACAACATTATTAAGGTTGTCCAAACAAACACCTTCCACAAGTTTCACTTTCAAACAAGCATCTTTTACCAACAGCTTAAATGCTCATCTCAAATTATACTAATGAACAAAATGACTGCTCAGTGTAAAAGATTGAAGTATAACACAACAAGACAAACAAGTCAATTTTTCTGTATATTTTGTTTTCTTGTCATGTTTCTCTTCATGTTTTAAATAATAAGAAAATGCAGGACACAATATGTGTATATTATATGATAAAACTGCTTAATATTTTTTTCTATCATAATGACGCAAGCAGTAACATTAAATAACATTCCTATGTTTTATCTAAATCTATTGCTCCAGTATGGTCTGGGCATACTGGGTAAGTCTGCTTACAGTATCCTTGCATATCCTTGTCTCTGTTTTACTAGGGCACAAACCAGAGTGACGATCATTCATAGAGACATGAAATTTTCACTGTAGATAATGAAAGCTGATGGGCCTCCAGGTTGCTGATCTAAATATACACTTTTTGATTTGGGCAAGTTACCTTTCTATGTACTGGGCTGCTGTTGCAGATCCTCATGTCCCCCTAGTGATAGAAGCTAGTGGCGTGTGTGTGTGTGTGTGTGTGTGTGTGTGTGTGTGTGCGTGTTACAGGGAGAGAGGGAGAGAGACCAACAGAAATACAGAACATATATGTGTGTGCAGAGAGAATGAATGACTAAACTGAAAAATAAACCGACCTAAAATGCTAGTATTAACTGACTACCGATCACATATAAGCTTACAGGTTACATCTCACAGATTAGACTTGATTTACTGTTGCACTCTTTCAGGAAATTACATAACATTTTAGGTAGTTAACGGATAGTACAGAGTATTATCACCATATTTTTTCTGTATCTACAGCTACTACAGTATTACTATGACTGTGCTCATTTGCTTCAAGTGGAATCACTATGCCTCAGTGATCATATAACATGCCATTATACATTTTTTCTGCATAATGTCTCTTAAATATATATCTCAGCATACAACACTATGCCAGGAAATGCCAAACATCTCATTTCTCCTGCTCATGTGTTATTAGACTGTCTTCACTTTAGTCACAGAGATACTGGCAACAGGTGGGAGTTATCACCTTTGGCCAAGGGGTGGTGCAGACAAGGAGGTGTAATCTGACAGGAGGCTCCTCCCATCCTGTAAAGGTAGGGTGCGGCCCCACTGCAGGGGCCCCCCATGCCTGAGGAAGGAATGCCAGTAGAGGGGGCCCCCAGGAGACAAAAGGACCCGCGTTCGGTGGCCCCGAAGCTGCATGCAGCTCAAGGAACGTCTCTCTTATTGAAAATATCACATGGGTTCCATTACAGCTGGCCCGGGCAGCAGGCGGAAACCTTTTTATAGAAACGGAGCCGGGGCTTCGAGGGAGGGGTGCTTTAAACATTAAAGAGTGCTCCGAGTCTGCTGTCTGGGTTTTGTTATGGAGGGAAGGGTAAAGTGACAAGCCCTGACTCATCTCTTTCAGCCAGACATTTTCGATTAACAACAAACCCCCCCCCAACTCATCCCCACCCCACCACCCATGCCCTGTCCCTCTTTCTCCCTCCACTAGAGGCATGAATGGCAGCTACTGATTTATTGACACATGTGGAATGCCAAACGTCGCTGTCACGCGCCGCTGAGGAGATGGGAATAGGTCTTCACGCTGGCTTCGACACGCTGCTTTGACTTGACCTGTATGTGACTTGGCTGACGTGACCAAAACAAAGCCCTCCGCGACGCTCTGCTTGAGTGAAAGCAGACCGCTGTCCTCCTGCTGCCACAGCACAAACTGAAGCGCGCAGAACCAAACTGCTGCAGGGGCTTCCAGGTTCGGAAAGTTATTTTCATCTGGAGCGGGGGGGAGTCTAACCCAATTCCCGGAGGCTTCCACGCATGCGGCTTTTTCGCTCCAAACCTCTGCTCTTAATTGCTTAATTTCCCCAATCATTCATTCAGTTTGACCCCTTCCACATTCCTGAAAATGATTAATTACAGCAGACCAGTTGTGCTGGGAGAATCAAGTGGGCCAAATGCCAGCATTCCCAGCGGTCCTCTGGGCATTGAGAGTGACACCTTGGTTAAGATAACACACAGTTTAAGAACCGTGTCTTATAAGTAATTACTACTGCAATCTACTACAGCAGTGAAATATGCACTCCAAGCATTTGGCATGACATGCCAAATTAAGAAATTCTTTTTCAAATATTTCCAACACAAATGTCTTAATTACCTTGAAGTAAGACAGTAATTGTGTTCTTTTTTGCTGCTTTATAAGTAATTGCTGGTATTTACTTCAAGTGCAACATCTGGGATGAAATCATGGAACATGGAAGCACTTTGGTCTTTTCTACTTTGATACACAGACAATCATTAAAAAAAAAAACTTCTTAGAGGAAGTAGTGTGACGCACTCAGACACAATACAGGAGCAAGAGCAGGCTTTTCAAAATCTGGCCATGGAGACCCAATTTGTAAAAACCTCTTTGCCGTGACAAGAAGATTAAAGGACAATGACACGCTGAATGCTCTTCAAGATTTTGGTTACTGAAAGAAACTGTCTGCAGACCTCCCACAGCAAAAAACACCCTGCATACTAAATCTGCACAGCTCTTGTATCCCACTTTGACACTTTGTGTCACTCTTTTTTCTCTGTAACGGAACAGAAGTTAATACTGGTTGGGGGAAGGGGTCTTCACTAACACAGACTCACTGGCAACAGTCTGGGGGGCACGTGCTTGGTGATATTAAATCCTGAGACACACCCAGGCTTATTTCGGGAGGGAACGCTCGGCCATGCAGCTTGGGGGAGCAGGAGGTCCACTGTTGGTGGTAACTGAATGAGAGGAGGATGGATCGCAGACTGCAGGGTTTCTCTCATGGTGTTAGTGACACCCACACGGCCATGTTAGGCGCAGCAACCTACACTTGGGCCCTCTTTTCTCCTGGCAGACCTATTCTGCGAACGTCCAGGGTGTCAGGTGTCAAGGCGTAGCCACAGAGGCTGTACAGGTATCATATATATGGCATGGGAACAGGTGACTTGGATAGGACATCACGATAAAAAGGATACCTCTGACCTAGAGGAAAAAAAACCTTAAGGTTTTGTGCATTTAGAGGAAATTCCCAACCTTAAACCTGACGCCCATTCATTTTGTTCTGTTGTAGACTGGTGGTGCGCACTCCTGTTCCTGGGTACCCACAGGGTTTTAGAATCACCTTTCCACCAGATGGTCAACATCAGGACCAACAGGGGATTATATTTTCCAGTTAAATGAAACCTGATCTGGACGGCTGACTCGGATAAGGTGCTTGATCCAAACCCAGGCAGCATTCTGCAGCCCAAGACACTGCTAGCTGAACAGTACAGAATGAGTCTGAGGGGGTGAGCAATATTGAAATACAGTTGGAGTACTGTGGAGGATTTCATTGGCCGGAGTGGAATTGGATTGCATATTTTCAAACCCTACAAAACCGCTTGTTGGTGTGGAAAGCATGTCCTATTGAATAAAATGACATCAAAAGGTTCTCTGGGAGTGGTTATTGAGAGCCCCCTGCGGAGCCTGTTCAGGTGCGCTGGTTGCCAGGGGAGACACTTAGCATGCGAGTCGGCCGTGACACTCTCATGATCCTACAGACGTGAATCTTTCTTGTTCCCATGATTGCTGCTGCTATTGGAGACATGAGCTCAGCTTTGGAACTGCCAGAGAGTAGCTGGAAAGCATTAAGCATTAAAGGACTTATTCCTTCATGCAAATGAAACCAGACTTTAAACTGTACTTTACATGTACTGTATGTCAGCATGGAACTTGAACAGTTTTATGTAAAAGGGTGGTGTTGTCAAGCAGTTGTCAGAGAACTTGAGTTCTTACAGGCTTCAGGTTCAGTTCCCAGGTGGGACTCTGTAATTGTACCACTGAGCAAGGTACTTAACCTGGCCTGCTTCAGTAAATATCCAGTTGTGAAGCAGACAATGTGTGCACTGTATGCTACATAAGTCAATCCAGGTCTGTGTGGCAAATGTACTGTAATGTGTGTGTAGGGAATGGCATCCCCCTGCCCCAGTGCCCTCAAAATACTTATGGACTTTTTCCTGAAGACTAATACATTTCCATACCAAACGCATAAACTGCTTAAATGAAAAATGTATGCTGCAGAAATTATAATTGTTTGAAGATCGGCCATAGACGCCCTTTATATGCCCCATCTCCTTGACAGCACAAATGTCTTTACAAAATCAGTTCCACAGGGTTGCTGAAAACACTCCTATAAATCTGTTATCCCATTGTAGAACTGGACCACGGCCTGTGCGTCTGGACCTCTTTGTGAGTTTGGCCACAGGCATAATACTGTTAAGTTCCCTCACCGTAAAAGGTTTCACGTGGAGTTTATCACGACCGCAAACCGCGTGCCTGTCCAATCATACATGTTCATGGAATGTGCAACTCATCTCAAGCGATGATTCACTGCAGCGGAGAGGTAGATTTTTTTTTTTTTGATGGTTCCCAGCAAGGCCAGTCAGAAATGACAGGAACGAGAAGGCCCAGGTCAGCGGTTTGTTGAGCTCCTAATGGGACAGCAACTAATCTCTCCGTGATTTATCACCCCCTTAGAACCGTGTGGAACCGCTAATCCCCGGTGGGGAAGCGGGAGGGTGTAAAAACCTCTCGCCCCAGTGCGGTTTGGAGCAACAGATGTTTTTTTTTTTCAGCCAGAGCGCCGTGCCAGAGAGGCTGCGGTCTAGCAACCGTCGGGGGGCAACTGTTGGGAGGGGGGCGGAGTAAATAAAACATGCTCGGGAGGACATAACGGCAGCATTGAAAAACAACACCGGCAATGGGACTGTTTACTCCAGGAAGGGACGTTACAGCCATGTCGGGCCGTTCCAAACTAAACAAACAGGGGCACCTGCAGACCTGCCAGCTATCCTGTATATTCAGCCGTGGGCCCGCGTATGTTCCCTCTCCAATCAAAGCCCTACACAGCAAAGCCCTGTGCACCATTCGAGCGAGCCAGCATGACCACATGAGAGCGCTGATCTGTCCTGGCCTCTGCTCGCTCCAAGAAAGTGTCCTACAGCTTCTAGTTTATTGGCAGAGGAAGTGGAAAGGGAGATTGGCAGATTACAGATCTCAAGTTTTTATGTTTTCAAATCTACAGCTGCAGAGGTGTTACACTCTTAAAGCTTAGGCTTTGGACATACTTATGACACATGGTGAATGACACACGGCTCAAATTCACCTTTCACTTTTTTCTTTTTTTTACGCCATGTTTCTAATCTCATCTTCCTTTGCTTCTTAACACATTTTTTTTCTCCACACTCACTGCTGCAGCAGATGCTGGTTCAGTTATTCAGTTATTCTTGCTTGGGGCTTGTATCCAGCATTCTTATTAACAAGTCTTACTTTAGTAATAATCATGAATGCATACAAACCAGCAGGTCTTGATGATGTGCTGTGCTGAACTGCTCAAGGATGTCAATGCAATTAACAAATAACTCCCATCATGCTTCGTGCATTTACAGTAAACACACAAAGGAGAAAGAAACACATAAAAGTACCCCATAAAACCTCCCAAAAAGATGTGCTATTAATGACACTTGATTGTGTTCCCCTTGGTACTCCTAACAGTCCTCAATAGTTTGTTACTACTGAGATTGTGTGATTCCCTCAATCACACACGACCTAAGATATGATTTCTGATTTAATACTGGTATTAATACTGTAAACAGCGTCAGTCACTGTTAGTACTGGTAAAAGGAATTTTTAGACTAAAAGACTAAAGTTTTAGTCTTAGACTAAGGCTAAAAGTGTGTACGGAGACAAAAACTACCTTTTGTAGTATGACTTCATGATAACTGTGATTGAGATTCAAACCATTTGGGGGCATACTTCTTCTGCTCCCAGTGCAGAAGACAAGAGGACCTTTACTAAGTGTGATATTTCAGCTGTCACACAACACTCACCCCAAGAATGCTGCATTATTTAAGTGTTTACTGTTCCTAATCAAAGGGATGCAGTATATGTATTTTACTACAAGATTGATTTTAAATCAAAGGGGCAAGGTTTTGTAATCTACAATTAAAGAAAACAGGTAGACAAGCAAGACATTTCCATACAGGCCAGACAAGACATGCACACACACAACAAGGCCTTGAAGGGCCCCTAAAGTTATTCTGAGAGTAAATTATTGGTATTTAACCCTACCTTTGGCATTTAACATGTAGTATTTAGAGATTAACACTATTTTTAACAGGCCTTTGAAAATGAAACCAGGAGAAAGTTTTTGATTGAAGATAACTGTCTGGGCAATCAAAAGTTTTCTGTGGGTTTATCTTTATTCAAAAGTTCAATCAGAAAACTTGCAGGCAAAGTTATTCTGGTTCTCATCCCACCTAATTTCAAGCCTGGCTTCCTTTCAGAAGAAAAAGCCCTCATTTCCCCAGGTCATAATCTGCAGCTTGTTTTTATATACCTGCTAAAGCAGCAGGATGATCACACACCTCAGTGATAGCAAATCTAAAACACCTGTACTGATACACACACACACGCATGCACATGCGTGCACACGTGCACACACACATGCACATGCACACACGCACGCACACACACACAACACAAGTGCACAAACACACACACATGCACACACACACAAACACAAGTGCACAAACACACACACATACACACACACGCACATGCACACACACACACACACACGTACACACACACACACACACATATACACACACATACACGCACACACACACACACAGGATCTGCCATTTTGTGACACTGATACAAGATGCTAAATATTGATTTAAGATGCTGTTTAACACCTTCAAGCCAATGCCTCTCCAAGGCCTCTCCGGAATGCCACTTCAGTTTTTGAAGATAAGATGAACATCAAAGCTAAACTGAGGAAAATCCATCCAGGGCTTTTAGGGGTGCCCTCACCTAAACCTCTTAATTTAAAGAAAATCTTGAGAAGAGCGTTAGAGCTCCAGTGAGTTTAATTTCCTGTCAGCTACCTTGTCTGTCCTACAGTAATAAGTCAGTCAGCCTCTGGCTGGGCAAAGAATCAACTTTGGCCGACACTCCTGGAGCTGAAACTGTCCTTGAGTGAGTGAAAATGTAAGTCAGCCACTTGCTCCCTCTCTGTGTTCTTCCTGAGAGCGTCCCACAAACATTTATGAATCCCCCTGGCATCACTGGAGATGTCATATCATATACCCGTAATCTGAGTGAATGAGCCCCCGAAAGCTCGATCTTTCTCCGCTCTTTGGCGAAGGGGCCCGTGACCTTGCACGGCTGACCTGACGTGTCACGGGCCTGCCTCCTCCCTGCGGACTCAAAACCTCAGCTTGTCCCTGTGCACCGCGGTGACCATGTGAGCTGGTGAGTGGAATCTTTTATCATTGCTTTAAAACTAAGTAAATTAGGCTCTGTCCTCAAGTATGCATTAGCGTCTCGCAAAAAGGACTGAAACATGGGAACACAAACCCTACTGGAAAATAAAATCTTGTTGAAAAAGTGTGATATAAGGTTTTCGGCGACAGGCAGCAAGGCTTGTTTGGTAGGATGAATCAGTCCTGTTTTGTAAAGATAAATGCACATGCACGGCATTTCCACCTGAACAGTCTTCCTGGTATTTCAGGTCTAAATGCTTACTGTCCTTTTTTAAAGAAAGCTTAATTGAGTATATCTCAGTTGATGCATGTAAGGTAAACTACTGATGAGTTCTTAGAGAACAGTCCTAAGTGCTCTTTAAGGTCATCCCAAAGGATAATGGACTCTCCGTTGTTGTTCTTTTTTTCTACGTGAGCACTCTGCACACAGTCCTTAGTCATGTCTAAGGACAACCTCAGAGGTTGCTCAAACACAGGCAAAAATCTGTCCCTGTAACAGCAAACAAAATGACATGCAGCCAACTTCATTTTCTGAACAAGGGCATGGATCATACATTTCAAAAACCAGTTAAGACCAATAAAAGAATGAGAATATGAATCATTGTTATTACTTATTATCATAATTATGTTTATTGCCATCACTAGAGTGGTTCTTTTTACAGGGCATAACCTCAGTCACTCTTGGGAGCTCTCATTAGCCCTAAAATTGAATAATTTCTTTCTTGTTCCATAGCCATCACTGCTTTCAATGTCATCCATATCTGTGCACAGGTTTATCAGTTATCCTGCACACAGACAGCCACACAGGAGTGATCACATGGCCACTGCCAGCTGGAGGTGGAAGAGACGGTGGAGCTGATGGCCCTTGGAGCAGAATATGCACTGTTCATTATCTGTCTCTTTCAGATTGCTTTCATTTTATCAGCATTTCTAATGGACACTTGACAACTCTCTGCAATTACTGGCCTGCAAACGCAAATCCATAATTAACTCAGGCGGAATGAACATCAAAACTGGACATGCATCTTAGAACCCATCACAATTCCTAAAAGCCCACTGCAATGTTGCAGTCTGAAGACAGCCAGATGTGAAAAGGTTTTCTCTGCTGAACCGGTGGGGGCTGGGGGGGGTTACTGTGAGCTAATTGAAGCTGGCACGGTAAGGCCTTCCAGATGGCGGCGCGAGATAGACAGGAGTGCGGCGCGTCGTTTCACGGTGTTATCGCCCCTCCGGAGACAGCGCCGGTCTGGAGTGTGCAGCATCCGCCCGGCATGGATACCCCTTCAGAAAGGGGGCACGAGAGGGCAGGGGGGAGGGCCCCCAAGACCGGTTCTTCAAAGGCCTTTGGCAGCTCCCAGCGCTGATGAGGCTACAGTATGGAGCTCGCACTCACGCGATGAAACTCTTGCCCCCAATCAGTGCTGAGACACTGCTCTACCCTCCGATCCTATGCCCGATTTCCTCTGCTTTCGTTGCTAATGTCTGGAAACTCTGTAATTTGTGAGCAGACAAATCTGTTGCAAGCTAGTTTCCTCTAAAGTTTGCTTACCTATCCTATCCACCCAAACAGACAAAGCAGTTTTCGTTTGGTTGCCAGTAGGGGCCACGGGGAAATTTTCACCTTTTATCACATACAAAACTTTGCGTTTTGTGTTTTTGTGTCTGATTTAAACCCCTTGTGAGAAAATTGTTTATGAAATATTATTTATGTAATATCTTGCCATATTTAAAGTGTTCCTGTTGGGCATCTGAGGAACTGTTTATGTTACATGAATTACATTCATGTGAATGTAAATGAATGATCTCTGTAAAGCACTCTATGACAATTCTTTCGTTATAAGCTGCATCAAAATCAAAACCTCACAACCAGCTGGGGTCCAAATGCGTGAAACTGAGCTAACTGGAAACAGCCACTCGCAACCCTGCCACCGTATTTGTTATCGCTGCCGATGTAAGGAGAGCCAGAGCCACCCGGTGGGAGAGCCACGTTTGGGACGCTGTGGCGACCTGTGTGAGCCTGTCCCCTGACCCTGACTTTCAGGGCGGTCACAGCGTCATAAATCACTGTGTTGTTTTTAGTTCCACTGGCCAGAGAGCAGCTGGGGGAGCTAAACTCTGAACCTGTGTGGAGACTGGCTTTGAGTCACTCTGCTTGAGGACGTTCTGAAAGCGCAAACTCGGTTTGCCAATGGACACAGAGAGACCAGATGCGTACAGCATGTCGAACAGGGTGAGCTCCAAGAGAGGAGATTCCAGTGAATGAAGGAACATCGACTATCTTTGCCCCGGGTGCAGGAGACCTGCTGAGAGTCAGCCTCGACAGCAGACTGGATAGTCCTCTAGCCATTTGGTGGGACTTCACCCTGATTCACCTCTCCCACGTTCACCCCCGGCTGCCAGGGACGAAACTGACAGTCTGCAGCTGCTTAAACAACGGGAGATGGAGGCCCTGCTGGCCTGTGCTTCCAGGCCCCCATATTTATAACCAACCGACTGCACGGCTAAACTCTGCGCTGGAGTACAGACAGCAGCAGCTGGAGAGAGAGAGAGAGCGAGGGAGTGAGTGAATGACAAAAAAGAGAGAGGAAGGAATGGAGAGAGGAGAGAGAAAGAGAGACAGAAAGGGGGAGAGAGAAAGAGGGAAGACAGAATGGAGCCTGAAACAAGCAAAAAGGAGATGGGGGCAGACAGAGAGGGAGGTCTGGGTGGGCTACAAAGAGGAGGAGGGGGTGAGAGAAATGATCATTGGAATGTGAGTTATGGAGACTTTTCAAAAAAAAGGCTCCAAGATTTTCCTTTCTTCCTCTGTTTATAAATGCTATTACGCTTTTGTGAAAACAGCACTGTTTACATTAAAGATCCATTACAAACATTCTTGTGCAATATTGTACATTTTTAAGGTTATGCCAATGAAGAGCATTTGAATTTGAATGTGAGATGGGGGAGAGAGAGAGAAGGATGGGTGGAGCAAAAGAGAGGACAGGAGAGTGACAAAGTTGGGAGGGGGGAACAGAGGTGTGGACTAATCACATCTCTGCAAGTCTAACAGAAACATAGCCTGATGTTCCTGAGCAAAGCCTCAACAGCAAGCTTACAGGCAACAATCACAGTCAGAACTGTTCTGGATGAATTGTTCCTGAAATTGAAAATTTGTGTTGTGGATCACCTATCTATGTCACTAAGCTATGAGAGGGATATGAATACATCGTTATTTGCAAAAGTTTCAATGGGCCTAGCGAGAGAATATGGTCCTGAGTAACATTAGCGCCATCTCCTGGACATGTATTTAGAAAAATAATCCTTCCCACAGTGTAAAACATTTTAAAGGCCAGCTAGCGAGAAAACCAAGTAAAAATTCAACACATGAGGGTTATGACATTAGACAGCGGTATATCACAGGATATATTTTCAGAGTCAGATTACCCACACTTGAAATGTAAATCAGTCATTTTACACTCAGCAAGCAGGGCATGTGATTATTTCTACACTTCCAACCAGCATCCAGATCAGATGATTTGGCTGGAATTCACTCTGAAAGCATTAACAGGGACCCGAATGTAGGTCTTGGCAGAGGCACTGCAGAAACACAGGCAGGTCTCTGCTAGATCTCTAGACAAAGCAAATCTGTGTGTGTTCCCACAAGCACTCACATCCCTGACATATCTGCCCTTTCAGATAAGGTCAGATAAAACACCATGAGGAGGGGACGAGTCCAACTTTTACAGCAACGGTGACAATAGCAGTAGAAGTAGTAGTAACAGCAGTAATTGTGGTGGCAGAAGTAGCAGTAGTTTAGTGTTAGCAGTAGTTGCCACTAGTTTCAGTAGTAGTGGTAGAAGTAGGTGATGGTAGGAATGGTAGTAGCAGTAATGGTAGCAGTAGCAGTAGTGGCATAATCCTCCTAATGGGCATTTTAGCTTTGTTCTGAAAATATATCCATACTTTACGTTACAATTTTGATTGACCATGTCTATGCAATTGATGTGAATTCTAATTGCAGAAAAAGTTAACGTATTTACAGTCAAACCCCGGAGAAAGCATATGGTTGCACACACTGGGCAAATCCGTAATTGCAATCTTGTATTTACCTAAAAGGTAGGCACAAAGCACTTTTTGAATGACACTCACTCTTAAGATTAAAGCATTGTCATAAAGGCGAAGTCTACACAGTTGAGTTCACTTGAATGGTGGTGGAGAGTTTTCTGTCACAAGCTTCCATCCATAAACAAATGATGAGACAACTGTCCAACAGTTCTGTCTACCTAACATTTTATTACCTTTTCTGTGATTTAACACTTAAATTCATTAGGAAGTTGATCTAATGAAGAATCACAACCAAAAGAAATGGCTTCTTGGCGTTGGTACAAACATTTTGATTCCTCAGGCTTTCTTCCATAAATTTCTGCAGGTCAGCAGACTAGTGCAAAAAACTCTCTTCTGATTCTTTCCAGGTTTCTCTGTTGAATAGCTTGAGTAAGATTTATTTCCCAAGGGCTGAAAATATACACAAAGGAACATCTCTGCATAGTCTGTTGTGAATTAAACGAAGTCAAAACTAAAAAAAAATCCCATCTTCACTTAATGGTCAGTGTTACCCAGATATGTCATATAATACTGTATACAGGAAAGGCCTACACAATACATTTTCCTCCATTTGCCTCTCCTTGATTATATCAGACTCTCAAGCATGGAATTTTGCTTGTTGTTTTTCCTTTTTTTATATTGAAACTTTTTAAGATCATGCACTGTTTCCCCCCCATGCATTTAATAATGAAAAATGATGATGACAAGGGGCTTCGACTTGGAAACAGATGAATATAATCTGTCATAACTTTCAGCCAACTGAAAACTGCTTTTGGGAGGTTAATGAAACAGAACATGAAAGCATCCAATAACATCCAAACATTTCGGCAGTTCTTCACCCCCGCTACCTCGGCTTTGGCATCAGAGATCGACTTCCTTTGCGATGAGGGAATGGTTTAAATGATTCAAAGCAACTGTGCATCAGGCTACCTTTGTGAACTCCTGGTTTTGCCATGTGGGAAAGCTTTCAATTAGCACCCGGGCGACAGCTCGACTGACTGGGGCCTCTCTGGGCAGCAGGACTCTGTCAAAGTAAACGCTGCTTGTGACACGGTGACTGCCGGACACTGTGGCCGAGAACTTCTGATCCTCCACATTCTGCACATACAGCACCTGCTTACTGCACGCATTCTCTGTACACTTTTCTGCACAGAACAGTAATGCATGATGGTCCAATGGCAGTGTGGTGTGGCACTGAGGGAACTTGACATTGTCAAAAAAGGTTGTTGGCTCAAATCCTGTTGTACTCTTCTGCTTCAGTAAAAAAACCGTACAACTGTAAGACACGTCAACCTGTAAGCTATGCAAGTTGATCCTGGATATTCATTTTGACATAATCACTACTGAAAATCTCTGTGGCTCAATGAAAATGCTTATGGCTCTTAGATTTGTTGTCATATAGAATTTGATTATGTGAATGGCTCACAGGTTTCACCTTGGGAGGCTGGCTGGTCCTGGCAGTGGGCACACAGTCGTGAGGATACAGAAACACTCTTAAGCAGCATTTGCATGCACAAGGGCACTAGGGTAACCCACTCAGATGTGAATGTGATAAATGGTGTTCAGTGATATGGATGTGGGACAGCACTCCTGCCAGTGTTTTCCTAACATCAGAAAGCTCTACAATTAATACACTGTGAAAGTGGATTTGAAAATTATTTTTCATATCTGGGTCAGTGGAATGTGCATTCATTCAACAGTGAGCAAGTCTTTTCCTTGGTGGTCTTATCTCCACTTTGACATTGTAAATCACTCCCCCCATTGCATGCAACCTCTGATGATACTATTTGCTGATTAAGGATTACACATTACACAAGACAGTACACTAAAATCATTTCAAACAGGAAAAATCCTGATGGTTTTCACTACAATGGGATTTTTGGGGTGTATGGGGACAAGCATTCCATGTTGTCTTTCCCCAGCAGCTGAGACCATCAGGACACGTGACGTGACCTGGCCAGGTGCAGCATTAAAGCTGTGACCTCTTGCCGTGACCTCTCCTTTCCTGGACACGACAGATCTCATGGAATGAGGAAGGTGTGAGAAAGTTGGCCCACACTCCCTTGCGTGGAAGGGAAAATAGAGTCTAGGTTAAATACATGGATCATACAAAAACTAACTACATATATATTAAAAACAGTCACTACAAGCAATTTCTTCCATGTTTAAATTATCAAACGGCTCAATTTGAATGGCGACCACCTCTGATGACACTCACATCATGTGATTAAAAATCTCCCTCTCTGGAATCACACATCTATCCATCTATCTACGCAAATGGACTGTCTAATGACCAGCAAGTGCACTGGTTCATAGCAATTAACTGCTGCACCATCGCCAAGATCGGTAAGCCTGCGCCTTTCACAGCAAAACGAAACACTAACCCTTATTGTTACTAAGGCTTATTGTGAGGAACGGCAGTGATAATGAGCTTTAGGAAACTGGAAAAGAATTGAAGCCACTCACAGTCTGTAAGGCGTTCAAAATGGAGGTGCAAAACATTTAATCTCTTCTGTTTCAGGCCCTCAGTATAGCACCTGTGTCTGACATTAGCATATAAAAACATTTCCACCTGTCAGTTGGTGGAAGCCACATCTTCAAAGGAGCACCGTCATCACGGCTCCTTTAATAATGTCTGAAACAGGAGAGAGATATGGGTGGTATTTCAGCTGCTTACAACTTCTGAGGGACCAGCTCAACAGATAAAGAGAGATACGTCATACTTTGTCATGTAAAACATGCCTGTCATAAAGGGGGGTATATCATAATATAGACAAGTGTCATATTGACTTCCATCCACTCATAGAGGAGTGGTGATTCACAGCAGGGTGATCGCCTGTGGGCTTTCAGACCTAAGCGTTGGCCAGGGGGCCTTTCTTATTGTCCTGTATCTCACTCTCCAGCGCTGAGGAGGATAAGAAGGACTGGGCTTGCCAGCTTTCTCGAGGGTCTATCAACAACCTCTGAGTTCATCCTCCCGGCTCCCTTTGAGATTTACCCGAGGACGAGATAACAGCTCTTATCACACTGCAGAACAGCAATTATGTCTGGATTACGATGACTCACTTCCTTGGAGGGCAATCCACTGCTCAGTATCCCACACTGCCCAGTGGTACCCACAGACTTGCATGTAGGAAGCAATTTGCAGATCTTTTGAGCACGCAGGCAGCAATAATCATTCCCGGATGCATTGCTAAAAAGGCCCACTGGTGAATTACTTTTCCATTATGTTACCTTTGAGGCTGCACGATGCATTCTGGTAACAGCGTGATTTTACTGTTGAACTCTCACATAGGCACTAGGTATTAATTCAAGAAACAAAACCCTGTTAAGTGGGGCTAATGACAGGGAATGTAAATTATGTGGGAACTGTTACACCATTAGAGGTGAACACACTTTGCACAGCTGTTATACCAAATTATAATAATCAGTACAAGCAATTACCTTTTTGGGATTCCTCTAACATTTATTGTACCCATAGTGCTTAGTATGGCAGAGCACCACTTGACCTGCTACATTCACTGAGCTGATGACTAATTAGTGAGCAACAGGCAAGCCTCTCTGGTCTTTACCTCTAAGTTAAGCTAAGACCCTGGGCAAAATATATTAGATCTCCAGTCGTTGCACTGTAATTACGGTGTCACTTTACAAGCGTTAATAAAGCTTTAATTGTTAGTCTTCCGCCAGTATGTAATCTATTCTGTTGCAACAATGTGAATGAATATGATTTTTCCCCCTCCATGTCACAAAATCCACCTCTTCAATGCCCCCCGCCCCAGCCCACTTAGCCACAACAACGAGATGAAAGATGTACCCTCCTCTTGTAGTCATAATAGCAGTCTGAAAGCTCGGGACTGCTCTCCCAGGTAATATAGCGCCATTCATCACTGTCTCGCTGCATTCAGCTTCCTGCTGAAAGGAGGAGGTGCATTTTAAATCAAGGTCAATTTCGCCCCGTGACTTAATAAACCTGATCACAGCACAAGCCCTTTCGCCTTTGTGCAACGTTACCGAGAAGAAAATTCACAGGAAAAAAGAGAAAATATTATCTAAAACCACGAGAGCCACTCAATCTAACACTTATGGCACTTTGTACTTAACCTTGGAAAATTGGCCTTTAGCAAATTTAAGCAGGTGTTACATTCGTTTTCTATGCACATTATATTTAGATTTGTAGCAACTAAAATGGATTGAAGTTTGAAACTTGTTAAAAAAGGAATTCCTACTTACATTTGTTACTCTTTGACACAGACAAAAAACCCATAACGGCTAAAACATTAGCTTAAATCCATTTTTTCTAACCATATTTTGACGACAAATTATGCTGCTACAATGTCATGCGTGGATTTGTTCTCCATGGGTTTAAGCTTTCTCCCAAGCTGAATAAACTGTGCTTGTGTGTAAAGCACCACTTCTGAGTTTCAAGCAAACAAAACCCTCAGTGCTGTGCAAACGTTAGAACCCCTGCCTTAAACCGCAGGCTTCGGAGAGCTGTGGAGTGTGTCCACGATAGACATCAGCAAACTGGCACTTTTGTGCTAAAGTTGCTCCGACTGTGCCTGCGTGCCTCTGTTTCTGCTACCAGCATTGCCCAGACGATGAAAGCTGCAGTCACAGGCTCCCTCTCCGAGACCGCATTAACCCAAACACATCTCCACGACCACACCCTTTGTGAAATGCCGCCATGTGGCTTCCGGGCCCATGGGAAAACACAGTCCACGCTCTAGTGCGCCCATGGAGCAGCAAAGTCAAGATTGTGCAAATGTGTCGTTTCATTTTTTTGGTGGAAACCGGGGCACTGCTTGAAACAGACAAGCAGGCGTCCAGCTGAAATAAAACTGACCTCCATTACCATGCCCTCTTATCCGCGTCTTCTTACACCTGAGTGCTGACTTTGTGGGTCAGATATTCACGAAGCACCTTACGTCCTGTTGGCACCAGGACGCCATGAACTCATTCTCAAGCTCAACAGAGAAAAAAAGAGATTTTGATTTTGAACCCAGAATCCCCCTGGGGTGCAAAGACGACTCTTTGCTGCGAGAGCTGTCACAGAGGCGATAATGCGCTGGGTTCTCTGCGAATACCGAATGTCTGCTCCAGCGTGTTTATCTGCCTGCTGCTGTGTTAGCAAGGTTACAGCACAAAATAAGAACAAGAAGAGTGAATGCACGTCCAGAACTCTCCTTGAAGTACCTCTACAGAGTGGGGTTGCGATGTTAGAGAACGGCCAACATATCTAGCCCCCCCACGTACCAAGGAACACACTCCATCTACACTAACCCATCCACTAATCCTTACAGTGTGACATTGGGATAAGTCAATGATCAGTCAAGACACAATCAATGAAGATACTGTACACTGGTGAGGAACTGCAATTCAGAGAGTTCTCAGTTTCAGAGAGTTCTGTCCACATACCACGACCCAATATAATTTAACCACAGTTAATTTTGATCTTACCTTTGAATAAGGAATTTAAACAAGTGTTTACTTTGGTTAGATCCCCAGCATTTTTTTCACTACTTTCAGCAATGGTCAAACTCATGTCACTGGGATATACATAAGTGAGCAACACTTGTCTAAATTGTTACTCAAAGTGAAGGACAGTTGCAGTTAGACTGCATCTGGGCCTGTGCTGCAGGCCACCTGTGTGTCTCATCACAGTCTATTTTTGAACCTGGCTCCGAGAATCAGGCTACATTTTATTGTGGGCTGTTGTCAATATTTGTCACCGTTAGTGGGACTAAGAGGAAGGTACTTCCCACTGCCAGCTCTGAACAAGAGGGCTTTCATACCTTCGGATTTGCTTTCATTGTTAACAATTCTGAATTGTCATCACGTGGCAAATATTTTGCGGTTATTTTATGGGCAGGCGTCAGAATCGGGTTATATTTGTTGTATACTACCTGACTGTTAACAAGAGTTTCATTGCCTCAAAAATGTCTGAACCATTCATCAAATACGGAAAGGAAAGAAACCCGAAAGATAAGAATATTACACCATGTATTTGCCGAATTGTGTAATGTAGCTGGATTACAGAATCCTCATCTACATGGTACATAAAAGTCAGTTTGACATAATTTTAATATCCCGCAAAATTCACTTGCGCACATCTTGAACATAAAGCAGTTTTCAAGAAGCAATGCACAGACACTTTTTTGACAAGGAAAATAAGGTTTTGTCTGCGTTTTCACTTCCATATCTGAAATATTAGCCACGTTTTGGAGGTGAATTCTAAACTGTATGCCTCACTGCCACAAAATTGATCTCTGAAAAAATCCTCAACAATAACGGAATACACAACGCAAAGTAAGATCAAAACAAACATGCTTATCGTAACGTTTACAAGGTGTGACAAGACAATTAAAATGTATCTATTTAGTTATTTAAATTGTTCTTTGACGTCAATCAGCACTGGCAAATCGGTGCCTTAGGTTACTCAGTTAAGAAAGATCTTTATATGCGCATCCTTTCGTAAGAAAATTGAAATCGTTCAAGGAGTCAGCAACCTTACCTTTTAATTCGTCTGCACAGTGTATTTTGTCAAAAGCCAAAATCCGTCGGTTGCAAACGCAGAGTGATCCAAGTCTGGCTCCCCTGGGTTGATCCAGGCTCTGACGTTCAGCTACTGTACCGCTTTTCGCCACTCTTTTCGATGCGCTGCGGCAGAGTCAACAGGTGGGCGGCGTTGTACTGCTAGAAGCTGATCCACTTTTTCAGCGGAAGGGGAGACGAGAAGATTCTCAATGAGAATGGCTTCTAGGAGATTATATTTCAATCAATTATGCACTGAATGACAGTTCCGTTTGTTAGGGTCAAGATAGATGTTACCATGCTGGTGCCATGACGTCTCGACTGTCCCTTTCAAATCTGCCTAATTTGAAAAGTGAGAACTCTGTTCTACTTTCCTAGCTAATGCAACTTTACTGCCAATGATGATAAAATCCCTATTTGACGCATTTTAATCATTAGTCTACCCTAATGCAACCAACATGTCATTTCTTGATAAATGTCGGTTTAAAACTGTATCTTCCAATGCATATTAAAAAACTGAGTAGATTGCAGTCTACTGAACGCCACAGTTAAATGGCTTTCGTGACATTTGAATATCATGCACAGAACACGCAGGAATGGAACAGAGGGAAAAGTCGTGCTGTGGGAAAGTGTGGGAACATTTTGAAAGGCCACCAGCAAGATGTTTAGTTAAGAGGGATACTATTTCTGAACTTTTCCACCATTTCAACCGCGGGCCACGTACACATTACAAGTCACGGCAGCTGCTGCATTGTCGTTAAGAAAACAAGGGCACCAATGCTGAAAGAACCAGACATTATAACAAAAATAGTAATGCTAACATTTGAAATAGCTACATGATGATAGTGTACATATGAACTGTATTCACTTCATTGCATGATAGTTATGATTTTATAGTAGGCCTAGCAGTTATTGTAATGTTATTGTATCCAGCTTTTTTAGTCTGAATTTAGTTTGATGCATTTTTGTTATATATACAAATATAGTTAAGTGCATGATAATAATAATAATAATAATCATCATCATCATCATCATCATCATCATCATTACATTTATTCATTTGGCAGACACTTTTATCCAAAGCGACTTACAAGTGAGGTACAGTACAACACAAGCGAAAAACCATACAGAGTCAAAAATATTAGAAGTGCTGCATGACAAAGTTCCAAAGGTTGGCCATGCGAGGTACAAACAAGCAGGTAAAGCTAACGAGTGCGTTAAACCATTACAACCAAACCATTACATTAAACCATTACAAGCAAACCATTACCTTTTTTATTGTTTAGTGGGTGATAGAGGGGAAGTGTTTCAGGTGCTCAGGTGAGAGTGGAAGCTGTGTCTTCAGATGTTTCTTGAAGACAGAGAGGGACTCAGCAGAATGGATGAGGTGTGGAAGTTCATTCCACCACCAGGGGACAACGACGGAGAAAGTCCTGGATAGTGATTTAACGCCACGGTGCAACGGGACCACCAGGTGCCGTTCGGTGGCAGAGCGTAGCAGTCGGAAGGGAACATAGGGTTGCAGCAGGGAGTTCAAGTACTTAGGTGCAGCTCTGTTGGTCATCATCATCATCTTCTTCTTCATCCTCATCATTATCATCTTCATCAGGATCAACTATATTCAGATATTATATTTAGAACAATTATGTTATAATTGACATTCATATACCATATCACATACTGTGTAAATGATTGAATGAGCCTGATATTGGGCACAGAGGTGTCTGATCACAAGTGATGATGCAGACATACACCTGCTTGTGACTCATCGTAATGACTAAATGCCTAAAAAGGTGTACAAGATGAAATTTATCCATACAAGATTAGGTCTGCATGGATATAATACTTCATAATGAGACTTTATTCAAGAGATGAAGGCAGGACATACTGTACATTGTGTCAGTACTTGGCAGGACTCCAGAGCTCTGGGTCTATAGGCCAGAAGGCCTGAAAAAGCCTCAACTTTAAAACAAATACAGAAATCTACCAGAGATTGTGAGATACAATTTACATCGGAAAATATGTTGTCTGTTTATTTGTTTTATCCTTTTTTAAGAACAGGCTATATCGATTTGAAGTGGTCCTGCTCTTGACTTTAGAGTCATATTTCACATTCCATGATTTGTATATCTCATTCTAACCTTTCTCTTGGGAAAGTTGATGCACAGTATATTTTTGTTTCAAAGTATTTTGAAGAATCTCATCGATAAGATACAACAATTGGACTGTCTGTGTGTGTGTGTGTGTGTGTGTGTGTGTGTGTGTGTGTGTGTGTGTGTCTGTCTGTCTGTCTGTCTATCTGTCTGTCTGTGTGTGCACACATGGATGTTTATCTGTCAGTGCAAGCTGCAATAAACTCAAAACTTTCCTAAATAATATACACCTTAAGGTATGTGAAGACTGCCCTCTTGTGGTTTGATTTTGTTGAAGAAGTGACCCTTCCTTAATTTATCATAGAATTCATTAATGGAAAGTATAAACAAAACCATCTATGCTATTTTCACTATTTTATAGGTGCTCATCTTAGGAATGTGATGTCATATTTCATAAATGAAAACAAGAACCATTACAATGTCCAGTTACTGTATAACAATCCTGCCTCTTTATAATGAGTCTTAAAATTGTGCACATTAGTAGCAATTATCGAATAGTAATTTCTTGGAAGTCCATATCATGCAAATAGAACATAGACAATACCATTATGTGTCTTAAATTCCAAACACATAATACAGTTGATCTATTCCTAATTGATACCATTTATCACAAGCATAAAAATATTATCCATTCTTATTTTCAGGCAGGCTAAATGAGATCCTTTGACAATGAGCCTGCTATTACATTTACACAGCCACATGACAAGTGAATACTATTTGCATGTTTTCTGAAGGTGTAGTTGACTCCACAAAGATGGTTAACATATTTATTTTAAATCTTTGTCATTTTAATGAGCATTGTTGTTGTCACTGTTATATGAAGTACTTACCACCAGTCCCATGAAAACCCTGAACAAGTTACAGATTCATTGACCAGATACCGCAGGATACTCTTTTTATTTTCAGTAATCCTTTAACCTTGTATAAGAAATGTAAGATACTGTACTCCCTTTTTGTTCTTAATTTCTGATGCAGTTCATCAAGAAATACTGTAGATGGCAATATGAGGATGCAGGCAGTGTTAATTTTGAACTTTGATTGTCATAATTTATTTCAGTTGGTTTTTAGAGAAGCGGGATACCAGCTGTGCTCATCCTCAATATTTTTAAAATAAAGCACCTTTGTAAGAAAGATCACATGCATGTAAATATTTGTCAAAGCTCTTGATAGTCTTGTTTTTGGATATACAGCCTCTCATACCCTGTTACTGTTATACTTATAGAGCAATTGCAGACTATGTTTCACTTGCAATTGCACAATGCAATGCATAAGATATATAATCATTGTATTTTTTCCAGTCAGTATATGGTGCAGTATTTGCACTCTGTGATCTGAGCTGGTGTTTCATGAGATGCACAGTGATACTGACCTTGTTGCCTCTGTAGATATCCATCTGAATGGGTAATGTGTCATATAAGATATTCAAACTGTGATGAAAGGTTGCTGCTTAGCGTTTGAGGAAATGTGCAGAATAAAGACTATATAAAATATATACAAAGAAATGTCAAAATGAAAATTGCTTAGTGTAATTGCTTATGGTTTGGAGTTCGTAAGATTTCGTTCATTTGTTTGTGCAGTCTCTGGTAATATTCTTGAACTCCCCAGAAATGATCATGGAAGCTGTTATGTCTTTCCTTGTGGTGCACCGAACGGTCGTGATGCTGATCTCGCCTCAAGTGTTATCTTTAAACATGCAGTTGTCCATGGTTGTGATAGGGAGGCTTAGATAAGAGAACTACAGAAACCAGACTAGCATATTGTGCTTAGTTGCATAATTTACAATGTGGGAGAAATTGCTGTTGTCTGTAAATAGCTCTTCGAATGCTGGCTTGGTGTATACACAGCATGAAGAAAGTCATATGATATTCAAGCTTTGGCTGCCCTGATATGATCTTCAGGAAGCACTTCACTGCTTCATATCTTTTTTCATGCTGTCCTATACTCAGCGTAGTTTATAAGCTTAAATCACAGATGTTTTTAACAATAATTTTATGTAAAACAGCAAAATGACCAGCATGATGAGATTCTGTATCTGTTAGATAAGTAGAGCTGTATTGAGCTTGTAATGAATATTTATGTGCTTTGCACAGACTTGGATTGTTCCTGGGTCTGACTTAAAAAGCTCCTGTTTTATGCAGTACCATCTACCAGTAAAGCTGGGTACTGCTGTAACAAAGCAAGTACTCTGTTCAGGTAGGCATCAGCAGTGACCTTGGAGTCAAGCCTGCAACTTTTTGGTTAGAAGCCCAGTTCCCTGACCACTACACCACATGGCCACCCCCATGAAAAGACACCATTTGTTAGACTGAGGAAGTTGTTTGCTACATTCGCCACCAGTCTGTGAGCCACCTGGATTTTAATTTGTCCAGATTTATATTTACATATTTATACACATATGTAAATTCAGATTCACATATAAATCCAGGCTTCCCCTCCCGTGTTTGATGAGGTATCACCTTCTGGCAGATGTCACAAACAGCATAAACATGCTGAGATAAATGTAAGCCGGTTTAATTCCCACTGGTTAATTCTGCACTAACAGAGACATACTGCAACATAGGGCAAAACCTTCATATCCAGTTAAGCTAGACCTCTGAGTGGGGGGGGATACCTAATAGTGAGGAAACCTGGACCCCGCCCAGGTTCTGGAGGGGTGCCAGTATACTGCACCCAGTCAAAAGACATCCCCTCACAGAGCTGGGTGGGGATATGAACCAGTCCCATAGTGGACAGAGGGATGGAAGATTAGAAAGTGTAATGCATGCAAAAGCCAGTTGATGGCTTGTTTCTGTTGGTGTTTAATTCTACCCCCCTGGGATGTGGTTCCAGTTTTCTGGTTCCAGGGCTTTAATCTGAGAGAGGGCCTAGTGCTTCGACCTAAAATGTTGCCTCCATCTGTGTGTATCCCTGCCTCCAAGCCCGGGCCATCTGCCCGCTATGCTGGGAAATGCTCACCACGGGAGAGGAGGCTCATGGGATTGCAAGATGGAGGGTCTGTGGGTGCGGCTTTGTGGCTGCAAAAGCTTTCTCTGGGTCTCTGAAAGCTGTTCTGTTTGAACACTAGAATCAAATCAGAGACTTCAGACAGAATATGGAGGCCCTTGCTGAAAAGGCCTGCTTTTTGTCCTCCATACATTTTATGATTTATGTGTGCCCAATTAAAAGTTTGTCATACATGGTGTGTGCCGTACTTCCTCCTGTCATATACCCCTGCTTTCTGTAACTCCACATCTTTTTGACCCACTTAGGTGCACTCTTTGAATCTCACCACACAGAACAAACTGTTCCCTCAAAGAGTTCCCCTTGTCATTATCATTATTGATCTGTTTGGCAGAAGCCCTTATTCGAGGTGAGGCCAATAGCTCACAGCTTTCAAATTGTCCATTTTCAGTTTAAACACCTTGCTCAAGGATCCAGCAGCAGTTCCTCTCACAGGAGTCGAACATGCAACCCCTTGTTAAAACACTGACTCATGACCAATGCGTCCATTTTAATGGATGTGCAGAGTCCAGGGAGGATAGAGTGAGCTCAGGAACAAGGGCAGGGGGCAGACCTTAGACAAAGCAACACACCAGACCGTACAGAGAAACCGCTGAGATGTCGTGGCTTAAACCAGGGAAAGAGACGCCTGGGGGGACATGACTCGGCAGTGAGTCCACTCTAACAAGACCGCCTGATGCTTTGTGGTCCATTCTGCTGCAGGATGCACACTTGGTTTGATCTCCATCGCTTGTTGACTCTAATAGTTCTCTGTTCCAGGCAGTCACTTCCATCTCCGCTTGTGCCTTGTTTTTTTCCAACAATAAACGAGTACAAACGGAGTGTGGCCACCAGCCCGTTGCCAACTGGGCTGCTTGTCTGTCCCCTGCAGTGCTCTCTGATTGCTTCTGGATCTTACACATCCCTGTTGTGTTTGCAATCGGATCTGCCTCTTCTCCTTTTAACTGAAGGGGCTCAACTTTCTGTCACTTGCCATGGACGTCCTGGGGAACAGAAATCAGACTGGTACGTTAAGTAGTCTCTTGTCTTCCTTACGAAAAGAATGCAGATAATTATCCAGTTTAAAGAAGTGTGAGTTCTAAATTAGCTCGACGCTACTAAATATTCATGAAAGCGTTGAAAGGATTGAATAGCGTGAAGCCTCAAACAACAAGGCAGGATAGCTCTGCGGTGCTCTTGAAAAGATGATTAAGATGTCAGCATCAAGGCCTGTGATATGAAAGTGTTGAAGAACTCTGCATTGTATGGGTTGGAAATGCTTCTCATTTGAAGAATTTCCTGAATATTGATTTTTTTTCTTCAGTTGAAGTTTTATAGTGTGGATGGTTCCAAAGCTCTGTAAACTTGGGAAAGATCCAAGGCGACTGAAGAGAACTGTGGGGAGTTTGGTTGTTGTCATTCTGTTACCGTTATGAACCATAAGGGCACAATCCCATCCAGATCAATCCATTTAAAAAAATCATCTCAATGCTTTTTAAAACTTAGGAGATATTCAAATATTTCATTTCCTTTCAAAACTATCAGCCTCCCTTTAGCATATCAGTGCACATTATATGTATCCCTTGGACTCCCCAAAGCCAAAAAGACTAAATAATTTCAACTCCCAGCCTTTGATGCAGGGAAAAGAAAGTTCAAATTTGCAGTGTGGCCCTTGATTTTGGTGCATTGTGGAAGAGTGCACATTTGCAGATAGTGCACTCTTCAAATGTTTGAGCTGAATGAGAATCAAACAGGGATGGCAAAACACCACAGAAGCAGAGGTCTAAAGGGAGTGAAAACACTGAAATGAATTAGCGAGCTCTCCGCTACTTTGTTTTGTGGAATTGACATGTGTAATGATTTCATACTCGCCCTCAGAGAAGCAGCGAGCCGTCCGTGGAGCTGAATCCCATCCCGAGCTCATTAGCGCTGCCCTGCACTCGCTGGCTGCACCGTCGAGGCCAAACGGGAGGCGATTGAACCCATAATGCCACACGATGGCAGCCCTGCAGGCTCTCTGCACTCTATCACAGCCTCAGCGGGTGGCTGTGATCCCCTGGGTTGTGCATTCTCGGGCGAGACCAGAGGAGAGATCGCGTTTCTGATCCCCTCCTGGTCCTATTTCCCTTTTGTGCAGCACAAGGAGCACAACAGGGGTGTGGGGAGGGGAGGCGGCCAGTGCGCAGAAGCCTCAATAACCCCTTTCCCTCCCAGCCGTCACGGGGCTGTTTGCGCTCAATATCATTACCTCTCACCTCGTGCCTTCACTTCTATTTCTGTCCACAAGGCCGGACGTGAGTCACGGAGACCACAAAATGAGTTTAATGGAGCCATTTCTGACTTGAAGATATTACTGAGTGAAGATCTTATTATTGGCATGCAGTATGTAAGATATTGCCCTCTGTTTGCTTTTGCTGTGTGCCTGCTGCCTGCATTTTCAGTGTCAACCGATGAACAGTTTCCATTGCATTTAAAGGGTATGTCTGTGTGTGTGTGTTTGCGTGTATATATGTGTGTTTGTCTGTGGATCTGTCTTTGTCCACCGTACTCTTGATAATTAAGTTAATTGTTCCATTGATTTTAATTTAAGTGTTAGCTCAGTGGTGCACTTCCCCAGATAATCTCTGATGTGAGTTTATTAGCTCCACATCTGGAGATATTTAGCATGAACCATGAATTTCAATAATTTTTCCTAATTAAATTTACATTAGCCCAGAAAGCATTGATCCAATTTTAAAATTCAAGCTCCACTTACCTTGCAGCCTAACCAGTGGCTTAGAATTAACATCTGTTGAACTGAACAGGGCCAAATCTATGCTTGCCTTTCATTCCTGTTGAAATACTGCTCTGGCTTTTATCTGTACAGGGTGGACACCAAAGGCTATTATTATAGGGGGCACAGAGATTAGGGAACTAGATTATAGCTATTAGATTACTGTTATATTTTTAAGAGCTCAAAGAATGGATTACAGGTTCAAATTCTAGATGGGGCAAAGGTTCTAATTGCTTCAGCAAATATCTGAAACAGTATGTAAAATTTTTCCCGCAAAAGGCAATGCTAAGCCCATAAATGATGCGATGTTATGATCATGTGAGCTTCAGAAAAAGGGCAGTGTCTACACACCCCAGTCTACTGTAGAATCTGGGACCAGGCTGTGATATCTCTGGACTCTGTCCCTTATTGATCATGTTAAAGCATCCTCCTCCTTTGCAAGATGGCCCTCAGACAGACCCATGAAACCTGTGATCCTGCTGGAGGAGATGATGTCATAAATCCACATGCAGTATTTCATTACCTCCATTCCATTCGGCATGCCTGCCTCCAGGAGGGCCCCCCCAGCGGCTGTTAATAAAAATAGATGTCGCACCTAGAGTAAATGTGCAAAGCGAACTATCCATTATCAATGCGAGGAAACAGGGATGCTGCTGTGCTGCACTGTTGTGCTCTCTTTGGCAGGGCATGCGATGGTAACAGCAAAAGAGATCCTTAGTGGTCAGCAATGTGGTAAATTGCAGGTCTAGTTTTTTTTCAAGGAAATAAAAAGCCTTTGTCCAGAGGATTAAAAAAGACAGAAACAGAAAATACAAATTGTCCATGTATTTTGTTGTCATCTCGGACTGTGCATTTTGGGGTACTCCTTCCCTAAATTTCGCAATAATTGCATAGAAACCGTGAAAGCGAGGCTTTCGTGTCCTTGTTGAAAATAGAGAAAGGAGGGAATGAACTGAACTCTTCATCAGTGTTATTTCTGATTTTATGACCTAGATGTCTGTCTGACCTAGATGTCTGTAATTGCAATTTGAGCACAAGAATTTCTACCATGTAGATGTACAGAACACTGTGTCATTTCTGTATGGCTCCAAAGGAGATGGACACCATGCAGGGCACATTGCTGATATCCTAGCTCTTGTAACGAACAATACGGACTGATTCTGGACTGGTCTATTTCAACCAGAGCTACCGAAACACAGTCTAAGGAACCTCCTGCATCTGCTGGTTTTTAAACTACACGAAAATGTAACTCCTCACTGAGCTGTCAGTTAATCTCTAATATGAATTAGCTGTTTACAATGTTCTGCCCTCTAAGGTTACATTCTGTAAATACGAGCAGCAGGTTTGTTTTAGGACTCTCTAATCAAACAGATCTCTGGAATGTGCTCTGTGGCTGTTCCTTGAGACAGAGGTCATATTTGCTGTAGATTGATAGACCAAAAGAATCTGTACTTTGAAAGTCTGGGGACCTGGTTCTTGAAAGTAAATGTGTCTGAGAAAAACAGAGACAATGTACATGATAACGAGCAGCACCTACCATCTGTTAAAAAGTAGGACTGGGGTTGGGCAGCTTTGATCCAAGGTATTTTGATGACAGCACGGTAACAGAGTAGCATGTGTCACATCATCTTTAAGATATACAACCCAAAATACTCTAAAGACTATGTTAGGAAATGTGATGAGTCATTAACAGATGAATACTCTGTGCAGATGTCTATAACTATTTGCTTCATGGCAAAATTAATGACAGGCTTTAAAACAACACATGTTATTATGGTACGCTCCAACTGTAAGTTATTTGTGCATGAATAGGCCAATTTTTTATAAAAGTGGAAATATTACTGTCTAATTTTGGAAGTCATTTCTTGATTTAGCAGTGCAGAGATGAAAGATCGGCTACATGCTGAGCTCGATGTTGTCTGTCGCCAGTGTAGAGACCGTCGTTTGTGAGTCATTTGATTTTGCTGTGCACCCACCCCACCCTCCACTCTTTTGCTCTCTCACTCTCTCTCTCTGCCTCTGTCTATCGTTCTCTTCAGAGACCTTTTCAAAATAAGACATGGATCTCTCAGAGGCTCTGTCCTAGAAGACAAATGGAAGGGTTTTAAATATAACCAAGACTTTGCAGACTTTGGATGAATGACACAACGCTTTTGCTCACGGCAGCCAGAAGCGTTGCAATATGTCAGCTTTCAGGGCAAGTGCAAAACGTTGCAAACCATGGCACGTAGAACAAGCCACAGCATATTCATCACTTTGTGGTGGGAATGAAATGTCTTTCAAGATAAATTCACATCCAGTTAACTGTCTAGATTTACTTCTTGTTTTTGCTTTAGCTTCACCTGTTTTTTACTCCTCCAGGACATGGTTTTGAGGATATTTTACATCAGTACTTCTTGGATTACAAGTAAATTGATAAAGCAGCTACTCTCATTATACAGGTGTAATTGCATGTACATTCTGTTGGACAGTATCCTGTTAAGGGTATATTTTTGGGTCTTTTGAATAGTAGAATTATCACTTTTTTAACGATTCCTGTTGAAATGACTAAGGCTAAGTCCTCCCTGGGAAAGTAGGTTGCTGCTGGAAGTGGTGTCCATGAGTCAATAGAGGACACCCTTCCCTCTGGAAAAACCAATGCCCAGAAAACCAATGCCCTAATACAATGATGGGGACACCGTGTTGTAGAAAAGGCTGTTTTTCAGAAGGGATGTTACACTGTGGTCCTGACTCACATGTGGTCCCGTGACACTTGCCATAGAGAGCAGGGAGTCTCTGGTGTCCAAGTTCCTTTCAGTCTGGTAATCTAATCATCCTCCAAATTAAATTCCTAAATAAATTCCTCCCTGTCCTGCTCAGCTGATGTGTGGCTAGCATTTTGCTGTAAAATGACTACTGTGCATCACCCAGGTGGATGCCACACATATTGGATTCCATTTATATGGCACCCTGGAAGAAGAATCCATTATCATTATTATTATCAATTCTAGTTTTTGTAAAGTCAGAACTATAATTAAACAGTGATTTGTAATTTGTAACTTTTGTAAATTTTGTAAATTACATATGGAGGATCAATGTAATAGGATACTGTCCTCAGTGTCTCCTAAGTGCCCTTAGCTAACAGTTTTGTCCTCCTGCAAACTTGAATAGTTCTTTATAGTATGAGTATTGTTGGCATCTGGACTGGAGAAGTCTCTGGACATGATCAATAGGCAATAAGATATTGTGTTACTTACAGAATAACTTGCAGAATAACTTACAGAATACATTTAGCCTTTAGACTCTCTGTCTCTCTCTCAATCAACAAAAAAATACTTGAGCAGGTTTTTCCCAAGCCTTTGCATGATGCAAAATGCATTAAAATTAAATGTTACTGAATATACAATACCCCTCTCTCATTGTCCCACTGCAATATATTGCCCTACCTAGTAGTAATGCAATGAGAAAGTAAGAAAGGCAACAAAGAGAACCAGAGAAATGTATGGCAGCGGACCAATGGATCCAGAGTTTCATGGTGGCCAGTGAATTTTCTCTCCTCCCGCTAACAATATAGGCCGATGGTGAAAAAGCTGGCTCCTGCATACCTCTTTCATGCTGGGGAAGCAGAAATGTCTGTCGCATGCTCTTTGGATCCTCTCACAGAGGGATTTACATTACATTATTTATCTGCATTGCGGATGCCCCTTATCCGGGGCACCATGTACCGCTTACATTTTACATGGGGTACATTTATACAGCAGGATATTTAACTGGAGCCTCTGTTAAGAGTGCACAGTCCCGCCTGAGATCTGAACCTGCAATGTTCTGATTACAACCCGAATCACAACCATGCACTGCTGCCAGGCAAAAGCTCAGGTCTGGATGAGTTGTGAGCAGCTCTAATACCAGGTTGAATGCTGTCTCTTACTCAGTGGTCTCTTATGATAAGTGTATACAGCACTGCGAGCTTCTTGTGGAGCTGTGTTAGGAATCCCCCTTTTCATCGGCCTGAAAGGCTCACATCTTTCCTAATATCAGAAAATGCAACCCGGGGAAAGTGTTTGGCTGGATGTACTGAACGTGTATACATCATCATTGAGGATTGTTGATTTGGTGTGGGCATGATATGTCTAGCTAAACACTTTCAATGGGGGGCTGAGTCCCAGAGACAACACTTAAAATCAACTTCAAATGAATTTCAGGTTTCAATGAGATGTTCAGGATGGGTGTTAGCTGTAATATAAACTACTAATGCTGAGAGCACTCTGTATGGACTCTTTGCCCTCTATGTACCATGCCATGGCTCCTGCACTAAACAGCCAGCATGCAGTCCACCTCACATCTATGTGAACAAAGTGGCTTTCAATAGCTTTGAAAGATTTGCTCGCATGCGTTGTCCTTGAGCTTAAATGCACCTGAGTGGTCATTTCAAGGGTTGTGGGAGTGCTGGAGTGTAAGGCGCATCCTCTCTGGAGCATCTGAAGACTGCAAATACCCAAACTCCCCTTTGAGGTTTGGCCAGATGTGCAATAAACCATGCCGGCAGGAGAGGTATAGCTTACATTATTGCTTTCATAGCTAAACTTGCAAGACATGCACTGCAATCAGATGAAGCTGAGCAGGGATATCGATTTGTTTTCCTGTTCAACGAGCATGACACATTGAGTTTGTAACCATGGCGAAACGGCTTCAACCACAGCGGCACCTCAGTCCAACGTTATTAATTCTGCCCTCACAGACATAACACAGGGGGGTTTTGATTCATGGGAAGATTTTCTGAATAAATGTGTCATTACAAATGACTGCATGCTGTTCCTTTTGGATGGTCGTATTGGGAGGCTAGGTCTGACTGACTCATCAGGAGGACGGTAATTAGACAGAGGTGAGTGTGTGAGGGTCACTGAGCTTGGAAGGGTCTGTGTCAGCCAATGAGCAATCAGCATCATCATTCGGCAGAATTCTGCAGGCAAACTGCAGCCTGCGGATTAGGTGCCATTCCTTGGCTTTGCTGCACGCCCCAAATTTAACCTTAGAAGCGTCATCAAAGTAAATGTAATGTAATATCTTCAAAAATGTCACTTGTTTCACTTCTTCATACAGCATTGTTGGTGAGCCTCCGGGATCACCAAAGTCAACTGTGTAGATGAAATGTGAAAAAGTAATACTTAAATTTGTTAAAATTATGAACAAATTGCAGTGGCATAATGACTCACCAATTGCTTGTAGGTCACTCGCTGTCATCACTTAGACACATGCCTCTCCACCAGTAGTTGATCTCTCGTACAGGGCATGGCTTGTGAAAAAGAGCTGTGCTGGCACATTTACAAAAGGCATAGAGGTGTTGAGCGGGAAACAGTCGACTGGCAATATGGCCCTCTCAGCCATAAGTCTCTATAAAGGCCCTCACCCACACTATCCCAAAAGCCACTCCAGATCCAGGGGTTGATTTAGCCTTGCCGCACTGGTTACTCCAATTCACACTTACAGCACTGTGCCATATTACAATTAGTTAATGGGCAGAATGGGTCTTCTCTGGTACAAAAATCTGCCACAAATCCCCCATAAGCCTCATATAATCCTGCATCGACCTGGCCTAGGGAACCGCTGATGGCAAACACCACTGCTGTAAAAAAAAATCACAGAATCTTTCAGGAGTTTCTGTGACCTTAAACTGCTCTGAGCCAGAGATTCCAGGCCATGCCTCCAGCCTGGCGCCACCATTTTGCATTTCCCTACATCCGACAAGCCCACAGCTATTTTTTTTCATCACTGCTGATATTTTGCTCCCTATCTCGTTGTTTTTTTTTTTACTCCCAGCGTTTTCTTTTTTTTCTAATTAATTCTGGCCGTTGATGTTTGTGCCTGCATTAGTGAGCCATCTGTAGCACAGTTCCGCTGGCCCAAAGGCTTAATGCGATGTAGTTTTAAATAGAAGTATTGGCAGGGTCGGCCCAAATTGAGGGAGCCAAGCTCTGAGACGGGAGTTTTAACTGGGTGAGATGTTAGAGCAGCTATCCTAATGCTGACCTAGTGCTGTCTTAATGAGACTTACATGGACCGCGCTAAGTGGTTTGGCAGTTTGTGGGTGTGTTCCACATATACATACATAGTATTAGCTCTGGGCATAACAGTGTAATTATACAATCACACAGTACGATTATATGTGTGTGTGTGTGTGTGTGTGTGTGTGTGTGTGTGTGTGCATGTGAGTGTGTGTGTGTCTGTCGGCGTATGCATGTGTGTGTGTGTGTGTGTGTGTGTGTGTGTGTGTGTGTGTGTGTGTGTGTATGTCTGTGTGCATGTCTTCCATGTGCATACTCCCATACAAAAACCTCCAAATACTCTAACTGTATTGTTTGCATTGCTGCACTGTGGATCTGAAACAGATTGCACAGACTGTATGCAGTGCACAGTACGAAAGATTCCGCTCTGGAAGACAGAGGTGTCGCAGAGCTAGGGTGAGGACAGCTCATTATGACTGCTCAAAGGAGAAAGCCCAAGAGGCCGCGCTCTAACGCATGCTAAAGGTGCCAAATGTCGGGCGTCGCTACGCGGGTAAAGAAGTGCCTCAGCACTCCTGCGGCAGCCGCTGGGAGAGTTCCCTCCTGTGGGACAGCGCGCGAAAGAGAAGGTCACAACAGGCAGGCGCGCGGCCTCTGAAAGGTCGCAGCGTGCTTTAATCTTCTGACGGGCTAATAGAAGCGAACGCGCTCGCGCACCTGTCTGATCGGCTGCTTGTACCTGTCGGTTGCCATGCCTCTCACTGTCTCGCTCTCTCAGGACAGGCACTTAATTAGGTTAAGGGCGCACGCCCACACTGCACCCTAGCCCCCCGCCCCCAGAGCAAACTCTTGTCAGCAGAACTGTTGCAGAGAGTGGATGTGGACTCCGGTGCTTGTCAAAGGAGAGTATGGTCTCTTACTTCTTTGGTGGCTGCTTCCTCACGTCGGACCAGGCTCTTACATAACCACCTGCTCGCTCTAATCTCTTTCATCCCGTACCCTTCCAGCCTGCTAAGATGCCCCCACTCCTCCACCTCCGTCTCCTCCAGTCTCTCTGTCTACACTGCCTGTCTCTGCATGGCTGATATGCTGATCTGCCAACTGTTATTTTTTCGCATTGTCTACAGTACCTGAGCAACCTGAGAAACAATAGTGCCACTTACTCATCGACTCAGAGAGAGAGAGAGTGAGGGACTCCCTAAGTGAAGTGACAGTACCTTTGTCTTCCCACTAGATGGCGAAAAGGCACCAGTAAGGTCATCCAAAGAAGCAGGTGCAGTCTCAGAACATTGCAACACTTGTGGTTAGATATTACAAGAATTATTCATTGAGGATATATTTAAGAGAATATATTTTTATCTTAAACAATATATTTAAAATATGTGAATTGTTGCCATTCTGCTAAATAGCAATATGTTCCTGCAGTATATTCATGAGCTGAACAGTATGACCACTCATTTTCTGTCTGTCTGAATTTCTTCTTACTCTTTTCAAGTTGTAATCTTAGGCACATAGAGTACCACAGAGATTGATTTACTTGCAGCCTCAATACAATGCTGAAGTTATCTGGTTGTGAAATGAGTACATTTTATTTAATGCTGAATAGCTGAATATTATGCAATGTTTTTGGGGGAAAAAAGTAAATGCCCAGGGATTTCAAAAACACAACTGCATTTACATAAGCCTTGATTTGTTGCTATGAATCAGGTTACAAGAGACCTACTTAATAAATTAAAAAAAAACAATAAAAATGTAAAGTAGTTTTTAATAAGGCATGCAGGAATATTGCATTTGGCAGAGCATAATTACAAATGTTTCTTGTGGAAACATTCAACTAAGAAAGGACTTGTGGAGTGGAGACGCCTGTCAGCTTCAAAATGTGAATAAATAATGCATTTTGTTGCAACAAAGAGGTTGCTGTTGCAAAATTGTCATATTGGAAACACTGTTATATAATGCTATCTGACTGACATTTATTTGATCTCTACTGTTTTTATCTTTTTATTTATATATTAAAGTTTTGGGGGTACAAACCTGCAAAAATTATAAGCAAAATATCCAGTCTGCTGTATATTTAAAAGGACAGAGAGTGCACTGAGTATTGGTCAAGAAATCCATTCCTATTCAGTACAGAACCCTCCAGGATAAAATTGGTGCACTTCAGGGAGGTGTACAGAGCTGAGGTGAATAACTGCAAAATGACAGCATCAAATTTGAAAATAAATAAAGATGACAATTTGGAATAATCAAAGCTGACGACAAATGATCCAATGACTCAGGTCTGACAGAATGACACAAACAGAACTGAATGCAGTGAGCGGCTGTGTGAGGAAACTGTCATAAATGAAAACAAACAGCAAAGTTAAACTGCATGGAGACAGCCTAGGGAAGGTCATATTTCAACAGTGGATTCCGGCTTGAAGAGTTCTACATTAGTTTCAGTTACAATTTCAAATGCAGTTAAGACACATCTAATGGATTTCTCATTATCCATCTCCAGTTCAGTTAGATGCTGACACAGGTGTTGTGTGTGCTGCATGGGTACTTTCTCCCATTTTTGACCGTGTTCACTTTACACCCTCCTGGAAATCTCTTCTACTCTCCTTTGCTCAAGCTGCGGGCATCGAAGTGCAATTAATTTAAGACCAAGGGTGGTTCGCTCAGACATGAGGGTGGGAAATTGTAAGTGAGGGACAGGATGCGCACTGGGGAAAAACCATGGGTTCTTTGCAGGGTGGGCACGAACACATACAGACCACACTAATGTACAAAATCAAAACAGCACAACTGTGATGTCACGGACCCAAATCACGGCTTAGGTGGGGTGGTGGGTGGCATGGAGGAGCTTCAGCAGGAGGTGGACTGTGTTTTTCAGTCGGTTTGTGAAAAGGCCAAAAAAAAAGGATGTTACTTCCTGTGCTTATTTTAAGTAAGGCCTCTATAAATAGGCCAGAATCTGCTCCCACAGAGGGGAATAATTGGCGTGACCTCTCTGGGCGCAGGCAAGACGAGCTGTCCGTGTGTTAATGCCAGCCCTTCACAGCACCACTTCACGCAAAGAACCCAACAACAAGCCAGGGTGTCATTTTTCCTCTTTTTTCATGATGTACTGCCCACAGCAATGCACAATCTCCAGCAATAGGATATTACATGAAAAAAGAACCACATAAACTGCTGATGTGAAGGCTAACTCTAAGTCAAGTCTTGCTTGACTTTCTGAGACTATGTTCTCAATTGATCTGGCATTAGATCATGGGCTCTGAAGAAGAAAAAGGGAGCAGGTCATTTTTTATTATTTATTTTATTATCATTTTTTATTATTTGTTATTTGTCATAAGGTGGCAATCTCTCATCTTAGGATGGGGAAATGATTTCATTAAGCTGGGGCTTCTTATAACAAGTCGAATTTCTAAAAGGGAATCTTCATTCGGACAGGGGAAAAAGAAGTCTTTGTAGTGATGTATACGAAAAACCAAAAGCTTCCCAGGACGCAATTCCATCTCACAAGGATTCCCACAGTTTTGATTTTGATTTTACATGAGTATATATGCATCTGGGTTTAAAGAGATCCGCTTGCGTCAAAAAGGCATCCTGTTAACAAGCTAGCACACTCAGATCTTGTTGAGGAATTTAATTAGTTGTCACACATCATACTCTCACTGGCTGAGGTTCTCCTACTCATAAAGCAGCCCCTGAATATATTCCTTTAAAACAGAGAGATAACAATGTGGCCATTTTTGATTTAATGAAGCAATATTAATTGAGGGTTAAAATGAAACCTTTTGTGGGACCAATTATGCATCCGTTTTGAATAGTTAATCCACAGAATTTTCACTGTCTGTTTGTGTCCGTATAAGGGAGACTTTTTTTTTTTTTTTGGGAGGTACCTTGATCTGATTAAGACATTTGATATACACTATGGAAGTTCCATACCTTCAGAAGCAAATCTGTGCACATGATTGAATTACAAGTATATTGATCCATTAGCCAGCAAAACAGAAATGCTAGTCTCATTGCACTAGTTCAAGTCAATAGAAACAGCTTTGAATTGCACCTGATTAACCTTGAGAATTAAATAAGAATGAGACTTAAACTGGAAGTCAGTTCCCTGCTGCTGTCATACCGTATATGTTAGCATGCTCACTTCATACATAAGAAAATTATATAGGAGATGGAAAAGCACTAATTAACAATTACAGAAATTATGCTGGAGGCAAGCTTGTGATTAGTAAACAGCTCTGGTTAATTCCTCAAACATGGAAAATCAAATCTCAAGCAATGCACAATCCAGTCATGTGTTATGTAATTAAAACGTGAACATGGAATTTAATTTTTTAGGACCTCACGCTACCAAAACAAAATGACCTTCAAAACCTTCAAGACCTTCGAAATGACCTTAATCATTTTTCCCATGAAATGAAAATATAATAAATCCATAGCTGTACTATGCTGGTGCTGAGACAAATATGATTCAGTGCCTTCAAAACGCTTTTCTGTCCGTAACAAAACACAGTCGGTAGATATGATACGTGAGTCACCAATAATCAATTCACTCATTTCAGGGGTTCATGAAGTCTCAATCTGCCATCACTACCCACAATCCCCTCAGGTTTCCACAGCTGGCCCTCCACCACGCAGCTTGCAGGAGGTGGACTGATGGAATGCCAGGCATAAGGTATTGAGGTTGGGCCTGAGTACCCAGCTCCTCTCTGAAGCAGAGTGAGTCAGCGTGGGGCACAAGTTCAGGGTTAGCCCGGTGAAGTGGGCCCTGGGAGCGGGGACAGTGTCACTCCTCCTGCACGGCCACTCCAGGCCAAGCCGTAGGAGATGCTCTGCTGCTGCAGACATGCTCGGGTGACTCAGCTGTTCAGAGCAGGGGTGAGTCAGCCAGTCATCCTGGCAATTTAGGACTTTTCAAACCTAATTTCATAGCGGTAGAATGCTGCATTCCCTGCATATAAGGCAAGGGAGTAGGAGGTACAGACCAAAGGATGGAATGATGAATTCAAAATGGCCGCTTGGAGGAAACCTGAGGAAACATTTGCGCGCTCATTTTGCGGTCGACCTTGTGCAGGGTAAGTTATGCAGCTGACATCTGCTTTACTGTCCATTCATCCAGTTGGATACTTACTTAATCAACTAAGGGATGAGTTCTTTGCATGGCGATACAATAGCAGTGTCCCAGTAGGAACTTGCAACAATCTGGTTGCCATCTCCTAACTACCACTCAACACTACTGTGAGGCCTATGGAAGGAAAACAATCAGTTATACTGCATGGTATGGCAAATTTTTCCATTACAATCCTAAATTAAGATACTGGTTTGTGCAAACAGTCTGCACAAAGGACTGCACTGCAGTGTGCAGCATTGGTAATGTTGTCACTGATATGTTTAATATGAACCAATTAGAAAGTTTTGCTGTCCATAGAAGAATGTGATTGGTTCAGATCAATGAATCCCATCACTGTCCTAGAATCAGCTTGGACTTCTTCTTAGCCTGATCCGAAACCACGCAGTTTGGAGGAGGTGTCTACATTGCTAGTGACAGCGGCAGAATAGAGGCAGCTTGTGAAGGCATATCTGTCACCAGACCACAGCAACATAAGGTACATCATTATCCCAAGGATACTGCTGACTAAAGAACAAACACTGGCTGAGAATGGACCAGGCAGCTCGGATACATCTGTTTGCTTTGCACAAGAGTCCATTATAAATCACATCATTCAGAGGCAGTCCTACAGGCAGCCAGCTTTAGCATTCTCCTCTGAGACCCAACAGAAGGCTCTGGAATCCTTGTGTGTTGATTGCTGTGATAGCGCTGTGGGTTTTCTCACATATTGTGTGTAGCACTATTGCATGAATCACCTACAAGACAAAGGGAAAAACTGATTCATATATAAAGGTGATGAAGATGTGCTACGACATGAGTAGATATTTATCCCATACATTCCCATGCAAAGCCTCCCCTTGATGATTCATCTGGCCTTAAAACCCCAAAGTCTCATTTTAACATAATATGACCCATTTTAGGAAATCATTACCACTTTTTTGGCTAACCTACATTTCTAATGTAATATGTTTTTTTTTTTATCTTGTCCCTTGGAGTTAAAAAACCCCTTAATTTGTTTGTGCAAGGTTGAAGTTTCATGGAAATTCAGAAAATAAATTTTAAATTGAAAACTGTTACTATTTTGTTTGGAAATTTCTGATTGGACAGTTCATGTATGCCATTTCTGATGAGGTAAACCTAAGACGAGATATGTTTGGTAAGCACCAGAACTGATTCATGTACTTTTTGAGAATTATTTTGCCAGTATAGTATATCTAGTGGGGCAATGTGATTAGGGAACTATGCTTATGACCTGAAGGTCGCAGATTTGGCTCCTGGCTTGTGCACAGTTTACCCCTGAGCACGGTATTCAGTCTGTATGGCTTTAGAAATGATTCAGTTGTGTTATTGAATAGTATGTAAAATTAAGCCACATGAGTCACAGTGAATAAGTGCACCTGTCATGCTAATGGGCTATTTTGTAATGGTATTGATAGTGATTGAGCTTGGAAAGTAAATCTAGAAATTAAATCATTGGAATCAAGTGTGATGCAGGTCATGCCCTTTAACAAAAAACAGGCTCTACAAAGCTGGACAAGAAGATCAAACCCCTTGCACGAGACAGCAATGCCAACATACCATCATTCAACACCAGGTGAAAAGGGCCTCACTTCAAATCCTGATTGCATTTTGCTCCTTTGCTCTTGTCCCTTTCAAAGCGGGTGGATCACTCACGTGCTTGTAATGACTATCGATTGATGGCCAGCCAGCGGTGAGCAGGGGCCCTTGAGAAAATCATTCCAAAGCAGTGTTTGGGGGTAGAGATGCCTTCCATCGAGGTTGATGAAAGATGCTGTTTCTTTTGCAGGGGAGAACGATGTTCACCTGTAACTTGAAAAATCCCTCGGGGGAAAAAAAAAGAAATCTTGTCAAGCCTCTCTGTCATGAGGAGAGAAGTGTGGCACCAACACTGAGAATAGTTGTGTGGTTTTAGACACGCGGCACACAAAGCGATAATTACACAATCGAGTAGCGCAGGGTTGTGAGAACCCCTTTCATGTGTTATGAAAGGTGTTGATTGAGAGCGATTTATAGCAGCCTATCATTATGGCGGAAATTATTCACACAGAGCATGTCCCCCGCACCAGCTAAATTATCTTACTGTGTTAAGGTTTCGCTGTGCTCAGTGTCTGTGTCTCCCTGTTGTTGTTTTTTTTTTCCCAGGTACTGAACAGGATTATGCTTCCCTGCCCAACCACCCTACCCAGATGTAGACCATGTTTGTTTGAAAAGCAGTCTCTGTGGGTTTCTGTGTGAGGCGAATCCTGTCGCAAGCCGGCAATTTTTAATTCACTGCAAAACGTTGGCTAATCAAGGGCTAAAATGACAGAGCAGCTAAAACAGGCATCAGTGTGAATGTTTCTGTGCAGACTTGTCAAAATCTTGTCTCCAATTGAAAAGACTCCATTGAAGTTCAGCAGCCTGGCAGACTTGTCACTCTCAGAGGGAATTGAAAATCAACATTTTAGCGCTTTACAGATTCACAAATAGAAATTTGCCAAAGCAGACACAAGGGTCTTTTTGTCTGGACAAATGCTGCAGAGAATTATTTTACTTCACTTTTTTTACTTTGTATGCTAGGGACGTTCTGGATTTGACAGCCCTATGAGAGCCGGCTCAGATGTTGACATTTAGGCAGAATATTTAAAGGTCCACCCTAAGAGATACATTTCCTCCCTGTTCATGTTAGCTCTGACAGACACCTCATTAAATGTAGAATTGGTCTTGTATTAAATGCGGCCTGCAATACAGTGGTCCGCCTGTAGCAGACAGGCTAATTTGATCTTCCCTGCAGCGTTGCCTTACAGGCCACGGGACCACGGGCATTTTCAAATAGCGGGCTTCGAGATTGCAGATGTGAGTGCTGTGGTTTGAGAAGGTGCAGGAGGCAATGTGAAACCTTCCCTCGCACCCAAATGAGCCGGGATGGGGTGGATTTGCATAAGAAGGGCCCGGCCTTGTGGTGAATTAATGAGTCCTTACCTGCTCCCCTGTATCGCCCCCATATGTTGTAATGAGCTTTGTCAATACCACCCTTTTGTCAGCCATTATAAATTACATTGATGTGCTACGATGGAAGCGAATGCCATATGACTTTGCGTTGAACCTGTCCGTATTTCATATGTACTTTGAGGGTTTGTCCATTTGCCGGTTGGGTTGTATGCCTGCTGCAGGGGCTGGCTGGCAGTTGCATCGAACATTTGGCTTGCACATCCTCCTTGGGCGCTGTGTTTTATTTGACACATCATGAGTAGTTATTTGCAGGCACTGCCACACTGAATGACATTTGCGCATATTCCTTTGCCAACTTCTGTATTTATGAATGTAGATGACTTTGTAATCATATTTGTATTTTCATATTCAGCTTGATATTAGACAACAACAATACATGCAGACACTGTGGGGGCACACATCCTTCCACGACACAAAGCATTGTGTACAGTTTTGTAAATTAAATTTTATGCTTGAGACTACAGAGAAGTTTGTTCTAGTGCCCAGGTGTTTAATAGATGAGTAGGAGGATGGCAACAAGACATGACAAGACAGGATTTGACAGGAGACTTAACCCAGTTTCAGTTGATAGTCCCATTCACATTATAAAATCACTACGCTTTGTTTCTTAAGTGGGAATGCACCCTATGTAAGTTGCTCTGGATAAGAGTGTCTGCTAAATGACAATAGTGTAGTGTAATGGAAATCTTCCAGTCCACTGGCAGGACATGACCTTCAGCTGTAATCACGCAAACCAGTGGTGTCATGCCAATCAATTTAGGTGGGCATGTGCCCACCCAATATTTTTTAAAAATGTATTAATCATTATTACGTTATGTAAAGTTTCAAGAACATTAATATTAATGTTCTTGAAACGCATACGCATTAATATATGCGTATGTGTATGGGTATGCGTATTTTTTATGTCTTGTGTGTGGTTTTGAACATATCTGAAAATGGTGCCCACCCACAAATTTGGTTTGCATGATGCCCCTGACCCAAACATCCAGAAGTTTGTTTTTCAAAGAGAAGCTGACAGTATCATAGACTTTAATCCAATCACTGAATTCTCAAAGCATTCGACTCTTATTGGCTCAGACAATTGAGCCAGTCGTAATCACATGTCCTGTGTTTTCATTAGCATAAACAATTACAGCGTTCCTGCTAACCGACACAATGCAAAGCTAAGCCATATGCTGATAGACTGTAGAAAGGCTTCCCAATGTCCCCTGAGGGCCCTGTTACACCAACAGGCAGGAGGTGTACTCTTTTGCTATCCTGCAGAAACCAGGCATTGAGAACATGCTGTTTTCTTCCGCCAGCTAAGACAGCCTGTCTCTTAACACAGCATGGAGAGGGCTGTGCTGAATCAAATGGCACGATCCGCCATACAAGACTTCACTCACAGGGCAAAGCCTGCTACTTCCGACAGCAACGTGATCCGTTTAAAATTTGCTAATGAATCCCCAAGCTATTCTGCATGCTCATTCATGCGCACGGCAAAAAAAGACCTGCTACACTCAGTCAGCGGAGGGAATTCAGGCGAAATCCTCAGTGAATGCATATTCATTTCCATTTTTTCATAAACCAGTCCTTTTTTTGTAGAAACACATTCCCTTTATGGGGTAAAATATGCGAGCAATGTAATCCAGCTCAGCGTAGTCAATTAAAATGCAGCCAGGATTTGATGTTCCTCTGCTGTTGGCCCTTTAACCGTGTACTTGGGAAATCTGTCTCATCTTTGCCCCTTTGGCAGTGAATGCCAGTTGGAAGCGAGAACCACATATGCCAAGAATTAAGGTCAATTGATCAGCATAGCCCTGAACTGAGGCCTCTGTTCAGTCTAAAAGTGGCGCACTTATCCTTGAGTCTGAAATTTAGGCAAGCGTTGCTTTTTTTCCCCATTCATACACAGCATTTTTGTGGACAGAGGGCTCACAGCGCCATGATGTCACAGCGCTGTAGTAAAAATAACACTTCCTAAAATTCACAACTTGAGTCAAGGGCCAAGTCCACTGTGGCTAGATTCAATTGAGACTTCAGTATGAGCGTTTGGCCAAATACTGACACTATTTCGGTTCAAGACTTCTACCCAAGACTCACATGCAATCTTGTGGATACAATTCCAATAACCATTATAGTCCACACACTAATTATCTTTGCCCCGAGGGTATTGCAACTTAGCTCCCAATGTCTGTCAGTCTGTCTCTCTGCCTGTCCACATCAAATGGGTGTTATATCAATGTTTAAGTTCCAACGGGCAAATTTCCACAGCCTGTAGTTGCGTTTGTTGTTTTTTAAAGGCAATGCCTGCGGGGGGGCACAGCACGTTTTACCAGCATGATGTCAGTCATTCTGCTGCAAGGTGTCCAAAGGACTGAGAGCGCTCCTGCACTCTGCGTGCAGGATGCCAGCAGTTCATAATCTGAGCCACTGTGCCACTCCCCAGCCCCCCTCTCCTGTCCCCATTCAGAGACAAATTGAGCACTGTCATTACACTGCTTTCAAATTAATGTTGGAACCGCATAACCATGGGACATGTTCCTGATACATTCAAGATCCCTGCGCCATTCTCCTGTATTTTTAGATTTAATCGGTGCACTCACCTAGCACTCAGCTAGCCATGGTGTGTAGGGCTATGTCTTTGTGTGTATATGTGTGTGTTATGGATACATACATATATTTGATGCGTAAAGATAGGAATGATCTCTTTGTAAATTTTATTATAAAGAATTCTGTAGGTCAGACTTCAGGAAATCAATGTGGGTTGGTGGTGTTTGTGAGCATGACATAGGCTGGAACAGAAACTAGCTCAACAAGTTGATTAGTTAGTAACAAAATTATGAACATCCGATCTCAAGCATGGACAAATAATTTCTTTCCTGTTTTTATTTGGTGTGTGATTGCACGTATGTGTTCAGGGCCCTGCCTTTGCCTATGATTGTAATCCTTGCCAAAATGAAACTGTTTCACATCGGTCTCACCTTAAGCAGTTTGTGTGCCTTAGAATGGGAGTGTGTGTGTGAGTGCCTGATGAGGTATGGGATAATGTTAATTGCTTAATTGGCCACACCCACCAGCTCATATAAATGAGATGTTGATTATGCGAAGGGAGAAGAAGAGGGAGTTATGCTAGATGTAGTAAGCATTGTGCATGCGTGTATGCATGCATGCATGCGTGTATGCAGGTGTGCCTGTGTGTGCCCGTGTGCTTGTGTGTGTGTGCCTGCGTGCATGCATGCATCTGACTGCTTTGTTTAACTGTTTTACCCCTTTTATGTATATCTGTTTTAACTTGCTAATTTATAATAAATTCAACATTTTTGACATCTCATTCCTGTGTTTTTAAAAGAATGTGAGAAGTATTTCACCACCTTCTTCACAAAAATATAATTAGCTAAAAATACACGAATTAACAGTGCACCACACCACATCACCACAATGCAAAATGTTGCCACTGTGTGTAGTTGTCAGTTTTTTTCACTGTTGTCATTATCACAGAAGCCATCTGAAGTGAACAAGGGAAATCGGAAGGTAAAAATACAGATGAATCCCATTTGCGCTAAATGCTCACTATTGCCAAAAACATTTCCACACGACACCATCTCTGGGAAATGAGGAGAGAGAGAGAGAGAGAGAAGCTCACAGGATTGTAATGTGTCAGGGCCGTTAAGAGTGTTGGCGGTTTCACGCAAGGCTGACTTGCAAAAATGCAAGAATAACTAATTTAGTTTGCAACACCTGAGTCTGCCGAGGCATAAATTAAGTCTGACTTGTAGAAGCTGTTTGTGCTAAGCTAATTAGCTGAGGCCTGCTCGGTGCTTGATACATGTTGAAACATTGCAGTCTACCGATGGATTGCTGGTAATTGCTGATGCCTCATTCTTGTCTGTCTTTCCTAAAAGTTTTGCCCTGATCATTTGATGCAGGCAGCTGTTCGCTCATTGGATCCTGCTGCTGATGGCTAAACTGGTGTGGTGTTCACAAGCTGAATTGCGAAAAGGACACCTTTACTTCTGTCAGTTGTAGATCAACCATTTCCTTTCCGCCAATGCCCTTGCCACATAACGGCGTGTTTTTGGCCATCGTTTGCAAGGTCTGCGATGCGCATGAGGACGCTGTCCTGTTTTCGACATTCTGTGCCGACTGCGCTCCTCTCTACTTAAATCGAGCATGCTGTCTCCCAGCGGAGTGTGCTGCTGCTCAGGATTGTTTCCAAAGACAGATCAACCCTGGATAAGCCATGTCAGACTCAGGCAAAACAAAAATCAATATTCTCCATGTGCACCTGACCCTTCTTATATTACAGGCTGTTTGGTGTGAGATAAGGAGTCTGCAAGACAGATAGATGCATAAACACTGTAAACCACTCACCCGTGGAAGACAGTTCTGCAAGAAGAATCTCTTGGATTCTTGGAGGATTTCACCCTGACTGAATGCAACACAACTGAACGGCATTGATTTCCCTGCAACACCTTTTCACTTCGTGTTTGTGTTCTTGGATGTTATTGGATGTCACCTGCATCTTCATTCCACATCTGTTATGTGTTTCCCCATTGGTTTCATGCCCTCTCCCCAATCTCTGTGTTGTGCCAGGACTCACTAATCACAGATTGACTTTCTACACCCTGCAGAGGTGAGCTGGAGTTGAAATCATCCTTCAGCATTTACAAGGTATTCTCTTAAACATAAGGCTGGAGCCCTCTTTTATGGTTTCATGTATTAATTGGTCCTGGTCCTATATATATATATATCATGTCAAAAAGACCAAAGCCCTCTGGTGCCCAGAGAAGAAACAGAAGAAGAGAAGAAGAGGAAAAAAGGGAAGCAGACAGAGGCAATGTGATGAATGAATAGTTTATCTATTGCATAGTAGTTATCATTGGAGCAGAGTGTTACTAGCTTACTTTGGACGATAGTATCATTCACTAATTTAATAAATAGCTAGAGTTAATGTCAGTTACACCCACCTTAAATTCATTAGGGAAAGTTGGAAAGACTATTCAGGTGTTTTGGGAATAACCTACAACATAATTTTGAGAAATACATTTTTTCTTGCTGCACGAACCATCCACTGTCTGCCTCAAGAAATCAGGCATACATTTTTATTGACATCTTAGTCTAGTTAGCCAACGTTAGCCCTGCTTGTAATAGTCAATTAAAATGCTTTTCCTTTTCCATCCCCTTTTGTAATTAATAGTTGTAACTTTGTAGGGCTGGGCGATAAAACGATAACGATTTGTTTTGTCTATTTATTTTGTTTACATTGTCAGCTAAAACACTTACAAAATGTTTCAAACCATCTGTACAAAGGGTTTAGCATGCTGACCAGAATCAAGATTTCTTTGTCTATTTAGTGTTTTATTTATTGACATTATCCTTTAAAACACTTTTAAACTTTGTAGTCTGGGCCATCTTACATGTGTGCTGTATCACACTGCAGCACTTAATTTTTCTATTAAGATATTTATTTTGTTGAGGAAAAAGGACCGAAAAAGGATTTTTACTCATGCATATTTTGATGTTGAAAAAAGATGTTATCATTATAATTGTTTTGAATGTTCCACCTCAGATTTGTGAAATGTTCCGCTGTTTGGCAAGTCATGTTCTGACCATAAACAATAGTTTAAAATTACCCTTCTGGTTTCTTCAACTTTCACTCAGGAGCAAAAATCAGCCTTTAAACTTGAAAGAAATAGTGACTTGTCATTTATCGTGATAATTATCGATATCGACTGATATGAAAATTTTTATCGCGATAACATTTTTGGCCATATTGCCCAGCCCTAGATCTTGTAAGCCTTTGCATTTTCATTTTTGATTAGTCTTATATGTATAGCAAACAGCATGCATCATGTGTGAGAAGTGCTCATTGAATACATGTTTTGTGCATGAATGCTAGGTGTAATTACTCTTGCTGTTTGTGTTTAGAATGTTATAGGTTATAATGTGGCTTAGGTGCTATTATTGGCTGGGTTTCACCATCAGCAGCTTTTTTATTAATATAATGTAACACCCAATGGTCATATACACTCCTGTTCTTGCTTCAGATGCACTTTGAAATATTTTAATCCCACCCCTGCAAATCCTGGGCCACCTGCAGACACCAAAGACATAAAGCTATGCAGTTTCTGTATGAGTGTAGGAACACAATGATTGATGGTGGAATTGGCTGCGATGCAAAGGGCACCAGCTAAAATTTTGCCTAGGGCAGCAAATTGGTCAGGGCTGGCTCTGGCCAGAACTATGTGAAATCTATGACTCCTGGCCCTTCACACATGCTAAAGTAGCTCCTCTACCTTCTTCTCTTCTCTTTTTTGTGATACAGAAGGTAGTCGTGGAACAGCATCATACAAAGAGGAAGGGCAGAACTCAGGAATTTATGACAGTTCCTGAAAGACAGGAACTTAGTCAACACTGACTTCATAAAATACACACACACTACAGTTATCTAAACACTGCTTTACACCCCTCCAACATAAGGGATTTTGAAGACACCACAAACCACTGGAGTTCCTCTGGTAAACTTAAACCCCACATAAAAAGTGGAACTAAAAATCTCCTGGTAGCATTTACCATTTACACATTTGCCTTCAGCCTAGATATGTATGCTAGTCATGGTCTTATCCCATCAGCTTTCTGTGCTATTTCCCTAATAAGGCATGTTTCATATATAATAATTCACGAGTGGGGACTGAGCATTAGATGTCAGTCAAATTTCAAATATATCAGGGATTTTAAATAAATCTTTTTTTCAGGATAGTTGGGGGTGATACTGCCCTGCTGGGTATGTTCTGATTCATATATGGAGTTTATCAGAGGACAGATGAGCAGATACAAGAGCACAAAAACCTTCCCTTCTGCCTCATTTGCATGTAATTGTTGTGACTCATGGTGCAAAACGACCGAGATGTCAGGGGGTGAAAACAGAAATGCATCCAAGTCACATGCCATAGTAGTCATGCTGATCACTAAATTTAATCAAAACTGCCGAGTCATCTTAAAGGAAATTTCTCTTTAGTAAAAAAAAAAGAAAAAAAGAAAAAAAAGCTTCCACAGATTAATCCAGTGCTGTATCACAGCATAGTTTTTCCTTAAAATTATTTGCCATGATTTATGCAGGGGACACACTGTTTTGGACTGGTGCTGGATTAATCTGGCAGGTAGATACATATACAGTATATAGTTTTTGCCATTGTATTGTTGTATAGTTGCTGGGCATTGTATCGGAGCAGAACACACTCTGCTTCAGCGCCCCCTGTGGGGGTGGGGGGGTGTTGAGGGCAGCATAGTAGTAAATTGAGTGGGTCAATGGTGATTCCAAAGATAAGGTGAAAAGGCAGGGAGCATATAAAAAGAGCAGAATTATACCTCTAGGATGCAACATGAGGAGCTGAAAAAGTTTATTGAAAATGTGACTCTCCAATTTAAAGCCTCTGTGTTATTTACATAGAAACACAGCTAAGTTTGTTTAGGGAAATGGCCTTCTCACTTTTCATATGGATCAATTCCTGGACATCTGCTGTATTCCTTTAACATTTTTGTTTGAGGTGTTTAAAATAATGCTCTGAAATGGTTATCTGTGTTCCATGGGACAGTGTTACTTTTGCAGTAGTTTGAATTGAGTTAGGATAAACACAAAGTGCTTCTACTACAATAAATCCTTAGAACATGGATTAACTGCTCAGTGAAGAAAATAACTGTAGATTCCCCTCACTCACAGGTCCTCTCGTGCAGAGGCCATGACTTAGCAAAAAAACGATTAAAGCTAGATCAAAACAGCCCCAGCTGCACACATTGCAATAAAGCAGAGTATGCAGTTACCCGATATATAATCATAGGGAGTTGGCTGTATTCTTCTTTTTAGTATTATTTATTTGAAAGATCTTTTCATGCACATCTAACAAGGCCATTTGGCAAGTTGCATTAAGTGATATTACAGGAACAACAAGAACAGATGAAGAACAGCCAATGAACAGTGAGTGAGAGTCAAGCTGAAAACTAATGCAAAAATGTAAGCATAAAAACATAGTTATGGAACAAGTAAACCTTCAGTCTGCTTTACAAGAACAGGCACATTTGCTTTACATTAGCATTGTGTCAACATCTTGAAAATGGTAGCATTTTCTCTTTTGAAAGTAGCCATATGAAGCAATGTACATTCACTGTTATACTGCAGACACTTTACACTTTCAAAGTGAACATTTATCTTACCAAAATGTCACAGCTACAACATGTACTGTTTACAAATGTGATTATTATTACAAAATTATGTCATAATCCTTGTACATCACACCTAGCCACAAATGAGACATGTGTGCATTTACATTTTTAGAGATAGGTGATTTTTTTCCCCAAAATGACCATTATTTTGACATCCAGTGTAATCTTACCATCTGCATGTGAGTACAGAAAAGCAGGCCCACTTCATTACAAAACCCATACTAAACAGAGGAAGAAATCTTACTTAAGTTTAAACACAGGGAATTCTGGGAAAGGTCAGAGGTCAATAGAGGAGTTGCTCAGACCTAAATTATCTGTGAGACTTCAATTATGTAGTTTTGGATGGGTAGAAGGCTGTGTGGCCAGGTTTCCTTGTCATTGCTGTCAGAATTCAGACAATTGTGACAGAATATACAAGCAGTTTTGCCTCTAGTGTTATGCTCCATGTGCCATAAATGATTGCATAATTCATCAGTGCAATCATTACATGTTGTTGAAGTCATTTTCTTTGTTCGATTAGAGGAAATGACACAAGCATGCTTAGCGCCCTAAGGAAGTTGTCCTACAATAGACCTGAAATGGCACGCAGAGAATGGCAATGTATTTTCAGCCTGCACTGTCCCAATGTAGAAGTATTCATTTTCCAGCAAAGCGTGGCTGTTCGAAGCAGGTGGCTGTCCGTGGTGCTGACTTTGCTCGTTTGAAAAAGATTCGATTTCAGGCCCCCGTACTTTTCTTTTAGTCCTTATTTCCTGCGCTTACGTTCTACAGCGTTCGAGCAGCCACCCCCTCCCGCGCCACTGCCCCCACCTTCTCTCTCTCTCTCTCTCTCTCTCTCTCTCTCTCTCTCTCTCTCTCTCTCTCCCTCATCCTAAGTCCCAAAGGACCGTTGAGCGCTGCAGCATCACTGCCCGCCTCACGGAGCTCTCTCTCCTCACTGCAAACGTGAATGAACTGCTGTAATGGGGTTCTCGAAGAGAAGCGTTTTCCCCTCGCCTTCTTTGACGCACGGAGAGAAAGCGAAACATTAAATAAAACAACACACGTACAAGCTTGTTTCATTTTCGTTAATTCACCTTTTCATAATTAAACGAGCGCAGCCGGTCTAATAAAATCCCAGTCTTATTCCGGACCCTTCACTAATACGATCAGGATAACCCATTTGGTTGCATTGCTACGGATCAACGTCCAGCGAAAAAAGGTATGTTTACGTGTAGCGTTTGATTCCAGCTCTCGTGTGTGTTATTTATGTTTATGACATAAAAAATGTAAGTTCTAGCGCTATATCACAGGACCTATTTAAAGATTTATGTTCAGCGTATCATGTGAATTGTGGAGAGAGGAGAAAGGTTGATCTATTATTCTACAAATACGTGTTAGGTATAAAATATGTAGGCTATTCTGTCTGCGGTAACTGTCGGTGATTTCAAAAATGAATATCCGTGCACTCGTATTCAACAAGAAACTGTTTTTTAAATGGTGACCGTACACTTACCTTTTGTTTGACAAACATTCTATATGATGAGTATGTTTACATTTAAGGCGTTCATTCATTACAGGTAAGAAATGCTGTTTTTTATATCTATTAAACAAAACCCATATAAGCATCAATGGTAAAATGTACTCGAATGAGTTCATTGTAAATGGCTATTTGATTGGGTTAGGCTATTTGTTTGTTTGCTTGGCTGTTTGATTGAGTGGTCTGGAGTTTGATAGTAGCCTATACTAATGACTGGAAAGGAGGAAGTGCCAATTAATTTGCAAAACAGTTGCTCTCTCAAATGGTATTACAGTTTGTCGCAGTAATACATGGTAGATATGTGCTTTATCACGTTTGTTTACGACACCACGTCAGCTGTATAAAGTCAGTTTACCAGAGATACATTAGCTACTATTGCGAAGTCAGCTCACGCATGGATACTAAAGTAAAACGTCCGTCAAATTATTCAGTCGTTCACGTCAGCATTGCTCGAAAACGGTTGTTTCTAATTGCAGTGTTTAACGAGTTTTAACCAATAATAATAACAGCAGTGCAGATAAGCCGGTGCCCCAGTTTCATTAATGACTTGGCAGTCTTTGGATCTACCCTAAGGTCTTTTCCTTACGTGAGCTTTACATCATTCGCATTTCCACCGAGCAGTAACTGGAGGAAGCACGTGAGGTTGATAGGAAGGACTGAGAGCGCCGGCTTATGTCACTTTCCCCTCGGTTTGTAGTCATATGAAATAAGATCAGAAGGGTAAGGGGTGTCGTCCACAGTTGTTGCGCTTGTAAGTTCTCTTCTTGCTCCCCCGAATCGCTCTCTTCTTTCTCCGTCACCGTAAGGACCGAATGTACGTTACACCGTGTGTAATGCGTTAGGCAGACGCTTAATTGCACTTGAGATTCAGATGCATAATTAATGCGGCTGGTGAAAAGAAAAACAAAAGGTTGAACTATATATATATAAACACACACGCACGCACGCACACATTGTGTACAAGCTTTTAACAGGGTACTTGGGTTAGTTAATTGACGGATAAAAGAACAGCGGACCAATACAATTTATGACCTTGGTAATTACATTAATTGGATAACTAATTTTCCTGGGTCACACAGTCTGCTACTTCAGTGCGAACCGATCGGGGGTTGTGTTTACCAGTCCTGGAAAAGAAAGAAAAAAGCAGCTGCAGCCAAACGATTTGTGACTTTCCGCCCAGGCCTGCGCCGTTTTTATCGGCCAGGAATCCAACAATTAAAAGCTCATTTGAGGAGCGGGGCGTTTAATAATTCATCCACAGTCTCTGCAACAAATCTCCATACCGCGAAGTGGACGGTGTTGTTGTGACAGCTTGGAGCTCCCTCGTGGCCTGCAGCGAGGGACTGGTAAAGTGAGGAACCGGGAACAGATAGCCAAATTTTTTATTTTAAAATAAAGATAATAGACAAAATTTTTTAGAATTGTTTGCTAGACGTCTTCTCACAGTGAGCAGCCGAACAATATTGGTATGAAAGTGTTTTCTTTTTTTACAGTCTACACCCGGAAGTACCAGGACACTGTGTTCTTTTTTTTTTATCTCTCCCTCGTTAAAAGAGCCCAAGAGACATCAAATTAACATTTGGTGTAGCGTCCCCGTTTTGACGCGCAGTGTTTTTTTAATGACCTCAATAACATTGCCTAACTGTTTTAGTGGCCTCGATTTCTGCCCTGCCAGAGTCCTCGAGCTAAAACACCACACTGTTCAAATACGAGCGCCACTGCGTGCCTGAGCGCAGCCGCTTGTAAATCTCTTGGAAACGATCCGTCATGCCGTTCTGGCTTTGCCACTGGTGCCTGACATGGCAAACGTGGATTTGTCGTGTCATTCCTTGGTTACAGTGTGCCAGCATTGCCTGTTGGGAAGTGCTTCACTGATGGTTGTAACTCCAGACACATCAGAAGAAAATGTCCACACTGTATCCAAATACAATTTCAGTTACACCTTTCTTCCGTACAACAGTTCATTTTTTCACTTGTGGGTATACCTTCTTCTCCAGAGTCATTGGCATATATTGGCTACAAATGTAGAAACAGCGCTTTGGCTATTTAAAATATGGTATAGTGTGTGTGAGAGTGCGCGTGCGTGTCAGTGTGCACTTGTGTATGTGCGTCATTCCCCATAAAGGCATACTGTAGTACAACTTTACATAGTCCCAGAGATACACTTTCTGCATCTCTGTGCAACAATACATCATATATTACACCTTTAATGGTGTTGATAAAATGGGAATTTAGCATTAACAGTCTGTTCGAGATTTTAAAGCTAGCATTAAGGAAGACTATGCTTTTGAAGTTACGGGATACCATAGGCTGTAGCCTACATACATATGGCCATAGAATGTGTGTACCCGTGACACCAGAAGGTGAGGCAGGGGTTGCAGAGAGGACTCTTCCCCACTTTGGCCACTGTTAGATTTTTGTTTTGTCTTCCAAAGGCAGAAAGAAGTTCAGGACCTAGGACAGCGGGGGAGTGGGGGGGCAGTTGGGCTCTCCTACAGGGAAGCACAGCTGAGGTTGATTGGCAATCAGCCTAGGTGCTGCTCGTCGCCTTCATCATGCCTGCTGCGCTTTTGGGAACAGGCTGACATGGACGTAGCTCTTTGCAAATCCTCCAGTCAGTGGCATGGACAGCTTGTAGTTTGCAGCTTGTCCTCAGTCTCTGTGGGGGGAGGTTATTGTTGTGTAAGCACAGCATTGGGATAAATATATTATCGACTCATTTTTGGAGTATTTTCTTTCTTGTTTCCTTTGTGTCATTTTCACTAAGCAAAAGGGAATCAAAGGGAATTTACCATCCTTGTGTGTGTGCGTGTGTGTGCATGTGTGTACGTATGTGTCTGTGCAGGCATGTCTGAATGTAGTTCATCCGATCAACACAGGGCTCAGTGGCCAGAATTTCAGTTGACACGATCAAGTCATTTCCTGCTACTGGTCAAATGCCAATAGCTTTTTCACTTCAAGGAGCTGCGTAGGAGTTCTTCAGGGCAATGAGGAGGGAATCTCATTTCATTTTCATCTTTTTCTCTTTTTCGTTGGAAGTCCCTCTGAAGGCAGAAGGAAGCAGTGTAGACTGGGCCAACGTCAATTAGCTCTGCTGTTTTTCTTTGACTGTTGGCACAAGGCCAAGGCAAAGTCCTTGTCTGTAATTTTCAGCTAACCCTGAATATAATCAGTTACAGTTTTTTGTAACGTTTTATACATTTTCGCGCATTTCCACGTCTTGTTTGCCAACACTGCTTGCATGAATGGAGAAAGTTACATCAGAAAAGAATTCCTTGCTCAAAGTGAAGGACTAGGTGCATTGTGTTTAGAATGAAGAGAGGTCTTTGGTGCCCTTAAGGCTTTTCTCACGACTGTGCTGCTTGTTTTTTAAGAATGGAGTGTATGTTGGTGGGATTTCCAGTTTTTGTACTTCAGTGCTGAACGTTTTCACATCCAGTGAGTGTTTTTCTACCCTCTGCCCTTGCGCCACGTCACACTGTGTGTTTTGCAGAATGAGCTGGGGGGAGGGCCCTGTCGCCCCACCCGTCAAGGCTTGCAGCGCTCTTATTAAAATGTCCCTCTCCCCCAAGGTGCTCCGCTGAGTCATTCGTGAGCCGGCCTTAAATCGCCTGCCAGGAAGCTAATAGCGGAGATAGCACCACTCTTTACAGAGGGGGAAAAAGGAAAACAAGTCTGGCATGTCCCCAAAGTAATCGTGGGAGTCGCACTGGCGGGCTCAGAGGAGGGTGTGACTGCAGTAAGACGTTGTGAATCCACACACGGTGGACTCACTTCCCCCGAAGAGACCTCGGTACTGCCCACCCCCTCGTGAAGAGGCCCCTGTCATGTGACATGTGACAGGGCCAGGTCAAAGGTTAGCCCCTGACTGAGTGCTGTATAGTTGTTGTCTGCTTTGGGCACGGACATGAATCACTGCCCTCACTTTTGCTGCAGCAAAATGCTCAGTGTTAAATTGACTCTGACAGGTTACATTTTGGAGGTTACTGTTTGGCTCTCATAGAGTGGGTTAGAGTTATTTTAACACTGAATGCTTTGCTGTGCTAGTTTGATTTTCCTGAGGTGAGAGAGGCCGCCTTATCAAGGCCTACATTCTGTAAAGCCACAATGTGCCTCATCCTTTGAGAATACAGTTAAGACATTGACAATTTTTTTTACATTTACATTTACATTTATTCATTTAGCAGACGCTTTTATCCAAAGCAACGTACAAAAGTGCAAATAGTGGGCAAACAACAGGCACAAGGGCAAGATGTGTACAGGTCATACACACTCTCTGTGTACAGGTCACACACTCTCTCTCTTTCCCTCTCTCTCTCTCTCTCTCTCTCTCTCTCTCTCTCTCTCCCTCTCTCCCTCTCTCCCTCTCTCTCCTCCTCCTCCTCCTCTGTTCGCCTTGTTGTTCTCTCCACCGCCCGGGCTTCTTTCAGACAAATGTTGCAAAAATGAGGAAATGAAGTAAACCTGGATTAAATTTGTGTTGCACAATTGAAAGACTCGTTGCAGTACGATTGAATTTAGGCATAAGTGCCTCCACCATTGGGTAAACAGCCCTTCAGCTCGTTGTTGAGAAAAACATAACAATGTTTGCAGTCACCGAAGCAGAGAGGCAGCAAGGTTATTCCATTTGTTTTGAGGGTCACGGGGAGAGTGCAAAATTTACGACCACCTGTCCACCTCTGTCTCTCCCCTGATGAGTTGTGCTGGCATGGTGTCGCCGCGCACTGCTGCACCTCGACCAAAAGCATGAAGAATGGGCACAAGGGCTCGCTTCATCGTGATTAAATGATGTGATTAGCCAGATCAGATGTGCTGTGTGGGAAAACACTGCTCATCGATTGTTAATGGCAGGCAAATGGTGCATGAAATAGTCTCGTGCTGATTTAGAGTCATTCAGCACCAAGCTCATGGGTGAAAGAACAACTATTATTATTATTATTATTATTATTATTATTATTATTATTATTATTACTTATTTAGAGTGCTTCACACCACATACATTTTCATAGTATCTGGTTTTACAGCTGGATAGTCACTGAGGTTATTTTAATTAAGTACCTTGCCATTGAAGATTGGTCTAAGGTACAATGGCGGTAACCCACTTTGAACCTGCAGTCTTCTCACAGGCTCATCTCTGTGCCACGCGGGGGATCCGGTTTAGTGGGGCGCAGCTGCGTGTTTGCGCTTGTGCGTAGCGAGCCTCTCCTCCTCCCCGGATGGGTAGCTCTTCAGGCACCCTGCCCAGTGCACGCTTATTCCCGCCCGACCGTCTCTGGCTCTCCACAAGCCGCCCCGCTCAGCACGCGTCTGTCACACGCAGTCCCCAGACGGCTCGAGAGCCGTGTAATCGCTGCTATGACGAGGGACGGGGCGATGGTGTCCCCTTGCGCTTGGCCCGGAATCCGATCCAGTCGTCCGGAGGCCGTCCAAGTCCTCCTTCACTGTCTCTCTTTCTCTCTCTCTCTCTCTCTCTTTCTCTCCCTCTCCGTTCGCCTTGTTGTTCTCTCCGCCGCCCGGGTCACTCTCCGTTGGCAGGGTGCGCCCAGAGTGTGTGCCGGCACGTTGAACCCGAGCCAGGGAAAACCTCGGAGGGAACGTGTTTAGCACAGCAGATGAATTCCCCCGTACGGGCGGACGCAGACAGAGGACACTAGCCAGGAAACTGCGGTGTGCCGCACACGCGTTTCGTGTGATTTTTTCTGAGAGTGGCCCTGCGATGTAACATCTCTCCAGCGGGTCTACTCCTGTTAAACCTGGTTGTTCGGCAATCCCGAGTGAAAATGGGTCAATGAACGCGGCAAACTGCTTATGATAAGACTCCCACTCCAGAGCAGGATGCGCACCCCCCTTGCTTGGGTGTTAATGTGTTGTGTGACATTCGCACTGCCAGCGGTTTCGTTGTAGTTGAAATGTCCACTGACGTTTAAAGTGGAGGTTGTCAGGAGGGATGGATTTGTCTGCTGTTCAGAGGGACGTTCAGTCAGGCCTGGCTGGAGTTTGGATTCCAGCTGGAGGATGGATTTGAGACAACGAAAATAGATCTGGGTCTATAAACTGGAAATAGTGCTATTTACCAGGATCGCAGCATGTAGGATTACTTTAAAAGCCAACGGCCCAAAAATAAATACAAACCAAGGCCCGCAGTGGGGGTGGGATGTTTGAAGGCCTCCCTCCATGTTTTTAATGTACTCTGTCATCCTTGAGTGGAAGTGTATTTTTAGGTGTTTGACCACGGTGCATTTATTTCTGGATCTGACAGTCCATTCTCCATAGAAACTAACAGATCTCTGAGAGTCGGAGCGAAATGATTGAGAGAGAAGAACTGCGAGGGTTCGCAGCTCCCGCGGCTGCTTTTACCACACACACACACACACACACACACACACTCACACACTCACACTCACACACTCACACACACACACACACACACACACACACACACACTCACACACTCACACACACACCTCACTGCAACCTGATATGCCTCCTCTTCACACCCTCTCTACAACCTCATTGCACTTCAGCTACCTGCAAACGATGCCCTCAACCTACTTCTGTCCATCAGAGCACGTTCGTCTGAATAATGTAAGTGGCACTCGAACACGTGTTGGTCTTTCTCTTTTTTTTTTTTTTTTTTTCAGAAATAAGTGGTTTAAGCACCAGTCAGAAGATCAGGGCACCAAAGGGCATGTTTTGTAGAGTTCCTCTCTAAGAAAAAAAATATCTGGGGAGCATGTTTGGCTGGCTGTACCAAGTCTTTAAAAAGCCTTGTAAAGACCATCTGATGGTTGGAATGTGAAATTTCCCTAGGTTTCATACTTTTCTGTATGAGACCTCCACGAGCCAGGACACATACCTAATCATTCTAGGGATTGTTAAAAATCGTGTCTACCATCCAATTGTGACATTTCTTCTAGTTCATGAATGAGAAGGAAGAGTACACTTAACTCTATAATAATCAACAATACCATCATTAATAATTATTTTGTACTAAGTACATAAGAGGTACTACAGATGGAATAGGTGAATATCAACTGAGCTGTGGTATGAAGCGTCCCTGGATCGAAATGTTTTCCTCTATAGTTGCAGTGTTCCCTTGTATGGGAGATGCAAAACATTTGCGCAAAGAGTGAGTGACTCCACATGCAATGGGAAAGACAATCTTGCAAGCAAAGAGGGAGGAGAAAGTCAAATGTTTAGGAGTGGCCAGGCTAACTTCACTCCGGTCCTGCAGGGCTGCAGTTGAGAAGATTTTCATGGCTGCCTTTCAACCAAGGATGCTCTCAAAAGAGGGAGCAGGAAGGAAAAGCAAAATTTGTGACTGCAGTGATTTGTTGAATTAGCCTCCAGATGCCGTGGCCCTCTGGGAGTTTTTCTGCTGTAAATGCTGTAAAAACATGCACTGACTGTACCTACCATAGAAAATGTTTATTTCAATGTGGAGAGTAATAAAACCACTGGCAAAACCTTTTCAATGCTTTATGTGATGTGAATAGCATAGCATAATCATAACATCCCAAAGCATCCTACCTTAGCCTTGACAGAGTGAACTGAAGCAAACCAGCCCTAGTGACAGAGATGCCCTGTCACTCACATTTCAGGGGCTGGCCCATGGGGGAGTGACTTAGCTGAGCAGCCCCCAGGACACTCAAGAAATCATTTCCATAATCCCTTTTCCCACCAAGACACAACAAAAAGGGAAAGAGGAGAAATAAAAGAATAGCCCGAGCTTGATGCCAACAGACCAGAGGAGGGAACAAAAACTCGCCGTTCTTTCCCGTCCACCATTGTTGCATCCCCGCGACCTGATGCCCCTCATCCTCCACATTTTAATTTGCTGAAATGGAGACCGTGCACGTCTGCTAGGCTGCGGTTATTGTACTGAAAGTCTCCGCGGCGCGGTCTTGGCTGTGTTACAACCAGGCAGAATAGATCCTCTGACACTAATTGCGCATTAAGTCGGACAACGTACACCGGGGACGATTAATCGGTACACAGCAATTAACGAGCCTGTTTCACGGGGTGCATAATTATTTTTTTTTCATACATTTGAAATGAGAACAAATCTGAAGGAAAACTGAATATTTGTTCCATTTAATGTTGTTTACAATCTTAGAGTCCTGGTTCTTCTGGTGAGAAAATAAATTAATTCGGGGGAGCAGTTGTATTGTGGTATGTTTACATGTAGCTCCCTGAGTCTGTGCCTCAGAGGTTGCAGGTTCCATTCTCAAGCAAGGCACTGATATTGGATGCTTAAACAAGGCAATGGATTACTTTAGTAAGTGACTGAGCTGTGTGGATAATAGAAAAAAAAATTAAGCCATATTAAATGCACTGGTCTATAACATGCATGCTAAGCAAACATACTGTATTATCGTGAGCTTACAGAATCAAGTCAAAGTTCAGTCCAGTTAAAAAAATACTCACCAACAGTATGTAGGTGCCTGTCAGTCGAGGCACTGGTCTCTTGGGGTGGTCAAAAATGACTACAGCCATGTGCGGTAAATATTGAAAGCCTGCCTGGAGCCGGTGAGAGGTCAGGGGGCTCTGGTTTGTTGGAACCATGAAGGATGATTCGTGATACTTTAGTGGTGCATAGAATATATCACTAAGTGTGTGAGCAATGGAACTGACTGGGGCTCCCAAACAAAGAGGCCTGCTCAGGAAGCACTTTAATGAGGCAAGAGAAGGGAAACAGAATTGAGAGGTGCTGGACATGTGCTGCTTGAATATATATTGCATGTGTCTTCTCATGACAGGAAAAGGCTTTGATCATTGACTCCAAAGAGTATCCGTTTTCCTGCACCAAAAGCAATAATAAAGCCCAGCGTTGGTGCCTCTGGGTGTTTGCATGCACAACTTTGTTTATGCGACTCTATTATTCAATGTGGGTGTTTGAGCCGTGAAGTGGTTTTCTCCTGTAGAAGCATCTACCTGTAGTGCTTGTGGTATGTGTACGCAACTGTGTATGTGCTTGTGCGCATGCATGTGCGTGGGTGCCGTTGTGTGATCTGTGTGTGTTATTTTTGACAGCTGCTGTAATCTTAGCAAAACAGAAGAGATCATTTGATGCAAGACATCAAATCCCACATTGTAGTCCAGGTAAATAGGATACACAGTACTATTGACAACAGTATACATTTTAGAAGGGACTCTTTTTTGTGGTCGATGATCATCTCCATAAATGATTATTGACCACACCCAAACAAACACAACCAGTTTCGTCTGATCTCCGTCAATGGGGTGGTACAAAAGGGGCGGGTATCTAAAGTCATGGATCGCCCTCATTGCAACACTCATAGTGGCCTGATCCCAAAGACTAAATGCTGTGCATGACACACAATCCTCTGTTCCACTGTGAAGGACATAATAAAAAACATGATCCCCTGCCTCTGATTTGTAGTGACCACCCCTGTACCCAAATAAGGCAACCAGTACATTCTGACAGCTGTGCAAACAAAGAAACAACACCTGCAGTATGCATGTCACACTGTTTGTGCCTGTATTTGAATCTCTCAATAAACATGGTAATTAGTGCCCGTTTCCTAGTCCGGGGTTATGACTAATGATGTATTTCAAATTCAGTTTTTCCTAGTGTTTGTAATAATAAACAATGAAAAGCAGCCACATATGTTGCTTGGAGGGAAAAGTCCTATTGAGATCACTGATGCTTCTAAAAAAGATCTGCATACCGTGGTTTATCTACTTTAACAACAAACACGTTGATAAATTGATTTGGCACTTCACCTGAAATGGAATAATTCAAGAAGTTCTTGCCAGTGGGCATTTGCGCAGTGGTGAGAACGGATCGACTTTGAAGTGTTTTCTCCCAAACCTCCCTTCAGCAAATCAAGCTGTTCAAACAAAGCATCAGGTAGGCCTGCACAGCAGGGTTTTAGATGAGACATTAGGGACAAAACCGAATGACCTCTGCAGCAATGGGGGGAAAAAAAACAAAACAAAACAAACAATCCTAATTGTTGTGAAATGGGAAAGCCAGTACATTTCATTTTAGTCCATCTCTCTTTCTCTGTCTGCACTTTGGCACACAAAAATTGAAATCTAAATGGCAGCAAATTAGATATATTAGAATATATTTGTTAGCTTTTTGGATACTTGGACAGGACTGCTATGGTGATGACTATGCCATGGATGGCATGCTGTCTGGGATTTTGTAGTAGAGTGCTTAATGCATATGGGTTTGGTGTGCCCACAGGGACTGCAGGTTTCAGGGAAGACGCACCATTAAAGAGGCAGTACTCATGCAGACCATCAGGGAACACACACTTCACAGCAGCAGTGATGTGGGCGGCCTGTCACACATACTCCACCCAGTTAGTGGTAACATCAGAGGCAGTTTCGCTTAGAGGTGTGGCCTGTGTTTTGTATTTGTACAGTTCGCATTACAGCAAGAACCATCCTTGTCTCTCCAATTATTCCTGTTGACAGACTGACCTGCATTCAGATCCTGTGAGGCAAGTCTGGGGTGTTGCCATTTAGCAGAAACTTACATGCTTTAAGTATGCATTTTCCTTTTGATTTGCAGAAGAAAAATGCATATCTTATTAACAAGGTCTAATGCAGTCCGCTGCTTCCCACAAAAATCTGGCCTGTGGGAGGGGCTTGGAGGGGCGGGGCTGTTGCATGGATCAATCTGTGGTGTTCAGTTTTGTCCAAATCTGCATAACAACTCTGTTCCACATCATAGCTCTGCTTTTGGCAGAGCTGCAGCACCACCGCTACATGGGACTTTGATGCCGTCATGACACCCGGCAAGAGGATGACTGCAGAAATCTGAGAAAGCAGAGCTCAAAAGACTGCAAATCAATGTAGCTTAAGAAACCTTACAGTGTGGATCAACAGAGTGCTGCTTGGGAGCACCCGTATCTCTCACAGGCCCCTGATATATTCGCTTATATATTTGCTTAGAGAACAGACGGTTAGCTTCCATTTCTAACTGCATCGATTTCCACTCACACACACAGACACAGACACAGACACACACACACACATACACACACACACACACACACATGCACACCCACACTCGCACATACATACAAAGAGACGTGCACACATGCCTTCACACACGAGCATGCACAGATCAGATTAAAAATCAACAATCTTACATTACAAATTCCACTGGAAGGAAATTAATTTGTCATCGAGACAGGGGCCGGCCCACCAGGCCTGACATTACACCAGAGTAAATCAGCATTTATTTAAAACCCTGGTAAAACGGTCGTCCACCATCAACTGTCTGTAGAATGCTGACGCCAATGAAACCAGTTTAGAACTCCCAGTGGACTATTAAATTACCCTGCAACCATTGCGTGGGCTTAGTGTGTGTAGACTTTATGACTTCATCAGTAATATGTTTGCTATAGGGCAAGGTTAGAGATGCAGACAGCTCAATGCAGTGATTCAAACCCTTTATCCTCAGGGGCCTGTAGCATTAAATAAAGATCACTGGCTATACTGCATGTAAGGTTTAACATGTAACACAAAAATGATGAGGCTCCTGGCATGGTTGAGGTCTGCAAACTAGAACATCGAGTGAGGAGTTTCTGAAATTGATCACCGATTCTACAGAAATTAGACCAATTTGCATTTTTGTAAAATCTGATGTAACCCAGACGAAATTAGACTTTCATGTACAAATCTGTAATTTCCCCACACCTTAGAATATTAAATGAAGATATTAAAAATTCTATGTGTAAATTTCTCCATTCTCCTGTCTGCTTTGTAAGCACCCTTGCTCCGCTCCACCTCTTCTTAACTAATCAATTATGAAGAGGGGGAGGAGAGGATAGTTCATTGTAAATCCCTGTTTTTGTCACTTGTGAATGAATGCTGCAAAGTGTGGGTTCTTTGGAATTTTTCTTCTATTGATCAACATAAAGTGAGCTTTCAAAACGAGAGGTTTCACTCTTTCTTAACATTGTTAAATTACCATGATAATGTTGCGTAGGCACAGTAGGTCTTGATGGCAGTGGATCAGAGAAAGTTCAGACTTTGGACTGTATGACCGTGTCTGTTTGTATGTGCATGTGTGCATGTGCAAATATTTGTGTGTGTGTGTGGGTGTGTATGTGTATGTGCACATGTATGTGTATGTGCGTGTACATGTCTGTGAGTTACGTTAGGTTGCTCCGCGTCAGCTGTTGCAATTTCAGGGTGATGGCTCCATCCCGCTGTATTTTTCTGAGATGACTTTTGAGACTGATATATTGGAAGGTTTCCTCTTGATCGCTGATCCAGGAATGACACGCTCAAAGAAAAGTGGGGCGTGTGCTGAGGAGAAGTGAGAGGAACTCAAGCTGATTGAGCTGCTGGTTCTGAAAACTTTGCAGCAATCAGAGCGGCACAGACAAAAAAACTGATCTCTGCAGTCAGCCTCTAAGACAGGAGAGGATATGAAGACAAAGTGTACATACAGTATCTGAGAGTGACAGCTGGGCAGTGTAGAATGAGGTACCTTTTTTAGGTGTTTACTGTGAAAGGAAATGCATTATTCAAACACTATATCAATTGTTTGTGGCAGTTATTGGAAGGCCTAAAAAAGAGCTTGTTACAGTAGAAATAGGAGCTGATGTAAGTATATAAATATGGAATGGAAGAGACTGCAGTGTGGTGAAGGGGTAAAGATGAATGGTGTGGATTATTGAAATGGATTGATGCATACAGCACTCTGCTGTAAGCTGTGGTGATTTCTGTGGGTGTGTGTGCATGTGTGTGTGTTGGGTGTGGTGATTGAAGCTGAGGGAGTAGTAAGTTGAGGCAGTTTCCAGTAAATTAAGTGGTGCCACAGAAATTACTTGAAAAAAAAATACGCTTTGGGAGGTGACATCGGACACTGTCTCGTTCTCACTATGGAAATGCAATTACTGTGCATGTAATCTCTTGTAATTAGTTAGGCCTCTCACAGTGAGCCAGGCCCTGATCCACTTTTTCAAAAGGAACCAGTGGTGATTCTGCTGCTGCTACCTTCTTCAGTCCTTTTTTTTTCCATTTCCTCCATTTTAAAGGTAATCCCAGCTCCTGCAGCGACTGCTTCATGCATGTGTGCTAGGATCTCATTGCAAAAGCAGAGGAAGTAAAGTCTTAAGGGATGTACAGTAGACCAGCGATCTGACAGGTCAGGTGCTTCTTATTGGGCGCTTAGGTGGCAGGCACCCTTTGAGCTCTGAGATTTCTGCAGTTATCCTCTTTCAGGATGCCAGGGTGACATCAGAGTCAACTGCAGCAGTGATGGCTTGGCTTTGCAGACAATAGTGCTGAGATGTGGGACAGAGTGTTGATGCAGACTAGGATGAACTGAACAGACCCCCATCCCCACTACAAAATTCTGTGGAATATGTAAAACACAAAAGGCCATCCACATCACTGCAAACATCTGAGGCCTGCCCCAATGCAACTGTATAGTCTGATGGTTACCCCACCTCTAAAAATGCTATAATCCAGTCACTGACATAGCTGTAATATCCACCATGATTTCAGTGTCTCTTCTGCATAATTTATCTAACAACATAAAAAGCCATTTAGATTTTCCATTTGTTGTGTCTTGTAAAGACACCCACATTAAGCATCCCGGCTCTCCCATTTTAGGAGAATCTGGGCTTTTTTGGTTGCTATTTTTTTTTTGGTTGCAGTGGTCATTCAGTTTTGCCCCTAATGTCTCATCTCGAACCCTGTCGTGCAGGTCAACAGCCTGACCTCCAGTCTGAACAGCTTGATTCGCTGAAGGGGGTTTGTGTGAAAACACATCAGAGTCGATTTGTTTCCACCGTTGCGCAAATGCCCGCCGGCACGCACCGCTTGATGTATTCCATTTCAGGTAAGGTGCTGAATCAATCTATCGATGAATCTGTAGTTAAAATGGATAAGTTGCATTATGCAAATGTGCTTAGAAGCACTAGAGATCTCAGCAAGCCTTTTCCTACAAAATCTGTGGAGTGTTTTTTGACGGATTGTCTAATACTACAGCTAGTGCAGAGCCCCTAGGTTAAATTACATTTGAAGCAATTCATTAGTCATAACCCTGCTTGTGAATTTAGAAACAGGCTCAGATTACCATGTTTAGCAAAAGATTCAAATGCTGGTTATATACAGTATGGCATGCACACTGCAGGTGTTGAACGCTGCAATTTCATAGTCTGTAAACCTGTCAAAACTTACTGTTTCCCTGATTTCAGTACAGGCGTGATCACTGTAGGTCAGGAGAAGGGGGCTCTGGTGTTTATTGCGCCTTTGACAGCAATGCGGAGGTGCTTACGTCATTTATATTGGCAGCTTGGGCTACAACTATTATTTCAGTACTGCACAGTGTTACACTGATACAGCTTCATCATTGTAGTATCACATCATTAGCGGAAAAGGAGCTCTCATCAATGTGGACCCACCCCATCGGTGGTGTACACATCATTATAGCATTGCCCCACTGATGGAGAATAAAGTGAGCTAGTTGTGTTGTTGTTTGGGTAAAAAGTGTGGACAGTGATTAATTATAAAGATTTTGAAGGTGCACTTCTGGATTTGCCACATCTTTAACAAGGGTCATTTTGTTTTGATGGTGTGCATTTTCAAAATGTTGTTGAAGGAATTAATAATTCCCACACACGCATGCATGCATGCATACACGCACACACACACACACACACACACACACACACACCAACAACCATTATCCCTATGTAGGGATATTTTTCCTGTTCATGTTTTTACAGACCAACAGCAACACTGTAGCCTAGAGAAGTTAAAGCACAGCTCAGAAAAAGCAATTAATTTAATCAACGTGGCACAGGACTGGAATCGTCATTATGTGCAGAAAAAGCAGCCTGCACATGACGTTAGCCTGTGGGCATACAGAGGAGTGATATCTCATAAACTGGAAACACAGTGGCCAGCATCCATCTTCAAACAAGAACAGTGAACCACTTATATTCCAAAGAGCCTGAGATGGCTTTCTAGATGAAATGTGTAGCCAATAAGTGAGAAGCCACACAGCATGAATTCAGGGGAAAATTCATAAAGGAAAATTAGATGTGGATCAATTTTGCACATTATACTCTGTGGAGAATCGTCATAGTGCATGTTGGAAATGTGATTAATGGGCAACTTTCACCCTCTTTCCAGAATGTTCTATGGCACTCAGGAATACACTCACACAGGAATATGTCAGCTTTGTATTAGCAAAGCACTCCCATGTTTCTGTTTTTCTGTATGCTGCTTGGATCAACATTCCACAGCCTTGACTGAGTTTTGAATCACTGTGGCTATGTGAATATGTTGATGATTTTTTTTTGTTGTGCAATTTTTCATATTTTATGTTTCATGTTTTGTGTTACTGCTTTTTTGGGTTTCTCTCTAAAGAGATTATAGACACCTAAATGTTTAAATATTACTGTGCAGGCATCCAAATGCCTTTGGGAGCAACTGTCTTATATGAGCCAGTCAAAAGTGTTTACTCACTGGGGTAAAACATTTCAGTTGGTACTACCCAGTGAGTCCCTCATAAGACTTGATTACGCCACCCAGTTTGGTGTGAAGCCTCACCCTCCCATCACAAGCAAAAGGCCTGTTTTAATGGCAGATATAGACCTATACTCGTGTGGAGTTCTCAGCAAGGACTTCCCATGAGGTGTAACAAGACTTAGGGTGGCTGTGGAAAAGACATGGAAGTAAAATAGCTATAGAAAAAAAGCACCATGCTAGACCAGCTTCGTTTTACGTGTTTTCTAATCCCCAGTTTGCTGGATCTGAAGGCTGTCCTCAGCAACTGAAAAAAACAAAAACAAGAAAGTCTTGTTCAATTTGCATGCTGTGCAGTTTTGAAAGTGGAGCGATTGGTTATTTTGTGAGCCCACGCAAAGCTTTGCCATACAGAGCCGAGGAATCTTCTGCCCGTTAAAGTCATAGATTAAGAGCAGCTCAAATTTAAAGGATTGAAAATCATTGATGTGTCAGTATTGCTGCAATTTAATTATTTCCGGATCTTACAGAACAGCTCACAAGTCAATGCAGCCGCTGAAATACTCAACCAAAGCTTTTTATTTCCCTCTTTTGAAGTGTTTGTCAAGCTTCCACTGAGAGAGTAGGGAAACATCAGTCAAAAAGTTTTGATAGGCGGTGCCAGTGTGGTATAGGAATTGGGCTGGTAGATAGAAGAATGCATGTTTGATTCCCCGGTGGGACACTGCTGTTCTATGCTAGCCCGAGGTACTTAACCAAAATTGCTTCAGTAAATATCCAGCTGTGTAAATGGACCATATATAAAATGCAATCAGTGTAGCTCACCCTGGATAAAGGTGTCTGATTTCCCATCTTATGTGCAGTGTAATTTTCAATTGTTTTATATTTGTTGTACTTATTACTCGGTGGCTTTTGTAGCCATACATCAACTTGTCAAGAAATGTTGCAGGTTTCTTTTCGTAATGGTAAGGATATTACTTTGAGAACAAGGCTGGTAATGATTCATTTTCCCAGCCTCTTAAGATATGAGAGCCGATACTTTTTCCTTATTGAACACAATAAATCAAACTTCTGTGTGCTCCATTAACCAGACTTACCTGGTCTGAGCCTGGTGGCTCATAGGGTTGGAGATTATCCTGTGGCAAGAAGCAGCCTGATGTACAGATATGCTCCCTGGACTGGATGCCAGTCTAAGGCAGGGCTATTAGCCACAATCCAGCTCTTTTAATGACAAGCAATGGTTATTTCTAAAGTCTTTGAACATACGAACAAGGAATTGGGTTGATATGCACAAGCCATTTACATCATTTTAGCTCACAGTCTACAGCAAATCTACAGCAAGCATGTCAGGTCTGGTTTTGAATGACCCAAGGGTATGTGGATCTGCCATAAATCCAAAGAAGTTAATCCCTGCATTAATAGTTCTGACCTTATGACCCCAGCACTTCACAGTTTGGTCCCATGGTGCAGTTTCATAATCAGGTTCTCAATTGACACTAGAAGCTGTTTGAGCCTGAGCGGTACTCGTTTCTTATTTTTGAAACTCAAAGTGGCTGTCAGATGATAATTGACTGTGGATGGTTTGAATTGGAATGGCGTATTCTGGTTCCTCTGGCACCAGGAAGCTCTCAGGTGATGATTTGACTCACATTAGCAGCTTTTTTTTTGAAGCATTATTGCACCCACCAATTTCCGTTGCAAGCTAAAGGGGCTAGCCGGCTATGATTTGGCAGTAGAAGGTACGCTTTCAGCTGTGTGGCACATTACGATACGTGTGACACAAAGAAACTGGAGGAACAAGCACAGTGTGCTCCCTGAGGAGGCTGACAGTCCATCTCTGTGCTCATTTTACATTGCTATATACTGTATCTGTCTGAACGCATCACAATAACCATTCTTCTATACTGACATACTCATATGCTATCTGAGCAGATCTGCTGTACTCCTTTTCTGCTTTGTGTAGTTTGTCATCTGTAGCCCGCTTGAGGGATGCACTCCCATTGCCTCTATTCCCAGCATGCTCTGCAAAGAGAAACAAAGCTGTTCTACCGGTGTCCTGTCAGTCATGTGACAATGAGGAAGAGAACCTTCTGACAGGTGACATCTGCCTCTTTTCAGACACATTCACATCTTCATGAGAACCTCTCAACCAGGCCCCCTTCAAAATGTGGGTGTGAAGTCGTGCTGTATCCACTTGCAAATTATCTTTCTCTTTTCCTTGTCTTTCCATCCATATTTATTTGAAGTTGGTGAGGCTGTTATGAGGATTCATAGGTGATTGTGCACTTTCTAGGCATTTCTAATACTCTGTTCTTTGTGTGAACGGGTTTTTTAATGGCCGAATAAATTCCCATTTTAACAAGGCCTGTCCTTATGAGCCTTTCGCTCTTAAAGGCTAAAAAATGAGTCTTTATGTCCTTTTTTAGGCCTTTAAAAATTCTTACTAGAGGGGAATTGTAAGAAAAGGTGACTATTTCAATAAGTGGCCCAAACAGAGAAAATGACAGGATAACCTAAAATTCAGAGCTGCGTTAGGGCAGGATATGACAACTGAGTGGCCATGACACACAGTCACAAGAGCCAAGTGCACTCTGGGTAATTGCCAGATGATTTTTTTACAATAGCATGTCAAAGGGTCACTGTGGGGAGTGTATGATAAGTACATTGCACTTCATTTGTGTGCCCTGCTCGTGCGAGGCACAAAGAGTCAAGAGCAACACTTACACTCACAACATTACCCACACTACTCATTCAGTGTGGGCTGGTGTGAAGTATGGCAGTGTAGCAGATAAATTCAACCCAATGGCCTGCTTTAACAGGCCGCTGTCTTGTCACATGAGAAAACAAAACCCTGGTTTGGTCAGACATGCCAAGCATGTAAGGGCCATTTACTTGATGTCAGGGAATAATATCCCTTTAATATCCCTAATAATATCCCAGTTAATATCCCTTTGCTTAGTATCCCAATCCTATTATTGTCTTTTTTAAACCACCTGCCACCCACCATTAGTCTCAATGTTAAAGGGACTGTTTTAATTTCACCAGGAAATCCATTTATTGTCCTTTTAAGAGTTCATTACGCAATTATTGAGAACATTAGACTTAAGCAATAAATTGCTATGGAGTAATATAATTTCTGTACAGTATGACAATAAAATATACAAAATACAATATGTTTAGTTTTCTTTATGTAACTATACAATGCATGAATAAGCATAATTAAAAGTGTTATTCATGCTTCTGTGTGGCAGAGCAACTGGAAAACTTTAAAATCTTGTTGAAGGATTTCAGTTATATAAATTGAGATCACAGTGTACATATTAGATGATGACTGTAAATTGCTGATTTTTTTTGCAGAAAAGCCTGAGGATCCATTTACCAAACACACAGCTGTCAGGGGAAGCTGGGGCAAGTCCCAACTGTTCCAAAACTAAAGCTGACAAAGTATCTCATGCCTCTTTTTTGTAACCGATATAAAATTTCATAGAAATCAAATAAAGCTGGCATTTACTGTGCCGGCCCTGTGATCTCCAGGGGGCCATAGTCCAGTCTGGAAGTCCTTTCCTGAGTCCACTCATTTCTCAGAGCCTGGCTTTTATTTGTGGTCAGCGGTGAGACGTGGCCATTCCTCGGACCACTGAGCTTTGCTTTGCGCCACAGTTTTGGCCATTACACTGATTTAGGACCCCTGTTACATATAGCCTGCAGGCTTGAAACAATACCCATTTCTCAGGCCCGTCTCGTCCTGCTCTCAAGAAAATACAAGGAAACAATAAATAACTAAAAACGTGTGACAGCCATTATTTGAACCCCAAATTAACATTATGCCTTGTATTGATCCTGAGCTGTGTGTTCTTAGTGTCTATTAATGCAGCCATTGCAAAAAATACAAAAAATATGCAACTAAGTGTTGTTGCCTCTTTAAAAATACAGCACAAAATTATATTAATTTATCATTTAATAAGCCGCTCACAGAAGATCTTTTTACATTTTAATTTAAATTTAAATTTCTCTTTTTAAATGTAATTTTTTCATGATATTACCACTATGTGATCAGTATTCACTAGGTTAGTGAAAAGTTTTGAGACATACTGTTTTTATGACAGAAATATTCATGCAAAGTTGTAGAAAGTATCAGATGAAAGCAAAATCTGTGCTTTTGAAATTTAAATTGTGCCTAATAATTAAATAATTATTGCTGTAAGAAACAGTTACTGCTGAAAGTGCTAGCTGTACTTATTGCTGCTCTGTTACTGTACATGTAATAAATAAATACTGTAAATATAGTTACACATTCCTGTATGAGGAACCAAAGAACTGTACAAGTGATGTGCATGTACAATGTTTTGTTTTACAGGCATAGACATTGGGAATACTGGTAGTTATCAGAATGGCAGGCATCTCAGTTCTTAAGAAGACATTATTAACTTTTAAATATTTTTTAAATTATTAACTTTTTAAAATTATTAACTTTCCTATTTTCGTAATTATTAACTTTTCTTATACATACAGTAATTATACATTTAAATTGCCAAGCTGTTGGGCCATCTCCCAGGTCTCACAGGTGGATGGAATTTAAAACTCTGGAATCTTCATTAAGCTGATCCTTCCCCACATCTTACAGATCCAGTCCCCAAATTTGCATAATAATTGTTTCTCATCTTCACTTATGTAAGTTTTTATTTTTAATTCAACCTTATATTTCCTCTGTGACCATTAAAACTTCTGTCTCTGCTCTGTCAGTTCATCCAGTTTTAATTTAAATTGCATTCTCCCCTAAATCTGACAAGAGTCCCGTGTAATGAATTAGGTGAAAGATCTTTTAGGCTCTTAGCTTAAAGCTCAGCTGTTTTAAGATAGAGGTCCCCATCAAGATTTGAACATTTGCATCTAGTTGTTGGAATAAAAATCTAAGATTGCTTCAGTATAATGGTCATCATTACACTGTGTGTATGGACAATTACACCTGTCCCCCCTATTATTATTATCTGCTCAGTAAAAATGGCCTTTCTTAGTGCACAAATTTCAAATAGACCCTTGCAGGAGCTAATTGTTGGTGCAGAGGCGGTTTCTTGAAGCAGGGGTTCTTGCACTGATGAGTGGTGGGAAAGTGGCTGAAGAAGCCTGACCACTGCACATACCAGCAGCCCTGAACAACCTGCATCTCACTGCAGGACCGACTGGAAACAGCAGCTGTGAAGGATGTTGCCCCACTGACTGGCTTGAGACTGAAGAAAATTGGCAGAAAATGCACCTCCACCAACCAACGGGGGGAGTGAATGGGCAGAGCTATTATGTGCTCACAGTCTCTGATCTGTGAGAACCAATTAAATGGCTTTGCTCTCCATAGCAGACCACTGTGATTGGTTTGGACCCCTGCGTCATTAATATTAACACAGTTTAGAGTCCGTGAATCATTGCTCTCCCATTTTACCTTGACCCAGAGATGTGCACAATCGCTGATTGTCTAATTTCAATTTAGCTCCTCAGTCCCTGTCAGATTCCCCACCCCAGCCCCCTACACTGTGAGCTGCAGTGTCATCAGGTTCTCCCTCACCATCACAGGGATATCCATAAGGAAAAAAAAAAACATCTTCGACATCTTCTGCCATTTTTGTTCTTGTTTGTTTTCGCAGACGTGCTATTTGTGTGTAAACATCGCTGTTGCGTAATTCACGGCTGAGGGAGACAGCTGTTCCCAGAGACATGCAGAGGATGAGGCCGCGGAAACGCTCCTCCAGTTTATTAAATTTGACTGGATCTAATTACGTTGAGTGAGTGACGGTGGCACACGGTGTGAATGCAGATCCCTCCGCGGCCTTTGCCCGCGCTCTAGACGGACTGTTCAGCGTAATGAATAGTTTTATTAATCATTGCAGGGTTGCTGATCCGGCGAATAAATCTTTCAGAGCAAAGGCAGCCAGTGGCTGAAGAGGAATTGCATTCGTCAATTTATTCCAAACACTTCCCGCCTACAAAACATTTGTGCATTGCGTGCTCTCCCAGCCTCCAGAAGGAAACCGAACGGAGGCAATCAACCACATTTAACGGGAGAGGGACGGCGCACTCGAGGAGACGTGCCAAGCGGCGGAGGCTCGGCGTGAATGGGGCTGTGATTTGTGTCCGCTGGTCCCGGCTCAAAGGCTGACCTGACGCAGGCATGCTCAGAAGAGTCGCGCGGAATCTCAGAGTCTCTCGGCCTAATAAGGGAAACGGGCAGTCGCACGAAAAAAATAGCATGACTGCGCATCTTTTTTTGACCGGGTCTGTTTTCCGAGTGATGACAGCGTCACAGCGCCCGTGTGAGGTCTCGAGTGCTCCGCTGCGGGGCTAACAGCGGTGCAGCAGTCGCCAGAGAAAAACAAGCTAAATTAGCTCAGCAGGGCTGTTTGTGTTTCGACTGTGCGTCCTAACAGGGTTACGCTTGCGCGCATACACACACACGCACACACACACACACACACACACACACACACACACACACACACACACACACACACACACACACACGCACGCACTTACACACTTGCGTGATTGACTGGGATGGCCTCGCCAGCCTTGCGTTTGCATCACACGCATGTGTCAAGCCCGGCTCGCAACAATGAAGCCACCCCTCAAAGTTGGCAAACTGATTACGGCGGGAGCCGCGGGGGGGTTCTGAGTGGCGCCGGAAGCACCTGTCCCCGCGCTGTGCGCCCCGTGCCACGCGGCGCCGCTTTAATAATCCGACGGGCGCGTAATGAATTCTGTTTAAAAGTTCTCAAGGGCCCTCGAAGGTTGTTGATTCAATGGTCCTGATTAACAGTGCCACGCCGCGGCCAGCCCGGGGCCCCGGCGGGTTGTAAATGAAACGTTCCAGACCAAACAAGGGCCTGTCAGTCACGCGCGCGCGCGGACCCGGGGATGGAGGTTGTCCTGAGCCCGCGGCGAGCCGGCGAGCGGCGCTAATTAAAGCGGCCCACCAAACGACAGCTCCGCGCGGCCGCTGCCGCACGGCACAAGACCCGGGCCCCCGGGGTCGGAGTGACCAGGTGAGCCGGTCCTGCCGACGCACGTGGCTTACGGGATGTTCTCTCCGACAGAGCAGCTTCCCCTGGGCTTGTGGTCATTGTGTGCGTGTACAGGAAAGACGGGGGATAGGGCGGGAGGACCTTTTATCTCCTTAGCAACAAAAGCTTTTCGCTCGGGAAAAATCGCAAATGTGAAAGCACAGGTCAGAGCTCAACCCGCTCTCGGGGAGCAGAGCCACAAAGCTGCGTGCTGCTGACCCCGCCCCTCAGGGGATCCTGCCAGTCAGAGCGTGTACCCGAACAGTAAATCTGCCCGGCAGCAGCTTAGAGCGGGGGGGGTGGCCTATATCACACCCTCCCACCCCATACAGGCCTGCAAAGTTGGATGTAGAGGAAGAGTTTGGGGAAACTGAAGCGATCAAGCACAGCAGGAAATGATCGCTCAGACAGCATGTCAGCTCTTTCACGTTCACCAGATTGTTACAAGCTCTGGTGACAAATTTCAGAAAGATGACACACCAACAACCTCCCGAAGGCACTCTCTCTTTAGTTTCATGGCAGGCCACTCCTGAAGCGCACAGCAAACTGACAGGGTCACAGGTCATGGAGGATCACACAGTTCCAAATCCAAACAGCTCTTCCTGACATCTAAATGGTAATATGACTGGCACAGTGGGCAAACCAGTCTCTCACTTCCTAATAGTGTTGATTCATTTTAAAATCTGAAAACAAAATACACAGTGCCACTTGTCATTCCAGCAGTTTGTATTTTCTATTCACGCTCAACCTAACCACACTCCAACAGATGAATAACTTTATTCCCCAGCAGTGGATCAATTCTACAGTGTAATTAGGGAAAGATGGCATTTCTGCTGTCTATGGATGTATTAAATTATGTATTCAAAAGGTAAAGGACAGCGTCTCTTTGAGGCTGGAATTTCAGTCATCTGCCTTTACAAAAAGGCCATTTTAACATTAACATGTTAACCAGCATGTGTATGAACAGAACATATAATGGCATGTGTAATTGTTAGCCTGGAATGTGCATAGCATTAGTGTGTGACAAATGGCAGTTATCTGTTATATAAAGGTGTGCAGTGTTATGGTAAAAGCATGAAAACTCTCAGCTTGGAACATGAGTGAAAACGGGATGTATTGGGGACACTGGTAAGGAGAATGCTACTTTGTGATGAATGTGTCTAAAATATTTCTGTATCAAATACATATATATGGTGCCGTACATTTCAACAGCAGAGAAACTGACAATGTGGCATGTGAAAGACAAGAACAAGTGCGCTGGGGTTAGGCTGAATCTGGGCCTAAGTCTGTTCTGTGCAAATGCCTTTTCTCCCCATCAGGCAGGACAACTGGGTGGGAACATGCTGCGAATACGCAGCCAAGGATTTCTTTTGGCACATTGTTCTTGCATTAGGGTTTTGGGTATAATTAGTACCTCTGTGCTGAGACCATAATTATTTCCCAAAAAGAGGGCACTGTCAGGGACTGTGGCTAATTAGCTTTTCGCTGGCTTCAGAGTGTTTCGCGGTCCCCAGCGATGCGTTCTGGCCCTGACAGCTCTGAAGTCTTTCAGCATCTGATCTGAGCCCGTGCTGGGGTTCTGGGTCAGCGGTGTCAATCACTCAGGTGCCAAACCTTTAGCTTTCATTCACATATTTAAAATTATAATTTCTCTCTCTCGCTTTCTCTCTCTCTCTCTCTCTCTCTCTGTCTATAGTATATATAAAAATTACACACTAAAATTGCATGTACAACAATGAAAAAATGAAAGTAAAATATTTAAAGTAAATATGGAACACTAAGTGGATTACAGACAGAATCGTGGTTGTTAATCATCCACCATCATTCATACTGTAAAGGCATCGCTCCCCTATTCAGGCACTCCCATGTTAAGATGCTGAATGTGTTCTTCTTGCTGCATTGTGCCGTGTGGCTGACAAAGGGCTTCAGCGCGAGGGCTTATTTTCTGAATGGGTGATAAGAATCCCACAGGCCTTCATCTTTTCAGAGACTGGAGCCTGCCGCCTCTGCCAGCCCCCGACCCCCAGGCTTGCTTTTAGCTGATGTGGTTGCTCCACCCGCTCTCGTTAACGTCGGTTTGGCCAGCGAAGCTCGGCGAACCTGTGAACCGCAGTCGTGAGAGAGCTGGGGTTTGTGTCAGCTGTGCCGGAGGTTGTGACATTCACAGCTGCTGGAGGGCCCTCTTGATTGGGAGTGCTGTGGCAGTGTGGCGGGCTGGCAGGTCTCGCGCTGTCCGTTCACACCGCGCCCCCAGCCAACCATAACAGCCTGGAGCCGCTACAGTTAGCACGCCGAACCAAAGGGGTGCAAATCTCACCTCTGACTCGTGCCGTCGGACCCAGATAATGCCCGCCCACTGCAACAAAATCGGGTCAGGTCTTTGGTAGGACCGTGATATAGTCGCCCCCAAGCTGAACCTCTCCAGAGAGGGCCACTGCAGGCTGTTCTAATCAGAGCACGAGTCTGTTGGCAGCAGTTGTCTGTCGCGTGGCATTCAGATGATTGGATTCGCCACGGAGGGCAGGGCAGAGCTTCTGGAAGGTCATTCGCCATTGGTGCACACGTGGTGGACATTGAAAACGTCAGTGTCAGCAAGCCCCGGTCACAGGCAATCTCCAGGACTGCTTACCTCCAGAACAGCATAGCGAGAACCTTCTATATGCCAGCAGTGTGCCGACACGTTAAGGAGCAGGGTTTGAAACCAAAAGACTGCAGGATCAATTGCTGTAGTACCCTTGGGCATGATACTGAATTGTGAATTGTGAAGCCCAATTGTATCAGCAGATATCCAACTGTATAAATGGAGAATGTAAAAAATGTGAGTCATTCTGGATGATAGTGTCTGCTAAGCAAATGTAATGTTTCATTAAAGAATGAGTGTGTGTGCATGTAAGTGTGCAAGTTTGAGTGTGTGTGTGCGTGCGTGCGTGCGTGCGTGCATGCGTGCGTGTGTGTGCATGTGTGTTCATTTCTGTGCGTGTCTGTGTGTGTGTGTGTGAGTGTACATGTGTTCTGTGTGTGCAGGCATGAGTGCATGTTTGAGGTTGGTAGGACACATCTCAGTCGTGTGTGCATATGTGCACAAGGCAGACCTTTCCCCCTCTCCGTCTGCCAGCAGAATGCTTCAGTTTCTGACAGCAGGTCATCAAACTGTGCTGCGTTTGTTAGTGTCACGTCGGCTCCGGTGCAGGCCTCAGACGCAGCCATCCCCGGCAGAGACCGCTCTCTCCCAACGGTCCACTTTAATAAGCCGCAGCAAAGCGACACAGGACGGCTGGCGACGTGAACCCAAGTGATGGCAGTGCGCTTGTGTGATCCAGAAAAGGCCATCCAGCTGAAAGGCGTCTGCAAGGCGGCGCCGAGGGACGCGAAAGGTCAGTGGCAAAGAGTTCCGCCTCCCTCTGTTCGCGGTGGAGCGGCAAGGCCCAGCGTGCCGACCCCCCTCTCTGATCTCGCCGGGCTGATCCGGACCACGTCTTCGGGGAGAGAGCGGGAGACGGTATAAAGGCCTGATCTGAAGGTGCAAGGTAGCAGGCGAAGGGAGCAGCGACCACGGCTGCAGCGGGCTTTGATGTTGGGCAGAGAGAGAACAGAGAGAGAGAGAGAGAGAGAGCTGTTCCACGCTGCTGCGCTCTCATCCCACTCCCGGGGAGCGGGGCCGCGAGGGAGCGGGGACGGCGCGTTCCTGCATCTCATTTTCTACCAGGATCCGTGCACAGAACTCATTTTTCAGTCATAATCTTCCACCTAATGTTTATTGATTCGTGAGGTGTGTCAACCCCCCACAGTAATGGAACGGGGTGCCAGAGATAGTGTAAAACGCATATTTCAGTCGGGTTTTTACTCTCCTTGCTAGTTCTCTCTTTTGTCTACGCCACTGAATTCCTCCAGAAGAGTGCAGATTAGCATATGCTGTACTGTGGGAGGCGCACAGTCCACGATGCACGTCGGTACACGAGAAGGCCTGGTTCTGCTGAAATTTCACTTCTTCCAGCCAGGAGGAGTGCGGACACATTGTCCAGACACAGGCGAAAAGCACTTACAAACAGGCCTCAAAAATTGAAGGCTATCTCCTGTAATCACGCATTCTGTCGAAGCCTCGGCTGCCGCTGAAGTTTGTTGGAAGTGGAACGTAGTGTGGAGATATGTGGGGCACTCTTGTCTTGTCATACTTGGCTTTGTCAAGTTTAGCTCTGACTGCATCGCTCACATGTCTCCCACACCAGAAGCACCGCAGCAAATGGGCCTCACGGGAAGGACTTCAAAATGCGTGTTGTGCGTTTAAGTGTCCTGCAGACGGAGCATGAGTGCTTTATGATCACGAGTTGTTAACGGGTGCTGCTCCCCCTGGGGTTTTAACCCCCTTGTTGAGATCAGTAATCATGCACTGTCCAGTGTGCTTCCCCTTTTGCTCCTGGAAGGCAGTGCAGTGTAGCAGGAAAGGACCACAGTTTGAACTGTTGCAGGTTGCAGGTCCGCATCATGGATTGCACACAGCTGTATGATTAAAAGCATGTTCCTAAATCCAACAGCATGTTCCTTAATCACCTCCTTAATCCCAGCTGCACAATGTAAAACACCTACTGTAAGCAATGTACCGCAGTGTCACTTTGGATAAGGGCACCTGCGAACCGTATGAGTAATGTGATACACTCACCTCCTCTGTACTTGCAGTTTGCTACCTCATTGCACGAGGAGCATTGCAGCTGGATTGGAGAAGAAAAACACCATCTGAAAAGCTCAGTCTGTTTTCCCCGCGTTTCCTCTGGAGCTGCAATGCGTAGTCTCGCACTCCCACACACTGCAAGAGACAGCAGTGCGGTGCACAGAAATTCACAGGGTGAGCACAGACGGACAGGGATTCTCCACACAGCCTTCCTCAGTGCTCAGCCACCCCAGCAGAAGACAGAAGCCCACGCTTAAGCTTGAAATAAAATCAGAATTTCTGCTGCTTTAACATGAGGCACCAGAGTCTCAGCTCCTGTTTAAATAGTCAGGCTAAGGTGTTTTCCAGTGTGGAGATCACCACCCCCCACCCCCTCCCCCAGCGCATACACACAAACACCCACCCACTCCTCCCCCACCCCATGATTTGAGACATGTTTAATTAAGTCTGACTCTGAACTGTTAACAGTCAATGGGAGGAAGGCTATGGGAATCAATAACTCCTTTTTTCTCTTAAAAGCAACGAAGCGTGGAGAATGTAACATCCTGTATAATTTCATCCTGTTACCCAGCTGGTTCTCCTGTCACAATAAAGACAGGTGGACAATTTAATAGACGGGATAACACAATGTTGACTCCATTCTGGTGTTCAGAGTAATTGGCTTGTATTATCTGCAGTGTCTGGAAAGGCCTGTGTTTACTCTTTTTAGTGTTGCAGCTAATCCAACAGCTAATCTCATTCTCTCTCACCCTCTCTCTGCCTGCACAGAAATTTATACACTGAACTAGGAGACATAATGAGATGTTCTAAGGAAGGAGGGAAGGAAGGTGCTTTGAAACCTTTTAGTGTGTGAGATGTGAATCTTCCATCCTACACGTACTGCATTTTTGTGACTGCCAGTGAATTGGGACTGCATTTTACATATTGTTTCTGAATTCCATCCATTAAAAAGGTTTGGAATACTGTGAGTCTTCTCATTTTCCCAGAATGCAACTTGCTTCCCTAAATGAGGTCCAGGTGGCACCACGGTAATCCGAAAGCAGTGCTGGGCCTGCTGCAGACCCTCTCCCTCTTTGTCTGTCTCCATGGTGACCACCAGACACCCTCTCCCAAGGTCACCTCTGCAAGGATGAGGGCATCCCAATCCTATACCCCTCATATGGTGCTCTGGAAGGGGACACAAGCATGCATGCTACCCTTTCCCTGCCAAAGTTTGGGCCCATTTTCTCAGTGCTTGGGGCAGGACCAGCCATTTACATTAAAAAAAGATTGTTAAATAATCATGTTCTTAAAATTGCATAAATACTTAAGCACATTGGTACCATATTCCTGGCACTGAGACCTTTTACTGCTGAAAGACCCAAATGGACATAAAATGTGATAACGATTTCAGCTGAAGTGAAATGTGGAGTTCAAAATTCTGAAAATAACCCTAAAATAAGTAAATATAAGCATGTAGACCATTTCATTGAGGGTTAGTTTTGGTATTATTAACTCTGGTTCGTTTAGGTTTCCAGGCCATTTTTTGTGCTTAGGAGACAGTCTAATCCAGAGCCACTTACATAGCTTATAGTTATGCATGTCCATGTATACATCTGTATATTGACCAATGGAATTCAAGTTAAGTCCTTTGCCTGAGGGTATATCAGCAGTGGTGCACCTGGGGAATTGAGCCAGCAGCATTGCTGTTTGGAGGTCTGCTCTATAGCCACTACTCCAGACTTTTACAAGAACCTTCAACAAAAGAATCAGCCCCTCGCCAAGAGCAGACTGATGAGGTGGATCATTTCTGAAGATAGCTGCACTGTCTGTGCCATAGGGTGGGTTGACCTCTGACCCCGGAGAAGTTTCATTTCCCCCAAGTCCCTCTCCTCCCCTGCGGCACTGGGAGATGCCCGCATTGTGGAGGAGAGCGGGGCAGGGCCTCAGCGAGGCGGGGGCCCAGATTGACAGGCTCCGTTTGTTTACGTCTCCGCCTTAAGATTCACTGACGGCGTTGTCGGGACACCGGCGCGCTTTTGATAATGCATCCGTTCCACTGGGATAATGCGGCCATACATCACACACTGACAGACCTGCTGTTCGCAGCCTCTCCTCATCCGTCAGAGCTCAATCAACTCCTGCCTCAGCACTGGCCACCCCTCCCCCTCTCCCATCTCTTTCTCGCTCCTGTTCTCCTTGTCTACTCTCTCTACCTCTCCCCTTATATTTGCTCTCTCCATCTCTGCTGTCTCTCTTTACTATATTCCCTCTTCCTCTTTTCTACCATCTTTCTCTCTACTCCTCCGCCATTTCCTTCTCCATATCTGCCCTTCTCTAGCCTGCCTCTCCTGTTTTCCTTCTCTACCCTCTCTCTCTTTCTCTCTCCTTCTCGGTGGTCTTTGTTCCTTCCTATATGCTCCTAACCTGTATGCTCTGGCTCTTTTCCTTTTCCCACTCCACCCCTCTCTCTCTACTTTTTTGCCCTTCCTTCCTCCTTCTCTCTTTTTCTAGTGTCTCTCTCCTTCTATCTCTGTCTTCTTCTTTAACCCTCTGCATTCCCTTTTCCTACCCCATCTCTCTTTTACACAAACACACACACACACACACACACACACACACACACACACGCACACACAAACAAAGCCCCTCCCCATCTACCCTCCGTCTCTGAGGCGGCGGGAGGGTTTGGTCACTGGAGGTGCCCGAGCTGGCGATCATAAATATTTCAGTTCTTCATCAGGAGGATCCAAAAAAGCCCCAGAGCAGAGAGGCTATTGGGCTCTGAGAGAGAGACAGGGCAGCAGAGGGTCATCTGTCTCCCACCTGACGCTCCGCGGCGGGATTGATGAGGTCCCCACAACGGGAGGGGGAAGGGAGAGGAGCAGGCATGCCAGACACCTCCGCAAACGCAGCGTGTCTGATGTCAGAGAATCCAGGTCAGGTACCAGCACTCCACTCCCAAACGAGCGCTCAAGAGTCCAGCTTTCACTTCAAATATAATCAATGGCTAATTTAGGTCTGAAATGGTCCATTTTTACCTAGGGGATTGCACTTGCAGAAGGGATTTGGTAGAAATTTACAAATATACATAGAATAGTAATATAGCAATATATAGATGCAAAGGGCAGCTGTGTGGCATTGTGGTTGACAAGATGCACTTGTAACCAGAACCCTGCAAGTTCAAATCTTGGGTTTGAAGGTTGTACAACATTACTTCAATTTCCACCTCAATTGCTTCTCAGTGTCTGAAACTGCAGTGAACAAATGCGTGTTTAATAGCTCTAAATTTATAGCTGTCTCTGAACAGAGGATTATGGTAGCACTTGTCGCACCTCTTACAGTGGTCTCAAAATACACTTGCTTCTCCAGCTTGTGCCATCGGATCTTCTCTCTTTACACACTCTCCTGTGCTTCTCATTTTATTTCAGATGGTCTTAAAATGGAAAAAATGCCCTATATTTAAAGTCACATGATGAATTTCTTAAGAATCTCATTGGGACACAAAATATGTCTTCCAAACATACAAAAGTTGTCAAAAAGTTCCTGTCAGTTGGTTGAAAGCGAAGTGCCTTTGCTACTTCAGTAAAGAGCACATCTGCCTGAGTCCCCCTTTAAGTTATATTTACGATCCTGCCTCTGATCGGCCTGCTTTGTTTTGAAAATCAAGGCCAAGGACTGAAATGTGGTCAAGAATCTACACCGCCTGCACTTTCAAAGCCTCCATGGCATCTCCCGGCAGAGGCACTGAAAACGCTGATGTGTCCTTTTCTGGCGGTGCTTAATGATGTATCATCCCTTTCTGCAGCCTTGAAACGGGGACTTTGAACTTTACATTATTTATATGCTCAGTGTTTAGTATGAGAACCTCATCGTTTTATTCTGAAAGTGAAAAGTGCCGTTTTGTTTTTTTCCCAGTGGCATCTGATACATTAACATCAGACATGATCAGAGCTGATTCCACTTGGTTCTAATTTGAAATGCAACTTTTCTGAGTGATTTAGAATTCCATGCAATATATCAAGCCTTTCTCACAGTTATGGGCTATGGATCACTTGCTGATATTCAGAGAGTCAGTTCAGTGCTTGGGTGAGTGTCAGTACAGTTTTAGGAGAGTCTGGTGAGATGTATAAGAGCCTATAACTGCAGTTGGAGGATGGGAGAACTTTGTGGGTATGCCCCTAAAGAGTTTACTGGATGTTCCCAGATGACGCGTCTATATGTGCCATAGAGAGGTGAGGCAGCTGGCTGACTGGCACTCTTGTTGACCTACAGGTGATAACAGTGTGCTCTCAGCAGAAAGAGGGATTTCATCGTCAACTCAATGGGATGGCTTCAAAGTCATTGATTTTCAAATAAAAAGCCATTCAGAAGAGCATATATGACTGTAAACAGACCTGCAAAGCAGTTGGAGTTATGCTATACAGCCTTTGAATCAATACCAATAAAATAAGCAATGTTTATAGATTATTCAAATTTCCCAGTCCCTGTCTGTCCTGAACATGGAAAGCAATACGAATGTTTCGGTTTGCCTGTCACTCGGTGCAGGTTTGCCGCTGCCTGGATTCACACCTGTACAGACAGGTGCCACACTATCCAAATGTACGGTCACAGACACAGGCAAACCTTGGCTCCGATCGACCTGGTGACTGCCAGGGACCCAGAGTGTGCCACCACAACCGCTCGCACGCTCTGTCTGACTGAGGATCCCGCCCGGGGTGGGTGGCCATCTCTCCTTCTCCGAATGTTTTTTTAAATTATTTTTGCTTAAATAGCAGTGCATCAAGAACAGCAGGCAGATTAATAAAGTCTGGGGACCGAAAGTGACAGGCGCCGTCTCGCACCCCCACTCATTGAGGTGCCGGAGGGCTCTTTCTAGCACAGTACATTTTGTGAAGAAGAGGCGGAGACCAGTGAGGTTGTAGTCGGGCAAGCTAAAAAGTACATCTGAACTGCTAAGTGTCCTGTACCTGTTTTCGATTGATTTGTGTAATTAACAGGTGGACCAGTTTATATAACAGTAAGCCTTTTGCCACTCATTTCTTTGTACTTAAGTGTGGGGGCATTATCTTCAAAACCTTTACAACCTCATATTAAAATTTTAATCAGTTAGATCAAATAGATCAGCATAAAATTTAGTCCAATCTCTGATGTCTTTTGACTTATCGGATTTAGGTAACATTATCCAAGCTCTTTGTTATACGTACAATTATTGAAGGGGATCAGCATCAAACTGGTGATTTAAACGTGTACCCTTGCTAGCCACTAAAAATATCCAACACCCAGAGGGAAGCAGTGGTAACTTTTGGCTAGTCATTGTCTCAGTCAATATTTCCATTGTCTTCTATGCTTTCATTTTGTAGTATTCAAAGTGAACATGACAATTTATGGTCTTTTTTTCTCATGATTTGACATGCATTTGCAGCTTTTAGCATGTTGAACCGAAGAGCCACGTATAAGAAGTGGTGATTCTCCCATTCTCTCTGGGGTTAAGAGACTGTAAGTGTCTCGCTGAATCACATTTCCTTCATGCCCTTGTGTGCGTGTTTGTGTCATGCAAGGATATCATGGAGACGGCCGTCTTCTCATGGCCTCCCTGCCTGCACGTTACGTTTTTTTGTCCAACTTGAAAAACGCATCATTAAAAAGGCTTACAGTCCCTCTTATTCCTGCACTCCAGAGCATTATCAAGGCCCCTGTCTGATTAAGATGGGAGGCAGCGCGGATGCCAGCGGCTGTTTATTGTGTCAGTGAGCACCTGACATCGTTCAAGGGTTGCTGCTCACTTGAATTTCTGTAGCCTGTTTACAAAAGCGAGAGCCGTGCGTCGTGATGCAGTCCAGCCTGTTGGCAGGTGGTCTGTCAGCTGGATGGCCAGTCCATTTGGTGGGTTCACGCCATTTTATGCGGCCTCATTGGCCTTGCTGGTGTCAGGTTTGACTTACAGTTAGGGGTCCAAGTCACTGTCATAACCGGGAATCACTTGGTTTCAAACAGGTGCAGAACCTTCCAGCATTAAATCAATGAATAATGGCTGTTCTCTCCCAAAGCGCCAGCCAGGTGTGTGTGTGTGTGTGTGTGTGTGTGTGTTGGGGAGTGGCTCTCCATCATTTGCTCTAATACATATCCTAAGAGGACACAGGTGAACTTATTCAAGTCTTATTCAATTAACAAGTTTCACAATGGCCAATGGCAGAGATTCACTTCTGCTGCAGACTGCCAGAACAAGCCAGAATAACACCATGATTAGCTCCCATGACCTGGGACCTTGGTCCTTACCATGTCGAGCTTAATCGTATCTCTTGGTGTGCTGTGAGGTTGGGCTGTGATTCTAAAGCAGCAGCAGACCTGTCCCCATTACTGAGGTAGCCCACTCTACATCTGGAGGGTTCATACAATGAGAGAGGGCAGGCACACTCACTGAACTTGTGCTGTCACTACTACGGAACCACATTGACCCTCCAAACCCTCTGAGAAACACATATGAAAATCGAATGCTAGCTTATATGACCTCTTGTGAACAAGGTCTGTGTGGAGAAGAATTAAGGTCAGAGGCCACTTCAATATGCATATGTCACCTTTCGCTGATGCTGCTGTTTTTAGCTTCAAGTGCTGTTAGGGGATGGTAGTGAGTGTGTGTGTGGGGTGTTAACAGGAAGAATCGAGGTCCCCCTGAATGAAGGGTGGTGGGATTGATTTCATGAGGCAAGAGGGGTTAAAGCTATGGAAGACACCTGAACAGAGGGTGAACAGATGGGTTGCTACCGCATTAACCTTGCTAGCGCGCTGCGACCGTTTCACTAGGCCTTGGCTTCATTTTTCTCTCTTGGACTGTCTTCAGGAAGAGACAAACTCCCGCACAGCACACTCCCCTCAGCTCGGTCACATCGTGACAAATTCTCGATTGTCTCGTGGTAGGTTTAATATTTCATTGATTTTTTTACAGGCTCTTGGACCGTAGATAAAATCCGTCTCCCTGGTTACACATCTCCAACATTATCCAAAAATACTGCCCTAAAATGAAAAAGAAAATACAGTCATCTCTGAGCCCTAATCTTGAGCGTGAGAATAAGGATGATCTCAGCCTATGAGCAGGTAACTGGGCACTGCTTCCAGAAGGCCCACGTCTGTGATCATTCATTTTGTCCCACTTTGATGAAAGTGCGTCTATATTTTAAAAGGACATATGTTTTGAAAAGCCTATTTTTTACATACAAGTTGAATCATGAAAATGTGTCACATAAATAGCATCTTCTGTTTCTCTCTTCCCAAGCACCCAATAAACACTGGAACAACATATCTACATTTGCAATGGCAAATTGGTTCAAACAAATCCAAATGCACTGACCTGCTCTTTGCACCCTGCAACTGACCAAATTTTCACTGGTCACAAGCAGGGCCGGGGGAAGACAATCCAGTGCTCTGGGCAAAATAGGTATATGCCGCCCCTACGTTCAAATTTTTAGGAGAAAAAAATGCCAATTTATCACATATTGACCCCTATTTTTCACTTAAGACGGGTGTAATGAATTAATACCGTTGACTCACCATTTAATAACCCTTTCGCGCGTACGGTCACACCAGTGTGATTTGCCGTTTAGCGTGTATGCTAAAACCGGTGCAATTTCTACACTAGATTGGAAAAATTCTAGCTAATTTTAGCTTTGAGGAAACAGTGATTTAACATTAAAAAATATAGCAAATGCATGCTAACTGAAAAACTTGAGAAGCTTAATAATGCCTGGAGTAATCCAATTTGCGACAGATTTGGTGCTCAATTGAAATTTCAGCCAATCCATTCAAACGATCTTGTGACATTGTCAATCGCAGATAGTTCTTTACAAGTTTGAGATGCGAAAAAAATCCTCTCTCCTGATGCCACGGTTACCGGCACAATTAACAGTAAGCACAGGGCAACGCTAAGATTTGGGTACAAATCCAAAACATTTTCCCGGTAGATGTACCTAAACATGTCAATGGGTGAATCGACCGTTACCAATGCTCATAGTATGAAAATGTTCAAAGCCATCAATTATTCAACGATCATGCTCTTAATTTTTGCAAAGCTCGTCATTGTGCGGCGCCCCCTAGTGGTCTGGCGCGCTGGGCAATTGCCCAGTTTGCCCAGCGCTTCCGCCGGCCCTGGTCACAAGTATACGTATCACAGAGTACAGGGAAACCTGGTTCAGGACAACCTTTAGCAAAAATCGATTCAACCTTCGTATGAAAAACAATAGATCCCTGCGACATTGACTGGGTCATTCCATTATTTACTGGAACTGTACCATCAAATGGTCCCTTATTGGGTAACTGCAGACAATTCAAGATATGTATGATATATTCTCATTTATCAAAGAGTCTCTCATGGCTAACGATGGAACATTTGCAAAGATGATATGGTCCACTGCAACACTCTCAACATATTACAGCTTCTTACCTTTCCATCTGTTGACCAGATGTTTTCATTGATCAGACACACATTTGCAGTACAATGTGAACGTGAGACTTCTTACAGAATTAAAGAGGATTAAGAACCAGAAACAGTCTAAAGCATCATACACTCTGAATGTATCACATCTGTTTTGCAAACATTTTAATCGTAATTATTATGAGTACAAACTGAGTAAGCAACTCTAGTATGAGCCATTTTTGATGGCATGAGTGTTAACTGACTAACACCAACTGATACAAATCAAATTAAATATGGACTGTTTAATTTCTGGATCTACAGATTTTTTTAGATTAACATCCAGTACGTGTTGGAATCATTGTTCATAAAGATTACATTTATTAAATTTAATCTTCTTAGAATGTCATCTGAATAAATCAGCTAGAAAAAGAAAATCCCCTACAGTTATACTGTCTGTGAACAATGCTAGATTTTTAGGTGATGCTTTTGTGAAGACTTAGATGGCCTTTGCTATATTAACGTATGCATGAGAATTTTGTCAGATAGTTGCTGTCAATATTATGCACCTGTATTACGCAGAACTGGTATGTCTTTGTATAGATCCAGAAGAGTGAAAATGCATTGCAGTGAAAATACACACACACACACACACACACACATATATATATATATATATATGTATACTCAAAAATCTTGAATGCTCACTTTTTTATTTCTTTTCTTTTTGGGTGGTATGATATTTTATTACAAGATCAAAACTGTTTTCAGACCTGACAGTTCTTTTGCAGTCAGGGTAAAATAGAATTTTAAGCTTTACTTAAACTTCTGATAGTTGTCCTCCCACAATGAAACTTTTTTGAGTTAAAGTAAAAGGTTTTGATTTAGTATTCCTCTTTTTCCGATGGGAATTCAAAACATACCATCTATTTTCACATCTGATTGCATCTCTTTTTGACAGCATCCTTCATTTGCTTGTTAGAATGTCTTCGTTATTCTCTCGATGAAACTGGAGAGACTGTCTTTGAAGGACTGTCTAAAATCAGTTAAATGGGCTAGAATTGCTGAAGCAAATGTGTTTCTCATGGATTGCATTATTTTTCCAACATTTCCACCCAAATGAATTTAAGTAGACTTTTTTGTCTTATCTTGTGTGCTGCGCTAATTGGAATAAGTCGCTCGTTATTTAAAGCGGAAATACTGATAACACGATAGACCTTGTTACAAAAGTTTTGATGAGCAAACACTTGAGACTGTTATCAAGACAAATAAAATTGCTGATGTTTTAAAAATAAGTTTGCTTGCTCGTGAAAATGTAGGTCGCTGTGTTGTTGAGGAGCTCCGACTGCCTCTTCAAACAGATGGCCAAGCTATAAAGATGAACCGGGAGGAGCAGCCTCTGTAGACTGGCGCTAATCGACAGCAAGGGCAGGAATATAAAGCTCTGTCAGTTCACCTAGCCACCGAATTTGCAATGTGTGCACTTGCCCACACCCGTCCTAAACCAGGGATAACACGCTCGTGCGTATGTTCTGTCGTTGCAGGGCTCTGTCAGTTCTGGGATTATTTCTGTCCGCTGAAAACGGATCGTCCGATCGTCATCCGGAACAGCACAAGGTGAGTGCCAACGGTCTTCCACTGCCGTGGACTCGTGCCAGTCCTGGCAGCTCTTGTTTCGGTTGCCGGTGCATGTAACCCCCGGTGCAGAGGAGCCCGCGACAGCGCTGGTTGTTGATGCCGGATTTATTGAAGAGCTACGTTACGCTCTCTCTGCGGGGAACGGAGGGTGTCCTGGCACAGGTTGAGATTGTATGAGGCCTTTGGAGAGCCGCTGTCAGCTGGAGGGATGAATGTCTCCGCAATGGCACTGCAGCTGTGACCTCTGGTTTTAAAACATATAATGAATAATAATAAGAAGAATACATACATATTCAAGTAGATAAAAAGCGAAGGGGGAATAGACACCTTGTTGGGTCTGTGCGATGTGCCACTGATTTGCACAGTTACAAGATGGATATGGGTACTTCTGGCTGCTGGCAGGAGATCAAGACCATCACCCTCATTACAGTAGTCTTACATAGATTTGAAATATGTTCCATTTCATGTGTTTGCATTTGGGAGACATTACATCACCATTGATGGCAAAGGCATCATTTGTGCTTAGATAAAATATACATAAAATATTTGCATTTTAAGGAACTGCACATAAACAAACAACATACAATCTAAAATTAATAAAAACCACGGAATGAAAACCTGACTTAACAGCACGTGGTGCGACACACGAGCACATGCAATATAAAAACATGGGAATCAGCCATCTCATTTTACTGTACATGGTTTGTTCTATAACGATTTGAGTACATTTTGAGAAAGCGCAGGCAACTGAGATCATTCTCCAGCCGCCCACATCTGTTAGGATTGCATTGAAACAAGTAAACAAAGTCATTACTGTGTTTTTTCATCCAGCGCACTGCATTGAAAGATGCGGATGTCATCGGAATTTCAGCCACGTATTTCCCATACGCATTGCTGGTCAAATGTCTAAGCAATTGACTACAAAAGGATCTCTCGCAGGCTTACCTTTGGGCAGCCACACACAAATTATTGTGCTCGCTTTGCTGCCGATGCTGCATCTTGAATGTTTGCGGTCAGGAATTGAGAATTATAGTCGAGTTTGATGCTCGCGAACGGACAACAGCCAATGTATTACCACTGTTTTATATTGTGCAATCAACAGCTGCATTGATTAACATTGCAAAATCAATGTTAGGTGTTTTTTGTCCGCAAAGCGGATACTGTTCGGCTCCCTCTGATCAGTCCTGCTGGCCTGTTGTTGCCGTAGATACTGTTGTTGCCGTAGAAATGTTCTGCAAATGGGAGGGAAACTGACAGCAATTAGGAGAGCAAACACATTTAGCGTTTGAAGCGGTCTGAATGAATATTTTAGAGATTAGACACAGAACGCTTCCAAACCTGAAGTGTGTCACAATCTGCCTACAGGGCGGTAGTTCCACAGTGGGTTTTTGTACACATTAAAAAACTTTAATATATGATTATGATAAAACAAATATCATAGCTATTTTAGAACTGCTGAATGTCATTAAGCAAAGCTAGTTCAGGCAGGGAACATACTTTGTTGCTAGGCATCAGTACCCATCAGAGACGTCACCTGTTTGTCTGTATTTTCAATCATCCTGTGTCAAATATTTTGAGTTTCCAATGGCTATGTATGCCATGCATGCATGTGTATGAATGTACTTACCCTAGTATTAGGGAAACACATTATGCCTGGGTTGCTTTCCTCAGCCACAGCCTCTACAGCCTGGCTTCTCTACACAGGGTTCTGGCAGCTACTCTCCCCCTCCCCCAACAGACATGCAAGGTATTAGTGCCTTACATCGTAGTTGGGGGCGGGCGGAGGCACAGACCAACACAGCACATTATACTTTTATGGGCATACTTTGTTCAAACGTACAATACAAATGTGTGTTTTCTGAATTAACGAGTTTCCCTGAGTGAAAATCTATATGATACAGTGTATGGTAATGCTGAATATCTGGACAGGCGAAACCATCCACACTCCCTGGAGGCCACATAGAGTCAGGTGATGTATCTCCAGAGCCAGATGGTTGTGGTTAGCCTCTGAAATGGTGTTGCACAGGGACGCTTTCACAGGAGTACTGTGTTGCTAGGGCTGTGATACAGATCCCATTAGTTCCTGACAAAACAACGATTCTGAAATGAGACTCACAGAGCAAGAAAAAGTCCTTCTGCGTGATTCAGAAACAGACAGCATAGTTGAGTTCCCATGCTGCAACGCATGGATCCTTGAGCATTTTGCTAACAACATGAACCCAGTTGCCCAGTGCACAATTTTCCAATGAATAATTACTGATTTCATTTATTTTAAAGTAAGAAATTTCGGACAAAAGATATTTCAGGTTGAATAATTGAATGTCTTGGAATAAAATACATGCAGACCTCGAATCTATGAGGCAAGTTCTGTTGCTGGAAAGAGTGCAGATATACTTTAACAGATGATTAGCTCATGATGAATTAAAATAATTTGCAAAATATGTTTTTGTAATTATCTTCTCTATCAAGTTTAGCAACCAGAACCTGCATGTGAAATCACTGCCCAGAGGGTACAGTAATAATTATAAAGCAAACCTTTATTAATATTTATTATGTGGAGAGATTGTTATTGCAGAGAGGCCGGCTGGAATGCAGTGGGCTCAGTCAGGTGCACCACGGGTCTGTCCTTGTGCCTTTCTCTGTTACAGCACTACAGAGTAAAGCAGTGGGCTGAGTCAGGTGCACCATGATTCGGTACTCATGATGTGTATAGTAACAAAATGGTCAGGGCCACACGTACCGTGTGTCATGCCACCCGCGGTTACAGCGTTACAGAGGAGTAGTGGGGAGATATGAATGCTGAGGGTTACATTAGGAAGGTGAGCAGAACTCAGGTTAGACATATTACAGGCACCTTCTTATAGCTATACAACACATACAACATACGTCAACATTATACATATATATCGTATATATTTGTATGGATTACAGTATTTAAGAAGATGCCTGTACCCACCCTCACATACTCACTTTCACACACTTAGAAATACTTGAAATAAAGGCTTGCTGTTGCTACATTTTATGCTCTTCCTCGGCGTGTCAGTTTGCCTCGTCGGCTTGCAGATCCTCTCTCTTTCAGCGGGTTGACGTAAGGTTCTGAAATCACCTCTTTACCTCGCGGGAGAGCTGCGTTTCCCTGACAACCGCAGATGAAATCAATGGGGCTCAAATCCTTGAGAGCGGCGCGGGGGCCCGTGCGGCGGGCGCAGTGGCGACCGCGGCGGGTCAGCGTTTCTGCCGGTGTGTGCCGGCGGAGCGCTCGCGTCCGCTGGGATTTCGCGAGACGCCGGCATGACGCGCCGGGGAAGCGACGGCCGCCTCCTGTGTAAGCACATGAATCACCGTCCGCGAGGCGAGGGGAGGAGACACTCCTGCGCTCCCGCTCAGGAAGGACACTCCGAACTCACTGACGGGCTGCTGTCAATCATGATCCGTTTGCTCACCAGACGCCCTCATCCGGGGCTATTTATGTGGCTTGTGTGTTTGTGTTGTTTTACCCAGTTGGGTAGTGACTGAAGCGATCTGGGGTAACTAACTACCTCACTCAAGGGGCTGATGGTAGCGTTGCATACGGACCTGAGGCCTCTCAGTTGGAAGCCTTGTTCCCTAACTGCAGCTCTTTACAGCTGCCTGCTGCTTGGCAGCATTCCATTGGACAGTGGTTCCTACTGATGCCTTTTTGTAGTTCAGTCTGTCTGTGCCGTGTTATTGCCATTGCTGTGGTAATGCCTGTTGAGCGCGTGTCAGTGGCCCTCCTGCTGCGGGGTGGACCGTGCCTGGCATGGAGCAGTGGCAAGGGTAATGCCATGTTTTGCATCAGAAGGACACCTGCGGTAAGCCTGGCCTGCAGTGCGACCGGGGCTGAGATCACTGCGGAACCTTGATGTATTTCAATCTGCACATATTTACAACGCGTTCCGTGTTATCTGCCTCTTGCTCCCTCCTGCTCTCTCTCTCTCTCTCCCTCGCCGCAGGCAGAGAGGGCCCTCAGATCTCCAGGCTCCGCCGCAATCGATGAATGCGTGCTGCAGAGCCGTCTGCAAAGCATTGCGTCAACCCCTGGAGAGATTGTGCACTCCTCCCGGCTTCGACCTGGTGGCCAGCTGTGAGGCCATGGAAACATGAGCACCCTCTTTTCTATTTGATGCCTACAGAACAAACTCGTGCAAATGATCATTTTCGCTGTGTGTAATATTTATGTTATTTTCAGCTTTTTTTCACAATCTAAGAGAATATCCATTTCACACCCAGTAGAGCAATACATGGTGTTACAGTACATTCACTCTACTCTTCAGATTGGCATGTACTGCTAGCGCCCAGTAATTTAGATGATTTATATGCCTGGGAGACACCCTTCTCCATGAAAGCTTTCACAGCCTATATTTTATATATTATCCTCTGCTTATACAGCTGGATATTTTCTGAGGCAACTCAGATTAAGTACAGTGCTCCGGGGGCAATACCAGTTATGGTTCATGGTATAAAATAGTGTTATAGTTCATGGTTAACATGCACTGCATCTCCTTGTGTAGGAGAAAACCAAAGACAGCTCAGTGTCAGAATCTGTGTCTTTTAGCTAAAAGGGTCGAGACCCATCTTCACTGAATGTGGGAGGTCCTGACTTGCTGTCATTCTAAGGGGATGTAAAATGTGGTTGCTGGTATTGAAAGGTGAACGTTACATGCATGTACCAGCACAGGCTTTTAGCAAGCGCTGCAGCAATCTGAGCAGTCTGAGGCCTTGTGGACGTCCATTTTGTTTCAGGCTTGTCTGTGAATGCCGCAACGCCCTTGTCAAAAAGTACTTACCCATGACTGACATTATATAACTTGTGTCAGATGAAAAAGAGAGAGGAAAATCTTACACTGTGGAATCAAGAGGAAGAACTTTACAAGTTGCAAATATCTCACAAAACTCATTTTTAGTTCAAGGTTATACCAAATATAGAGTGTAGCTGGTGCAAAAAATGGTGCAAATGTGGTATGTCACTGGGGGTCTGAAACTATTATTGACTGAAACATTTTCACTTTTTTGCACCTTTATATATATACATATATGTAATGGGTATATAGGTATGTAGGTGGGTAGATAGATAGATAAATAGATGGGACAGGTATGTGACCTTGATCTTGCATCTTAATCACCTGGGGTAAACTGCTGGACTATTTCAAGGCATAGAATAATGGCACTGTTTCCATTTATTTCCTGGTATAACAAGGAAGCTCCTTTCCAGTCTATTGTCGCAGTGGGTTCTGTGTGAACTGCATGTGTTTGACTCATCACAGACAGCAGAACACTATTGTCAGAAATCTACGTCTTCCAGGATGATGCAGAGCACGTTGCCAAGCAAGGACCTGGAGTTTTAGAGCATTAAATAAGCCCAGCCCCAGCAGTCCCGAAGCTTGCTTTGTGCTCTGAGAGCTAGAAGTCAGAAGGATTAGGCTTTGAACTGAAGACGTGTGCGAAAGGGATTTTTTTTCCATTTCTGCTGTGCCCCGTGTGTCTGTGTAGCCGAGTGATGTTTCTGTCTGTTCTCTCTCCTCCTTTTAGTTCAGCTCCCGGAGCCAAATGAGTCAGAGGAGCAGAAACCGGAGCTCGCGCCAAAAATTGGGGGGAAAAATAATTAGAGATCCTTGCCGCAACGCGCACGTGCGCCCAAAAGCACCGGAGTGCGGGCCGGCGCCTTTGTCACGACAGCAGCCCTGCGTGACGAGCTTCTTTTTTCGGTCGTGCCTGACCCTGACCCGTGTTGCTCTTTCCCTCCAGTGTCACCCCCACACACACACACACCCCCCCTACCTTCCCGCACAGAACGAGCGCGGACTGATAGCTCTGTGCAGCTGTGTCACAACAGGACCCTGCAGCGAATCCGCCCCCGTCTCTGCGACGCTCTCCCCGCGCCCCTGACGTCCGTAATCGCCAGCGCTTTCCGTGTTTGTGTCCCCGTCCTCCCTCCGCCGCGCGTGGCGGATGTGCGAAACAGAGCGCCTGCTGCAGGAAGACGCAGCCCACGTGGAGTGCCTGTGCCGAGCAGAGAGCCTTTATTGTGATTAGTGCTCTCGGAGTAAAAATAGACTCCCCGCCGCAGCCGATACAACAGTCTCGCGCACGCCGCCGTCGGCCGCAGGAGCGAGGTTTCCAGCGGGGCTGGAAGTCGGGAGTCGGCCATCTGGGAGTCGGCTCCTGCGCGTCTTTGGTAAGCGACCTGGACGTGGTGGCTCTTGTTTTTATTTCCCTGGAGGCGGAGACCTGAGTTCTGACGCTTCTCTCATTGATCAGTAAACAACACCCCCTCCATGGTCATTATTTTTTCTGTTTTGGGGGAGGGGGTTGTTTTTTTTCAACCAGAGTTATTGTTGGTGCTGAGAGGACAGGTGATTGGTTAAAGCCGGCCTACAATAGTGCAGTTTCAGTTGGATGTACGGAATATTCAGAAATATGAAGCCCATCAGCTTGTGTGTCTGGGCTAAACACTTCCCCTGGGGTTAGTTTTCAAATACTTATTGAGTTTTTTGTTGAAAGCATAAAATGTTTTTATGGTTCACAATAAATTTAACATGGTATTGTAAACAACTGTATTGGAAACCACTGGTAATTTCTTTTCAAAGGTAAGCCTTAGGCATTCATTTAAGGAGATGTGGGGTCATCTGCACCAGAAACTACCCCCCAGACTCCTAACCCCCATACAAATCTATGCCCATTTTTTTGGTCACTCTTCATGCCATGGCCAGCCTCTGTAGGCATTACTTTAACATACCATAAAATAATCTGGGTAAAAAGTCCCCGCATTTGAGGCTCCTGTGCTTTTCATTTTACCTGTGCCTGCTCTGTGTTGGGGCGGTGGCTTGGGAGGTGAAGTGGTGTGCCATGTATAATCTAATGAAGGGTGGGTGTTCTGCTTCACCCCTGCAACGGCTTTTCCTCTGCAGCAGGCAATGCTTAAAGGACTGAATCATATTAAAACAAGTTCAACTTCAAAAGTTAAAAAGCAGCCCCCTCCCAGGCAGACGGGAGACCTTTTGAATATTTGAAATGAAATTTTTGTCCTGCAACACTTTTGAATATCTTTTAAGAGTATGATCCTTCTGTGGCATTAATTCAGGCAGATTTCTGAAAGCTGCAGAAAAGAAGAAAGTTCTGAGGGCTGCTTTAAGCGTTTAATCTCAAACTGGGTTACTCAAGTGACTGCTCAAGTGTTGCACGCGTCCCTTTCAGTTGGTCGGTCCAACTGAGGATTGCTATGGAAAATTCTGGAATTTGCGGTCAGATCTGAAGCAGCCATGATCTGGTCCAGTATGCTTGGTAATGACTGTTGACGTCAGGGTCTTGATGTTGATGTTCGCTGTTCGCATGTGCAGGGTGCAAAGCAATGGTGTTGAATGACAATGTAATGAGTGGAGTCCCTTCAACAGAGCATATCTTGTCCCTTGAGTCAACAAAGCTTTTGTTCTGGGATGGTGGGGGGATGTGAGTGAGTGCACTGTTTGGTATTGCATCCTGTGTCACCGTGCAGACTCTCAGCTCCCGCATCACAGAGCAGACCTGCATGTATCACTTAGTGCCATTTCCAGACTAGGGCAGGCAGAGCACTCCATCTGGAAGGCTGCACACAGTGTACGTTTATTAACCTTTAATGACCTCGCGCAGAACACACCGCAGTGCCATCATCCAAAATAAAAACTGTTCCATGCGTCATTTTGACGTGCAAGCGGCAGAAGAGACTGCTGAGGTCCTCCCCTCTTTGTGTGTGCGTGTCTTTGCATTTGTGGGTCCTGTGTATGTTTATATGTGAAGACTCTGTGTGTATTGTATGTATTCTTACATACAATGTGAAGACTACTCCGGTCACTGCTTCTTTATTGCTGTACTGTAGTTTGGACATCAGGTTAACATTATCATTTGTCTGATGAATAAACTGGCATGGGTGCTGCTCAGAATTTGAAATAGTGTGATAAGAGCTGAAAGAGTGAGCAGACAGTGAGTGAAAGCACTCCGCTGGCTTATGCTTTTATTTTGTAGTGCACTGTTCTCATCATTACACACACTCATGCCTACCATTATTGAATGTTTCACATTTATTCTCAGTGTTCAACTCTGTGTAAGTGCAGTTTGTCCTCAGCAATAAAAGTGAAAAACTTCTCATTCACCCTGCTGCTTTTGGTCACAGCATTGACATCAGTGGTGCAGTATTCTATTGTCAGACATGGTAAAGCAGTAGGCAAAGTGAATTTGGCTGGCTCTCCTTGCTTGATGTGTTTAGAGGGCAAAGTTTGCAGGTAGCCTTAGCGATAGCCGTTATTCAAAGATCCAAGGAGTTTGTAATCTGTGTAAGGCTAAATGACAGAATTCAGACCCTCTGCTTTGCACAAGATCACACGAGCAGCAGTTAATCCTTTATTAAGGACTCATATTTATAATACTTGCAGTGGCTTACTCCATCATATGTGATGAAATGACAGTGGTCTTCAGTAAAGCCAGGAATCTCTAGTTTAAAGAGCAAGCAGAGGCTTCAGCTGAATTATTCCATGACAAAGGAAGGGCCATCCCCATCAAAAGCCTAGCAGCTGTTTCAAAAAAGAGCCAGGAGCCTTCTCATTGATGCCTTTGAACCCTCCCTAACCTTGATCATTTCAGTTTTTTTTCCTTCCCTTAGAGCCTTCCAGACTTCCCTCCCCCCGCTCTTTTGCACTTTGGTAGTAATTTTTCAGCAGAGATGCTGAACGGCACCACTCTGTGAGACACAAACCAGGCCGTGTGTCCCCAAGGACATCCTAGCCTGACCCCTGACCCCTTTCCCGAAATCTGAGCAATGCGTGGTGACCATTCTGCTGCAAAATGGCTGCAGTGCATCACCCAGGTGGGTGGCCTTGCTAAAAAGTGCTTTCAGATCCTGAATGAACCGTGCCAACGTGTGTCCCTTCCCAGTATATATGCACCCCTGGGAGTGGTTGGTGGTTATGTGATCTGATGTGAAGCCAAGAACCACATTAAAGACACGGTTGGAGTGATTTGGTGCAGTTTACAGTCAGCTAGCTTGGTTTAGCTCCTCAGTCGTATTTGTGTAGCTGCTTCAACCAAAAGTTCGATACATTGCGTGAGGTGTTTAATTGTCCAAGTGTCCAAGTGATTGTCAGGGGTTATCAGACAAGGATGAGTCAGAATGATTTAAATTAGGTGTTCTTTTTTATTGTATTTTATTTCCCATTTGGTTTTCATTGAGCTTAGGACACACTGTAGCTTGAAGGTAGAGATCATTCACTAGTTTGAAATCACAATGTGCCCACACATTTGTCAAAATTACTTCCATAAAATATCTGAATCCAAAACCTTTAATTGTTTGTAATGGACAACCATGTCATACAGAATACACCTCCTGTGCCTGTGATGTGCACTAAGGTAGTAGTTTTTTTCTTTCTTCCCAACTGTTTAGTGCTACACATGCAGCCATTTTATGACTGCATCAGTGGCTGTTTTTTGTCTGCAGCTGCATATGCTAATGTGCACTTCTTGGTCCATTTGAGCTGTTGTGTAAACCAATTCGATTTTAACGCATGAACTTCTGAGGTAATGCTGTGCTCTGGTCATTTCATGGTGAGATCGATTGCAGCCATTTCATCATCTGATAGATTGTATAGTGCTGTGCTCAATAGGAGAGGCATTGTATCTCTTGATTGGCAGGTCTCTTTTCAGCATTTTGAGTTTTGAGCCAGGGTGCCAGCTCTTCTGTGTGAGCTGCAGTAGGACATGGCTGGATCCCTTTCTCTTTTTTTGTCTGAACAGGAGTTGTCTTCTCCTGGTGTCTTAGTTAGATTCAGAGGTAGAGCTGGAGGTGGGTCTGGATCTTCCACTCCAGCTAAGGTCCCTTAGATTCTCACTGAAGCCAGAATGCTGAACAGAGGTTTGGCACAGTCAGACTCTTCCATGAGGAGCTTCCTATATCTTGTACAGGTTGTGAGAAAATGGTCTGCTCTGTGTATAATGTAATGTAAAGATCAGCATGGAGCGGAAATCAACCAATCACCCGGTGTCACACCTCAGAAAGTGAGCTGTGCAAGGGTGGCTCCTAGTTTTATGACCCTTTGGTTAAGCACACACTGAATATGGAGAATTCCTCTATCTTGCTGATGTGGTGCAGAGAGGAGGATAAGGTTAGGACAAGGACCACCAGTAACCAGCCCATCCCATCTCGCTCTGTGGTAGCATTACCTAGCAACAGTTCATGCTAAATCAGATGAGAGAGGTTCATAGACGGGAAAGGGGAGCGGAGGTTGAGGAGATGCAGCTGAACGGCATTTGTCAGTTGGTGTGAGATTGAAGAGGATGAGCACAATGCACCTTATTACCACCATTATATACAGTATAATGTCCCTTTAAGACCCACCGCGATGCTGCCAATGTGTGCTCATCCCGTATCTAATGAATCCAGAGAGCCTACTCGTTTGTACATGGCAGAGAGAATGACAAGCGTTCGTCCCCACCAGAGGAGTAATGTAACATGAGATAGAGCTGCACCTCTTTGTGCATCACACAGTTATAACCATGACACCTGGCTCTGCATGGTCACCTAATGCTTCATACTGATTAAGGCAGCACAGTGGCTTTGTCAGCACCCAGTCATCAGGCTTCATTAAACCCCTTTCCTTTGGCTTTGACATGCAGTGGGACACACCACAGATACACGCCGGAACACACCCCAGTTGCATGCTTAAGGGTCTTCCACTCAGTGATAGTGTCCGCAATTAAAAGCAGTTTTGGGGTTTGATCGAAGTCACTAGTTGTGTAGTGCTGGTCCGGGATGTGGGATTGCAACCAAGTGATTGTAGGTTCAAATCTCAATTAAGATCTCAGTTCTGCTGTTTAGCCCCAAGTCTTCCCATTGAAGTGTATAAGTGTGTGTTAATATACTGAATGACATAATATCCAGACAGATTCAGGAGGAAAACTGCATGCTGAAAGTAAGGTTAAGTAACACACAAATAATATTATGCAAAGGTATGTAGTTTATTTCTGTTCAACAGCGCTGTTTTAGTAATGGTTATAATTTAGAAATACAGGTTAATAGTCTCCTCAATTCATTAAGATCAATTCAAAATTACCTGTTAAAGTACCTAGGGCCTTTAACAATTAGTTAAAACACTAAATAAATGTGACTAAGGATGCTACATTCTAGGATGTAAATTAAGGGTTTAATAAAAAACTATTAAATAAACCAATTTTTGTATCCTCTCCTAAGCACAAACACACCTCCAAAATGTTTTTTTTTTTCAGAAATGTTTGGCAGCAGATTAACTTTTGGGAGAAGTAACATGCAGGTCAGTGTTCAAAACTGGTTAAAAGCTTAACTAATCTAAAAGCCTACAAGTACCTCATCATGGGCACTGTGCCTCCTGGAGTAGGATTCAGAAAGACAGAGACAGGCGCAAGTGAAGGCTGCAAAGGCTCAGAGAACGGTAGGGGCTTGATGTGGGTTTATCGGTCACCATCCCTGTCGCCCCCTTTCTGTCTCCTCGCTGTGAGCGATGAGTCTGGGCTTCCGCTATGTCAGCAAGTTGACACAGTGACCCGGTCAGCGCTGTCCGGCTGGACACCTGACCCCCTGCCACCGCTGTCATCCGCGTGCCACCGAGAGCCGGAGAGCTCACCTCTCAATTGATCTGTCTCTGGTCCTCTGATCTCGGCTTACAATGACACCACTTGTCAGGTTCTGTCTCTCTCTCTCTCTCTCTCTCTCTCTCTCTCTCTCTCTCTCAGGTCTCATCCCTCCCTCGAACAGTATGGGCTCTCTGCGGTTACACTGGGTCGTATTTCACTCTCGACGCAGTCGAACGTGGGCTGGGGGAACAGCAGGAATAAAGGCCAATAAAACGGAAAGGAGAGCGCGGAACTGGGGCGGGGGGAGGGGAGAGGAGGCGCGTTTGAGCGGCTAATTCAATTAGCGAAATCGTGAGTAATGACAAAAGAATAAGTTCGTCAGCCTGCAATTATGCATCCCGTTGTTGTTCAATAATCCAATTTGCTCCTAGTCTGGATGAGTCACCCAGCCCTTGCTCCCCGTTTCTTCCTAATTAGTCTGCGTTATGAGGCTGGCGTGGGGGCCTCTCGCGACATCTTTTGTTTTTGTTAGTATCGATTTGGCTTCTTCCCTTGTTTCACTTTACTTTGTGCTCTGTGGCACGGCTTTCCATAGAAATCGCTGGTCTTTGGTGTCTCGGGTCAGGTACGTAATGACTTTTCCCAACTCTCTTCCTATTCTCTTTTTAATAGCTGATACTGCAGTCTTATCCCATGAATGGTTAAGTGTCTTCCACTCAGCGATGGTGCCCACAAATTAAAAGCAATTTTGACGTTTGATCACATTAGTTGTGGAGCGCTAGGTAGGGCTTGCAGCCAGGTAGTTGTAGGTTCAAATTGCACTTTCCACTAGCCTTGGATCAAGCCCTTGAAGCGGATAACTGTGTGGTTGTTTTATTTTAAGGTCTGATGTAGCTTTTATTACTGATGTATTTAATGTGCAATATCCTACGAATGTTACACCAGGGTTACATTTACAGTATCAGCAATGAATTTGCATAAGAGGTGCCAATGCTCTTGGATGCTGTTTGGAAAAACAGCAGTCTTACATATTTGTTTCTGATTCACTTTGATGTTGTGCAGTGTGTATCAGCCAACACCACTCCATGAGATTGTGAAAAATCAAAGCTTCTATTTATTCCTCAGAAAAGGTATCAATCTCTAATTAACACAAAGGGAAAAAATCAAATTAGAAAAGATTTTTAAGTAAAAGCAAAATACTGTGGAATGACAACTTCAAACTTCTTTTCATTTTTAAGCATAATTACATCAACTGTAGTCTGGTTAGAAAGTGATATGCCCAGATTTGTGTTTCAGATCCATGTCTGTCCTCCTTTCACTTTGTTAACTGAGGGGTGAATTTAAAAGGGCATGAGGGGGATTCAATTCTTTCCCAGTGCACTGGAATCCTATTTGCGCCCTGCCCAATCTTCGGGTAACTTCTGACTAAATGAACCCTAAGAATTTCCTGCAGTGCTTCTACAGCCAGGTCCAATCAGAGGAGTCAAGCTGAATGGCAGAAAGGCGGTGTTTAAAGAGCCTTCCTCACAGGCTACTGAACAGGGAAATGGACCCTGTTGTTTTTAAGGTGCATTCTGAAAATCACCATCCTAGCTCCTGCAGGGGGAGGGGTTGCTCAAGTGTGTCAAAACCAGATGGGAGCGCTATAGCATGTAGCAAAATGACCTTTATGCAGGTCTCATAAAATATTATACAATATCATTCAGTGTGACTGCCTGTCCAAAGGAAATGGAGGGTCACCACAGCATAACTAAAGCATGCACAGAACACACACACATGCACACAAACACACATATTCACTCACACATAACACTCACTGTCTCTCCCACACACACGCACACACACGCACACACACACACACACACACACACATTACACTGTCTGTCTCTCACCCTCATACACATACACTCAGACACCACACTTTCACTCTCTCATGCACGTGCACACACATATATACACACACCCACACACACTCAAAGGCACGCTCGCACGCGCACATACACAGTCATTCACTCATACACTGGACTCTCTCTCTCTCTCTCTCTCTCTCACACACACACACACACACACACACACACACACACAGACACACACATACACACAACTCACAGAGAGATATGATGTCCCGTTCTCAGTCTCCACATGAATATGGATGAGGATGATGTGAAATGAGCTTTACTTCCGTGTCACTCTGATTGAGCCCACGGAAAGATGAGCTGCAGCGAAGAGGAAATGGTCCCTGGTGGTGCCATTACCAGACAAACCTGCACGCTTCAGGTGCCGCTGAGTCTTACTTAGGCTAGGAGTCACAGCCCAACGGTTACGCAACCGGGTGCCGTTCATGCAGCCGCTGAGGCTTCTCTCAGTTAATAAAACAGCAGCTCCAGGGCAGGTGAACTCCGCGAAAAACAGTTCTGAGGACCTTTTTCAGGTCCCCGCTGTCACGTTGGGAAGGGACGGCGGAGGGTGCTGCGCTTCCGGGATCCTCAGACTTCACGGGCGGCGCTCTGTCAGCCGGCAGCACGCGCCTCAATCTTTAATGCAATGTGAAAAAGTCTGTGATTGCATTCTCAGTCATAATGACAAAGCATTGCGCACAATCGACTCACTTCCCTGAGGTGGGCTATTAGTTTGTCAGTCTTAGGAGCTGTGAAACGCAGATCCGTAATGGCATCTATAAAAACAACAAACAAAACAAATACGATAATACTCAGTAGGCAGTTTAAGGCAGCACTGGCTTCTGCTGTCGCTTGCTTTTATCGTTTTGAAGGTGTTTACTGTAAAAGCAATAATGGTACATTAGGGGATAGCGGAATTATGAGTGGTGAGGTTTGTGTCAAAAGAAATATGAAGAGATTGATTGCAACTTGCTGGATGCTAAGTGCTTGTATATCCAGCTGCTCTGTGCCACAGAAGTCAGCTCCACCCCATCCAGACTCTGTCACAGCTTCCGTTAATCACAAGTCTGGCCGCGGTGTGTGTTTTTGTGTTCGTTCAGTCCTGGCCGTCATTCCCAGCATGCACAGGGGAGGCTCCCTGTGTCGCCCAGCTCACCGCGCTGCCGGTGTGGTCGTAATCTTTGCTTTATGACTCCGGGCGCGCCCTGGAGCGCTCACATGCATTCAGATCGGCCATTTTGACTGCGGCAGCTGATCTGCATGCAGCAGGCTCTCTCACTCTGTCCACTTTACCTTGAACTTCGGGTGTGAATCTGGGGGAGGATTTTGCCTGCAGCAGTAAATTTCATTCAGACACACAATGCATTCTGTTTGCACGCGCTCTCTGCACACTGAAGAGTGAGGTCTTCCTGCCGCCGTCCCCCAGCGCCTACCCCAACATGCCTCAATCAGAGGAGACACAAGAGGGATAATCCGTATCACAGCGCCGAACATTTCTCCTGTCCCGTGCTTTGCCGCGACCGTACGTCCCTGTAGCACCCCGTCACCCTTGCCCTCCTTCCGTGCCCCCACCTTGTAGCGGGTACGCCGAAACCACCAGCTAATCAAGAAGGTCGCCCTCAATTAGAGCGATTGCAATCCGCCGCGGTGGAAACGTGACTTCAGGCACGCGGCCGCCTTCCGTAATTAGGCCGCTGGAGTTACGGGACGACCGAGCGATGAGCCCCGAGCGGCTTTTCAGAACATGGTAGGCCCTGACGTCGGCGACGATGCGCAGCCCGGCACATGCCAGCAGAAGCCTTCCGGTTCTGCCTGTGCCAAGTGCTAATACTGTTTTACAAACAAAGCTGCAGCAGACGCAGAGAGCTGCGGCGACACAAATTGAAGGGCACTCAGGAGGCACTGAGAAAGGTGGCAGAGGCCAGCCGCGGTTCCGCTCCCGCGAATGCTGTCCCCCTGTTTTTGGAACGGAAGGTCTCACCGGCCCTCTTCATCACTGTAATTACTCTGGAGGCTGCTTGGCCACTGCAGGGCTAATGAGGACAGGTGCAGGAGGACAGCCTAATTCCGCACCCGTGGCATGAGTACATCTCTGCCTTACACAGTGCTTACATCAAATTTTATCGATTGCATTGCCCTGTATACAGTATGATGGTCTTTCAAATGACCATAGAATGTGGCAAAATGCTGGCAAAACAGCTGTGCAACTGGAGCCAGTGAAGTCCAGGTATGAAGGGCAAGACTGGGGGATATGGTGACTGTGACTTGTTTAAGTGTTGTGTGACCTGGACACTAATTTGCAGTTATTTACAATCCAAGGAGGTGAGGTGTGTGTTTTTCATAACATCATGGTGCTAGAGACTTAAGCACTGTTTGGAAGTGGAACTGATCAACATGTTTGCTGTTCAGTTGAGAGATGTCACCCCTTTTCTATGGGAAAGAGAAATAGTTGTTTTGCTCAGCACCGTGACTTGCCAAGGTTTGAGATTGTCGCTCGGTGCACTGAAGCAGGCGTTGATTCACATTCTGTGTTTGCCTCATATTTGTTTTCTGCTCGGCTCAATCTAATTTGGAGTAACAACTTTAAGCAATAAACAATTCATTTCTCGCACACTGCATTATTTGTTAGGTTTGCAACTGGTGAACACATAATGTCCTTCAAAGGAGCACCGCAGGCATAAAGACATTACACAAAAGTGTATTAAACATTAAGGTAGCGGCCCCAGAGAAGCGTACTGAATGTAGTATCCTTCTCCACAGATTTTTTTCTAACATGCTCCTATAGCTGTTAGCAGTGCACCATCCAGATGTTACGATAACAGCTGTGAACAGAGGTGACCCCCCCCCGCAGGGCCTGTAATCTCGCATGTCACTCCAGTACATGAACTCAGGCAATTCCCTCAGCTCAATTCCCATGTGTGCACTGTACACGTTACACCAGATGACGTTCGGAAACAGATCCAAGTAGTCTCCTTTAGAGCATTAAATGTACACTAATCCCTACAGATGAATTACAGCCACAATACAGCTGGGAAATACAGTAGACCATTATCTGCTTAAGACGCATCTCTGCACAGCCCATTGACTCTGGGCAGTATGCTTCAGTGTTATTTATTTTATCGCGTTTGTTCTCCCTCTCTCATGTTTGCTATCTGTTATATTAGACATAATAGACTGCGTTGTGCAGGCATTGCAGCTGACAGAATGGGTGTTTTTGGACATTACAACGAGGCCACTCTATGTGGTTTGTGTGAAACTATACAGCGTCTCAGTCATTGTGATTGGATTGGATTATTACGCGTTTGGTACACGTTTGTTACATGCTATTACATGTGTATTACACCTAGAATGTTAGCAGTGCTGCGTGAGTCCTGGTTGGCGCATCATTCAGTTTTAGCGCAGCTGGTCACCCCCAGAGTGTGCGCTCTCTGTGCCTCGCGTGCGTGTTCGGTTAGATTAAGGCCTGTCGCTGCCTGCTGGAGCATTGCGTGGCTGACCCGACCCGTTACTCGCGTCACAACGGCGCACGTCCGCTCACGTCACCCGGTGCCACGCGAAGCCGCAGTCGCACAGACCCGCCCCATCCAGCTGGCCCAGTCCTCTCCACATCCACAGACCCGCTGTTTGTCAGTGCGTCTCCCTGCCAACACAAATACCACCACTCTTCCTCTGCTGCCCTCTCTCTTTCTGTCTCTCCTTCTCTCTCTCTCTCTCTCTCACTCAACTCAGTTGAGCTCAAAGGAGCTTGTTTAGTAAGATAAACCAAAGCAGTGGTGCTAAACAGGTTATATTTGAAAGCTAACTTCCTGTTTAATAAGAGACACACTGTATAGAACTCATATCCATACGTCTGTGTAAATATATGGAAGTGAAACAGAAGTTTAAACCAGAAAAGGGACATTTGATAACCAGTGTATATCAACTGAATGTTACAAAAAGATGTCATAACAGTGCATTCAAAGGAACTATAAAAACCCATGCCTGCAGCACAGAGTACTCACAGTCATGCTTGAGAAACGCCATTTTGTCTTTGTTTTACTGTTTGTACTCCAAAGGCCCAGATAAGACCATAAGAGTGTCTGAAATATTTTATGGTTTGGATTACTCTAATGGGAATTGTGCATCGTGCTGTCCAAGAAACTGACTGATGGTGGTGCTGCACTGCTCATTGAGCTCCAGGGCCAACTGGCCGAGGAGACCCTCCAAGTATCACTGCCTCTCTCTCTTTGTCTCTCTTGCATTCTTTTTCTCCCTCTCTCTCTTTCTCATCCTCCTTCTCCCTCCCTCTCTCTTTCTCCCTTTCCTTCTCTCTCTCTCTCTCTGCGCAAGGGCAGTGTGTTCACTGTCCTCAGGCGACAACTGGCTGCTTCAAACAGTGCAGCCTATGGGCATAGCATCACAAAATGTGGACGCGGTACATTTAATTGGAGGCAGTTTTGTTCCTCATTTTCTTATTTTTTTGGACATCGGTCTTGATTGGTTGCAATATTTCATTTTGTTTTCTTATTGGTTGGTTTTGTTTGTGTGTGTCTTTTTTTTGTTGTTTTTTTTTTTTTTGTAGGGTGGAGGGTGTGGGTCTTGATAAATATAAAACCATATATTATCAAGCTGATGTTTTTATTGTTGCTCTCATGATTTGTCTCAGGGTTTTAATAGTTTGTTGATATGTTTAAACTGCCAGCTAGAGTCCTGTAGTGTTATTTTGATCATACTGTGTGCTAAGTAGGCTAGATTAGTCTATTACTGCCTTGCTGAATTCTTGCAAATATTGTGATATTTATGTGGTAGGAACAACTGTGAATAAAAACGTACCTTTGAGGATTCACAAATTGTCTTACAGCTTTTTAGCCACAGGTGAGCCTCTTTCTCCTTTATCTCCTCAGGATTGGGTTAGTCCCTCCCCAAACCACAGATTGATGCGTGTGTATGTGTGCACTTGGATTCTAACACACTCAGTAACTGTTCTCCTCTGACTAAATTCTGTAAAGAATAAGCCCTCTTTCTCTGTTTTGCCCTCTGTCTCCTCACCTCTCTGTACCTCTCTCTTTCTCTCCTTTATCTCTCTTTCTCTCTTTTTATGAATATATCTAAGCCTCATAGTGCTATTGTTCCTGACAAGTGTGAAAATGTATTTGTACTGGGGTGAACAAATGTACCATCTTTCTGTACAAGTATTGAATCCCTCAGAAATTCATATCAGAGCAGGAAGGAAGCAGGGGGACTGAGGAAGGAGGGTTCTGAGGGTTCTGATGGGATACGTTTTCTCTTCTACCCCAAACCCCCAATCGGTGCTGCAGGACGCAGGGGCCGGGACTGATTTGAGAGTCAGGTTTCACCTCATTCAGGCAGGAGAGCATTTCCAAGCTGCCTTCGCTGATACTGTGCTCTGTGCCCAGTCAGGCACACTGTTGCTTAATTACCCAGACTCCACTCACAGCTTCAACTGCTCTGCCAGTGTGCTGCTTTGGTGCAGAGGCTGGGCGGAGGGATGGGGAGGGGTGTCGACTGGGGAGGGGGGCGGCTGGGGGAGTTAACTCACTGAAGCTCGACAGGAGGAAATAGGCCTGAAATCAATTTCCGCCAGCAGCTTGTAAAGACGCCTCAATTGGACATGCCACACGCTCCCCGAGCCAGCGGATCCAACACAGGCAGGGCTTTCCTTTGCCGCAGGTCACTATGCCCGTCCCCTGTTGAGCATGGACACTCAAACTTTATTAAAAAATTCCCTTTCAAAAGATATGGTATAATTTCTTTTTTTACCCAATGTGTTAGCGCTTGTTATTTTCTCAGCTATGCTTCAAAATCCCAGAAATCATTTTTGTGGCCGTTCTTTTCTTTTCTTTTTTTTCAATTTTAAATCCAAATCCAACCACTCTCACCACTATTCTTTGTCCAAGCAGAATTCAGCCAGTTTGCTTCTACTTATGGTCTCAGCTGGAAATATTCGCTGTGAGGTTTCTTGCTGAGTCAATGTTGCAACGCCCACCTCCGTACATACACACACGCACACAAACACACGCATACACACACACCCTGGCCACTTCCTTGCAGACCACATCTGGTCTAAACTTTGTGATGTGACTGTTTAAACTGTCCGCCTCCCTTGGACACTAATGAGGTCTGTAGGCGTAGAGATGCCCAGGGCTGATTTGTTATCCATTCTGTGGTCCAGCACCAATCACACAGGCAGAACAGATGCGGTTCACCCGCACACTCAGCAGTGCTGCTCCGTGAACGTGTATGTTGTTACCCCAAGTTTGGTAGACCCTAAATCACAAAAAAAGCTGCAGCTCTCTTCTAGAGGATGTCAGAACCAGGTCTGAGCACAGTCACGCACCCTACAGAAGCAATATACTCGACCATTGGATGATATTTGCTGACTTTGGTACGGAACGTAGATTAGTTTCAGATTTGACAAACACCAACTCAGAGCTGACAGAAAAATTGTGAGTCCAGGGTCAGACTTCTTAGAGACGTGAGCAAGGGAGATTACTAGAGCTTGTCTTTGTTATTTTCTCTGCTGCTCCATTCATAACCAATTGAAGTCATTCATCACCACTGTAGCATTGCTTAACATGATTAGCCCACGAGGAGCTGTGAAACATTCTGCGATGGTGATATCAAATCGTGCCGGAAATGCAGAGCGCTCATCTTAGAAACTGTTAAACTGATGTCTATGAGGCAGATTAAGCATAATAACGTTTTCATCTGAAAGTTGATCAGCACTCAATGAAGAGGAGAAAGGAAAGCCAAAGTATTTTTCTGTCGTTTACATATGAATGCTAAATGAAATGTTGGAGGAAAAAGGAGTTAATCAGAAAGATTGAAAGGGGCTGAATGTGTCTTGACTAGTCTAAGAAGGTTCTGACGCTAACACGGGCAATTTCAGAGAGTAATAGTGCAGGTTAAAAAAGGATCCAATCTTAGTTTGATTTGTAAAAAAAGGATGTTAGAATAAATCTGTACAGTCAAGATAATGGATGGCAATATATCCAGTCACCCCCAACATATCCAGTGAACCCACATTTGCAAAAGCTGGTGGTGGCTTTATAGCTAGTCTGCACTGGATCACATTTCTTTTTTTTTTGTCCTGGAGGGAGTTTTTTTTTGAGGTTCCTTTGGATGTTGGATTATGTGCTGCGTGAAGGGTAATATCGGGGAGGCAGGGAAGCAAAGTGCGCATTTCTGCTTCTTGGGGAGCTACCGCAGGAGCGGAAAGAGACCCGGGGACAGATTTACAGAAGGATTGCATGTGCACCGCAGGCAATTTGCAGGCCCGCAAAAAAACACACATGGGATTTGCGAACTGGTCGTAATGGGTGAATTCTGCAATTACAAGCCTATTTCCCAGAGACGGTGTCACCGTGCGGCTTTGCCCTTGATGCATATGCAATCCTTTGCATGCATGTGAATAACCAGGATGAAAGTGCTAAAACTGGGAGGGGATTTTGCAAATGAGGCTTATTTAGTATTCTGTTGAACTTCCTAAAGTCTTGTTTAACAGATGAAATGGAAACCCATCCCACCTGGTGTATTTACTTACTTGTTCAGGGTTCATCCTGCCTGATTTGATTGATTAATTGATTACAGATGTCATTCTAATATTAAGGCAAAATGTTTTACTTACATGACAGGTGGTGTTTCTTCGAATTTACTTTACCATAAATTGTGTAAAACTACATCTAGTTCAATGGCCTTTCTGGTTTTATTTTGGCAGTCTGGCAATATATCTACTTCGTATTTGCTCTGTATGCACCTATTCAAGATGTGACAATGCTATTTTGTAACATGGCCTACCTTCTCTATTTTTACTCAGTAAATCTTGTTTTTTTTCATCAGTGCGCATCTGACTGTTCTGCCAGCTTCACTTCTTCAGCTGTTCCTGTGGTAAAGCAGAGCGACTTTATTTTGTGTGTGATCTCATTCCACATTCTGCTCTTGTATTTCTGGTATGAGGGTTATGGTTTCATTAGGCTGCGTTTTATTTAATGGCTTGTGCTATTTCCCCAGTGGCCGGATCAGCAACACACAAAATATGCATTCCGTGGCCGGTCAACAGGTCTACACTACATGAAATATAAATCAATGCCCAGTCACGAGGTCTCCATCACATAAAATATGCCCGGTGGACAGAATCACTGAATACTTGATACACAAATACTCGCTCAGATCCCGGTCACGGGGTTCGAAGTAGTTCTTTTTGGCATTGCATTTCCAGTCACCCCACAGACACTACATCACAAACAATACACACTTGGATCCCGATTACTGAGACCGAAGCAGCATGTTTGAGTTTTACTAGCCCGGTAAACCCACCAACTTGTCACAAGACAAATTATAGGCGATGAATTGCAAAAAAAAAAAAAAAATGGGCCGCGAGTCCATTTCCCTCACCCCTGCTTCACACTCCCACTGGTACGTGCAACAATGCAATGCTGCCTTTGTGTATTTAATGAGCGGAAAGCTCAAAGCTAAGCTCTATAGCGCTTGCTTGTTTGTGTTTTGAAGCATCTGTGTCTTATCAGCTTATTGTACAACACCCATGTCATACATCTCTCATCTCCCACCACCATTCTCCCTGCTTCCCCGTCATATCCTCTCTTCTTTCAGCATAGGTGCCATTTTGTTTGAAAGCATAGCAACTCACAGAAAAAGAAAAGACAATAATGGTGGCAATAGCAAAGAAATAAGAGAAAAATAATGAAAAGTAATGAAAAGCACAAAAAACAACAGGATGTAGACATAAAAATCTCGTTTCACCTTGATGAGACGAACAATCCTCCAGCCTAGAGAAGAATGCGGGTTTGTTATCAATTGGGAATGCTGGCCGAGGTGCTCTTTTAAAAGGCTGTTGACAGTCTGAAAGCTGAAAGCAAGAGGAACCTTCCTGAAGGGAGACTTGGTCAACCTGACAGGTTTGTGGAAACTTTTGAAACATGTATATTTACCAAAAAAAGGGAGGGGGCATGCGAGGACAAGCGGAAGTTTATCCCTTTCTTACTTTAGCGGGGGCGCTGGGACTCGCTCCATGGGTGAGTGACGGTTAACCAAATTTGTTTAATTTCTCAGAGCCCAAACAAGAATGCCTTCCATTTTAAAGAGTGCACTTTATAACCCTCTGCCGGAGAGAAGCAACGAGCACCTACTCACAGCCAGCACCCCGGGTAAATTTGTTTATGTGCGCACTGTCCGGAGCAGAGGTGAAAAGCAGGCGGTGTCAGTTGTCAATAGTGTCCTTATGATACACCTCACAGCTGTTTGTATTATTAACTGTTAATTTGCTGAGAGTAGTCGTTATCCAGCTCTTTTATAATGTCCCCAATTCACTAAATCCAGATAAATATGTGACTCATTTGACTGAGGGCTCTTCACAATTTATCTGCAATTCACTTGGTCCTTAAGCTTGAGTAACACATTTGGAGTGATTCTTTTGACCATACTTGCAACTTGAGATCAGAACCTGCTGAAATAAAATGAAAAAAGCCCATTGAGAATTAAAACAAACCTGTAACACTTGCTTAACTTCAGCACTGAATGTGAAGGACACAGTAAATTGCGGTCAGATTGAATCTGGGCCTGAGACCAATGCCTTAGAGGCTAATACCCAAGGCATTTTGCAGCCTCTTTCAAAGTGCAGTGAGCTTCAGGGTGCCTGCGGACAATCAAACCAAAGATATGGGGTTTTGGCTGCAGCCTGCAGTGAAGGGGCTCTGCTTATATATGCCCACAGAGGACTGCTTTCGCTCTGCCTGAAGCGTACCACTGCACCAGATGCATAATAACATCCGTCAAGCCATCGTGAAGTCTAACCTTTTCGCTGCAGAAGAGCCCCACTAGTTTGCGTCATTTATTTCCGTGCCATATCGAATCATTTAAAGTGCTGCCAAATACTCCTGATGAATGAGTCTGCCTCACTCAATATGACTGCATGCGCTGTGCTCAGTAAGTACAGCATGGACTGGCAGGGACTGTACAGCAACAGGCGAGTTTTGGTCGGGTTTAAAAAAATGCGGTCAGATGTGGTCAAAATGTGGTTGATGGCATTTTCTTCACCATTCCCCCTATCTTGCGGTTGCCTTCCTGATACGCAATAGGCTAGCTTATTTTGGCTGTATTTCGCTCTCACAGTATTCAGTGATATCTGTTTGGTACTTGTAGTACAACCCACAGACTTTGCCCAAAGCCATTTGTTCAACATGGCCTGGTGTGGTCATGCAAGGCGACTGTTGCTGCTTGGTCAAATGCATCATTGATGGGAACTTTGGTATGGGACACATTACATGGAGGGGGAGAAAGGTAAGCCAACCTAAAATCTGAAAGCTTCTTAGGCCCACAGCATGTCCTTGGTCATTTGGCTCTCACTCCAAAGTACCACCCATTTTATCTGGCTATTGGTGGGATGTAATGTGGCTCTACGATATAATTGGATTAAAGCAACAATTTTGCATAACTGATTACTTATTAAAGGGCAGTGCTGTTGCACAGGAGTATTCAACAGGGTCTTCTAAATAGACCTCCACATTCTGCAGCAACCAGGATGCCCTGAATGGTCTCCCATCCAAGCTAAACCCTGCTTATGTTTGTGAAATGAAGACTGCAGGGTATGGGCTGGTCTGCTCAAAATCAGGAAGTGTGCGATTGATTTGTGATGAGTTTTCTGGTGCAAAATGGCTACCATTCTCCCTCACTATAATGTTCTCATGTCTGTGAAAGTAAATGCAATCCCTTCATCCATTCAGAGCAATGGGTAAAAATCCAAAATTACCAGAGAAGTACTATATACAGTGCATCTATGGTTAGATTCTCTTGTCAGAAGCTCCTCATTCCTAGCCTTTGACTATGGAAGGCATGGAGTCACAGCAATTTATCAGAGAATTCTCATTATGTCCAGGATCTATCTCTCTAGAGATCAAATTTAGCTTTTCAAAAGCCTCTCCAACAAAGACACAAGCCTTTCAGTGGCCTAAGGACAAATATTCTAAAAGTGCAATCGCATCATTTCAAAGTGGTTGTTCCTGAGGGCCATTTTAGAACCCTTTGAAATGCAGTGGTGACAGGCTCACAGAGCTAAATGAGCGGGGTGTGCATTTGGAAATGACTAACCTGCAGCATCCGGGGAAGCACTCCCCCTCACCCAAATATAACCCGTAGTTAATGAAGCATCCCGCTACGAGTTTCTACTCCTCATGCCGTACCGTTTTAATTAAAGGGGAAACGTTCACTTCCAGAGCCTTCATTCCTGAGTAAAAACACAATATTTCAGCCACGCTCCGAGGTCTCCAGCACGGTTGTGGAAGGTGCAGTTTGGATTTGTTTACAGCCAAGTAGAGGAGCACTGTTCTTAGTGATGCTGAAATCTGTGATAACACTTGGAACAGGGTGCAGGACCTTTAGTTTTCATTCCTTTCTTCCTTTGAGTTTCATTAGAATCAAACTGATGTACGACAGGCACTAGATACATCCTTCAGACAAGCTGATGCCCAGGAGGAAGTGATGTCACCTTCCCGCTGGGATGAAATGATGCTATCTTTCCCGAGAGGCTGTGACATCACATTGCCGTAGCCTCTCATTACCGCAAAGAGGGGTTTAACCATCGTTCGCCAGCGTCCTGGAGGCAGTCTTCCCCATTAATCAGTGAGCCATTTGTAATGCCACATTAAACTCAGCAGTGTCTCAAACTAGATAAATGAAGATAACCAGTGGTGAATCAATGATGGTAGCAGCACTATTAATGGTTTTATTGTTGCGGGAAGCTCCTCTGGCTAATAAGCCTGGCCAGCCTCATTTGCAAGAACGTAAAGCTAATTTGGATGAAAGATGAAGAGAGTCAGCTGACGGCACTTCCTCCGGGGGGCTGTTTTATGTCATCCGCAGCCGTCCAATCACGGTCCAGTGGTGAAGCATGTCTGTGAAGAGCAGAACGGATACAGATGAGCCTGAGCGGGGGGTGGGTGGGGGTGCTGTGTACATGAGAGATGGACTGAAGCGCGACTCGGAGGCGATAGATAGTGCCTGACGGCCATCCGCAGCTGCGCGTCTCCCCTCTGTCCCTTATTAGCACTCCGCAGCTGTCTCCTCCTCTCTCTGTCTCTCTTTCACTCTCGCTCTCTTTGTCTCTCTCTTTCACTCTCTCGCTCTCTCTGTCTCCATTTCTTTGTCTCTCAGTTATTTCGTTTTTCTCTGTATAAATCACTCTCACTCTCAAATTAATTCAATATGATATGCTTTTTTGGCATGACAAAGATTACATCCGTATCTCCAAAGTACTTGTGACAAGATAAACAATACAATAGCAAATTAACAGCAAACAACAATAAACATTTCAGTTCTCTGTCTATCACTGTCACCCTCTCTCAATCTCTCTGTCTCGCTGCTTCGCTCAAATTAAAGTTCTAATTGTGCGTTATTGGCAGTGCTTCACAATGTTCAGTAGGATTGCCAATGTACAGTCACAGAGCTGGAGTAGTATACAATATGATTAAGAGTTCAATTATGATAGTAAAAATAAGGCAGATTTAATAAACACAGAGACACCTGCCCCCCTCCTCCCCACCCCCCCAGACAGAAATGTTCTTTCTCTCACTCTGCCTCTTTCTCTTTCTCTCTCCCCCTCTCTCTCTCACAGTGACAGGATGGTATTTATCAGAGCTGGGAGTGCGAGGCGCTGCCCCTTCCAGCCAAGCGCGTCCTTACCGTCAGCTCTCTAGTGAGGCAGCACGTGTCCTGGTGTCAGCTTTACGAGAAATGGCCATCACACATCCGCAGCGTGCTCTGTGTGTGTGTGTGTGTGTGTGTGTGTGTGTACACGGTCAGGACGAGCAGTAGGGCTCTTAGTATGAACCGGCGTTTATGAATGGAGCAGCTGATCTCTGTATTGATTTCCTTCAGAAACACTGCTGAGTCCATCGAGTCCCCTGTGGGCTATCCAGGATGACTTGCAGATTAGGTTTGCGTTAAATAATAGCAGGGCAGAGTGCCACTCAAGAGACTGTATGCAGTGTTTGGTCAGCGTTGGCAGGAAGGCCAGCTAGCGGTCTGTCTGGGACATCCCTGGGGCTCGGGTTAGCCGCCAGGCAGAAGAGATGCCGCGGAATGGGTCCAGCCTTGGGATGGGATCTGATTCGGATCGGATTCTGGGATCAGAAAAATCAGCAGGTGTAGGTCAACAGCATCGTGCTCCAAGGGATTTTTATTTTTCAGAATATTATGTGTTTTCAGTGTTAACAGTAGCCTTAGTGAGTAACCTGTCCAGAATTTCCCTTTGTTGAAATTTCCTGCTTTGATTTCCATGTATTCCCAATTCAGAGGCTTCCTTTTAATGTGGTGGACTTTTGGTTTGTGGTGGTAAAGCATCGCCTGCTGGAGAAGGCCCCCCGGCCCTCGCTCTGCAGTCAGGGTGAGAGAAGGAGGCGGAGTCACCGCCATCAACTCCCTGCACGGCAACAGCGATCCACGTCTGCCCCAGCCCCCCGCACCAGCGCAAAGCAACAGCGTCTCCCGTCAGTCCTGCAGCTGAGCTGTGTCACTGCGGTGAGACCGCAGGGGAAAGTGGCTCTCGGTTACACCAGAGAGGGCAGGCTAAATGACATATCAGCTGCAAGATCTGTTTATGTTCATTCAGACAGTGAATCAATCAGTCAGGCAGTGACCTGGGCGGATGTAGTGGAGATCAGACTGTATGTGAGTCCATTATGGTAGGTGGCATCATTCCCTGGAGCTGTGATAAGAAGTTCGCCAGGCCACTGCGCAAAGAGGGGCTGGGTTTAGTGTTTAGACTGTTTTGCCTTTTGTGGGGGGTTTCCTCTGGTTACCATGATCATGGGTTTGATCTTCATTCTGACTGTCTGAGTTACCAGGCATGTAGGCTGTACTTAACTGTGTGAGTGACATTCCTTGGTAATATGTGGCTATTTTCAAATGATGGTAAAGGGGGTCTGAGTTAAGTGCGACTGCTGAATTTATTTCCAAATGTGCTGTGCACAAATGGCAAGCACTGCCGACATTTGGTACAACAAGGCTTTCAGAGACCTCTTTATTGAAATCTCTGTCTAGAGCAGCCATGGATGGCAGTGCTAACATAGCGCTTAGCGTGTTAATGGAAGTGTTAACGTGGAGGTTTTTTTTTGTTCTTTTGTGAAAGGGACTGTGATTTCACTGAATAGTTATGAATGAGTTCCACCACTCATTACAGAAGCCATGGAGCGAACCACTGAGGCAAAAAAACCCCCACTTGACACTAACTTATTTTTAATTAATGTTCATGCTTCAATCAGTCAATTTGCACAATAGATGAAATCTAATTACTGTAGAATAGGCTTGTGTTTTTTTTGCAAGTGTTACAATTTATATTGGTGTTATTTTTAGGATAGAGTGGGATAGAGATAGTGTAGCTGTCACAGAATAGAACAGAACGCATGAACAAAAGCAGTGAATTCATTGCGCTGGCTTTGACTCACAGTAAACGTACAAGAAGATACAATGTACGTGTCTCAGTTTTTCTTGTCAGTGTCTGAGACAGCTGGCCATAATATATTAATTATAGCAGCGTTTCATTGTCCTTGTGTTGCTGTGATTATGTTAGCCATATCATATGCTGCCCCTCACAAAAACAAACAAACACACACACAGACCCCCCCACCCAACACACACACACACACACACCGGCTCTGTGGGTTTGAGTGATCAGCCGGGTTGAGGCGTGTGTTAATGAATTCAGTGTTGATTTAGCGCACGATGGGGTTGTCAGCAGTGTGTGTGAGTGTGTGTGTGTGTGTGTGTGTGTGTGTGTGTGGGCTTCCTCTTGAGGAAGGGAAGCACTTCTATTCCTGCAGTGCCGCCTGTGATGGACAATGTGAAACTAAGCCTCGCGTTTTGAGATCTCTCTCGCGTCCGTTCCAGCTGCGGTCATCAGCATGGTGGAGCCAGCTGTACTTCGTCACGCCTGACCGCCCTCAGGCGCGGGGGGCGCAAATGAGACAAGCGGCCGAACATGATCGTGCTTAGAGCGCAGGTTCTGAATCCCGGGGCACGGGTGCCTGTACGGGTGAGGGAGGCGGGGGTACAGACTGCGGTCAGACCACATAACCCCTCTGTTTGTTTAAGAACATCTGTTGGGAGATAGTATCTTACAGGCCAAGCAGAAGTACTGTCGTACATAGTCAGAAATACAGCCATGGTTCATGGTGGCGTGTTGCAATGTGGCAAAGGCACTGGTAGTAGGTAGCAGACTTGGGATGCTATGGCTCAGTTTCTTGCGTGGACAGTGCTGGCTTTGAGAACATCCATCCCCCTCCAAGGTTCTGGTCAGTGGTGCAGGTTTATTCTGCGATGATTATGGATTAATCAGTCTGACACCATGGTTGTGTCTAAGTCACTCAACCGAAAACTCTCATCTGATTCCCGCATGTATCTGTGCCATGCATCGGTAATGCAGTCTACTCCACATCTGAAGCAGGAATGCGCTAAGGTGTACTCCATCCACCAGGATGTCATTTTATCATCTCCAGCGAGAACTGAGCAATTACATACCAAATTCACATTTATATACCAAATGTGTATACCAAATTACATTTAATATATATTAATACCAATAGTGATAGTCATACCAATGCATATTCAATTTACATACCAAATTACATTCAGTGTAATTGCAGAATTTTTTCGAGTCATTATTGTATGAAATACAACCTTTGAAAACCTTTTGAAATGCTGCCATAAAATTTACTGTTCAGTTGGACTTGCAGTTTAGATGAGCAAGAATTATGGGAAGTCTACAGTCTTGGGCACAGTTAACACGTAGGCAGATACTGACGCATCCTTTTAAAAAAGGATATTGTGATATATCATAGTCACATGTCATTGCAACATTGACATTATTTTAAATGTGCCAAGGATGATCATTTAAAATGCCCCTGCTCAATAGCTTCGGTTTTAATTAGATACATTGTGGGCCTCATTTGAGGATCATTCTTCTCTTTTTATGTAGTCTGAAAGGTGACTCGATCATTGCAGTAAATTTCATTAAAGAGGAATTGGAGAAATGCAATGCCTTCATACCAAAACACTGACTGACAGGATGTCATAACAGAATCCAATTACAGGGGCAGGATATATGCTTCGAGCTCAAGGAGCTAGTCTGTCACAGAATAGCCAGGTGCTCTGAGCAAAGAGAGGATGAACAGGTTGGGTGCTATGTTTTCCCAGAATTCCCTTGGGCCCATAAATAGGAGGTGGATGATTAGTCATATTACCAAAGGTAAAAAAAATTCCAAACCTCACGTCTATCAGTGAGACGTGCAGACTGTGATTAATTCAATCTGCCATTTGGATGTGTGACTATGCTGTCACATTTTTACTCTGGCTGTCAGTGTGGGGATTTTTCTGAGCGTTTGGATGTTGGAAGGGGGTGTGGGAGTGAGGGGGTGGCTTTGTTACACCTAGCTGCAGGTTAAAGTGGCCGCGGTCAATCAAACGGCCAGAACTCAGCACAGGGAAATCCTGCAGGAGCTTAAGAGAATAATGAGGCTCGTTTTTTTATAGATCAGGGCCATAGAGATTCACCAATCTGCATAGCATGAGGATCAGCTGTTGCAGTGGGATCAGTGAATAGGGCGAGCTATGCAGATGGTTTATGTATCAGAGAAATGAACGCACAGATGCTGTGCAGCATTGATTCAAATCTCCTCTCTCTGATGCTGCTCTCACTCCCCCCCTCGGGACACCTGGAGTGAATCTGACTCCTCCAGCAAATGTTTATCCCGCAATCAGCCCCATACACACAGAACGCCTGGCAGGATCACAATGGCAAATGAATCTAATTAATAAGAAAGGCACATCTTCCCAGAAACGACAGACCCCCCGTCCCCCCCCCCGTCTTGTCTTGTCTGAGTGTTTGCAGGAGCTGGCTTTGAGGGAGGGAGGTTGTCTGCTCGTCTAATTGGCTGAAACCTTTTTGATTGCATTACATGACATTTATTCATTTGGCAGACACTCTTACCCAGAGTAACTAACAAAGGTACATGAGAGAAGGCACACAGAGCCAAACCAATATTTTGGATCACAGTTTCATGTGCAGGGCTCTGGATTACTGGCAACCATGTGCAATGTTCCTCTGCAGCACCCTGTTTAACATACGAAATGTCAAGCTAACATTGGTCACAATTGGTTGCTCTTGCAAAATGCACAAATGAAATGTCCTTTATGGAAGTAGGTCTGGACAGCACTGTACTGGTCATCCTACAATGTCCCCTGGTAGAGCCAGGACTGAATACTGATATTTTACGCGGGTCCGTGTGCTTCAGTATCCTTAGCACAGTGCCAGGGCGTACGGGTTTTAATTTATTACGCTGCAGCATGCTTTCCAAAGAGTGTCTTTATCTTTAGCAGCAGTCAAGGGTGGACAGCCGCAGCTTTTTTTGCGTTTCGCTGTCGATGGTCCTTATTTGCTGCTTCGCAGCGCCCTCAGAGACAGCGGGAGAGAGGAGGAAACAACAGAGGGCAATTAAGACATCCGCAGCATCCGGACACTGAAAGCCAGCTTCAGGTCGGGCTTCCCCTCTGTAAGTCCTTGCTGCGGCTCTTCAGACGGTCCTCTGCGAGAGCTGAACAGAGAGTTGGGAGCCAGGCAGGCTCTTGTTAGGTTGGACTCACATTTTGCTCTGTGCTGTCACATGTCTCAGTGCAAAGGAGCACATCACAGTCATAGCGCCGGAACACAGCGACAGCAGCCCCGCACAGGAAATGCTGCAAGCTCGGCTAAGACACCGCAGCTCTCGCTTGTGCTGTGGGTCACATGATGAAAGAGTCCATTCATTCATTCCATTTTTTAGCCACGCTGTGACAATAGCTTCACTCACTAAGCTATAGTATTGATCGATTGATACAACTAGCAAAGGAAGTAGTCCTTTGCAGCTCCCATGCCTTTCATCAGTCCATTAGAAGCCAGAAGAGACAACCAATTCCAGCTGTGCTGTAAGAGGCCAGCAGAGATTCCCAAGAAGCGCTTGCTAATTATTTTCACTATCACACCTATGCCTGTCTCTTACCATACTATTCAGTGTTTTTTGCGAGTGTGGACAGGATATATTTTGGCTTATCGATTCAATTAGGACTACACCAAAGAAGTGTTGTACGTCTCCCTGAACAGACAGGAAGACAGGAAACGCACAGATCCCCTTTCATACCGTAAAAATCTGGAGGAGTCTTTGCTGAAAACGCAGGCGCTAAGAGTTTCATTTTCTCCTGAAAGCTGCAGAGATGGTGCTGGCAGCGGCTGAGCAGACTGGCGCCGGAGCGGCCGGTTCCCCTGAGAGGAGGGTGCTGGGTCTCAGAGCCCGCGCAAGCGGCTCCCGTCGAGCGCAGATCCCGTCGAGCGTGGCTCCGCGTTCCGCCGTCTCGCCCGCCGCAGCTCCCCGGGGGGTGCTCCGCCGCGCTCCTTGTAAATCCACGTCCTTGGAAAGCCCTGGCGGGAGGGCAGCGAGGCACAGGCGTGAAAGTGGCACACGCTCCGTTCACCTCTGGACAGCAGCTCTCAGGGGACGTTCCATTCAGAGCTGAGACTCTCATCCACAGGGTCCGAATACGTTTCTGCGCTGAACACCTTTTTGTTTTTTGATTTGCACGAAAGGGAAGGCATTTGTAGGAAAAAAAACTATTGCCTTTAGATCTGTCCATTTTTGGTCGTTCCAATATATTTCTTTTTAGAAGCCAAAGATATCCGCCATTCACCTTGCACCACTGCATTCTTCTCCATTGTTAGCACCAGCAAGGGTGGCAGTATAGCATAGTGGTTAAGGAGACGGGCTTGTAACCAAAAGGTTGCCAGTTCGATCCCCGCTGGAACACTGCTGTACCCTTGGGCACGGTACTTAACCCCCAATGGCCTCAGTAAATATCCAGCTGTATAAATGGATAACATTGTAAAGAACTGTAACCTATGTAAGTTGCTCTGGATAAAAGCGTCTGCCGAATGAATGTAACAAGAAGATTCTGTTTTGCAGGAACTGAAATGTCCAATGGTCTTTTCTTTCATGCACTTCTTGCTGGATCACATTCTTGACTCTGCGTGGGTGTTATTGCAAAAAAAAAAAAAAAAGGGTTAGGTTACACAGGTCAACATTTCAAAAGCAACGTGATTGGTAAATAGTGTACGCGATTGCCATGGAAAACGAGGGCAGCGTGCATCGAGCATTTTAATTATCACTGCGCAGCATGGTAATTGCGTGCTTGTTCGTGGGCACCTGCGTGCTGATGCGGCCCATCACAGCCTGTGAAAAAGTCTTTCACTGCGACAGTCCAGCACTAAATGTTCAGAGAGACAGGTGACACAGGTGTCCAGATGTTTGCCACCATACCTGCTTGCATCTGGATTCTAGAGCAAGCAGGACGGAACGGGTCCGCTTCATCCTGCGAGCCGGAAAACCTGCAACGCCGCCATCTCAGCACGCCGCTGCAGGTCTCTGGCTCATCCATCACTCTGGCTGTCTTTGGGAGAGAGGGGGATCGTGGGACGGGGAGATGTCTTTGTGCTGTGTGGAACTGTTGTCGGACCTGAGGGGTGGGTTTGGTAATAATAATAACAGTAAAGTTCCAACAGCAAGAGACTTTTTTATGTTTCTGTGTTGCACAGTTGAACACATAATGGAACTAAGCCTATCTGAGGCGGGTGAGACTGCCTCACAGAAACTTGGCGCTGGGAGAGACGCCAGGAGAAACAGAAAGGAGTGTAATGTGACCGATAAAGACGGCTGTCCTTGGTTAGCCTGCTGCTCACACTGCGTCTGCTTTAACTGAACAGAAATGCACTGCATGAGCTTTGCCGTTCCTAATTAAAAGGTGCGTTTTTACTTTTATATCAGGTGGCGTATTTGTCTGTGCTTGTTTATCGTTCCTGTGGGCCTTGCATTTATCATGTGCAGGGTTGATGAAGTACTGTAGATCCTCAGCTGTCGCACGCAGCACCAGAGACCAGTGAAACTGACAGCTTCAGCTTACTCTGTTGTCGCCAGCTACTCATGTGAAGAGCTGAAAGAGGCATGCTGCTGTTTCTGTGTTTTCACTCGCTGTGCTGCAGGCTGGGCTGTTTAAGCGGCAAGGCTTCATTTTCCAACAATGTAGATCTTGAGGAACGGCCAGCGGATCTCTCCCTTTGTCCAACAAGGGGCGATGGTTCCCCAGAAGGTGGGGCAGCAGAACAAATATCCTGGACCCTGGGCGTGCGTGCACTGTGACTTTGCTGGACTCACAGAGCATGCCTGTGACACCAGGGGGACTGATCTGTTCCAGTGGAGAGGGCTTAAAGTTACTGCGACAGCACTCACATTAACCATCTTGCCCTGGGCTCATGAGCCACAGCAAGCTGCTCCCAATCCGCAATAACACTTTTCTACAGTTTTTTAAGGCCGCCGGTCACACACAGCTTTTGATTGAAAGCTTTAAGCCTCTGCTACATCGAACGCCTGGTGGCCAGGCTTACACAAAACGAATGCAGACGCTTAGTTGAGCGGGGTAAAAAAAAACGAAGGGCGGACAAAAATAAGTTGTCGTGTTGGTGACACCCGCGGAAGTCTCTCTGCGTGAACTGCTCAGATCACTGCAATTAACGCTGGCTGTGCACTCCGCATTGTCTTCTGCCTCCTGGCACCAGCTCCCCTCATCTCTCCTCATTTCTCCTCATCACTCTCTCTCTCACAGCACCTAGAGGCGCAGGTGTTTCCGCCGCGGCACTGATTCAGCGGTTGTGGGCGCAGTTGACTCATCGAGCGGAAAGTAGGTCAGTGATGGGGGTGGCGGGTGGGGGGGGTTGCAGGTCGTACTAGCCCACTCATCCCACCCCACCACTTTCGGGTCACAGGGGGCTGAGGGTGTGTCCGTCCAGCACGGGCGAAGGGGAGGTCTGGACGTAGGCTGAAAGCCGCGTATCCGTGGCTCTGAAGGTGAAAGCGCAACCTCCCGTAATCTGTTAAAAACTATCTGCCTCTATTGTCATGGCGACAATGCAACCTCGCAACCTCAGCGGGGCATTAATTCACCTCGATTTTCTCCCGGCACCGGTCCATCGCGTGTTCTAATCCCTCATGAAAGGCTGATAATGGGGCTGCATGCTAAAGATTTCCGCCTCTGTGGCCGAGGGAAGTGGCTGGAGAAAAGACAATTAAGCTGTATGCAGAATGGCAGCGCGGTCCTTTTCAGATTGAAACGTTATCTGCTGTAAATATTTTGGTCCAGATGGGAAGGGATTAGAGTCTTTGTTCTGCTGGAACCACTGAGCAGCATACTCCAAACACAAACAGCTATAGTCAAGGAGATCACAATACTCCCCAGTTTACTGCATTAGTTCTGAATAATTGCTCAATAAAAAAATTAAGACAGACAGTACAGTGACGGAGGTGTTGATACCAGTGTGAAGTTATTTCACATTAATTATTTGTTAGAAGCTAACTCTGAATATAACACAACCACTTTATATCCTCAGGGGAACGCATAAGCTCTGTTCTATTAAGATTAATTCATAGCATTAAACAGATGGTCTTCTTAATCCACAATGATTTAGAAGCCATTAAGATGGCATTGAGCTCAGCAATGACAATGTGCAGGCGAATTGCTGTTACAGCAATAATCCCAGTTGTTTGGGATTGCGCTTCCCAAAGTACTCTTTAACACTGTGAAACTTTTCAGTAGCTGTTATATATTTATGTCATACACCACCGTGTCTCCCAGCCCTGATCCCATTGGCACACTGTATATGCTGTTTTTTATTCCAGCTGAGCTCTCAATTAATTATGTTTGACTGAGCTGTTGATTAAGCACTCATCTGTGGCTGACATCACCTTTCAGTGTCTGTGCTTTAACTCCTGTTGTAGAGAAATGTGTTGTCTACAATGGGTATTTTTGCTAGCAGGAAGGTACAATTAAAGGCACATATCCAACCTAGTTTTGTCCTGAAAGGTTGGGGCAGCTGTCTCACTGTCTCACTCTTCAATTGTTCCAACCTCTACACAGCTAGTTGAGCTATTTTCAGTCATAATCGGATCAGATTAATAATTACTAATTGATTACTAATTAATGATTCACTAATTAATGATCCATTAATTAATGATGATAATTATATTAATGATTACTAATATGGTATTACTCACATCACATGCCTTGTCAAGGTACACTGAACCCAGATCAGTGTTCAGTTCAGAGTTAAATTAAACCTAACACTAATTTGGAGATCAGTTATAATGGAAAACAACACCTGTCTGAAACCAGGTTTGGTAAATTCTTGTACGCATTAATGATGATTATTGCTGCCTCTCTAATACACAGTGACACAGGATACTGTAGGTGAACTTTTAGCCTCAAATCAAATCATCCCCTGCTGAAAGCCCTTGATTCCGAACTTCTTCAAAGTCCTTCCAAGGTTTGAAAGGGGCTGCCAGGTATTAATACTATTCATAATTTATGGTCCTCATCATATCAACTTTCACTTGAATCCATCCTTTGATCTTTTCTTAAACTCATTAATAGAGCGGTTTAATCTGAGGGGATTGCTGGCTGGTTGTTGCTCTGTCTGACCCAGTGCAGCCCCGCACTGGTTGTGCATGAGCATCCTGATCAAGAAGAGGGGCATTTGGCTGCGGCACTCTCGGGACGTCCCAGCTGGTCGTGCGCCCCCACCCCGCACCTCCCCAGCGCTCTCCCCCTTCTCTGCCCAGCCAGCTGCTAGTGAGACAAGCACAGCTGCTGTCGGCTGGAGATCCGACTATCAAGAAAAACTAATCCCTTTACATGGGGAAAAAAATGTCTCCATTAATGTCATCTTGTTTCCCCTGTCTGGGCCAATCAGGCCGCGGCGTGCAGATGCTGCACAGTTCCCACTGATCACTGGTCCTCTGCCACTCTGGGACTCTCTCTGAATCTGTGAAATCTAATCAAGACCCATTCAGTGATACTACACTGCTCCTCCCCCTCCCCCCCTCTCTCCACTGAGTGACCCTCTCGTACCCTTTCTACTTCCTCACTGGAGGAGCTAGAATTGGTCACAGCCAGATTTGTGGTGGAAATATGCAGCATGGTATCACAATCAAGCAGACAGATTTAATTGAATCAAGCTATACCAAAGATGCCAATAAGTATTAACCTACATTGTCAGAAAATATGCCTTATTATGAGTAATTCATGAATGTTTTTGGGTGCAGAGCGCTCTCTGACATGTGGTTAACGTCATAGTTTGGATTGGCATCAGTCCAGGTGGCAGTCCAACTAATCCAGGTTAGTTTAGGTCACTTCCTTGCTCATATCCAGCACATTATAAAATCAGAACTTCAAGTTTCATCAGGCTGAGCGTTTACAATTCCAGAGGCAGGTTTCAAACCCTTGGACTTTGCACTGTAAAGTGCTGACAGAACTTGAAATGACTTCAGAGGGGAATTTAGCCCGCTGCCAGAAAATAAGTTACATGGTACCACTCTGCAGAGTTCAGAGGGTGGTGTAAAGATATTGTGCTGGGAAGTACAGACTCTGCCATTATTCAAATGTACGGCCATAAATAACGGGCCACTCGGTTGTGTTTGGGCGGTGAAGCCATATTTATGTGCTCTCCAAGATCACTCTCTCAGGATGTTTATTCCTCTATCTGTCTAGGTGTTGGGCATAACACTCACCACATAAAGGTGGTGTGAAATCATGAAGGATGAACACTCTTGAAGTCCATTTCTCAAAAATGACAAATCAAAGGTGCCTTGGGAGGACCGTAACAAAACTATTAGGTTGTACCAACAGGAACAATTCGAAACTATTATGTACGTGAGAATCACTCTCACATTTTTTTTTCCTCCCAGAGACTTAAAATAAGCCAATGAAGAAAAACAAATTAAAATAAAACAACTATAAAGAAAGTCACACAGGATTTGTGTGCATGCAACTATTTAGTTGGCCATAAATAGGCCTAAGAGAAAACTGTGATCTTGAGAAAGTTCCTGTTTGGAGAGGGAGAGGTGAAAATGGAAGTATTTTAGCGCATTAAGTAGGCTATGATCAGTAAGGTTTAATGACATCCCAAATGGGACATTTTAAGGGCTGCACTCTAAGGTTTATGTTTGGTACTAGCTTGGTGTAAGAAGTATGATAAATAAAGTAATTGGATATAAAGTATAATGTTCACACACTGGCAAAAATGTGAAATAGGACTGCGGGTGCTTCATGGCTTAATTTTCTCTGTCTCTTCTAACTGACCTAACAAGCCTCCCTGATGTCATTCATTAGGTTGTGGTGGCCTCTCGTTTTACACATTATTAGTAGGCCAGACACTGCAGGTGCAGAGGCTCGTTATTGTTATTGCTTGGTCTCCTTTTCTTTTCTCTCCAGCTCAAAGGCAAGTCATGTTTTTGCATTTGCTAGCCTCATGTGCTAATAGCCTCCGTGCATTTTGCTTCCACTGTTTGTTTCCTCTTACGCTGTTTTCCAGGAGTCTTTTGCCTGCCTTTTCTTGGACTCAGAATATAATTTTCCAGATTTTTCCAGTTTTCCCTGAGTTTTCTGTTTTTTGAGGGTGTGCCCTTGAAATGCAGGTGGCACTGCAGAAATACCATTGTTAACTTTATTAGCATATTAGTATTTCTAGCATTAGTAGTATAATTGTGGTTCTTTGCATTATTAACATGATTAGCATATTAGTGTGATTGATTTTTGTTGGAATTACATTTCAGTAATACTTTCAATATATGAACTTACACAGTGCTATTACTTATTCATGGCTTATTGCCCCAGAATAAATAATGGCCTGCTTGCTACTCATAATAATTACTCTTGTATATTTGTTTGCCCTTATCTAGTACAACTTACTCATCTTACATTTTGCATACTATCCAGTCATATTTGTTTACTGAGTTTAAGTGCCATGCTTAAGCGTGCAACAGCAATGCCCCATCTGGGAATTACACATGCAGCCTTCTGTTTACAATCAGAGATTCTTAATCACTTCCACACTTCAGCAATCATCTACATTTCATGCATTTACCAGGTTGCTCCTGTTTGTTTAGACAAACAAATATGAGTCCATGCTAATCATACACAATGGAACCTGAGAGTTGGTCTTCTGCAGTCAAGCAGCACTAAAGTTAAGGCACTAAATGTGTGTGGATTAAAGAAGAATTGAAAGAGGACAAAGACAAGCACCAGTAATGGGAAAGTTGTATGTGAATTGCCCTTGAGAAATGCACATCCCTTTTTTAATTACACTTCAGTGCATGTAGTGGCAAATGAACAGAGTTGGGATTGCTTTAATGGGCAAAGTGCTGATGAGAACTGTAACAGAGAGAGTGCTATTAGTTTAAATGTTTTAGCAGGCTCAGCTTTTGAAGCTGCTGGAGTCTGAACAATGGGAGATTGCAGCCTCAGAGGTGCACAGCAGGAGCTTTAGGCCTGTGTATGTGAGAGGGGTGATTTCGGCGGGAGGGGGTGGCTCATCCTATCACAGCTCCTTGCTGCTATCAAACTCATTCCTCAGATGAATGCATAAATGAGCTCCCATGTCCTCCTGTCTCCTCCCAGCAGGTCTCCCTATGTCATTCCAGAAGGGCTCTACCCTGTCCCATCCTAGCAGTGCCACCCTGTGTCCTCCCACCTATGCCACCTCCCCCTACTAACAGTGCCCCCACTGTCTCCTCCCTCATTTTGTCCAGTACCCTCCCTGGCCCCTCTCACGTTACTCTTACCTCCTCCCACCAAGGCCTTCCGTCAGCAAAGGGGGAGGGATCTAAACCAGGGATTGTCTAAATGTCTGCTTCTACAAACCAGTGTGGAGATAATTAAGCTGTAAGTACTCGTCCTTAAATGGGGCATGCGCTTTGTAGTGAAGGACATCCAGGCTGTAGGGCAGTCTATCTGAGTATTTAACTCCCCGGTGTGTTCACTGATGGATTCCTTTTGAAGGGGAGGTGTAGACCACACCATTTCTACACAGCAGTTTCAGTATTCAAATCTGCAACAGAAAGTCAGCAAAATTCACTTCATTTTTGTTATTTCAGCAATGTAAACAAAATGGCATGGTGCAGTTTTCTGTCTCTTTTTCATCCCGTATCATCTCGTACATTTACACGGACACGGCTCAGTAGTTCTTGAGCTCGCTCCAAATCCACTTTGTCAGCGCCGGTTAGAACACTCCACGATCCTTTTGTCATCCTGTGTTATGCTTACCTGGGGCCACAGCATCCAGTGAGCTCCGAGAGTCTTCTGTATGGAGTAGCTGTGGATATATCAGGCTTTGGGGATGTGCGTGTGGGTTTTATATGAGCTCCTCTCATTTCCTCATCAACAGCTCCGCTCCCAGCACCACACTCAGTGGCAGGCATCCCACTGCGGGGGGTGAGAAACAGAGGTTTACTCACAGCTCTGTGAAACCAGTGAGAAGAGAAGGCCTGAATAAACAGACTGCTAACTGTTTTCTTGATTAGCAGTGTCATCCTCTGCCTTATCTGGACCTCAGGCCTATGAAGCAGCCCCAGGGCAAACAGATGTGACTGGCTATAGCTTGACGGATGAGGCAGATATGACATGATGTTTTTTGAAGGAAACAGGGTAGTAGATGCCTGCCTGCCAGACGCTGCAATTAACAGTGTGTATGTCCTTACGCAAAGTGTGCTGCGATCAAATGAACAGCACTGGAATTAACTTGAAGGGACATGGGTGTTTGTAAATTTACCCGTCACTTGCTGCTGACAAGTGTGCATGTGTGTATCTGTGGGGGAGGGTCCCAGGAGATATTTCCCTAGGCTTTTGTGGTCTTCCTCACAATTAATCACTTGAAAATGAGACCGTGCTTGTTCCTTCAACTGTCAGTGCCTCAATTAACTCAATTCAAGTGCTTTGCTCATGGACTAATCCATCTGAGATTTCGACCTGCAACCTCCTGGTCATTCTTCCAGGGTCTGAACCATGTCCCCCTCTCCACTGGGATCCACAGAGCAGACAAGGGATTTCTGATCCCATGACCAGAAGGCTGTAGCATTTATTCACCCACACAAGTGCAATACTAGGAAATGAATTACAACATCATCAAAATCCCTTGAGATGTGTTAGAATTCCCTACCAACCGGACACTCACAGCTCACCCATCCAGGTATCACAGTGCCAGAGCAGGAGTCTGCCCAGCCAAATGGCACATCTTCTGAGTGGCCAAATGCACTCAATGAATGAGCAACTGCACTGGCTCAGTCCCTTTGCAATAAAACCAAATGTGTCTGAATATAGAAGCTACTGAAGAGCAGCATAGGGGAGCGGTCCTGCAGCTCCGAGACGCTGCGATCGGAGGTCTCCCCACCGGGGAGATTAATGAAGCCAGCTCTGCAGCCGCTACCCAGCAGCCATATATTCGCCCCTAAATCAGGAGAGATTTAAATCAATGTGCTCCCCACTGTCTTTGGCCACCAGGCGGGAGGAGTGTGTGTGGCGGAAAAGGACATTAATTAAGTACCTGTTTATATAGCGGGATTTATCTGGCCAGCTTCTTGGTTCTGTGTGTGTGTGTGTGTGTGTGTGTGTGTGTTTGCTGGGTTTGGCTGCTGGGAAATGTAGGAGAGAGCCTTTACACTATTCTCTTTGTTTCTGAGGGTTTATCAGTTTGTGGCGTTAGGACGAGGACTGTCATTTTCAGGGGGAGAGAGCTTTTGGTTCATAGGCATGCGCCATGAGTTGCAAGACTGGTGCTACCCTTTGTAGAGCGCCTTCAACAGAATGAAAACACAGCCCTTCTCCAGAATTCTGACATAAGTGTTTCGAAATGCGTGTTATTTTTCTGTCCAACTGAAACTCTGGTTCAGGCCTCAGGCAATGCCTCCTCCCATACAAATGCAGCTTCTAAATCGTAACTCAACAGAAGTATTCAATAAAGCTGCAACTGGACCAGCAGGCACCTTGAATCGCGGCGCTATCTTCAGAGACGCAGGGAATTAAAATGTTCCTGGTGCGCTTTCTTTTTTCTTCCTTGATACACCAGGACCCTGGAGAGAGTCCAGTTTACCCACCGTGAGACAGAAAAGAGTGCTAATTAGAGCTCAGCTAACCTTGAAGAGCTCATTCCGTCGTTTAGCGTCTGCTCCTCGTTAGCGTCACTGGGGGTTTGCATATTTTAAGGCGCTGTGTGAGAAGCTGTTCGACGCTCGCCTTGTGCGGGCTCATGTTGGGAACATCATCAAAGTGACTGTTTGACACTAACGTGCAGAATTTTGCAAACTGGTCCTCCAATTACAATTGTTTCTACACATTGTGAGATTACCTTAAAATACTTCTGGGCCCCAGCAAGGCACAGCTCTCTAGTGTTAGCTTAGCCCTCTGGCCTGGGTTTAAAACTGGCCATGTCATTTGTCAATAATGAATGGGGGCCCCCCACTGATGGAACAAATCGGCTTTGTTCTGGTGGTGATAGGGTCAGGCAGGTTGGCCATGATTTTAGGTGCCCAGCGATTCGTCAGGCACCTACAACTTGCTCAGATGACATCATTGGAATGGCTTCCATCCTCCAGCTGGCACCCACTTTACTGTAGTGCACTGTGGGACTTCTGGTTTGAAAAACAGCCCCTGGCATGCATGCAAGTGTATCAAAGTATTGCATTTGTCTCTCTTTACCAATCTTACATAACTGCCTAAAGTACAATTGGTATTCAAAAAATGGGTTGTACAAAAAGTAAAAAGCATAAAAAATACTTCAGACCTAAATCAGCAGGGGTCATAAGGAAAGAACCATTACATCTTGCATGAAACAGCATTTCATACTGGTAACCAGTTATTTACGGCCTTTACAAGGACTAGCCCTGAGCTATTGACTGTACTTTGGCCCAAGCTCAGACTGAGCTCATTACATTATTTATTTGCTTGGCGGACAGGCATACCCAGGGTAAATTCCTTTTTTCTGTACATTATTCATTTATACAGCTGGATATTTACTGATGAAAGTTGAGTTAAACACTGTCCTCAATTTCTTTACCAAGATCAATAACCAAGAGAATGTGAATGGTCACTCCACTCCAGACAGGCATGTAAAATACAAGCTGTAGTTCATATTGCTTGTAATTGAATATATGATAACTTCCCCTGAAGCGGATAGCCTTGTGTAAGTATTGACAGAAGCACATTCTTTTTTAAGGAATGGTTGCGAACTGTAGCTGGCTGTGCGCTTGAGGCTGACACAGGTCTGTTGGCCTCAAGTGGGCCAGTACTGATCCTGATCTGAGGACTGCACCTAGCAGTTGAGCCTGTGTGTAGTAGCCCTGCATAATAGTTCTGCCAGCTAGTAGCCCGGCTAGCTGACAGAGCCATCCCTTATTCTGCCTGAGGCAACTTGCAGTGTTCACTTGGAATGGATTGTGATTGGACACTGCGTAGTGATCTAGTGCAATGAGTGGTGACTGAGGATTAAAAAAAAAACTGGTTCAAGATATAAATTATGGAAAGGCAAAAACAAAAGCCAGCATTCATCAATATTTCTCCATCATCATCGCACCTATTGAATGAATTTCAGTTTGATTTTTTTTGGCAAATTATGATTAAAGCTTTCTTTTATCTGTAATAATGAATTCCAAATGGTTGGAGCTACCATGTGCTGTCTGGGACTTGATGATATGAATGGACAATAGGGTTATACTATGAAGAGTTTGTTTCTGATTGGTTCAGAGCAGCCAGTGATTGACAGCACATGCTAGCTCTGCACCTTATGAGGTCACTGGTGTAAATATTGATGGTGTAACCAGTGCAGTGAACTGGGCCTCAGAAGCCTCAGGGCCTCAGATTTTTTGCTGCTTTACTATTGTAGGTGGGCCCTCTCCTGCATTGACCGTTTCACACAGTCTTCAAAGTAACCATGCAACGATATCACTAAAGTTTCTTGTAATTGTGATAGCTGTATATACCACCTTCCCACCTTGTGTATAACAGTTATGGTTTTGAGTCATAGCCTATTTTTATGTATTTTTATTTGTCCTTATTGAAATGTTCCAAAACTGCATGTTTTATTAAAAATAAATATTATTTCTACCCACCACTTATTTAATTTGGTTGCTTTCTTCTCAAAAGTTACAAAGGTAGAAGGCTTGCTGGGAAATGCTAATTTGTTTGTCCAATGACCTTGCTCACTGTCATTTTTAATGACTTGCGTGGACGTTGTGATGTAAATTTTTTCTCAACGGTTCAACCTTTTAGCAAGAAGCAAGTGTTCTTCAGCAAATGGACGATAAGTTAGCAGCATAAATAATGTTTAGCAATAATGTTTAGTCCGTGGTGCTGATCAAAGGCTGGTTTGCAGGATGGGAGTTGCATGGTGAGCCTCTCCATGGTGACATAGCAATTGTCTGCTTTGCGATTGGAGTGGTTGTGTGTGTGTGTCCAGTCATGAGGCATCGTATTTGCTGCTTTTGGGTTTCAGTGGAGGTCACAAATTACTATGTTTGATTGACCTCTTCACGGAATAATGAGTTTGACATTGCAAAACAAATATACTGTATGATGTGAAAGATACGGGCTGTTGAAGGTATACTTCCTCTGACTGAAGCATAGGACCAAAAGTCTCTTAAACAAATTAGTTTCGCAGACAGGCATTCAACTTTATTGATTAAGAATAATTAGTTGCTCAGTGGGGCCTAGAATAGTTCATTTGTTGAGGGGCAGACATTAACAATAGTGTTGAATAAACAACCTCATTTTATCTTTACTTTAGTTTAATTCACCCCGTACAACACTTGTCTTCCTCAACGAATGTAGCACATTAAATCCAGGGATGTCAAATAAAGATCAGGACTCAATTAACAGCTCAATTAACAAACCAAATTAATTGAGACTTCTGCTGGAACAGAAACTAGCACACACACTGTGCCCACAGGATTGGGTGATAACTGGCTTCAAAGTCCTCCGCAAAAAAAAAAAATCCCCAAAAAACACAGACTCCTCTTCATGCAGCCATCTTCGATGTCTCGACGGTTCGGGGCAAACTTTTAGATGCCTCTCCAAACCGTCTGAAATATTTACGAGGCTAAGCGAATAAACGTGTTAAACGGCTCAGAATGGAATCTCAGGCTCCCCCCTCAGTCGTGGTCGCTCAGGTAGAAGTGAATGTAAGTGGATCGGGGCGCTGAAGGATTCACCTTTTTGCTTTGCCTCGCCTGAACTTTCCGCATGCCAGCTCCTGCTTTCCTGAGGGACAGGTGAGGTATAGACTTAGTAATGCAAGTATTCAAAGGGTGAGTGATAGAGGCAGATGGGTTTCAACAGGAAAATAAAAAAATAAATAAATAAAAACAGGTCCAAGAAATGAATTATGGAAGGGCATGCACAAAGCCAGCACTGATCAATACTTCTAGCTGTTATTACTCTGAATTGGATGAATTTCATTCACAATTTGTCTAGAGGTATGACCGATAAGACTGTGTATTGTTTCAAAGCACCATACAAAGATCTTTCGCAATCCACCATTTGTATTTACTGCAAAATCATACAATGGAAGGTAAAATTAGAATTAAAATGTATATATGTACCTTTCATGAGTAACCCTTGCATCTGTGCTGTTAAATAAAAGGAAACTGTTGGTGTAGCATCAAGTATACATTAATGACTGAAATCCTTGAATTAATTGTTTAATCTGGAACAGCACAGTTTTGTTGGTAAATATAAGGAATATTTTCCTAATATTATTAACACACTGAATACACTACTGCTGTTTTCAGAAAAAGATCCGTCTTGTTTCCTTATTTTAGATCAATAAAATGAATGAAATTTAAACCATAATTCAAGAATGTATGCATGTGTGGTACTGCTGCTCTCCCACTGAAAAGACTGCAGCTGCAGTGGCCAGTTATAAAATGCCTCTTTTGAGGGTTGACTAACTCTCACTAAGATTTAGAATTCAAATATGTAATATGTTGCCCTTAATTAAAAGGCAGCTATCAATGCTATGTCAGGTTTCATTACAGCGATAAAAAATTAAAATGGGAAACCTTTTTTTTCACCTGCACACCCTTTACAGAGTTTTTAAATTTTCTCTTTCTTTTAAATTCCAACTGGCAGGTCACAGCACGACGCCCGTAAATGGGCAGCCAGGCTTTCCGTGGGGGGTGCCTCGTATTCATTGGAGCGGAAAATTGCTTTGTCAGTCCTCAAAATGTGACATTCTAAATGTGCACCCCACGGGCTCCCTTAACTCCCCCCTCTGTTTGTTTGACAGGAAAGGAGCGCGAGAGGAGTGTCTTCCCTTGACCTTGCCATCCGCAGAATGAGCCACCGATGTGAGTCTTCTTCTTCTTTTCTTTTTTTTTTGCTGACTGTTTTTCCTGTAAAACGTGCGAGTGATAGATCTGACTGGGGCGATCCGTGTGGAGTCAGGGGGCCGGTGGAAATCGCACAGGCATTTCTGGCTGGTTGGACATCTGCTCTGCTGAGGCCCGGAGCACTTCAGGGCCCATAATTGAATTAAAGGTGAGAGACGGAGGTCAGGGAGGGCAGTGGCCTCCGCAGCTCTCAGTCGGAGGGTCGAGGAACTCCAGTGTCGGCACTCACAGGCTGCAGGAGTTGGACCGAAGGGTCCTCTGTAGGGCCTTTGTCTCCCGCAAACTGCAGTGCATGGATTGCAATCAGTACTGCATCAGTGTGCTGTGATTACAGTGTACAGTCTGACTGACTAAGATTGGACAGTCTGACTGACTGACTAAGCACACAATAGTTAGCTTTTACACGTTATTTAATTTGTCTCCTTTCCTACATGCAAGGAAAGGGTTTGTCACACCATGAAAAATTGGGAAGGATGTGTTTTAGAAATAGAACGGGAGACATTTGTGCGGTTTTAAGAGGGATTGTGTGTGCCGTGGATTCAATCTGCTCAGGTGTTTTTGAGATCATGTTTCCCTGCGGGGTGAGATGGTTTCTTTTTGTGACGAGGTTCCCTAAGGCCCCTTCCCTGTCAAGAATTAGGCTGTCACAAGCCATATTGGGATGATGTCAGAGACCAATTGGGTTATGCCAGCATCATTTCCCCTTGTTTAATCCTGTGAAGGTAAAATTCATTGCCGTCGATATTCAGAAGAGCTTCGAGTGACGGTGCAGCAGTGACGCACAAAGCCCTGTTGGCATCACACGCAGCAGGGCCACATAATACGTCAATTGGCAGGATCCACCAGGCGACATGACCTGTGATTGGACCGGCTGCCACAACCAATCAAGGCAATCGGATGACTGGGCGATGCAACGTAGCAGCATGGTTAGGCGACACCACTGGGTGTCGCAGTGACGTTGCCGGGTCATGATGACAGAACCAAGTAATGGGATGACATGACCACGTCCGTGACAGCTGTCAACACATCTGTCTGTCTGCATTCTCAGTCCACACAGAACACAACTGTATTCTGTTACAGTTACCATTTAAATCGATGGTAATCAAATTACAGTTACGTTTTAAAAATATTTAGATTACTGAAGGATTACATTGGAATTTTTTCATTTAATTTCATTTTTTTTCATTTAATGTTTATTCAGTTTGAAAATCTATCCTATCTATCCAAATCTATACACTCCAGGGTGTATCTCCCATATGCCCCTTTACTTTCAAATTTGGCAAGGGTCGCGACATAACAGTACAATGCAAGCTGTGCTTGCCAGCAATCAAACTGCTATCCACTTCAAAAGAGTCGACCTCTAACCTGAAGAAGCATCTTGAAATAAGTTCTCTTTTTCATTATTTAAGCTAATATTCATCGCTAGCTAGCTATCTTACATAGTAGATAAAGTGACAAAACAAGTGAAATTTCACAAGTTCAAAACTGCGATTACTCCAACAATTTTACACTACGCATATTATACATTAAATTGTTAAGCTACTCCTTTCTCACTCACAATGTATTTAGGGTGGGTCGTGCCTTTTCTAACTCATGTTTTTGTGTAATGTACAGTTTTTGAATTAACATTTACAATTCTGAAAAAACTGCGATGAAATGCCCATAGACTTAACATGGGGGTGCCAAAATGTTATCCACAACAATGCTAAGTGAACATTCTAAAAATAACCATTCAGAACCTTAGTCGGATGAACATTTAATTAGTCTTTTTCCTTCATCATAAAACATATCGGTAATGAGAATTATACTGGTGCACGTCCTTATAAAACTTTCATAAAATGCTTTAAATCTTTTTTTCGTGTGAAAATCTTTTTGTCATGTGTATTGCAGTAAAAAATCACTCAAATTTAGCTATTTAGATTTTGACATCACTTGGACATATAGTTCATGAGAATCACCCAACCAGTATATGCCACATTCACACTTGTACTTACATACTTTTAAAAATTAAAAACACAGTGTTCAGAAAGTTATCCAAAGTATTAAGATTATGTTATTTACCTTGAGTAATCTAACAGAATATGTTACAAATTACAATTTAGGGCAAGTATTCTGTAATCTGTAGTGGAATACATATTAAAAGTAATCCTCCCACCCCTGGTGGTAGACTTGTATTATTAATGAGACCAAGTTGGTACTGTAGGGCCTATACAATCTCTTTGCTAATAATATCAATGGAGGGGAATAAAATGCTTAACTGCATTAAATAGCATCTTAAGGACTGGTACACTAATCATTGCTAAGACTGTTAAAACAAAGATTAGCAACTGCCTCTAAAAACAATTTTTTAACTGATTGTATGTATGTTATTGTCACTAGAAAACACCTGTATATGAAAAATGCTGCAGAAAAAGTTTTTTTTTTTTATCATTATTATTATGGTCCCATTGTTCAATATATGCCTGGATATATCCATCCACTACTATGTAGATATAATAAGGAAACGGTCACATTCCTCAGTCGTATACATTGAATTGGCTGTAACCCCTTCATGGTCATGAAGCAATCTGCATGCAGTGGAGAGCTTTGTGGGTTTTTTCCGTTGGCTGCTGGAAATGGATTTTCCTGTATTTATAATAAAACCTTTGAATAAATTTGAATAAATGTGTGCAGTGCAGTGGCAGGTTTTAAAGTTTCCAGTGCAGCTTCTGCAGAATAGTGTCCTGTTATAATTACAGGTGGGAAGGACATCAAAGGTTCTGTTCTGATTAAAATTTACTTTATCTCCTCTAATATTTTAATAATCAGTGACAGTGGTATCAGCCAATGCCTAACTTCAAACACCGCCCGCTAATACATGCAAAAATGTTAAAAGGAACCGGTGCCTTGATGATTTCCCATCTCTGCAAAGCTGGAATGGTAAATCTGTCTCTGCCAAAATGCAGTGCCACAGGATTCTCAGTTCCACGTTATGTGGCGTCCAGTACCACACAGTAAAGGCCAGATTAACCTCATTGTTCAGCTCGGTTTTCTGGGTTTTCAGTGCTGATGCAGATATACATGTGGTGTTGTATGTGTCATCTGGACCTGAGAAAATTTTCTATAAAACGCTTTTGCCAGTTTGCAGTTGTATGAAAAATATTCAGCAGGTCTCCTGAGCCCTTATCTTTGAAACTCAGCATAGATTTAAACAGTGTCACCTTGAGGCTTCATCAACCCCCCCCTTAGGGATTTAATTTAATACAGCAGCACAGCTGGTTTATTGCTTACATAATTAATAGCTAGGGAAGTATCAAAACACTTTCTAAACAATTTGTTTGATTCTGTCTCTTCTGTCAGAAAACCTGTCTAAAAACTCATGGATTCTGCTTGCTGTATTTTGCATATTTCATATTTCAAGTCATCCAAATATTGTGACATGATTGATCATTGTATAGCATAATGCACACCATGCATCTAGACCACATACGTTTGATAAAATGATATTTTATATAGAAGACAGACAAAAAATATTGTAAAAGAATCCCATAAACCACTGATGTGCCCAGTGGTGAATATGTGTTCGCTGAAGTGTTTCTACATACAGTACCCTTACCTGTTAGCAAAGCAGTTTTTGATGCATTGAAAATTTTTTAGCTTTTTTTTTTTTTTTTAGCTTTTGTTCAGTTTTAAAGCTCACTTTAACTCAGTTAAGATGTAGCTTTTTTGGGGGGACCTGGGGGGGGTTCATTGCACCTGTATGGTGCCTTTCTCCTGTCTCGCTTCACTCTCTGTAATGAAACAGACTGGGATCCAAGTGCGGAAACACAAGTTTAATTCCAGAATCCAAAAAGGCGTAGTCAGGGCCAAAACAGGTCGAAAACGGTAAATCCGAGGAGCAAACAAACCAGAATCCAAAACACAAGAGCAAGGTCCAAAAACAGGCGAGGGGTCAAAAAAACACAGGAACAATAAGATAACGAGAATAACAAACGGCTCAGTACAGACTCAAAGAGACAATACCTCACAATGAGGTAACAAAAACAGAGTCCTTATAAAGGCAGGGCTTGATTGCTTGAACGCATCACAGGTGTGGTGGAGCCAGGCTGAGCGGGGCGTGGCTGAGCTTGCAGAGCGGGGCGTGGCTGAGCTTGCAGAGCGGGGCGTGGCTGAACAGGCTGACTGGGAGCAGGTGTGACACTCTCTTTCCTGGCCCTTGCTCTTACATTCTGTGGTGATCAAACACCTTCCCTACCTTTCTAAAAAAACTTGCTGGCGTGCACACAAAGAATAATCACATCTCACAGCCCCCCGGTCCCAGCAGAGTTTCAGCACTTCCCGGTGTTCGCAGCAATCAACGCCGACTTGAAAGCTCATCATCCAGAAGTTATTTCGCTCAACTGGGAGTCCTCTCTGCACTTATTCAAACATCTCCAACAAGCAGGGGCAGGTTGGGAAAGCATCTTTCAGCCCCAGACTTGGCTTTCAAGACACATTGAGTATGAGAGATTTTCCACACCTTCTAAATAGTCCCTTATCAATACCATTTTTCAGCAGACGGATAAGCCATTTTGTTGCAATGTTTCTGGAATTTCATGGTTGCTGAGCTTTTTGCACAAGCGGTTTCTACGGAGCTATCCGAAGGGAAGGTTGGCAGTTTTCAAGCCGCTCTGCAAAGGACGATCACTAAGATAATGACGGAGCTGACGCCTCAATCTCAGCAAAGTGTTGTGACTCGCAGTCGCTGAGATTATGGCCTGTCATTGATGGGCTGTGTTGTTGCTGGAATGTCTTGCCAGGTTTGAAACTACAAGCTGCGAACACCTCAGACAGCAAGTAACCGTGCACTGACTGGGCAAAATCAAATCCAAACATCAAACCACCATTTAAAAAATGACAAGACCATGTCAGTCTTGTCCCCCATCACAAAAATAACACAAAGAGTCTGGCTGCTCCATGTTTTGGTGGTATTTTGTTCAGTTTTCGGACTGAAACTGGTGGATAGGATATTGGCAGTTTGAATCTTCTCCTTTCTGGATTTCCATGAGGCTTGACATGAAGTTTCGGTCACCTCCTGTGCCCAGTCACCTCTCTGGCTAATTAGGAGATGTGATGCTTACACAACAGTCAGATTTGCTGGAGCATGTTATGATGAGTCACAGCTATCATCATCATCCCATCAAACTGATATCAAAAAAGACAATAACTAAAGATCATATAATCAGTGTCAAAATTTGTATGCTTCATTTTCCCTTAATGTATAATGTATGGGTTCAAGTCGTCTTCTGAAAATGACCAGGAGCCCATAGCAGTGGAGCATTTGCTCTCCTGATTCAGAGTGGGACTTGTATTGTGAAGGATAGTCGCAGTCATGGTTATAGTGTGCATGGTCATAGTCATGGTGCACTACCTTGGATTTCATTTGCTTCGCCCCAGCAGGAATAAGCGAATATAGAATTGCCGATTCCAAACAGGGTTAAAAAAGAGAAAAAAAGTGTAAAAAAATAATAATTATTATAATGTATAAATAGAGCAGCGCATTTGCTTTTGTTGCACAGTGTGCAGGATCTGCGGGTATCACCGGGGGTAAATGTCAGGCACACAGAGCTCCTGCCAGTCTCCTGCCAGTAAGAGAAATGAGTAAAGCGTGGCAGCTCTCAAGGCTGACCGCTGAGACCTTGGCTACCCTCAGTGTATGCTGTCCCCCCAGCTCTCTTCTTCCCTGTATTCCCAGACTCCTTTGCCAGAAGGCCAGAGCCCTGATTGGTTCACGCTCCTACACTGCCCCGCCTTCATATAGGCTGCCATCTTCTGCCTTTCTGCTCCATCGCCAAGCGCTGTCAGATAGACAGCCCAGGGAGCAGGGGCCAACTGTATGCAACCATTCCTGAAAAGAACATGGCCACGACCTTCCGGCCCTGGCAGATCTTAAACTGAAATACAGGCAGGAAAAGAAAGACAGTAGCAAGGGAGTGTCAGAGATATTAACACAACAGATTGTGCTGTGAGCTCCTCCAAACAGAACAGAAAGTGGAATGAGGGAAGGACGTAAGGAAGGAACAAAGTAAGCAAGCGAAAGGATGTTACAGAGAAGCACCATGGCTCTGAACGCAGAGAAGAGAAATCAGCCTGCTGCAGTGCAGGAGACTGTCACAGCAAAACATTCTGAGGGTAATGAGCTGCATACCAAGAGGCTTGGACAGCACCTCTTACAACAGAGCATGGCTGCATAAGAGACTTTGCTGAGGTAGCCGAGAGCTCATACGTGCTCTGAGTTTCTGCATGCCTCTGAATACTGCCACCTGGCACCTGAGACTGATGAGCGTGAATGCAGAGACTGACTCTGTAATTCCGCTTCGCTGCCTGATGAAGAGTAATCTCTGCCTCGTTCCGTTGAGGGAATCAAGATCGCTACACGATCACGATTTTGCAAACCCTAGTTTGCATCTCCTCCGATGTCTGTCATGATGAGCACGGAGCTTGAAGTCAGGAAGACTAAAAACCACTTTAAACTGACAATTGTCCTGAACCTGTTTTCCTTGATTACAAAGCCTATGAATTTAAATAAGAGTCATCCATCAGCAGCTTGTTCCAATCTTAGCTGAACAGACACAACGTGGTGACATTGCTTGTTGTTCTTTGTGTTAATTCATTTTAATCATAGCGCAGAGAGTGAAATAATTGTAATTATAGCACAGAGAGTGGGTTACATTTAATTTTTGATATTTTTTTCATTTTGGCTTAAATCTAATGTTTCTTATGGTGAAGTAATACAGCTAGATATAGTTAAGTTAAAGTAGTTATGCTTCTTGTAGTCCATCTGAAGTGCAGCATGGTAGGGATAAGAACTCCACCACATTAGTTTGGTGAAAAGTGAAAATCATCTTCTAGGTGATCATTTTTCAGTTATTATTCAAGCAGAGCAATCAAAGCCAGACTTGGGACAGCTTAACTATAAGCTTTCTGGTAACTGTAAGTCTCTCATGTTTCAGGTTGTCAAACCTCCACCAATCAGAACGGAGTCAGATCCACGTAAGATCAAGTGCTTGTGACATGACTCATGACGATTGATCCTATGCCCATACTGCCAATCACCCAATATTTTTACAACCTCCCTGTCACCTGGCTCATGACATCCTTTCAGCCCGCAGGACCTTCAGTCATGTACCAAAGGAGTACCTGTCAGAGAGATTCTTGTTATGAATATGGTGTTTTTTGTGACTCCAGCATGCCTGCGTTACTTGGGCCTTGACTGCAAGATGGAAAACTGAATTTCAGTACCAAATCTGACTTTGCCTAACTAGTCAGGAGTGTGAAAATGTGACTGGTCTCAGAGGTTGTTCAGTTACGTGCTTCATCGCTGTAACGGGCATAGAGGGCAGTCCTGAATCTGTAATGTTCTGCAAGTGGATGCAGTCGATGGAACCCCAGTCGGTCTCCTCTGTGCTGAGGCCCGAAATCCGCACTGCTGCCAGGGCTTACGCTGTGAATCACAGGGAAACGGGCAGAGGCGGAACGGCTATCTGCTTAGAATGCATCTGCTTACAGGCCGTCCCCCACATATGCACTCCTGCCCGACGGGCATCTGCCTCTCGTTCCAGACACTCCCAGGGAAATACAGAACCCTTCCTGCTGTGAATGGTGATTAGGGAATAGAGCAGAGATGTACGTCAGCCACCCCCTCGATTCGCTCTCTCTCTCATGCAACTGCAGTGGCGAGCGCCAGCAACGCACCGCGCATTGCAATCTGTGTACGCCTCTCCTCAGAGCTGGGCAGGAACCAGGGTAGAGTGGGGTGCTGAGCCAGGAGGGGGGAGTCTTTGGCTCAGGAGAGGTGGGGGAATGAGAACAGCAGGGGGAGTAAGGGAGGCCTGGCAGGTAGCGATTTTTGGAAGGGGGAGGGTCACCTGCAGTGCTGCTCTGCTCACCAGACTAGAGTCCGCCGTGACCTCCCTCATTCAGGACAGCTTTCAGTACATTACATTACATTACTTTACATTGCATTACATTACATACTGTAGCTTTCTGAGTTGGATAGACTGAAACTACGCTTGTCGATGAGATACTGGCTAGACTTCCTTTGGCAAAGCCTAATGCTTTGCTCTCTACTGTCAGCCTACAAAATAACAGGATTTAATATTGGAATAAACAAATTGATTCCCTTTAAACCGGTAGGTGGGTCGTTTGTATCACGAATGAGCTGTCCTCAGGGTTAGAGGACAGGGTTATCCTCCTGTGTTTTGGTTGCACTGTGAATGTGACAGCGCTGCGCCCTCAAGATGGTCATTTTGGTGGCCCTTGTATTGGCAGTTAGTGATGTCCCCAGCGCTGCAGAGAAGCTCACGGGCTGCAGCTGGAATTGTCCCCTCAGCTCATCCCTTTGTCTCTCAGCAGTAGAGGAGGTGTTGTAAATAGATAAGATACCTGCCAAGACTGGATCACTGTTGCCCTGGAAACAGCTGTCTCTTTGATGGACAGGCCCACCAGGGGCTTATTTGCCACTTGGTTTAACCTCAAACTAATCCAACTGAGTGAGGTTTACGCCATCGCAGCACTGTCAGGGAGGTTACTGTATCTGGCAACTGGCTTGACAGCAATAGACTGTGGTCTTATATGCTCAAAGATCCATTGAAAGATACAACCTCGAGACATTGTTCCTGAATGTTCCACTGCATCTACCCATTCACAATAAAGGGACTGTTGAGTGTATTTCATGCCCATGTCTAAGCAACTTAAAAAACAATCAGTACTCTATGATCCATGTCCCTTCTATATGACTTTGACTGGGAATATTTTATAGAGTGCATCTATGAAGTCACAACGTGCAAAGGGTGCCCTCATTGGGAGGGAGGACTGAACTGCGCAGCTGCATCCAGCAGCACGTCCCTGAGCTGGCAGGGGTGCACTGCAGCGGGTGGGAAGCGGCTTCAAAATGTGCTGAGCTGTAATCAGTGAAGTTTCTCTCCACAAAGCCGGCCGTGCTCAGAATGCCGAGGTCGGCCCCCGACCAAGAAACGGAGACACGGTCCGCCCAGAGAGCACCACTGCCGAGCACAACACACAAGCCGCTCGGCACTCTGGGATAGGTGCCCAAGGGATGTCCTCTCGCATGTGCTACGGTTTGCCACGTGGGAGACCGAAGTAGAGCGGGTCTGATTTTTTTATAAAGTCACGCCACTCACTAGGCCCCGGACCATTGCATAATCAAAGGCCGCCGCATTGCAGGACGAGCCGGAACAGTTGCGTCATGGGCAGAGAATGCGAATTCATTCTCAACCATCTGTGGCTGCGGCCGCGTCAATGAAATCGGCGGCCCTGCCAACTCCTTTGCCGCTTCGCATTGAAGGTCCTTCCGTGGGGTGCATTCCGATAAGGCAGCGGCGCTGCCTCCGTCCCCGCGAAGCACTTCAGCCGAAACGCGCATCCTCACAATAATGATAAATGACTCAGCCGTGGCATTGCATGCAGCCGAACTGCCCATCCCTGCATTGTTTTTTTTTTTCTTAGTTGTCCCCCGCGGCCTTCAGGTGCTGTGATAGATGCGGGCGCGGGATCGCTCGGCGGCCTCAGCATAATGGAAGCGTTTGATGTAAGCTCCCGGCCTATTCCTCCCACTCCCCGCCCAAAACCGGATCAGCCCTGAATCACAATGAAAGCACTCCGAATGGTAATGCGGGGACTGCCGGCAGTGAAGGGAGAGCGAGGCTTCACAAAACACCACAACCCTGTGGAGCCATTCCACGCTATCTGAGACTAGCTACTTTGAACCAGTTGTAACGTTTTGCCATTGGGAGTAAATTTTTTTCTTTGGTCCAAACAGCTCCTTGATTAACAGCACCTGTCAGCACGGCACATGGCCTGTTGGCTCAATCCACGGGCTTCATGAGCCCTTTTGCTTGCTTCATTGTCTACCAGTAACCATTCAAACATCAACCTCAGTGCAAAAGAAAGACATGACATGACTCTAAGAATATTTCTGGGGATGAAGAGGAGAGGAAGGACACAGTCTCACTGTGACATAACTAGGCCTAGTGTTGTGCGTATATGGCCAAGGGCAGTTTAGTTATTAGAGAAAGATTATATCATGAGGAAAGACTGAGGGATCATGCCAGGAGGGACAATCACGGACGCCAAGGTCAAAACAGAAGCCCTCAATAGTGATAAAGATGCACTCGAACTCCAACAGAAGAATTGTTTGATACTCTCAGCTCAGATTGAGCCTTAGTTGCCAATTAAGAGCGAATCGGCTGTGGAGGTGAGATACAGCCTTTCAGTTTCCGCACAGTCTTAGCAATTAACCTTTGTGCTGTGTTCCTGACCTCTCATTGGGTACAATGAGTACAATGTACGGAAAGACTCAGAAACTGGTCCTAAAAAAAGTGTTATTGTTCATGTGTGAAAAGATCCTTGTTACTGCATTGGGGTAAGGGTCTATTCCATTTATCCCAGTCTATTCCAAATTTGAGCAATTCAGGGAATGAACTGAAACTCACTTCAGCTTCACTTTAAACATCGGCCATCGTTTTCAATGGAGATTATTCAGTTCATAAATTGAATTTCAGTTCATGTCTTGAATTGACAGAATTAGAATGAAATTGACCCCAGCTCCGCTGTGCAGTAGTACTAGACTTATTGTGTCACTGCAGGGGTATTTAATCCTCTGCCATTCAAAGTATTTCAATGGTATATCATAGAGCTGTGAGAAGCCTTTTCATTTTTGCACCATTTTGAGTAAATCTCTAGAACTGTAGGAATTTGGCGATACCATCTTCACCTAGGAGCATTAAAGATGACTCCTTGAGAAGCTATGTAGAAGGGAGGTGTCTTGCCTACCAATCTAAATGTGTTGTTTATTGGCTGGTCAGTCTTCCCGGTAGATACAGTACATGCCAAATGTCAAGCACTGCAGCAATCTACTTCAGTGATGTAATGAGGATCTAATCTGGTCCAGAGTTTAGTTTCGAATGAAGACGTTTTTTCCCTGATGCCCAAAGGTATTTTTCTTGCCATTTTTAGACTCCTTTTAAATGTCCTCATTTATGTTAAAACAATGATTTAAACTCAAAGTGACTCCCATTGCTTGTCTGGGACTGTAATTTGTAACAAAAGCAAAACTATATTTAAACTGTAAAACAATGACTGCTGAATGCGTTTGCTGTGACAGCAGAGATGGTTCTCTGCACTTCTGTCTGCAGGATGACGTTTCCTCTGTACTTTGGTGTGATAATTCTGTTCGGTCCTCAGAGAGTAGTTAAAAAGAAGACCCATGAAGAACAAGAGGATGAGTTTTAGATGTGTGGTGCTTAATGTGGGGCCCTAGATGAGAGACGAAGACACTGCAAACCGTGTTAAGTGAGGACAAGGTGAATGCGAGTCACTGTCAGCTCACCCAGCATCGGAAAAGGCATCTCACCGACACACTCTCTGTGTTACATTCTGACACTGCAACACTCTCACAAACACACACACTTGTTCTGCCCTCTGAAACTGTGGCACGCTCACCCTCACACCCTCTGTTCTACATTCTGACCCTAACACACACCGGACACTCCCCCCCTTAACACACACACACTCCCAGCAGCACTCCTGTTCCCTGAAACTCTCTCTCTCTGCCTTCACTTCATAGAAAACTGAGGCAAAGATTTCAGACCCTTTTCTCACCCCCTCAGCCCTTGGATTAGATTCAAAAGAGTTTTATTCACTCAAATCCCACATGTTCTTCAAAGGCATGGCCGTTCGCCAGATGAGTTTGCCTGCAGGCGGTGTTCACAGCGGCCCGGTGAACCGTGGCAGGTAGCCGTGTCCGACCAAGCCTGCCCCAGCGTCACTGTGGCTGCCAGCTTTCTGCCCGCTCTCCTGGGGTCAGCCGTGGCCCACCCTGTGCTTTTGTTTTCCGCCTCTCTTCCAGAGCGCTGACCCATGCCCCTGTGGCTGCGTCTCGCTCTAACGGTGCGGCGTGGTAATGGGGGTTTGGGAAAGGTGGGGGGGGCGCTGTGCTGCAGGAGGGAGAGAGGCAGCGACCCCGCTGCCCCTGAGCTCCGAGCCACGTGCTGCTGCAGACCTTTCCACCAACCCCCACGCCCCCTTACCTCCCCTTATGAGTCAGTGTCACCTGGCAGCCTCTGCATGTTCCTGAGTCTCCCACCCTGGAGGAACTGTTACGCCCCTCAGCCATTTCACTGGCACTATCTGGGGGGGGGGAGCAAAGCAGGTCTGTTAAGCTTAACCTCTTCATCCCTTTCAAAGTGACACATTCAGGAAAGCCAACTTACCATGATATTATGACAGTTTCCTACTATGTTTACTTGTCATAGGAATCAGACAACACCCAGACAGCACCACCTTCCAGTAGTCTGTCTGTTTCACTTGTCATATGAAACAGATAGAATATTGGAAATTTCCATGTCAAGGAATTAGATGTGTTGGCATATTCGGTTAGACTGAACTGAAATAAATAATTATAGTTTTAATTGAGAAGAATGTCAGTGCTATTTTTGGAATGGTTTTCAATACAACTGTTATGTAATAATAAAAAAGTCAGCAAATATTTCCTTTTGCAGCAGACCTTGACTGTGTCTGAACACTGAGTGTGCCTGTGGTCCACTGAGTAGCTCCATATGTAACGCCCATGCAAATGATTCACATTTTCATTGTAAAATGTGGCCCTCAGAATAATTACAGTTAGTTAATAGCTTTTAAAACCAGTGAGACATGTGCAAGGTGCTTTAATAGCCATAAAAACTTCAGACAGATGGTCAATTTGAATATTTTCAGTTAATTTGCTCTGCGTCTTGGATAAAACGTTTAGTGGAATTTGAATGAGCTCGTTATAACGTTAAAAAATTCTCCTTGACTTGCAGTCTTCCGACGTCTTAGTTTCCCCAGCTACTGCGGCCGGTGCTAGCTTGATTCGGTCCCTAGCCCCACCTAATGGCAGTACAGTGAACTGCAACCATCTCCTGTACAGCGACATGGAAGGTCAATAATGACTGTAGGGTAAGCCAAGAACTCCTTTCACAGTACTGACAGATGGCCGCTCCCCTGTTCATGGGGCAACAAAATCTGCTTCATAAACCCCGCACAAGGTGTACACAAACACGTTTTCTGTGAAGGGCCAGTGACGCCGGCCACTGGACACGACTTCCGTTGCATTCTGAAGGTTGCAAAAGATTGGAGGGGGAAGACAGAGGTTTTCAGAGCTCTCTCTTGTGCGTCTTTTAAATAGCCTCTCTAGCATGAAGAGACAGATAATCATCTTCCCCTGGCTCATTCTCTGTGAAACCCATCTCGCTCACAGCCTCCCCGCTGGTCACCGTCTGCCTGTCACCCGAGCACGCGAGCTGGACGCTGTGTCTCGCGCAGGTTTCAAAACAATCCTGATAAGGCTTCGGCGTTCATTCAGTCGCCTTTTTAGTGGCTAGCTTTATGGTGCAAGCCATTTAATAGACTGGAGAGGCAATGCCAAACGTCCTGTGGGAGCCAGCTGTGTGTACTGGTGAGAGAAACTTGACTCTTTATTTAAATCTGTTTGTCAGTTTTTGTTTATAATGCAACCCCCCCCATCTATTGCATTGCATTGGCTACCCTAGATATCTGACATAGTAAACTATTACAAAGCTGTCTTTGTTTTTATTGATATGTATTTGACACATTGGAGTGTAACTTCTCAGTGAACTAAGAGCAGAAAGTTATAAACTATCATATAAATTTGACTAAACATAGTAAAAGTAGCAGTGACCTAATAATAAGGTAATGCTCTTTACATGGTACTGCTCCTATTAAAAACAGGGCGTAGGAGATTTACTAGGAGGTGGAATTATATACATGGCAGATGACATCAGAGATGGGTTGACGATACAGCCAGCAAAGCCACAATTATGTCAAACGAACAAGCCCACAGATTATTAATGCCAGGGATATCACAGCCGGCTGCAAGTTAATGAGGTCTTGTTGACAGGTTTAGCCATGGATTCGTTTTGAAGATGTTTCCCGCTGGACGATGGTTTCTGAGCAGCAACATATCAATCCAACCCAGACCTGAGAAGTGATGTATCTAAAAGGTGCTCCTTCAAGGGCAAACTAGCACTGATGAGATCTGACACCGCTCTGACATGCTGCCTAACACGACTGGCGCTTCTCATTATTTATTCCTGCTTTCAATTAAATGTTGGTCCAACGGATGCAAAAGTAGGCCCTTTTTGCAGTTTGAAACACAGCTAAACACTGTTAGATTCCATGCAGCTGCAGTGAAAGCCATTTGTATTCACTAGAGAAACAGATGACAGGATTTATGGTCCTTGCTTGTGTGTTTCTCTGACAAAACAGCAACACTTTGCCCTGCTGTCATTATTTTACATTTATAGATCTATAGCTCACAGTTATGTTTTCAAGCTCATAAGAACAAGCAAAGTTTTTTGAAATTGTACACTGTGAGGTCTCATTTGACTCGATGGGAATGCATCAAAGAGAGTTCCAGTGGAGGCCCTGATGTCTGGGGGGAGGCAGGGAGGAGGTGAAGGAAAGGTAACAGCGTTGTTTGTGCAGAAGTGGTAGGACCATCCAGCAACAGCCCACATAGCTGCTACACTCCCGGATTGTGAAGCTTGTACTTTCCCATGACTGTCATCTCTCAGGGGGCAGGTTGTGTGCCAGGGCCTCTGGGTAGGGGGGAGCGGGGGTCGGTGAGCGCTGAGCCGGCGATGTGACAAGCTGCCCAATCGAACCGCTCCAGCCCCACCCACGCTGATGCAAAACAAATCTTCCACAGGCGGGGGCCCCTCTGATCGCCAGGCGTTTACCAGTCAGCAGCTTCGCTCCTTGCATCCAACACAGTCAGCCTGTCTTCCACAAGGGGATCGACATTACCTCACCTGGCTTCAAATTCACGTTTTCATATGACACGCGATACCTGTTTTCGAGCTGCAGCCTTGTGTTATATAACTGTCTGTGTGAGGGAGGAGACAGAGGAGCTGCCCTCTTAACGTGGGCATCTGTAGTTTGGGACAGGTGAGAACACCAGTGCGCCAACACCTGTCTCGACTGCATGTCCCTCCTGCCAGTCCTACAGCCCCGCCCCCTTGTCAGCTGGGACACCTGCTAGCCAGCAGACAGCCCGGGCGCACAGGAGGGACCCACGCTCCCCTAGCGTCAATCCTCTTACTGTTTCACACAGGCACCACACCGGCCAGCCCTGGTCCTCCTATGGACAGAGGCCTTTCAAGCCCGTGCCAGGGTTGCCGATGAGTCCCGCGGGCACGGGCAGAAACAGATGGGCGCCCGCGAGCGAGCCCGCCAGGGATAAGGGCCTCCCATGAGCGCCGGCACTGCTCAGCGCCGGGCTGGAAGTAGAAATGATTATCCACCGCAGGTCTGCCGGCGGCGGGCGGCTGGGCTTGGAAGCTAACAAGAGGCAGGTTGCAGGGAAGTGGGGGTCGGTGAGCAGGACTGGCAGAGTAAACTGCCCTTTACACACGAGCAATATCACACACTGTCTCACACACACACACACACACACACACACACACACACACACATATCATATACACACATGCACACACATACTGTCATTTACACACACATGCACATAATCTCACAGTCACATACATATGCAGACATATATCATATATATATATATATATATATATATATATATCATGCATCATATACACTGTCACAAATATACGCACACACAATTTTCGTACAGTCACATACAGACAAACACCGTCATACACTATCACATAAATACACACATGCATTTTCACATAAATACACATGCGCACTATCACATAAGTACACACGCGCACACACACACTATCATATAAACATACATGCACATGCAGTCTCACACAGTCACACACATACATGCACTATTATATGCACACAAACACAATCTCACACATACGCATACACAGACACAAACACACTCTGACACACTATCACACATTGTCACATACACACACAGACACACACACACACACTCTGACACACTATCACACATTGTCACATACAAACAGACACACACACTCTGACACACTATCACACAGCACAGAGACACTGTCACATACATTCGCACATTTGTGCTGTGCAGTCACACACAAGCACACAAGCGTATGCACACACACCAATACTCAAAGCCCACACGCACGCACGCGCGCCTGCATGCACGTACACAAACACATCATCCGTGAGTCCAGCTGGGCCTTGCAGCCATGTCACACCACACCTTGCCCCTAACTTCACCGGGCACACTGCACCTGCATTCAGCGTCAAGCCACCTGAGGAGCTGAGAACAGACTCTCCATGATCAGAGAAATGAGCAGGAGTCATTTTACACGGTCCCCTCCGCTGCCTCTGGCGTCATCTGGGAACAAAGCGTTTCTCACCAGCGCAGTCACGGCTGCTGATGTATGCCTGTAATTGTTGGTCTCACACGAGGCTCGGAGTGAACTTCTAACCCCGAGCCCACAGCAGTACATTGTTTCACAGTGTGTTTGTCTTCGATTTCCTCATTACAGCGCTGATGGTCACAGCAGGGGCGGGACCGGAGCAGTAGACACTTATCTTTCTGATGAGGCGATTTCAGCCGCTCTCGGTTCTGCCAGCGCTAGTTGCCTCTTATTCAGAGGTTAGGATGAAGTGACAGATTTTTTATAGATTTTAATTGATCGGCCATCTGATATGCAAGGGAGGACAGGTTTGTCATACTTTGAATGTCAAAACATGGGGGGGAGGCGAGTGTGTGTGTGTGTGTGTGTCTGTGTGTGTGTAGGAAAAGGTGTGTGTGCAAGGATGTGTGCGCGTGTGTGTGTGTGCAGGTGGGAAAAGGTGTGTGTGCGTGTGTGTGTGTGTGTGTGAGGATGTGTGCATGTGTTTTTGTTTCTAACTGCCCTTTCCTCTCCTCTTTCAGGAGGACCCCACCCTGACCTCTGCTTGCCAACCCCCAGTCCAGGACCATGATCTAACAGGGACACCCTGGCCACCATGAAAGGGTTGGGAACCAACCGTCGCCACCTGTCCGACTCCTGCGACCCCACGGCCGCCCCTCAGGAGCCGCTGTACCCCCTGGCCGCCGACCCCCGCAGCCCCTACTTCCTGAGCCCCACCATGGACCACTACGGCACCCTGGACCCCCAGCACTTCCCCCCCTCCAGCCCCACCTCCCTGCCTCCCGAATGCCTGATGCCCCTCAACAACCAGATGTCCAACAGCATGACCTTCCCCCGGATCCACTACAACTCCCACCCGGACCAGGGCAACCTGTCCCCGAGCTCCGTCACAGGCGGGGGCAGCATCGGGGGCATCCGGACGGGCACGCTGGCCACCTCCACGTCCATGGGGGCGGGCGTGGGCCCGGGCCTGAGCGGGGCGCACGTGATCACCAGCGGCTCGGCCACCATCTCGGCGGGCGGCAAGATGAACCGGCTCCCCGCCAACCTGCTGGACCAGTTCGAGAAGCAGCTGCCCGTGCAGCGCGACGGCTTCAGCACGCTGCAGTTCCAGCGCGGCCGCGTGTCCAAGCAGCGCAGCGAGCGCCCCGGCCGCATCCGCCACCTCATGCACTCCGTGCAGAAGCTCTTCGCCAAGTCGCAGTCGCTCGAGAGCTCGGTCAAGGGCAACGTCAACGGGGGCGCGGCGGGCGCCGACGAGGGCAAGCAGAACCGGCGGAGCAAGAGCAAGGACCGCGCCAAGACGGAGGGCGCCAAGCGGCGGCCGCGCTCCAACATGTCCGGCCTCTGGAGCTCCGAGGACAACCTGGACAGCGGCGTCGACGCCGCCAACTCCACTACCGCCGCCGTCAACTACCGCAACAACCCCATGGCGATGATGACGCTGGGCCGCCCCGTGCCGGACAGCCAGGGCCCCGCCAGGTACTTCCCGCAGGGCTACAACACCATCGGCGGCCACGTGCTGAAGACCTCCAAGAGCAACAACGACCTCAAGTACCAGGTGTGCCCGGCTCTACCGGGGACTGAGGGCGAGGGGAGCGGGGGAGGGGACAACAAGCTGGTCAAGCGGGGCTCCTGGTCCACTCTGACGCTCAGCCAGGCCAGGCAGGTGTGTCAGAAAGGGCTGGCCACCATTGACAAGTCGCTGCTCAAGTCCAAGTCCTGCCACCAAGACCTGACCTGCCACTACTTGCAGGTGGGAGCGCGAGTGAGTATTCTAACAGTACGCCTGCCTCCAGCCTTCTCCCAGCCATTCACACCTTGGGCTGCTGTCCTAAAATGTTATTTTGATACTCGATTTTTATTTTGGTATGCTGTTTGCCAAGTTACGAGCTGGCAAGGTCATTTCAATACATTCATTGGGTCCGTACACACGCACACTCACAAGAATTTCAACACTTGTAACACAAATCTGGGCTGCAGTTGTGTGCACTGGTATTAAACTGCCAACATGGATTTGTATAGTTTTAAATGTGGTGTTTTATCAATTCAGTGCCTGTGCCTGTGATTAGTAACAGTACCTTTCAAATCCAATTAATATGAACTCATATTTAAGACAATGGCTGGATTAAATCAAATTGCAAAGTATGCAGGAAGGGTGAGAATTGCTGAATGAGCACAGGTTCATTCATACCTGACTGACTTCACATTATTAACTGAGCAGATACCCTTGTACAGAATAAATTAAAGATTGTTCACTTGTGTATGTGAACTTTTATTAAAACAATTCAAGTTAACTACCTTGCTTAAGGGTACTACAGCCACAGCTTAGTTGGGATTTGAACCTGAAATTGTCTGCTCCTGAACTGTTATGGTTCCCTGTTGCCTTGTTTACTGATTAAAAATAACAGCATTTAGCCAGTGAGTCATTGTGGATGAGTGTTGAGGGAGCATGGATCAGGTTTTGGGGCGGGGCAGTGATGGGGGGCTGTGTCGCGGTCCTGCAGGTGCCCCTGGGGGACTGGAATAGCACCCTGGGCCGGACTCGGGGCTCCAGCGAGATCCCGTGCCGGCGCATGCGCAGCGGCAGCTACGTGAAGGCCATGGGGGACCTGGAGGACAGCGAGGACTCGGAGGGCAGCCCCAAGCCCTCGCCCAAGACGGCCGCGCGCAGGCAGAGCTACCTGAAGGCCACGCAGCAGTCCCTGAGCGAGCAGCTCCCGCCACGCAAGTAAGAACGCCACGCCCCCCCCCCAGTCCCCCAGCCAATCACTGCACCCAGACACAAACCTGCATGCAGACGGGAATGAGAATGGTTCCTGCAGTGCTCTCCACATACACAGGAGGTATCCTGGAGAATGCCTGTCTTGGCATTTGAGCGCATGTGTATGTGTGTGTGCATGTGTGAGGAATTTAAGAGACTGATGAAATAATGAAATTCAAAAAGGTTTTTGACAGTGGTGAGCTGTGCTGCCACCTACTGGAGAGGATGCCCTTTTTTCTTATGCTTGACACTTCTGTATAAAGCACGTTTCTTGTTGAAATATTAAAAGACTGGTTGTAAATGAAAAACAATGGATGAGTATATTACTGAACGTCTAGAACATCCATTCTCAATCCAGTAAAAATGTGATACAGTGAACAGGGCCTGATAAAAAGATCATTGAAGGATTCACAACTATTTTTCCATTAAATTTCATAAAAAGCAATATGCTGGTAATACAATGTTCTCTGGGGGTATACAAACACATAAATACAGTTAAATACGATTCATGGTGACTAAACAACCAAATTTTACTTACACTGTGAGGGAACATAATATTCTAGTGATTTTTAAGTAAGCAAGAAACTATCATTGTTTTCTCCAACAGTACTGTGAGTAAGATTGTGTAGGATGTCCACATTCAATTTGTCCAAGGCTTGAAATTATAACACTCAGTTAATTGTCAGATCACTTAGCAGCCACCAGATGGCAGCATTCTGACTCAATCCTGAACAAAAGATGACCACTCAATCACTCATTCATCTGTACTCCCTTTACCACAGAGCAAGGACTAAATGCACTCCGTGGTTAAGGATAATTTGACGTATTCGTCCACACTAAATGTACTGTATATATGAGGTACACCAAAACAGGTTGAATCTCTGGAGAGGTGTTCTGTTGATTGTTGTAAGGAAGGAGTCCCCTGGGTTTGAATGGGCAGAGTTTGGCAGCAATATTAATCCTCCTCCCCCACATGCTCCGCCCCCTCCCTCCTTCCCTCTATCCCTCCCTCTTCCTTTTGCGCCCCCCCTCGCTGTGGGACCTGCAGATACTGGGATTTTTCAATGCTGCAGGACGACCTGGGGGCCTTGTGGTCTCCACTGCAGAGCGTGACTTCTCTGCACCAGCTGGGCAGGTCAGTGGCGCTTCCAGGGGCCGGCAGCAGGGGGCGCGCTTCAGCTTGCTGTAGAGAGACCGCGTCCAAACGACCCCACGCTCTGTCCTGTCCTCACACCTTCTGATGTTTTAGGTGCCCTGTCTTTGTCCTCGTCAACATATGGCCGCTGAGGAGTGCCTATCAGCTGACACGGACTAGAGCAAATGTTTCTTTGGGGGGTGGATTTGATTTGCTCGCTCCAGCGTTTCCTCAGTGTTGTCACCTGGATGTCAGGCACACACTGCTTTCCACACGCTTTATTAAATGTTCATTTGCTTTTGCATGTACAGTGTATGGGCCAATCAAGCAAGGGATCTAACAGGGGGCGGTCCTCAGTCGCACCACATAACCTCTGAAGGTTGGCCAGATATGGCCCCTCCCATCCCGGGGACTGAACTGAACCACTTTGTTTTGTCTCTCTCTCCCTGTCTCTCGTTTTCTTTATTTGTCCCTGTTCTGTCTTCCCCTCCTCTGTTTACTCTCTTTCCCATCCTTCTTCTGTCCTCGTTCTCTCTCTCATTCTCTGTCCTTTCTCTCACTCTATCACTTTCTCTTTCCTCCTCCTCTGCTCTTTCCTTCCTCCCTCCACAAACTGTCTTTCTCTCTCTCCCTTTGTGCTCTCTTTGCTTTCTCTCTCTCTCCCTCCCTCTTCCTCTCCCTCTGTTCCCCACAGCTGCCTTCCCTCGTTGCAAGAGCTCTCCACCAATCGCAGTTTGGACAACCTGGACTGCATAGACGGACCTGTTACCTCCCCTTTCCAGCGCTGGAATGACGTGGACTTCAGCCAGGGCTGCAACACACTGGGCAAGACAAGCTGTACAAGCCAGGTGAGTAACCCATCCCCAAACCCCTGAACCCCTAAACCATCAGGCCCCTGGGTCTCAGGGCCCCAAGCGATACCCCTTCTCCACTATCAGATCCATATCAGTGCCAGATCTCTCTACTCCCAGCCTCTGTCTCCAATTCACCGAACAATGAAGGACACCACGACTGCAGGGCTCAATTATTCAATTATAAGAGCTCAACTCCTCCCGCTCTCTGACAGTGTCACCCATGGCAATTACCATATAAAGAGAATCCGATTCTTGCCTGAGCCTGAGTCTATAACCTAGTAATGGCTCCAATGAGCTCTAGTGTGTAATCTGTGTCATGAAACCCGTGTCAAGACTGGAAGAGGGATGTGGCTTCTGCCAATTTGATTTGCATAATGAAAGCTTAAACTCTGAAAATATCATAATTTGAGGCATTCTGCGTGTTAATGTCTTCGACAACTCTCCAGGGCTCCGTAAATTAGTGCGGGTTTCAGATCATTTGGAAAAAGTCAGTTTTGATGCAGTGTGAATAATTCATGCATATTGCCTGCAGTCACCTTTCAGTGGAGGTCGCTGGAGTTATCTGTATTAGTAAGTGTGGAGCTGAGCCAGGGTCACAGAGCTGGGAGCACTGGAGTAACTGCAGAGAAGGAGCCCTGTGGATTAGCACAGTGAAATTCCTGGCTGGCTAGCATTTGTCTAAACTGGCAAGGACTGGAACGAGGCAGACGTTTGCCCTGAATGTAATATCAAGAAATGATCAAGACCAGGGTGTCCTGATCGCTTTAATCCCAAGATCGCTTGTTTGCTGGCTTGCTGTCCGCAGGACGGAAACCGTAAGGCTGATTTCAAGCACATCGTCAGGATTGAATGATGCACTCAGAAGTTGATTTGCATGAGGCATGTTCTTGTCTAAGTCTCAGATTATGATATGATAAGTGTTCAGTGTAGTTATTTTGGGAGAAGCTTGGCATTTTTTGCCTTGTATACCAGGTGCATCAGGATGAGCCTCAGAAAAACTCAGATTCTTGCTAAGGGAGGAGATGCACGTTTTCGTGTGCACCTTCTGTGATACAGTGAGGGCCACATCAGTTCGAATCCTTGAGCTACAATTTTCACCAGGACCAGCTGCAGGCAGGACAGAACAGAAAACACAAGGCCATCGACAAAGGAATATGCGATATCAGTCTAACGGCAAACAATGGAAATGCTAAGATGGAATTCAGAATGGGGGAACAGCCTGGACACCAAATTCTAATAGCTTCATAGTGATGGACTTAAAGACAACATTCAAGTACTGGGACCAGGGGGACTGGATTTCTGCATGACTGTCTGCAAATCTCAACCAGTACTTAAGCTTGCTGTTGGATACAGGCAAAACCAGAGGGAATTCTCAGCAGAAAGACTACATGTGAGAGACAGTGACCAGTGACGGCGTGTGGCTCGTAAAGTCGTGAGAGGGGTGCTCTGAGTTTCTCCCTGAGCTGCTTTGCAGATCTACCAGAGGGAATGAGCAGGTTTTGCGCAGGTTTTGCACAGGATTTCTGGTTTTCTACATCTAAAGCTTGATTTTTTTTTTACACCTCACATATTTTTAAATACCCTTTACAGCTGAGGAGGGCAGAAAATTTGCCATTTCTTGTCATCATCCCTGTCCATATTTAAACTTTGGTATAATTAAATTAAGACAAGACCAGAAGGGAAGAACTAGCACTGCAGCAGAAATTGTACCCCTCCAGGTATCACCTAAAAGGAGCACAGGCTGCTTGGAGACCACTTTTTAGAAGAGTGCTTTTTTACCCTGCACTGGAGCAGGAGTTTGTCCCTCTCTGTACCTCCCTGTGGGTGGTTCTCTGTACCCCTCTGTATTTGCCTGAAATGGGGAGGAGGCTGCTTGGAGACCTCTGAAGGGTTGAGTCTCTCTGTATGTACCCCATCCCCCCCTCCCTATTATTCGTCCTTTGAGGGGTGGAGGCCACATGGCACATTCCTCACACAGAACCATTAGGGGGGAGCGGGGACAACAGAGGCAGGCATCCCATCCACGGAAATTCTTTTCCCTTCAGCTCGGAACGACCTTAAAATCACAGTGACTTTCCAGTTTGGTTGTGGTCAAGTGGCATATGACCCCCACCCAGAGCCCAATACCCGTCGGCAGTCTTCGTCTCACGCGGTCGTTTCTGGATTTGACCGCATTTGAACGCCGGAGCCGGCTGTGACCGCAAGGAGGAAGGAGAGGCATTGTTGATTCAGCTGGGCTTGGACTTTTTCAAGGACTCCCTGACCCCTCCCCACCCCACCTCCACCCTCCCGTCTCCCAGCTGTTCCGCTGTCCCCTGCACCGTCATTTGTTGTCACTGATGGAGTTACCGCTGTGAGATAGGTGTCATGTTGACAGCACTGAAGGCTGAGAATGCATAACATTGACAAGAAAATCTTGTAAACCTACTGTGTCATTGCTTCTTCTGTTCCGTAAAGGGAGTGTCTGTCTCTCCCAGTTGGTCTGTGATTAGCTGTCATTAGCCACTCAGGTAAGAAGTGATTCCAAATTTCCAAAAAAAAAGCATTGTGACTGCCAGTTTTCCTCTTCACTTTAATCAAATTATCTATGATTTATTGCTCTTGAGCATGTATGGTTGCTCATTGAGTGATATTGGCTAATGAATCAAACTCATTTATGGCAAAATACTGCACTTCATGTGGTAGGGTCCCCTTGATGGACAGATTTGATCTGATGATGCAACTTTCAGTGTCAGAAATAGTAAACCGTCCAATACAGGTTTTCATTTAACACTCTTGATTGATTGATATTGATACTGTTCAGAGAGGACTTTTGGAATCCTTGATTTTTTTTTTACATCGCATTGCATTACATTATTGGCATTTAGCATTTTTAAGATGACAGCAGACTAAAGTTAGTGTAGAGGGAAGAGTAGCTGTTTTAGTAGAGAAGTAGCTCTGCACTACTCACTCCCTCTGATTTGCATGTCAAGCTCTGGCTTTTTATCCCTGCTTTGAGTTTTACTTTGCCCACCCGCTGCTGACGGGACGTCCTGCAAGGTCATCCCACCGCCCCTCCCTGTCAGACCCGCCCCTCTGTCCCAGCATGCCTCAGGACCGCAGGGCGCCCGGGTGCGCTCCCCACCGGAGGGCCGCCAGCGCCCGTGCGCCCGCCCGCCTCCGCTCCCGCCCGCGGGTCAACCTCCGCGTGTCCTTCCAGGTGCGGGAGGCGGAGGGGAGCCGGCCGTACGAGGACGCCTTCCCGGAGGCCATATTCCACGAGGGCGGCTCCCGGCCGCCGGAGCCCCCGGACCTGCCCCTGCCCACCTGCTTCCGCTCGCGGAGCCACTCCTACCTGCGCGCCATCCAGGCCGGCTGCTCCCAGGACGAGGACACCGCCTCCGTGGACTCGGACTCGCCGCCGCCCACCACCACTGTCCGCACCTACAGCTCCAGCACCAGTGAGTAACCCTCTGGGGGTTGGGGGCGGGGACCGATGGGGGCCGATCATGCAGCAGTCGCATACACTAAACCTCACAATGTGAGGAAAAGCTTATGGCTCACATGTGTGATACAATCAGCAGGAGCAACTTCAGTTTAGTAGAATCTTTGCAAAGAACAGCCCGTGATCCCCTGGCAAAGTGCGAGACCTCTTGTTTTCGAAAGCACGTGGGTGCCTTTTTAAGATGCCACAAAATCATTCAGCAACAGCTTGGCAGGTTTACGCATGTGGAGTTGCAACTGGTTACCAAGTGCTCTTCAGTTATGGTCCTAAGAAAAAAATAAAGTTCAGATCTGCAAAAGTGATTGCTCACTTACCTAGGTAGTATAGCGGTACTCCATTTTTTCTGTAATTGTATTTGAGATGCAATCCTAGTTCAGATTAGTTGGCTCGCGTCACTGACCTTGCGCTCAGCTTCAGCACTATTTTGCATTGTATGACCTTTACACATCTTGCTCTTGTGCCTGTTGTTTGCTCACTATTTGCACTTTTGTACGTCGCTTTGGATAAAAGCGTCTGCCAAATGAATAAATGTAAATGTAATGTAATGATTGACCTTCACTGATGGTGATGGCCGTAGCAAGTCATGTGTTCCTTTAAGATAAGGCTGAGGAGGAGGATGCCATGAGACAGAAAGGTATTAATCTTGCTCAAGTTCAAAATGTAGGGCTTTGAGAAAAGCCAATTTATGACACACATGGCTTGACTGGTGTGTCTTAGAGCTGTACCCTAAAGCTGTAGCAGCTCAGCTTAATGAATGTGACACTAACATGAAAAAAGAGCTCGTGAGAAAAGCTGAGGGCAAAGGCATGCAGTTTAAGCTATGCTTTCATGGTGAGCCACATGAGAATTTAGAGCAAATGCAGAGTGACTGACATCCATCCAGGGACAGTTAGCAAATGGATAGCACGCAGTTGCGTGTGTCATAAGATGAATCCACATCCCTTTTAAACAGGCTCAGTGGGGATGCAAAGGACAAAACATTCCTTTTTTTCCGAACGGATGCGTTCCTAAGTCTGGGGTTGTGGCATCTCCAGACCTGCCCTGGGGAGCTGTGGGTGAGCTGGTGACACTGTGTGGCCGATTTGTTCCCAATGAGGCAGAAAAAGGTGACGCAGCTGGTAAGGACTGGGTCTGGACCTGGGCCAGCTGTCTCCCAGCACACCCCCAACCCCCCCTTCCCTCACTGTAAATCTGGCGACGTACAGTGAAGTGGGTGGTGGTTACACACCTGTGGGTTTTGAGTGTCAGAATGGCAGCCCAGGTTCGAGTCACCGGACGGAGAGCGCTCAGCGAATCCGCCCCCCCCACCGCTCAATGTGTTTTGACAGGTTCCCACTGACACAGCTAGTTCCGTTTCCCCTGTGAGACGCGCACACACAGTCGCGCACGCACACACACGGGCTGACCTACATTCTAGAAGCAGAGACAACTGGTGGAGAGCGGGGGGGAGAGTGGGGGGGGGACAGGAGAGCGCTTACAGCTCGGGCTCGTCAGCTGCTCTGCGCCAGAGAATAAACGCTCAAAAGCTGAGCCAAAACCCTCTGTAGAACAGCCATCACCGGCAAATTAACACACTGAGTCTGACTGGCTTTGCAACTGGCTTTGGGGGAAGGATTAGATGAATCACAGCGGCGCTGCAGTGGGGTGGTTCAGGCGTACGCTGGTGACTCAGTTGCACGGCTCGCCTTGAATTTCTGACTGAGGCAGAGCTGCAGCCTTCAGAGTGTTATTGCTACCACAGGAGACTTGCAAATTGGCCTTTTAACTCAAGTTAACTGGAGAGGCTTATAAAAAGGGCTACAATTCTCACATATTTATGTCATATCACAATTTTGACAGTATACTTGGCTTTTCTCAAACCATTGCTTTACGTGTGTTTAGCTCAGTGCGGCACAGCTGGTAGTTCAGTTCAAAAGGAAAGTGCAGCTATAGATTAGACTGCTATCATCTTATTTCACTGCACAGGAAGTCTTATCAATTATGTCACCCCTGTTTCTTCTGTCACATTGGAAATAAAACAGTAAATTGGGTGACAGCATTGAAAATGGCCACCCAGACACATTCTGAATTTGAACACTTGAAGATTTTTACAATTAATTTCACTGTTGCTCCCCAAAGAAATGTTCTGGGATTCTGTCAGAACTACAGAATCAATGCGACCCATTGTTGAATAACAAACTCCATGTGAGGCGGTGTTATGTCCCGGCCAATCAAAAGGCTAATCAGACAGCCATTACAGAGGTGAAAAGGCCAGAGGGGGAGGAGCTGGCCAGGCTTAGACCTAACCGCTGTGTATGAATACAGTCTTTACAGCATAGACGGAATCGTCAGCCAGCTGAGCGCTGCCTTGAGGCGGGTTTGTTCTGAGAACAGGAGCTGGTGGCGCTGGCGCTAATGGCGCATGCTTTGATCCCCCAAATTTTGCCCAGTGCGCCTTTGCCTTAAAGCCACAAACAAGAGCATGGCGTTGTCCAAGAGCTGTGAGGCCAAACCTTTGAGGTGTTGGGTGTAAACGGTGCCGATCCTGCCATACTCCTGACGTGGGTCCCTCAGTGCAGAAATAGCTTGTGGAATGCAGCAGTGATTTGTGTGGGAGGATCGAGAATAGTGTATTCATCCTGCTAAGTGTCTTTTCCTTAGCAGACAACTAAGAAATTTTTAGCTGCAATAAAGGCTTTGCATATTCAAAGCAACCCACATGTATGTTTTTGCACCGTTACCTTTGGAGAAGGATATTTAGGCAAAACACTGCTGTATACTGCTGAAATTTGAACCACTGAACATTTTTTTTAATCTAGTCAATTCAAAGTTAAATAAAAAAAAAATACTGAGACTGAACTTAATTTGGATGACGAGCAGCTTGAATTGATCTGCATATGATCTGTTTCCATAGAAACAACTGGAGTAAAGGTCTACTGAACCAATACAAACTCAAACAATGTGTGAACTAATAGTTGTGAAAATTACATTATACAAGTTTTTAAGGGTATAAAATGTTTACAAGTATGAAATACTGTCAGAGCGTTATTTTGGAGATGTGAACGGGTGGTGGAGGAAAATGACAAATAAAAAAGGATCAGAAGATCCTGGTATGAAGAATAATTCATATTTATGCAGAGGAGAAGGCAGCCATTTTAACTCCAAGTGCAGGTTGGCATGCCCCTTTCTGTCTTCTGACTTCATTTACCAGTCACTGGAGTCGACATGAAGCAGCCCTGAATCAACCATATCCATTAACTCAGCAGTTGTCACATCTAATTTAACTAAGCTGAATATAACGATGCTTTGTTAATTGTATTCATGTGTTTGGAGAAATTGCTTTGTTATATTATTAGAGAAGATTTATGCGTATAGTCTCCTTTTGCGACAAATATTAAGACGTAAAACTACGTTTAGGATTCCATTGACATTCATTCATAGAAGAGATTTTCTCTGTATTGTTTCAACGCTGATAATTCTACCTCAAATTATTATTGTTGTTGTTGTTTGCGGTGGTCACCATTGTTGTGCTGCAAATATCAGTAAACATGACGTCACTTCGCTTCGCGTCGTGCCTGACAGCACCCCGTAGCCCTGCTGACATTCATGATACATCATAAGCTCTCGTGCCATTTCGCTTTATTCGTAGGGTTCCGAAACCGTTATTTGCTACCGTTGTCGGTGTTACCTCTGACGCGACACGCCCTCTGTGAGATTCAGCCGACAGCGAAATCAACAGAGAGCTACAGACTGGCTGTTAAACTCAAAAATAGCCTCCTCATCCCTCCTCTTTCTACCTCCTCAATAAAGCGTTTCATTTTGGGCGGGGGAGACTGGCTTAGTGTTGCCTGCGTAACATATGCAGCGTGAGGGAGAGACAAAGAAGACCAATGAAGATGATGATAGTCAGAAATTAACCACTGATATATAAATTATGGGGCGGGGCCGGGTGGTTGTTTTTGTGATGCAGATTTATACGGCGCGAGTCTTAAGAAGATAGAAAAATTGGATTGGTGTATTGTCGCGACTGAAGGCAGCCGTCTTCCAATAATATTGCTATGGGGGTGGGACTTTAAAAAATATACTCCAATCACGTTTATAGAGGGTGTTTCCAAATAGCTCCTTTCTTTCCGCGACGTGGAGTATTGAGTTTGAGTCTGTAAGGTCTCACGCTCAACCGGAGAGTGACATCAATTAAAAAAGAAATAAATAACAAAAACTGATTATTGATCGTCCAACGGGAAAAGCGGTGGAAGGAATGTGGTTGATCTGGCATACAGATGTTGAAGTTACGGACACGGCCATCGATCATCTAACGAGGAGAAGAAAATTAATGCTCTATTTTGTGGTAAATACTCTATAATCTAGCTAAGTTAGCTGGCTATATTAGGGCTAGCTAATTACTTATCTAACGTTAGCTACGGTAGCTATTGTTAAACTGCCTGGAAATTAATAGCTAGGCAGATGATGACGAATAGCTTAGAGAGGTAGGTAATGCCCAATTGCTAGGTAAGATACCTGTCTATGTAGCTAGGTAGACTAGGCTAGCTAGATAATTATGGTGAAATTTAGTTAGTCGGTTTACTGTGCGTGCTGCCTAGCTAAAGTAGCTGTTTCAGCATAACAATGAAACGTGAATTCTGTCTAGCTCTCAGTGATGCCGCTGTCAGCTACTATAGCTCATAGTCATAGCAACCAGCCATAAGGAGCGTATTCAACTATTGTTTTTTTTTCCTGTTATTCCGCTAGCTGATGTTAGCTAACTACCTGTGGTGGGGCAAGAGCTTGATTGCTGTTTGGAACTGTACTTACTGAGGAGCGTCCAACAAACTGGCAAATATTAGCAAAGAAATTTGGCGAATGTAGTTAGCTAATGTTATCTACATAATTTTGTTTGGTCGGTCTATTAAGGCACGATTTAAAAATGGCAAGCTAGTTAACTCAGCTCGTGTGATCGCAGGGTTGTAATCTGTGTAAACTGTGCTCTGTTGTAACAATGATAGCTAGTATCCTGGTCGATGTGAAATACACTTGGGCTGCGATAGCTCATATTAAGCTTGACAGACATCGTATTTTGCAGAAAGACACCATTCCTCTGTGCCGGCTCTCAGCGCATAATGTTAACTTCTTTCGAGAGTCAGTCACGTCTATGTCAGCTAGTTACACAAGTACAGTACCGAACTTTTAGCTAGCTTTGTCAGCTAGCCACCTAATGAGGCTTGCCAGATAGCTTCGCCATGCGTGTGTTAAACACAGATTTGGTTAGCCTTCTAACTTACAATATGGAATACCTCTAAGCTTGCTACTTTCAGCTAACTAGTTGAACATGTGTGAGTTGGTTAAGAGTGAGTTCAACAGTAAAAAAAATATTGTAGGATTGCTAGATGGATATCCTTCTGAAGTTGCTAGTTAGCTGTGATGTGGCTAGTTACAACTAACAGTGTACAGTTTAACGCTGTATTTCAAAGTTTATGCCTAAATGTGGTGCTGTTGTCGGTGCTGTGGTTCTGCAGGTCACGAGCACGTGTCGATAGGCTGGTCGAGATGCTGTGTGTTGGCTCTTTTAATTCGGCTTGACAAAGTTACCGCAGAGCGGCTTGCTGCACTCTCGTTGCCACGTCTTCTCCATCAGCCTTCGAAACGAGAAAACAGAAACCGTTTCCAAGACAAAGCGAATAAAACTAAGTAGGAAACTGGCTTGTCGTCATTCTGTTCGAATTTGCCTTCTTTCGTTTTTGCATTCTTATGGGGTTAAAGTCCGAGTCAAGCCTGAAAGAGCAGTTTGTGAATGGGCCACAACTCCACTCAAGGCTGCAAGGACCGGGACCAGAAACCGCATTTCAACAAGGTGAACACACAAAATAGCCCAGATAACACTGCTTTTATTGTTGGCATGTATGTTAACCTTAACCCTTAAGTTACCATTGAGCAGGGTGTTTTATGGCATGTTTGTTTCTCTGGCAAAACAAGCGTAGTACACATAGAATCTGGTTGCACACAAATATAGGGACTTTGTGTGACAGATGCAGATGTAAAACATTTTTTTTTACTTTAGCTGGGTTTAGGAATTTGTATAAAACACCAGCGTTCTAGAATTTTTGAAGGTTCTTTATTATTTATTATGATATTTACTGGTCTCTACGTGATCTTTACTTCACTAGAGGTCTTGTGCCAAATGGATCTGAGCTGATCTGAGTGAATCTGTGCAGCATGTTGCTCAGATTGGCACCCTCAACATCTTTTTGCACAGTGCTGTGGCTGTGATGAGATGATTTTGTGGCTAATTGTGCTGCTGCATACTTCCTCTTACAATTTTGCAAGGTTTTTTGGCTGGTTAGTTCACAGAACCCTGACAATAAAGGTGTTCTCAACCTGTGAGTTAGGACCGTGATGGTGAATTTTAGGTATCACTGTTCACCTTGTCGCCTTGTGTTTTTTTTAGGCTAAACTAATAGTTTTTTTAAAGGTCTGTTCATTGTGTTCTCACAAAGGGTCTTAGCATACTATCTTGGAATGTGCTTTTGTTATAATTCAATGAGTTTCTGGCACAATTGATTGACAGGTGGTATCATAGTTGTTTCACTTCAGTTTTGATTGTTGCATGTTGATCTATTCAGCCTGTTTTAGAGCAATGCAGATGATATGGGCTACTGATATCTTGGCAATGGGGCATGTTCATACTGTGCAATGCTGGCACAATGCAATGCGTTCTTCATGACTTCCTCGGAGATCAGTAGGTTACCTTAAACTGCCCCTGGACTACTGCAGACTTTTTTCATTTTCATAAATGCATTGGGCTTGATTTGTAATGTCACCTGACATGTGGGAGAATAATGTTCTTTGGCATACTAATGATTGGGAGGGATTTCTCGGAGATAGTAAGAGTGACTGTAACATATTTTCCCCCCATAGAGAGCAGATTAAATTAGCATCACTGCCATGTTAATGGAAGATGGCAAGAAATATTATAGATGTGCTTCAAAGATGTTAAAACACTCAGACTGTAGTATCAGTCTGATCCCCTTTAAAAGGGTTGTACTTTGTAGTGGGATTATTATGTGAAATGGTTTTTAAGATGCTGTATTTTGCTTTCTTATCTGCATTCTGGTCAGCATGTAGTATCGATTTATGGAAATTGTTTTCAGCAGAAACATTTGAATTAGATAACCATAGAGTTTAACCATAGAGTTTAACCATAGAGTTTACCCATGCCTCATGCTGGTTCACCATAGAATATGCTTATTATTTGTCAAAAGACAATGTCAGCATTGAGGTGTGTATGTATATTTCCTCATAATTCTGTAGTCGTCAGTATTAAATATATTTTTTGTGGGGCATATGAAGAAGCAGGTACTGTGTAAAAGGCTGCGGAGGAGATGCATCCAGGATGTTCCAGTGCAGCGGTGCGCACTGGCTTGCAGAGTGTTTTTCTTCCATTTTGGAGTCAGGGGAATTGAAAGCCTTGTAGCTATTTCAGGCGCTATCTTTAGCCTCTCGAGCACTTTATCTGTTGAGCTTTGATGCTCGTGCACCATTGGTGGTTTAATGCGCCCAGTGCCTGATCAATAATTGATAAGCTTACTGTCAGGTGCCTGCTGGAGTGCCGTACAGCTGGTGCCCCGGGCCTCCATGGGGACCTCGCTCCCCAAGGCCGACCTCGGTTAACTTCAGCCTTGTCACAGCTTGAGGCGATAGAGGCTGAGGGTTACATGGTGGGGACTACAGGGTTTTTTGTCTTGTCAGAAACCGCAAATCTAAGAATAGTCAGTTCAGTTAGCTAAGCTGAGAGATCGAACCTGCAGTGTCGTCATTTCTCAGTTTCTTTTTATCCACGTATTGATTTGGCATTTCTCTTATCCGGAGCGGTGTGCATGGCTGTATACTGGAGTGTATCAAATTCACATCGCAGGAACAACAAGAATAGCAGCAATAATATGTCCAGTAAATAAGCCTCAAGCTGAAAAACAGCGTGAACGGAACAGTAAAAACATTGTTGGGCAGATCGGTTGACTGCTGCTGGACACGGCATAACTCACAGTTCAGAAAAGCTGTGTCAGCTGAGATGCATGGGGCTGTTACTTAAGTCTAGAAGGCATTGTTGGCACATATAGATAATGCCTCATTACGGGCTTGTTCTGCTTTCTTGGTTAGCGTAGGTTAGCCCAAATGAGACACTCCACCCCACTTACTCATTCTGCAGCCTAAAGCCAGAGGTTTAGCAGAGACAAAGCTTCTGTCTTTGCAGAGATGATTCATGCAAGTTCTGGGAAGTATTTGGGGTGAGATTTATAGGGGAAAGTATTTTGAGTCACACGGAGGATACCCAGTCCCTTACCAACTTGGAGATTGTACCAGGCAGCATTTTCGAAATGACAATACATTATTTATTTGCTGAGCAAATGTGTTTGTCCAAGGCAACTTGCATAACATACATTTTATATGCATTGTCCATTAATACACCTGGATAGGTACAGAGGCAGTTGAGTGAACTTGCTTCTTTGAGGCACAAAGGCACTGCCCCACCTGGTAATCAAACATGCAGCTTGGAACCTGGTAGTTTTTTTAATCAACAGTGCTTTTTTTAATTACCATATTTTAATTTCACCGGCGCATCAAAGCATTCTGTTCTTGAACCAATCCAGATAGCTGGCATGCCTCCTTTGGTAGAGGTAGAGGCATGTCTGTGTTGTGCATGTCAGGAAAAGGGTGCCTGTCTGAATCAAAACGGACGCCTTTGGAGCTCTAACCACGTGGTGTGACTGGAGCCGCACGGATCCTTTCACACCAGAAATCGTGTAGCGTTCAATCAGCCGTCTGCTTTGTTCCTCAGCTCACCTGGGAGGAAAGTGGTCTCTCTCTCCCCATCAGCGGCGTTTAATAAGCAGAATTTCACGCCGTGATGTCGCAGCGTGGCAGGGGAAGCTATGTGGGAGGCCTGACTAATGTGGAGGAGGAGGAGAGAGTCTGCTTGGTGTGGAGCCAGCTACACGGAACTGGCATATGTGCTGTTGGTACAGAGGAAAAGAACTTTCCGTCGTAGCTCGGCATCTATAACACTTGATTTGTTTCAACCATCGCTTTCCCACCCGTCACGTGATTCGTGGCGCAAGGCGAGAGAATGATCCGCGGTCTGAGGCAGGCGACGCCCCCCTGAGGTGGGGATGTCAAGGCCCGGTGGGCGCGCCCACGGAGTCCCCACCGGTGCCCCTCGCTGGCGTTCACTGGGCAGCCAAAGCAAAGAAACAGCGACCATCTCCCCCGTTCAACTGTTTCCCAGCACGCGATGCTTGTTTCGTGGTTGCTGTGGCAACGCAGCGGGGTGTGCGCCTCTATCGTGGTTTAAACGTTCACAAGCAGCCATTGTATTTGCATTGCATGTGCTTGGTGTCTTCAGGCTAGTCTGAATCTAAGCTGCCCCACCAGAGCATACATCTGTAATACTGTTAATCGGAGTTCCCGTCCTGAAGGTTGAAACTGTGGCCGTCAGGCTGTTATTTTCAGCTTAAAGCACACTGTTTTGTCAACTAAAGGATCCCAATATACTAAAGATAGATCACCATGCTCTTTTCAAAAGAGGAGATTACAGTGGTAATGGTAAAAGGTATATCATCCTGGTTAGAAGTCTCCAGTAAATTTGTGTCTAGTATATATATATGTATATATATGTGTAGTGGAAATTGATATCGTGTATAATGTAATGAATGCCACAGTGACTAATGTGCAAAGGAAGTAAACAGCATAATTTAGTTTCCTTTTGTCCCAGAACAGTGGGGGCTCTAGTTAGAGACTGATCGCTGCACTTCATTTCCTGTTTTTTCTTTCCTTTTCTTTCCTTTTTTTCCACGACAAGTGGTTGATTTGGTAATGAGGCCTGTAACCTTCACGAGCATCCCACCCACATTTCTCTATTGAGCGAGAATGAGGTCATCGCCTTGCCAATTCCCGAAGTTATGTTGGTGGTAAACACTCGTAAAAAGTGTGAACCAGAAGTCAAAGGTCAACAGCACTTATGCACTTAGAGAGAGCGGCTTATTTGGGCCAGTGAGCATTGGGCTTGTTATGAAGGGGAGAGTGTGCAGTGAGTCGGACCCATTATTTCTAACAAAGGACGTTCCGTCCCACGTTCTGCAGCAGGAAGCGATCTGTGTGCAGAAGGTCAAAAAACAGCGTTCAGAGCCTGTTTCTTTTAGCCGAAAGGCTGGGGTAAAATAGACTTTACTTTAATGAGCTTTAGTCCTTCGGAGTTTGTTCCGCTGCTCTTTGTTTATGACTGTGGGCGTTCAGGAGTCCCAATGTATCATGATTATGTACTTGGCGGAGTCCTTTCGTCCAGAGTGGGAGAGCAGCAGTTCAGTAGTAAGAGGAACGTGGCATTTGTTTCTGAGAAAATGGGGAAACCAGCAGGCGCATGGAGTAGCTCAGCGGTCTCTCAGCGTGTTCTAAGGGTTCACTAGTTAAAGAGCGTGAGGCCATATCGTTATTTCATCATTTCATTAGTGGAGGTTGTAGATGATGCAAGCTTGTCTTTTGTGCACTGCCAATGCAGTCTGTGGAAGGCCCTGTTCACTGTACTGTCTGTCTGTGTGGTTATTTTTTTCTGATGCAGCTTTGGAGGTTGAGGGGTGGCGGAGAGGTCTGTCTGTGGTCTGCTTCTGCACGCAACCCACGCGAAACGGAAACTGAAATTACATCGCCGTTCTTCGAGTTCACGAAAACGATACCAATTCGATTCAGCCCGGCACTCCGTTTAATTCTTTCGGTTGCTATGTTGTCCGTAGCAACTGGTCATAACAGGGTAGCGGTAGCGCCGCTTCAGAAGGATCAACAATGGTGATGTTCAACAGACAGCAAAGCCTTGATGCAGATTAGTGTGGCTTGTGGGAATCTGTGTGTAGCTTGGGTCATTAGATGTTGGCTGTGTTTGTATGTGACTGCTGATGACTCTGGAGACAGGCTTTCAGTGAGGTTTGTTATTGTGAATCAGTGCTTTTGCTGGGATGGTGGAGTGAAGGAGTGGTTAGATTAACTGGATTTGTAAGCAAAAGGCTGTGGAGTAGAATCTTCCATACAGTTGAATCTTTCAATCCTTCACTTGCTATTGCAATTTTCACTACAGCATTGCTTCAGCCGAAAGAATGGATGATTCATAAATCTAGGTCTGTAATGTAATTGGTGGGAGCGGACAGGGGCGGGCTCTGAGAAAATAGAACAGCGATGTGATACAATGGTGGTGTCATCATATGGTGGGGCCCCGTGCGCAGATGACGCAACACGTGGACAGACGGTGACTCACTGGCGCAGCGGGTGATCTCACCGTCGACGCGTGCGCGGTTTCCGCGGTGAGATCAGCCCGCTATGGGCCGTTGGCGGGCCCGCGTCCGAGGGACCACCCTCCCTAAGTGCAAATTATCCTTTTTTACGCGGCGCCCTCCCCCATTGTGCGCCCCGCAGTGTGCTTCCGGGGGCGGGACGCTCTCCGCTTCCACCTATTGTGCCCCGGCGTTCAGAGCCCAGCGTGTAACCCCTGCCCTCGGTGCGTTCTGCGCGGGGGCGTCCGTCTGCCAGCCCCAGGATCCGTCAGGGTCTGAGGGAGAAGCGTCACACCCTGTCAAATCCACGGTGCGCTGCTTACTGCTGCTTTTCCCTACCGTTCGTTCATGCTGTGGAGAAGTGCCGGTGCTGCGTTCTGTTAGATTGGTGCCCTCCGTGGGCTGGACCGCACCTCCTGTTACTGGCATGTGGTCAGGCTGGCCTGACAATACTGAGTCCTGTCCAACACGAGCACCCAAATCCATGCAGGATGGCACTTCCAAATCTCTCTGGCCGCTTACTGACCTGATTGTGATGGCTGTAATGTCCAGGGATGACGTGGGCCGTGTACTGAGGAGTATGCTATGTTTTCAGTCTGTTTTCTCCCTCCCTCCCTGTGGTGTCAAACCCGTCAAGTTACAGCGGGGACCGAATCCAGAAAAATATGTTCCCAAGTAAAGATTAACAGCCAAATGAGATGAAGAGGATTGTACGGGCTGTTCCAAGACCTTGCAACGCTGGCCTGTCTCAGTGAGTACTCTTGGGGCTTAGATGGCCAGGGATCAGGGCTGTGCCTGACTCTGGATTCCCGCCACGCTGGTCCAGTTACCTCCGAAGACCTTCTGACCAGGCCATGTCTATCCTTCTCACTGCCAGCCTTCCCAACAGGCAATGAGCCCAACCCCCCCATACCACCTTAAAAGATTTATGATGAAGTAGGCCACTTTTTTCTTTCTTGTCATAAGACTCAAGACCTTCCCAGAAACTTGGTAGTAGGCCTGTGTTTTTTTCCCTTGTGATTTGTGAGCAGACTTCAGTTGCAGTGTGTTCACCAATGTGCTGGAGGCAGGTAGGTGAGCTTCTCTGCAAAAGGGAAGGTTCATCACTCAGTCTGTGGGGCATATGTAGGTCCTGCTGCTGTTTTGCTCCTGCGGTGTCTCTCTAAGGGCCTGTTGCACTGTGACCACAAAGGACACTGTTCCATTCTGCTGTACAAGCGCTACAAATCTGCTTTGGCACCCCTATGCCTTCCCTGCACACTCTCTTTAATGGGCTCTGCTTGAGAAGGCTTTAACTGATCTGCAAGAATATTCTCACTGTCATTGCCGTAGTCATTTTAATAGCAGTAGTCATTGTTGTTGCAGTAGCTGTGCAGTGCATACTTTTCATGATTCAAGACTCCTGGTTGTGTGTAAAACAGCTACATTATGGAGCACAGTAATAATAGAGGAATGGCTTGCACAGTGCTGCATTTTTAATAACAATACGTGGAGCGTTACAGTGCTTAAGCAAATGTTTGACTTGTGTGTCCATTGGTATATATAGGGGAAACTGCTGACCTGAAAGACAGTGGCCAGATGTGTCACAAGACACTTAAGCAGCAGTCACCATTCATGATTTAGACTTACTGGTAAGGCTGAGGCGCCGCCCTCTCACATGTTAGCCCGCCACACCCCGCTTACATGTTTGTCCCAGAAGAGCCTCGTTTAAGCCCGCCCGCCCACTCGGCCATTACTGGAAAGCCGACACCTCTGAGCAGCAGGGTGTAAAGCTGGTGCCCATTGCCAGAGGTGGCAGCTGCACCGAGGGCCGCCGACTCCCTCATTCCAGCGCTTTTCCAGTTTGCTCTTCCGTCATGCGATAATCGTTCGTCTGTTAGCAGCAGCATAATTGGCTTTGAGTGCCTGCTGAGTGAGCAGGAAGGAGAGTCATACCAGTGTTCTTTGCAATATCCCACTGTGGGTTCTGCTCAGGTTGACTTCGTCAACAGTGAATTTTTAAAAAAATTGTTTTGCCAATGGAGAAAAACAAGTAACTCCTCTGGCTCTAATCTGATATCTGTAATCCAGCCAGCAGCCCATGAACTGTGAACTCAATCAGATAGAAGCGGCCTTTGTCTTTCAGCCCTTTGGAGCCGTTGGCTGCCAGCGCGCCTTTTTTAATGGCTCCCGAATGGGTCAGACTTGTGTGGTGTGACAGCGTTGTGTGACGGTAGGTGGCCAATGCGGTGTACTAGTGTTATTCCATATGCGCTTGACACCACCCATTGCACAGTGAGCTTTAACATGGTGATTGGTTGCTGTTTCATGCCCTTTGGTCTGTGCAACGCCCCGGTAGTGTGAAGACTTGATAAATGCGTCAGCACCATGAAGCGGACTCCCTCAGTTACCCAGACACTCTGTCTGTGGAGAAAGATGTGCAGATAAACCACAGCCGTGCCCCAGCTTTCCTTGTCTTTGTTATCACCTTCCCTTAACTACCTTGTGTCCATTTGTTGGCCCCACCATCCAGAGGCCTTTGATATTTCTGTACTGCTGTGACACCACTCATTTCATAGGCCTGTGTCTTCACTGGCCCAGTTTATTTACATCTACATTTACATTTATTCGTTTGGCAGATGCTTTCATCCAAAGTGACTTACGAGTGAGGTAGAGCACAACACAAGTTTATGAGTAAAGGATGCTTGAATTTGCATTGTGGCACCTGTGCTTTTTGCAGTGTGTGTGTGCACGCGTGTGTGCTTGTGTGCTTTTTTTGGAAAGGGCAGGATGCTCACTGAGGACGGCATGCTTTTTTGCTGAATGAGTGTGTCCGTACAGTTCTGGCACGGGGATTCCGGTGACGTCACGCCGCCGTTGGCAGTGTCAGCATGGCGGGTCTTCAGCCTGCGTGTCTCTGGCGCTGCCAGCAGCCTCCTCTGCCAGAAGCGTCTCTATGCTACGCTAATAAACTCAGGAAGCAGGGCAATATACATTGCAAAGGTCAGTAGGAGTGCATAACCAGCCTGACACGCCATGTGTAGGTGCCTGTGCCAAAGGAAGCGATCGATACCACAGCACCAGTCAGAGCACAGCGAAGCCAACCACCTCTTTGTGTGGGCAAATTAGCACTGGATTGATTTCTCCCAGCCAACAACAAATATCTTCATGTCAACGTTTCAGAAAGAGTCTAGTCGTTAATTGCCCTATTTCATTTTCTTTTGTAACTATTCCCATTCATTCATTTGGTGGTCATGTTTCTCCAGACAGTGAGAGGCATTTATTCCAAGGACCTGGGTACACAATAGCATTGGGGAAAGTGTCCAGCTTTCAAACGTACAATCAATATAAATACATAAAGCGGTATAGAGCAATATAAACATACATTCAACTGGACACAAGTGTTTACGTTGCTTTTGTAAGGGAAACTTTTCCTCATTTCATAGTATACAAGGTGCCAAGCAAAGGATTTTAGCAGCAACTACAACCACTAAAGCAATATGAACTTGAGTACAGTTCTGACATTGCATAAGATTTCACTCTGGGTAAGGGGATGATGGGGTGTCAGAATCCATGCGCAGGATATGTTCTCACCCTAGGAGCTAAGATGCTGCCTGTATAGGTCGCCTTTGTGTTTTATGTTTGGTAGTGCTGTTGTAGAAAAAACACTTGAAAGCCTGAAGGTAGAAAACTTCAGCAGAAACAGCCCTGAGTTGTGCAATATAACACAGTCCCCTCAAGGGATACAGGAAAAAGCATAGCTCACTGTGACACGATCCGATTCCGAATTCTTGCTGCACATACCTGTGTGGTCTTGTAATCTTAAAGATTAAGATGTCTTTCCGCTCTGTCAGGCAACAGTATGATCATGTGACGCAATGACAAGATTGATTATCACTCTTGCACACTGTGGGAAGGGACTGTACCAAACAGTCGCAGTGTAAAAGCCAGGCAGGCTGGCCAGACGCGCTCTTGGAGGAGGGAGTTGGTGATGTCCACCCCTCAGGGGGAAGCTAGCCCGGGGGCGATACTCGGGGCGAAACTCGGGGCAAGACGGGCAACAATAATTAAATGCTTAAACCTCTCGCATCTATTCCAGGCATGTCAGGAATCCGTCCCATTCCAGGGGAATGAAGTTTCCTTTTGTCCTTGACTGGCCGCATTCCCAGGGCAGGGGCTGCTATGCTATTCGCACAATGCGTGAGACGGAGCTCCCGCGGCTGCAGAATCCAGCCTCTGTGTCTGCCTGTGTGTGTGTGTGTGTGTGTGTGTGTGTGTGTGTGTGTGTGTGTGTTTCAGAGGTTGGGCAGGAAATACACTGGAGCACGGATCAGGCATTGCAGCCAGTGTTTTGTTCAGGGTCTTAGTGCTGGTCTTTAACATACCTGTACAGGGTTTTAAAATTCCGTTTGTGAACGATTAAGATTTATCCATTTGGAGAGAAAGAAAAACATTTCATTTTCTTGTTCTCATGAAAGAGAATGATTTAAGCGTTGTACACAATATGTCAGGTAAATGTCAGGGAATTATTGCCTCGTTATACAGTCAGAGACAGTAGTGACATTTTCCTAAATCCCTGACCTGCCTCTGTGCGTCTTCGGTTGAGAGTTCACCGTCCCGTGGGGATTTACCAGCGGGTTGGAACCCGTGTCTGGTCCTGTATTTAGTGTGGGAGATGGAGCAGTCACATTCCTATGTGTACTCACCCGACCAGCTTCACAGAATGTCCCCTGCCGGGACATCTGCTGGCCCCACCCAGCCAGCTGTTTACTCAGCGTCCCCGCCCAAAAAAGTATGCCCACCACGCTGTGGTCGGGGCGTGTGGGGTTTTTTTTTTCCCTCCTACTTTTGTGTGGTCTGCAGAGAGTCAGCCTTCTTAAGGATTGCGATAATTACAACCCCTTGAAAAATGCAGCACCCTCCTTTTTCCCTATTAAAACCAGCGAGCTCGGAATGTAAACACTGGCTCTGCTGAGAAGGACCGTACAAGGGTTTGAAAGCGGTGGCTTTTCCAGCAGCGGGCACGGGGAGAACCGAGCCAGGACTGAAGCGCCAGGATGCCCTGTCGGGGATTCTGAAGGTCTCCGGGGTTTGCCAGAATCGGATCTTACCCGCTGCTCGCTGGTATGCGCATCGGTATGCTGTGTTTACCGAGCGCTCCGCTCGGGTGATGTCATAGTTTCAGTACCTCACGGCAGCCGTGACACGGCAGGGGAGACAGGTGTCCACGGGGCGCCTGCGGCAGCTGCTACGCCTGTCAGGTCAGGCCCGGTTCGCAGGGGATGTCTTCAATCTGTGGAAATAAGCAAGAGTTAATAGGTAAACGCAGACAGGGAGCTGCTGTGAGCGCGTCGGTGTCCCGGCATGCGCACGCGGACCGCCGCCTGGGCCGAGGAGGCGGCCGGGCACACGGCTCCGCTTGTTCAGGCTGGCATTCCAGACACACAGGACTTTTTTATTTTCCACAGGTCCGTGACGTCAGGGAGAGTTTCCGTCAGGGAGGCCGAGACCTGCAGCTCGTTTATTCGAGGACGGCGGCGCCTCGCTAGTCCCGCGTGACCGGCGCTCCGCGGCTCGGGGAGGGAAGCGAGGGAAGGCTGCAGGGCGCGGACGAAACCCTGCCGCAGAAAAGACCTGTGGGAGCTGGAGTTGGCTAGAGAATTGCAGGTCTGAATCCAGAAAGGGGTCGGGGTCGGGTTGGCGCTCCTGTTGCCTGCTTGAGTGCGTTTGAGGCAGTTATTCCAAGCTGTCTCTGTTGTGTAAGTGGGTAATGTTTAAAAAGCCTCCTTGGTTACCGCTGTGTGTGCTAAGCAAATAAGTAATGCAGCGTGAGTGTTGGAAGAGTGTTGGCTTAGGAAGGAAACAAAGCTAGACTGTTGTGTTAATGGCAGTTTTGTAACATCTGTACCTGGCCGCACCTGGCTGTCCTCCTACCGGTTGTCCTCGTTTGCAGTTGGCTTCGCTCGCAGTGGCTGGCGCTCATTTGGTTCTCGGTGTAGCATCGCCTGTTTGAGTTTGCATGTTCGTGTAGATGGGAAAACGGCCAGCCTTTGGTGCGATCACTGAATCAGCTGTGCCAGACAGGCCAGACGTTGTTCCCACGCCTGTCTGACGGATAACGGCGCAGAGATGGACAGATAGGAGAGGGAGGGAAACGAACAGGCTTTGCGTGCTGCCTGGCTCCTGAAACACATGCAGACATGCACTCCTTCTTAACGGAGTAGGTGACTACAGGAGTAGGGAGACTACAACTCGCTCTTGTGCATCGGGGTCATCCCGAGGCCAACCAAGAGTTATTGACATCTTTAGCATGCTGCTGACCGAGGCTTTTTTTAAAATGGATTTCATCCGGTGGACCAAAATGAAAGGTGAAACGTTTGAAAGCTGCGTGCCATGGCGTGCTGGGTTTACTTCAAATTCAGGCTTGTCTATCAGTAAATCAGGATCATTAGTACTTTTTATATAGTGCTGCAAAGAAAAATATGCTTGAATCTCTGCTAAAAGGGCTTGTGCAGTTTGCAGCCGTTCAGTTGTCAGGCATGTTAGTCTCCGCTGGATAAAACAGCACCCCTTCTGGCCTGAAAGAGATGAGTTGGTATGTAATGAAGGTAGCCTCTTGTGTGGTTGCATTCTGTTGATGCCCTCAGTGGTAGACATCTCTTAGTCTTCCAGAGCACCCTTGTTCTTAATGCTTAGTCCAGGAAATCAGAAGTTGCAGCTAATTTGTCTTCCTATCTTGGAGCATGACTCCACATTTAATGGCACCCTTTGTCCAGCAAAAGTGGTGTTTAGCATGAACTGTGCTCCGACGAGTCTGACAGCATCTCCCGTGCAAATTCCAGGCTACCCCTCGTTGGCTCTGGGGCTGTCGCACCTAGCCATTGATCCCGCCCCCTCTCTTTCTCTCTCCCTCCTGCAGTCTCCACCTGTATAACCACCTGTAAGAAGACTCCGCCCCCAGTGCCCCCCCGCACCACCTCCAAGCCGTTCATCTCAGTGACGGTGCAGAGCAGCACCGAGTCCGCCCAGGACAACTACCTGGACAACCAGGACCGCAAGAGTGAGGCCAACAGCCAGTCGGGGCTCAGCAACTCCTCCGACAGCCTCACCAGCACGCGGGCCAGCAGCCTGGCCAAGGGCCCCCCCGCCGCTGCCCCCCGCGCGCCCCCCCCCCAGCAGCCCCCCCGAGGAACCCCAGCATGCCATCCTGAAGACCACCACGTGCGCCCTGACGACAGAGGAGCTCCAGGCTGACCCTTTGCCCAAGAGGAAGCTCTCCTCCATCGGGATCCAGGTGGGGTGGCTCTGAGATGTCATCATAATACTTACATTATCAAACAACTCTGATTCCCATTTCATGAACTGTGCCAGTTCAGTGTTGCCTGTGATTTTGGGGCATTAGATTAGATTGCACTCTAAGAGATTGCACTCTAAGAGATCGTTCTATGCCCAACAGTGTTCTGTGCGTGTGAAATAGCCAGTTTGAAAATGCAGACACGCCTAAATAGATTGCCCATGTAGGTTTATGTGGGAAACTATCACACTTCTAATGCAGAATGCTCGTCTGGAAAGCTTTAAATTAAAATTTCATGCAATTACACAGTTAAAACCTGCTTGTGGTTGCCTCGGGCAAATACCAGAATTACAGCCAACTGAATGCGAGTTTGTAGCTGTTGGTGACTTTTCACGTTCACTGTAGTAATGAGCCTATAAAGTTTACATGGGGTGCACTCTTCTGTGATTGGTTGGCAGGTGGACTGCATTCAGCCATTTGAGAAACAGGAAACGCCCCCCTTGACCAGATTCCAGTCAATTGGAGTGCAGGTGGAGGAAGGCTGGCAGTAAGTAGTGTGCTTTGCAGCACTTGCTTTGCTTGACATTGATGTCTTTATTTATTCTCAAGTGTAGGGCTCCCATTTTCAGGTGCTATTCTTATGTACCTACCCTGCCTTTGGCATTTTTGATCTTTACAAACTACCCCTAGTGTTTTTTTTTGTTAGAGCAGGGTTAGATTTCTCCTTTCTTGTTAAATAAAGAGTAATAGAAAGTTAGCCTCCACTTACAAAGGCAAAGATAATCAGGCAAGTTTAATCAAGATGTCCGAGGACATTTTCACAATGGTAAAGAAATGCAATTACAGTGTTCAAGAAGGCATTGAAAGCCTTGTCTTTTCTATCTCGTAGAAGTGAAAAAGGAAATTGCATTTAAAGTAGATTCAAGCACTTTATTGTTTGCTTTGGGTCCCCAGAGAAATGAATCCTCTCTCACATTTCCTCATTACAATCCCAGGCTTCATGTTTAATTTTAGATTTCCATCCCAGTTGGACTGACCTTTTCCGGTTGTGTTTTCGCACAATGGCACTGTCCGCTCCCTCCGCCTCCAGCCACGGGCAGGGGCAGCAAGGCTCCTGCCAAAGTCAGTCCACTGTCACAATCTGAACAGGCACCCCGCAACACCCCCCCAACGCACCCCGCCCCGACCTGACCCCCTTTCGAGGATTTTATAACAACATCCTCCTCCGAGCCCAATTAAGCCCTTTATAATGTTGTTTGTAGAGCGCAGAGTTTGGGATAATCCAATCAGTCGGGTCCCCCTTCCCCCCCATTCGCTTTAAGAAGCTATTATTGTGCCGGATCCCGGCGCTGTTTTGGTGCTGCAGATTTCCTCTCAGCTGACCGAGCAGCCCGTGGAGCTCAGACGCTCCCCTGGTCTGTCAGTGAGAGCCAGCGTCCCGCCCGCTCGTCATCCCGGAGCCCGGGCACTGCGAGGTCCTGAGCGCAGATCAATACACCGAGACGGCCCTGCCTTTCCTCCCCCCTTTGGGGGGGTCAGAGCATGCGTTCAGCTAATCCGGAGAGAGCCACAGCGGGAGCTGATGATTCTACAGCGAGCAGCTCGCTTCTGCTGATGGATTTTTAAATGGGGCGGTTGATGTTAAGTACTATGCTCAAGCGCACAACAGCAGCTTCTCCCCTGAGATCCAAGCCCGTGGTCCCTGTCTTCTGTATTCACCCAGTGGATGTTGGTCAGTAACTTAACACACGCACGCAGACAGAATCCAATTGGCTAGTCCCTTTCGTGCTGGTTATTTACGCCTGGAGTGTTAGTGTTGGTGTTAGGTTTGGCTAGTGATGGGAGAGAGGGGCTTTGTGAACCCCATAATGGGTGGAGAAACCATGTACTGTCATTCACTGACAGATATGAACCAATCAAGAATCTGTGTAAGCACTGGTTGGTTGAGATCAGCAAGGCACTAATGGAAGGCCCCTGACTGTCGCTGTGTTCCAGGCTGAGCCGCTCCAGCAGCATGGCGTCCAAACAGGAGACCGACTCGGACATGCAGGACCTCGCCAACGCCAAGCCCTCGGAGAAGCACGCGGTGAACAGCGCCAGCCAGTCGACGGACTCCCCCGCGCACCGGCCCCAGGACAACGGCGAGGGCGTGGTCCCGGTCCCGCAGGTGCTGTCCAACCGCACGCGGAGCAGCTCCTCCTCCTTCTCGGAGAGCCTGGACCCGGCGCTGGACCCCTCCTCCCTGCCCCCGCCCGACCCCTGGCTGGAGAGCGGGAACGGCAGCGCGCCCCCGGGCCCCGTCCCGCCGGGGGCGCCGGCCTGTCGCCGTGACGGCCACTGGTTCCTGAAGCTGCTGCACGCCGAGACGGCGCGGATGGAGGGCTGGTGCCAGCAGATGGAGCAGGAGACCAAAGACAACCAGCTGTCAGAGGAGGGTAAGGGCTCCCGGCCGCGCCACACACTGCTCCACAGTGCAGAGAGGCTGTCTCACACACCGCACAGCCCACTCACACACCCACTGATCTTCACAGCTCAACACAAGAGACCAGCTTCAAGATTGCATTATCTCAATCAAATCAGAATGAGGCAGGCAAACCACTAATTTTAGTGAAACCCCTCAAGGTTTAGAACTAGCCATTTCAGTGTTGCCCGCTGCCTTGCTGGGTCTCATTCAGGAGAGAAATACTGAGGTCTTCTCCATGTTGTTTCTTTGAATGACAGGTAGAGTAATTACACACACTGCTCTCTGAGGCTTGTTCTCAGGCAGGATTATGAGCCCTAGTCACATGACACAGGACTAACACTGCTCTCTGAGGCTACCATTCAGGCAGGCCTGTGGACCCTAATCACGTGACAGATGTAGTGTAGTAGAGGTTAGACCCTTGCCTACTATGCCCCGCAGAGAGACTCAGTCAAAACCATGGGCAGCAGGGTGGCACAGTGAGTTTGCAGGTTTGAGTCCTGGATAGGAAAATGGTGTTTTGCCTCAAAACAGGGTGCTTAACCTGAATTGCTTCACATGTTTAGCCATGCAAACAGCTAAAAGCCATCCCATGAAAGCTTAGCAAGTTGCTCTGGAGAAAGACATCTACCAAGCAAATGCATTATAAAAAAAGGTACTCCTGTGTGAAGGAACACTGAAAGAGCGAGCTAGCACTAATGGACAGCACTGATGACTATCCAATAAGTGCTGGCAATAAGACCCTAGCTTTATAGTATGACCACCTGGTCTTCTGTATGATTTTATTGCTCTAACTTCATTATTCTGTGATCTGATTTTTAACAAGCAGAAGCCATTCGTTCCTAATTGCTACACAGACCTCCAGTGTATCGTAGCGCACGCAACCTGGAAACCCAAATGCAGCACTGTTTCCAAAAATAAAACCAAGAAATTGGGGGCTCCCTACATGGCTCGCTGGGTTAAAGTGCTTCCTCAGCGTGCACTGAGGAAGTGGCCCAGGCACAAAAGCACCCATCTTCCAACAATGCCGTTGGCCGGGAGCCCTCAGACACAGAACAATTTGGCTTTGTTCCACCGTGGGTAGAGGTGGGTAGGTCGGCTAGTTTATCATCATAGCGCCTGGTGGTGTGTGAGGGTATTGGAGGATCGCACTTGTTGCACCTTACGCTTCTGTATAGAGGTTTACATGGAGTCCAACTAGTGACTGGGAGGGAAAAAACAAGAAGGAACCGTCACATTATTGTCATTTGGCAGACTTACAATTTTATCCATCTATACAGCCGTAGATTTACTGAAGCAATTTTGGGTTAAGTACCATGCCCAAAGATACAATAGCAGTGCCCCAGCAGGGAATCAAACCAGCAACCTTTCAGTTATAAGCTCTGCTCCTTACGCACTATGCCACACTTGCTGCCCGACTTGGAACCACACTTGGAAATGAGTGTCAGTGGAAATTAGCAGACTGCGGTGCCCTGTGGCGATGACAAAGCCGTCCAACCTCATCGCTGTGATAACCCTCAACTGGATTTCCGTACTCATGCCGTCTATCCGGTTATGCGTAGGAGCGCCCTGTGATTGGTGCCAGACTGCTGCAGGAGAAGCGCAGTGTCAGCCGCTGTCCCTTGCAGCTGCGCTCTGACATTATATTGTGAGGTATTGCTGTGGCCTTTGCATGGCAGTACCCCGCAGTACATCTCAGCTGCTCAGGCCCTGAAGCTATAGCAGTCAACCAGGTTACGTTACACCGCATAATTGCATTAGGTTATTTATTCGCTTATCAGATTCCTTTATTCGGGCCAACCTGCAGAGATCACATTTTTTGTGTTATCCAGTTCATACAGCTGGGTAACTCGCCGAAGCAAGTTGAGTTGAGTACTTGCTGTCTGAAAGCATTCTGTCACCTTTATTTGAACCTGAAGCTTTCCAGTTAGAAGTCTAGCTTCTTAATCACTGTGTCACACTGCGTTTTTCTCCATTTCTTTCTGTCGGGCAGCTGGCTCGGGTAGAGCTCGCCTGAGTTCACAGATTTTTCAGTCTGATGCGCAGGTTTGTTGATTTTCCCTTATGGGAGAAACCAAGTCCCTTTGCGTGCTGACTGCCCACGACAACCTGCATGATCAGAGGTCACCTAACGCACAGAGACAGAGAGTTTGTGCTCTCAGATCTCTTCATTACAACTCTCCCGACTGGATCCAAACACAGGAGCCCTGTCTGTCATCTGTGCAGAAGACCCGGAGGCATATCAGCCCACAAACGCCTGCCTGCATTATCTCAGCTGACCTTCTGGGGAGATCTCTCAACTCCCACTGTATGGAAGATTTGATCCACATGCACACCCGGAAGGCACAGACACTTCTCTCACACTGATATCATCACAGACAGCTTTTATAGTGGAGGGGAAGGTCAGCTGTCACAGCCCCTGACCTGTACGCACGTGTGTGTGTGTGTGTGTGTGTGTCTCTGCAGTGCTGGGGAAGATTCGCAGCGCAGTGGGAAGCGCTCAGCTCCTCATGTCCCAGAAATTCCAGCAGTTCCGAGGGCTCTGCGACCAAAACCTGGTGAGTAGCCTCTTTTCCCCGCCCGCAAACACCAGGTGCACCAGTTATGGCTCAGTTAATTTGCAGTGACATCCCTCCCAGAAAGGGACGCAGGGATTGCAAGTCTCGGAGGCTTCCGGACGGGCGTTTCAGAGCGCGGTGTGTCCTGTCTCAGTTTATTTCAGCCTCCTTACCTCAGGCTGCAGGGAGTCGGCTCCTGTCAGGCACCTGGGTCTCTTATCACATGTTCTATAGTGAAGAGGACTCTGGAATTGATTTCTTTGGTCTGAAAGAGCCTTTCAAGAGCCTCTTTGATAGTTTTCCAGCCAGTGTCACAAAGCAAAGACAGGTTTTCATTAAAATTTCCAATCAAGTGTAACGAAGAGCTGTGGAGGGTTTAAGTTAATTGATGTCTGACACTACCTAGAGGTATGTTTGAATATTCTAGAGTAAATGTACCCCAGAGGCCTGGTGCTTTCTCAGCCTCTGCTCCTGGCCCCTGATCATAGCTGGCTGTGAGCAGGCCACCGGGATATAAGGGTGCATGAAGTCTTCCCACCAGCAGGGGGCATATGTCCGACTGCTAGTAGATGTGTACAGCTGGACAAAGGCTGGTCTTTGGTTAGGAAGATTACCTGGGGGTGTAGAAGGGAAATACTCATGTATACATACACCCACAAAAACACACACTTACCTGGACTTCTTTTCTCTGCGCCACCCTGCCATCCCTGGCCTCTTCTGTCCCTTTGTCTGGTTCAGTCACTGTCCTTGCCAAAAGGGCTGAATGTATTAGACATGTCTGTTGCACAGAACAGTATAAATCAATCAGGGCAGTCTGACTCTGGCAGCTCTCCTCCTGGCTCTCTGTCATGCTATTCCTAACCTAGTTCTTTTATATCCTATAACCCTCTTGTCCCTGCTGCATGTCAGTTTGCACAGGACACATCCAAACAATTCCTTCCTTTCCTCCTTTGTAATTCAGGGGAGGTACTGTCTCCCTTCCTTATAAATTAAGCAACATTTTTACACAAAAGAATTGGCTAAACCTAAATTGTACTGTCCAAATAGTTCAAATTTATGACTACATCCATGTACGTGTAAGCACTCATTCCAGAGCCAGATGATATGGTTTCCTTTTACCATATAAAGAACAGTCTTTCTGATCCCTCAGCGGAAGTCTCCATAGCTGCAGTGAAGGGTGTAGTTGAGAGCATGAACATTTGTGCATTCGAATGTTTCACTGCATGGGAAAAACAGGAGTGTTATCGAGGCTGGCCTCCGTTTATGTGGTGAACAATAGGAGCTCCATCTCTTCGTATGAAGGATGAAGGAGCTTCCGCCATTCATTGAGACCGCTGAGAGCAGCGGCTACCTGCGCTGGTGGCGGCCACTCCGACTCCCAGCGTCGTCATGGGAACACGGGGGGGAGAGAGAGCCGAGCAGCCTCGCGCGCCGTGCTCCGGATAGCGGGATTGGCATAGTAACGGCGTCCGGGGGTCCGGGACGAGCGGGGCGGGGTGGGGGTTGGGGGTGGTGGGGTCACGGAGCAGCTCCTCTTCACGAGGAGCCGGGCGGTGCGATTATGGCACAGATCACATGATGATTGCGAGCAGACGCGACGCAGCAGACACTTGCAGGCGCTCGTCTATGCAAATCAGCACGAGTCCCCCGAACGCCACTCCTCTTTGTCTCCGTGCGCAGCGTCTTAATTGGATCATCCCTGCCTCAGCCTGTATTAAACCTCCCACACTTCAACTGTAGTACTGTACCATCTGCCACCGCTCTCCACCGCTCAGTTATGTTAATGTAATGTTGAATCCTGTTTATAGTCCATATATAGTCCAGTGTTGCGTGACAGACTTCCTGTGTGCGGAAAAGTTGTGTGAGAGCGCCCTCTAGTGTTTGAGTATGTGTAAAACAGGGCTCTGGACCAAGAAGCGTTTCAAACAGCCAAGCCTGCAGAAGCGACAACCCGTTCTCATATTAGTTGCAGTTGCAGTTCTCACATTTTTAATGCTTGGATTGTTTTTAACCATGAGAATTCGGAAAAATTCTCAGGCCCGGTATAGAAAATTGAGTATCAGCGGGTCAGCTTTTGTCCATCTGTTGCGTGTGAACTGACCGCGTGTCGCTCTGACCCCCCGTCCCTCAGAATGTGAGCGCCAACCCGCGCCCCACCGCCCAGGACCTGGCCGGGTTCTGGGACCTGCTCCAGCTCTCCATCGAGGACATCAGCTTGAAGTTCGACGAGCTCTACCACCTGAAGTCCAACGACTGGCAGCTGGCCGACTCCCCGGAGAAGAAGGTACCCCCTACCCCTGACCCCCACCCCCCTCGCCGGCAGCATCGCCACCCTGCTCCAGCAGGGGGGCATCCCTCTGCCCAACGCATGGCTGACCTCACCATCCCCCGCCCAGCTCCCTGCTCTCCGGACACGCCTGTGTCCATCACCACGGCGACCGGCCACGCATCCCAGAGCTCTGCCAAAGCGCCTGTGTGCTCTTATATGAGTGTGCTTGTGAACGCCGTTACGAGTGTATGGGTGTGTGAGCGAGAGAGACGGACGGACAAAAACCCAACAATGTCATTTCATCACATTTACATTACATTTAGCAGACAGTCTTATCCATAGGTTAAAATTTTATCCATTTATACAGATGGATATTTACTGAGGCATTTGTGTGTTAAGTACCTTGCCCAGGGGTACAGCAGCAGTGCCTGAGCAGGGAATTGAACCAGCAACCTTTCAGGTACAAGCCCTGCTCCTTACCGCTTTGCCAACTTGCTGCCCATGCAGGACACTAATGCGGGAAATTCCGTATGAGTCAATACCATCAATTTTACAAAACAAAAGTGGTATGAAAATTGAGGCTCTCCTATTTGCTGTATGTTCCGTTAACAGGAAAATTTTGATTCGCTAATTACACTCTAAATACTGGGACAATACACAGAAATTCATTTAAGGTGCAGAAATTGTCATGGTCCATTCATGTACAATGATGTCACATTGCATTTAACACCGCAGACGGTGTGTTCTGGATTTCTTGCAGTTAAGCCTTCGGGAAAACACTTCTCCGTACTGCTTCCTCAATTGCATGTGGCATTTGTCTACATTGATCTGGCTTGTTGACAAGCACCTCCGTGCAGCACTGTTTGCAACGTCCCCAGAAATAAGCATCAGAATAAATCAAACAGGATGTTGACTCTGACACATATTAACAGTGTCTGCGCAGTGTTTACATTGAATCAACTCATTTAAATGAATTTATGGGCCTTGCTTACTCCAATGCAGAGCTCAGCATGGGTATTTTCAGCTGTAGCGTCTGTCTTTGTCAGGCTTAACATGGGCCTGTTTTTTTTTTATCTCTGCCTGTTAGTTGCTTTTTGCTCATTCAAGCTCATTCAAACCTGCTTCCCTAAACCTGCTCCTGGAGCACTCCAGCAGATTCAGCACTCACTTGTTTCTCCTCATGTTTTCTCTGTGCCCCCCAACCCCCACTCTCGATTTCTGGCGCCAGGAGGAGAAGAAGCAGCCCCCCCCAGTGCCAAAGAAGCCCTCTAAGGCAAAGGTGGCGGCGGGCCGGGAGAAGGCAGGTCAGGCGGACCCCGCGGACAAGCAGCGGCAGGAGGCCCGCAAGAGGCTGATGGCGGCCAAGCGGGCGGCGTCGGTGCGGCAGAACTCGGCCACGGAGAGCGCCGACAGCATCGAGATCTACGTCCCCGAGGCCCAGACCCGGCTCTGAGAGAGAGAGGGAGAGAGAGAGAGAGAGAGAGAGAGAGAGAGACTGAGGCAGGGAGGCGGGAGACCGCGGGCCTCGCTCTCAAAGAAACACATGGGGTAGGCTGGTCCCTGTGGCAGCTCCGAAGGAGGGGAAAAGAGACTACGGCAGGGGAGAGCACACGCAAAAAATAACAACAACAACGAAAAAACACTCCTTTCAACATGGCTGCCATGGAAAACCTCAAGACTTTTATTACCGTTGTCATAATTAATATTGTTATTATTATCGCGGAAAACTATATCGGACTGCGTTAAACGTTCTAAGATCGGAAAGTCGGGCGTCGCCCGGCACGCGAACTGAGGCGTCAGCGTCGACGCCCCTCTTCTTTTCTCACCCCTCTCCCGCTCCCTCTCTTTTGCACGCCAGCCCTCTGAAACTGACACACACACAGACACACACACACAGACACACACACACGTGCGTTTGCTCCCTATCGATCTCTTGTCTTCCTGTCCCACCTTTTGTTTTACGGCCAACTGTCGCGGCGAGCGTTCCTCGCTCCCCTTAACTCCGAGGATCAGGTAGTTCCACGGCTCAGCAGGGAGTTGCAGGGTTGAGGTTGGGGGTTGGGGGTTGGGGGTGGCGGGCAGGTCTCCTGCACCTTCTGGAATAAACCCAAAGGACCGGTGGTAGTGACCAGACAGAGAGAGAGGGACCATGTCTGTCTGTAGTGTACGTCACTCTCATAACTGTCATTCTGCTTGTTTTTGGCAAACCCGTCCCCAGAGCTGTTTCTCCAAGCCAGCGCTCATGTCCCTCTCCCTTCATGTCTCAGTTGTGTTATTTATCTTTTCCCTCTCCGTGCCCCAGCCATGCTCAACCCCTCTCGTAGCCTGTGGCCTGGTGCCGTGGCAGTCAGTACAGTGCTCAGTGCCCTGTGTTCAGCTGCTGGAGCACACACACGACTCACATGCTCGGACACACTGTCTCAGAGGTTCATATTCCTTTGGGGGCCATTGCAGTTTCTAGTTGTGTGTAAAAATATTCCTGTTGACCAACATTCTCTGGGCTTCGTGACCATAAGCAGACCACTCCCTGCCATGACGTTTCTCCTGCTCCAATAATGCAGTTCCCATCTCCGTGTTCCATCTGGCCCGGTCCCAGGCCCATCCTCAAACAGCTTGGGCGCTGCAGTCCGCTCCACTCTGAGGCCTGGGTCATCTGAGGCAGTGACTGCTAACCCAGAGCGTCACACGCCTGCAGTGAAATACTGAACGCAGTGCTGAAAGATTTAAGAGTGCTGAGCTCTTTCAGTGCAGTGCTATTACTCCTTAAAACAGGTTGGAAGTCAGTTTTGTCTTAACTGAAAAGCTAGTCTGGCCTATACCCACTAGCACAGTTAGAAGATTTTCTGCACCGTTCTAGACCGTTTTCTGCACCACTGTCTGAGGTCTCTCTGTCGCAGCTTTAAGCAGTGACCATAATATGCAACGAGTTTTAGAGAACTGCATGTGAAGACAGTGAGGCGATTGGGCGGGGCACAATGTGGACAAAACAATGCACACTGTTTTTGCTTGTCATCATTCCCCTTCACATTTCATTGTCTTCCACCTGTTTCCGTTTTGGAGAAAGTGATCCGGATTTATAGTGTCCACAGCTGTTCTCCCAAACCCCGTGACTGTCGTCAGGTGATGGGATGGCAAAAGTTCATGAAGCCCACAACAGGCAGAGCTTCAATGCACTGTTTACCGCTGACTACCGCAAATCAAATGGAAAGGGCTTTCTGTCTGTTGGTTCGCATCGAGGAGTGACTGATGGCACCGCCAGTTTTCCTGTTTGTGAGGCCTCGCTCTCCCGGCTAGTGCCTGCATGGCAAGAGACAGCACGTCACCCTCCCCGGACCGGCCCAATTTCTGCACTGAGCTCCCATCATCTGCCCAGCAATCATAGAGGCTCAGGGCCTGATAGGGGCCTCTGTCAGCCTTATCAGGACTGCATTAGCAGTAGCGTTAGCATCCAGTAATACAACTACAGTAACACACACAGCACTGAGCTGTTACTGTTAATAGGAGTAAAAAGCATAGCTGGGGTCAGTTTCCTTTCAGTTCAGCTCATTCAGAACTTGCATAGAAATTAGGTAAAAAGTCTTCTTAGAGAGTGATGGGCAGTTTTCGGTTCAGTTCATTCCCTGAATTGACTGAATTGAAATGGAGTCGATCCTGACTCTGGTGAAAAGCACACTGACATGGCTTCATTCCAGGTCCTGTCCCTTTTCCTTCACGTTCTGGCACTCCGAAGCGTGTGACCTGGTCTCACAGGCAGCTAGCTCAAGACCGCTGACAGCCCAGCCAGATTGCAGCTGATACTTCTATTGTGGCAATGCAATCCTTGAGCCCACAGCAGAGGTTAATTGCAGAAACATCAGAATGGCATACAACTGATGCCAGTGTTTTCAAATGGTGTGGCATTGATGGCAATTAAAGATAAGTGTTTTTAACTGTATAGTAGCAGTAAAGTGTTACATAGATGTGTAGTTATGTACCCACGTGTGCATATAGACGCACTTAAGACCTGCAAAATATGGAGAATCCTTAACATCATGAGCACTGTTTCTTTAAGGGTGTCTGCACTTCTGTGCTGGTACAGACTCAGTATTAAGGGCATTGGCCACTAGTTTTGATGGCGTTTCTCAAGGCCCAAGCACTCCCCCTGCTGGCTAGTGTTTGCACTGCACCCATTTTGACTGCCCTGAGACGCTGTAAGCAGACCCCAGCTGCACAAGCTGTTAGCTTGGGGCAGGGAGGCACATGTTTGGAGGTTTGGTGGGGGTGGGGGTGAAAATAGGGGTGGGGAGGCGTTCTTTTCCTTTGTTTGTCATACATCAACCAGACTACAGACATGTACCTTTCATTGTCTGAGGAAATCATTAAACATCTTTTGTTACACGTCTTTGTCATCTGCATTCTTTATTGCGCTTATCATTCATGGTATTGCTGAACCACTGGTATTACTAAATGTATCATATGTTAAGTATAAACATAGCCTACCTATTCAAAATTCTGTCATGTAAAATTCCTTTACAGTACCTTGGAGTCTTGAGGACTGATATAATGGGCTTGTGAATGAACACCTTGAGCAGTGGAAGTACAGGTTCTTTGACTTTGCGAAGATGAGGTCATTCAGTGAGAAGTATTTTTTTTTCTTCTAAAATTGGCTTTAAATTTGGAGTTTGGTATCTTTTATATCAGATTATTACTTTGCACTAGCAGGTCAGAAGTCATGGCTGACTGAATCACATTGACCAAGTCTCAAACAGAGGTTACATTTCACTCAGCTGACCTTTGACTTCGAGGAATGTGTCAGCGCTAAGAGGTGTCATGATTGGGGAGCTTCTCTGATCTCGGACTGGGCTATGCTCAAGTGTTCGGAGCTGACATGTCGATCACATCAGTAAAGGAATGAACACACCAGAAGTGGAGTATTAGCAGTTTTGCTAGAAACTTGGCAGCATGTCCACCTGCATGCAAAAGCAGATGGAATGTGTGTTTCATCCTTGAGTTATAAAGTACAGTGATCTAGGGTCACGTTCCACATTCATGCATATGTACATGAATGAATGTGCAGTCACGCATATCTGAGTTGTGCTCTCGTCCCTGACTTTGTATGTCATCAGCATTTACATCCTGTTCTTTGTAAATAGGCACCTCCTGTGGAAAACCAAGCAGCCGTGCCCATTGGTTGGCTCTTGGCGGCCTATGTCCTGTGGATCTTCCTGTGCTTTTTTCATGCCGGTCATCAGGGTCTTTACTCTCATAAATATTTTGTTTGTAGCTAAATGTATTTGTTTTGACAACTTAAAGTAATGGATACTACCTTATTCCCTTACTTCATCCTCCAGTATGTACTCAGTGAGTATACACCTTGTAATATGGAAATCACAGCAGCCATATCTTAAGTCAGCCCCATTTCCTGAACACAGGAGTGTGTCACTTTTATTTTGAAGTACTGTTTGACCCGCTTTATAGTTAATATATTATTCTAAATTAAGATGGTTGACTTGGAGCTAATGGAGGTAAAACCTGAAGTTTTTGTTTGAACTTGGGTGTAAGATGTGACTTAATCTAAGGGGATCATTATTTTTTTTCCCTCAGGATGTCCTTTGACAGCGTTCTTTGTGTGAAAGCTCTGTAAAGGGGACAGTGATTGAAAGTGGAAATGGGCGTCTGTTTTTGTCATGTGAGCCTCTATACTGGAATTTGTAGTTTGATTCAGGGGACCATTTTCTTTGAAGTTTTGCTTCTAGTTTTCTCAGGGGTAAAGAGTGCAGAAAACAACCATTCTAAATCAAGTTAGAACATGAGATTACAGTTGCATTTTTCACAGTAGCTATTTATTTCATTCCAATACTCACCTGAAATAGGTGCAGACAGACCGGTAATCTGAAATATGACTGTGATGGGGAGAGGACTGAAAAAGATGCAGGACATTTGACCTCCGATCCTGTGTAGTTTCCTTTCAATCCTACAGGTGTGGATGACTGGTCTTGTGTGCAAGATATAAATTATGTTTATGTTCTTTAGAGAATAGGTCATTAGATTTACCCACAACCCTACAATTTATGGTTTTTGACAAGAATGGCCTTCACATGATAGCTCTCCAACAGTGCATGGCAAATCTTCTTACTCAGCATATATACAAGTCTGGATTTATGTCTGGTTTTTCCCCTCAGTTTTCAGTGAATTTTGGAGTTCAGAGTGCTATCAGTGCACATCAGTGACCTTAAGATCACTTAAGGCCTTGTTGAGTATTAAAGGGCTATAGCTGAGATGAGATCTCTAAACAGGCGAAGTGTCGGTAGTACTATCACAATTTTTTGTATTATCAAGATACATAAAGGACAGCTTTGCAAAAAGTTAAGCACTCCTCTGTCTCCTACATGATTTTTAAAATTTTTCAACATCTCTACAATGCAAGCTGTGAAGCGCTCTGTGACCATTTTTTAGTCAAGAGCGCTAAATTAAGTAAACTTTCTTCTTTGACATTATTAGGTTCTGTACTTGCAGAAAAGGCCACACGATATACGAATCTCTTCAAAGTGGCACTGGAAACTAGCTATACCACTGGATTTTATACAGAACTTATATTCAAGCAGGAATCCTGTTTTGTTTCATATGGCTCTGAGATTGGCTACACCTGGGGGGTGCCAAAGTCAAATCCTGGAGTGCTGGTGAGTATTATGGCTCTTGATCCGAACAATCACCACTGGCGTGATTAGTCAGATTAATTAATTATACATTAATGCTGATATATTTCCCAACATACAGTACAGTGGAACATTAATGTACACATACAAGTACAAACTCTAGCCATAAACAGTCACATTATCAGATAATATGTCGGACTATGTAAATGACTGGGCTAATTAAGACAGTAACAGTGAAGGCTGGAGCAAAAACTGAAATGCACACCAGTTTTCCAGGAGCTGAGTCTGACTCCCTCTGGGCTAAGACAGGAGATTTTTGGCACCCAGGGCTTAAAGGTTGGGGGGTACTGTCCTTCCCTTCCTGATGAAGTTCTGCATCGCCTGGCACTAGTCTTTTCTACCATCCTGGCTCACGGCTGGAGAGAACTCTTCTACTCTGTCTCCCCCCAAATCCCTTTGTCTGTTTGAGTCTCTGCCACTGAGGCACAGCAAGAAAACACTCTTGCCAAAAGAGTTAGCAGCAAAAAAGGACAAAGTTATGAAGATTACCAATAATCGTTATTTTACGAAACAAGCACATAATATTTTACTGACTAAGGTTTGTTCAGTATCTCTAATGCTATTCTAGTTAGACACTGTATGTTAGGGTTTATCTTTTTTGGTATGAAAATAAAAAAATGAGTTGCCAAAAAAATAAATAAATGAGAAATGAGTGGATTTTTTCAGCTAAAAAATGTAGCTCAAAAAGATAACTGGAGATGTTGATGAATAAACTGCCTTCTTTTAGCCCAGTGCAGTGCGTTCTGGCTTCTCTTTCTGACCAGGTGTGTTGTTACAACATGGGGAGCTCATCATTTCCAACAGCACTTTGTGGACATTGTGGGTGGAGTGTGGTGTCAATCACAAACTCAAATACAACCAATCAGAAAGCATTGCTTTTTACACTGCAAAACTCTATGATGGCTTCAGATCACAGGTCATTGAGAGCACATGATAGCTCCATCCATTTGGGGGTTCAAGATACTCATGTAACATGTAGCCGCGCCCACTGTAAGTAACTGGAAAAGTAGTCAAAAGGCAGGCGTACAGGGCATTGTGATGACACTGCAATGAGGTCTTGGCACAATTTTCGTTTATCTCCAATATCCCACCTCTTTCTCATGTTATGCTCATAACACAAAAAAACAATACAAGAAAACTGGGGTTACTGACTGTACAATATAACCCAGTCAGCAATGATTTCCTTTTGCCACTGATTCATTAGCATTGCGGGTGGTGTTTGCCAATTAACACTCTGAATCACAACCCATTGGAAAGGCTTCCATTCATCAGATTGTGTTGTAAATCAGTAGCTGTTAATAATGATTCATGTTCTTTGGCACACCACTTAAGTCTCAGAAGTGTTGAACCTTGACAGATTCATAAGTATTGAACGTTAATGGCCCCTTTCAGTAGATTACATCGTTCCTTCAGTGTTCAAATCAAGTAGAAAGTTTCTGATGGATCCCAGTGTGAAATACAATCTGTTCATATAGTTACACATAGCCTATTTGTGTAGCAGAGATTTTTCTTAGCCCTCCTCTCTCAGAAGGCAGCCACAAAGACTTTTCCATTACTTCTCCCTGCCGACTGATACCTGTCCCAGCTTTTTCAGATAAACTCTATGTATGTGTGTGGCCACATTGTCCCACAGTTCATGTCAAATTGATATTCACAGATAGCAATAACATGACAGTTCATTTTCAACAAGGACACTCTCAGGACATATGAAAATACATACTTTAGACCAATAAGCTGTATTGGGCCAATGAAATTATGGAAGTAGGGAAGGAGCATGGGAAAACTGAACCAAACAGATCCAGAGGAAACTGAGAAACTGGTAACCCTGACCCCTGACACAGAACCACGTGAATGATTAGGGATACTGCCGGCAGCAATGCACACTGATTGCACATCTGTGTCTTCCCTTGTATTGACAGCTAATAAACGGTTCAAAATGGATGTCTTAACATCCTTCAGTATAACAGCACAGGTCAACAACAGCATGTTGATAATCAAGAAAATGAGGAAGCCTACTGCTTGAATGTCAAGGAAGTACATTTTAAGACTGAACACATCACTTTCTAATACACACAAAAGCCTTCCGCATAATATGCATAATGCTGTATATAAATTGGATGAGTTTACATATTCTTTCATTTATTCTGTTTAATACTTTTAAAAGCATCAACCTGTATCCACATGACATTTCATCCAATGTCTTTAAATAAATTATTCAATAATTAAAATGAGGTGACATTTAAAATGTGATCATTAACTTAATGATAGTCAAAGAGGTGTAGTACAGAGTATCGTTAAAATCTCAGCAAAAATGTTTCTGCTACACAAAAATTCCAAGTGGCTCACTCCAATTACTTCTTTATAATTATTATTAACAGCTGTCTACATATCTCACAACACTGCTTGATTTATAGCCAATGTGTAATAGTGGAAATTTCTGTTCAGCAAACGTGTGATGCCCATGCAACAATCAGTATAAACGCAAGGAAGTGAAATCATGAATTCTTACAATGCAGATTGGTGTTTACTGCACTGCCGGTTTGATTCCCAGGATACGCACTGCTTTGGCGCCTAAGCAGGATGCATAACCAGAATTTCTTCACTAAATATTCTACTGTACAACTGTAAGTCACTCAGATAAGGACAACTACTAAGCACAAACATGACGTAATGAACGTGTCTGAGCTAACCTCTTCCACTCCAGTGGACTTCATTACAACTTCACCCTTTGGAAGTCATGGAACTTGCATCAAAACTTGTGAATTGGGTATTGATCAGCAAAAGTTACTATAGTACTCATAAACAAGCTTTTCTTAGTCAGCCTCACACACAGAAGAGGCAGTCACACTTCAGGATAACTGTGTGCAGGTGCACTGAAGGGAGAAATTAAAACCTGAGGGACAGTCAGTACATTTACACCTTCGTCACACTGAGCAGTTCTCATGATGTCGGCCAATTCATTCAGAAACCTGTCTTGACCTGCATCTTCACCAAAATCTAATCAATCAATCCTATCCCCGTAGGTAGTAATTTTACCAAGTTTCATCTACCGTGAATAATAGTTATCCTGTTAACAGACAGATAGACACAGGCAAAATTGCAAACAGGTGATCACATGACTTCTGCCTCGCCTCCTGGTGGAATTAAAAAGGAATCTTCTGCAGACTGTGTGCACCTCTGCCCCTCGTTGAACATAAAGGAAATTAATCTACCTTGCCATTATTAACTACATCATCTCACCACTATGAAAATCATCCTTTTTCTGTTCTTTGGAGTTTCAAGTTTGGGAATCTGTATACATGAAAACCTGTGTGTTTCTTTACATGGATATTTTAATAAGTTAATTTGCGATTCTAAAAAAATAAAAGATAATAATAATAAGAAGAAAAAGAAGAAGAAGAAGAAGAAGAAAAAGAAGAAGAATGATGAGTTCCTCTGAGGGATGCTCCACTGAAGTTTCTTTTCAGAGACACTGTGCTAAGGAGCATGACAACTGTGCAGTGAGCAGCAGATTGATCATGTTTTTTAAAGAGCAAAAAGTGCCAGTAGATGCACTTTTTTAAAAATAAGATCCTTTCCTCATCAACAGAAATCATCTGAGTTTGGCCTGGTTGGCAAGAGATTTCTTGCGATCATTAACTGCTCCAGAGAAAGTACAGATAAATCCCACCCATCAAAACAAAACCAAAGGAAACAGTACAGAAAACAGTGTTTGATCTCCAATATTGCAGTAATAATGTGGGTTTTAGCATGTCACCTGTACATTTTCATTACACATCTATTCATGAATTGTTCTACTGTTTTCTTCTCAGGTAAAAAACCATTTCCATTTTTCAGCTAAAATTTGCTACTGAACAAGTTTGCTTTTATCCTTTTGGTTAAACATGAATATATGTTATCAATTTATGTTGTTTATATGTAAATAAATACACACACACATAACATAACTTATGGTTAGAGTTAAGCACCATATATGGTAAAATAAGATATGAATTCTATATAGACAAGAATTTTGGTCAAAGATGCACAAGGACTCATAATCTGCATACCAAATACTCATTCCAGTTCAACCTGGTTTGACCCAAATATTTTTACTCCATAAGGCACTATCCTGCCTATAATCTGTGCCACATGTACACAAAGCATAGCCAAAGTTCAACTTGATCCGCATCCACAAGGCCTGCCCAGAATCCAGAAGGTAAATGAGAACTCAGGAGGAACAGCTCAGGTGCACCCCAGGAGGAACAAAAAATTAAAAAACCTACAAAGAAAAAAGTTGCCATTGTGAGTGACAATATATTTATTTATATTTATATTATTTTAATATATTTGTTTGTTTTGTGATGCTATTTTACTGCTTTGGACAGTGGAGAGGACTGTAACTCAGAACAGATTTGCCAGCATAAAAAAAGCATAAACAAAGGCAAAACTGACGTTTCTGCACAATTTACTAAGAGAATACCTTTGTGCAGACAATGAAGGCAGGGAAACGTGGTTGTTTGTGACACCAGTTGTAAAATTACCATTTGTTAAGCCGATTTTAAAACCACCTTTTGCATCGAAACTACCCCACTTCTTCTTAGAAGCAAATGACAGTTGTTGTTAACAAATGCCCGGGTTTGAAAATCAATTACAATTCCCATTGCAGTAAACAAGCATATGTGAACATGACTCACAGTATAATTTTTATTTTTAGTGTGGGCCATTCAATAGTTAAACATCTACATTTTCCATGTCAAAAAATAATGTGAGAGTTAATTTTTATACTGTATCTAGTGGATGCAAAATACAAATACCTGGTCAGAAAGCAAAAACATATCAAACAGTGTACGTTTCATAGCAAATACTAGAATGTCAAATTCAAGTGTCAGTAATTAGATGTATAAAATTAGGCAATATAGACCAAAGCATCCTTCTGCCACAATTCAGCAAAGTATTTTGCATTTTACAAATTAACAAAGACATTTGGAGGTTGTGGTAAGAATCAAATTAAAGTTTTTTCCATCCTTCAGCTTTTCTCTTTATGGTATTCGCCAACAAAATACATTATTATGGAATTTTCACCTAGAATTTTGCCACTTGCATTGATTTAGAGTGTCAATGTTTAAGAATAAAAATGCAGAAGAGGATGCTTCCAGCCACAAATTGGCCAATTTTAGACCTATTCAACCAAAGTAGTGTCATACAAATGCCTTTTGAATTCCTTTTCCCATGTCTGTCTCTGGACTCAACAGCCTTGCTATCAATACTGGGGATTACAGGCAGAGAGTAGCAACATTCTAGCAACTGCTGTCGCTTTCAACTGAAACATCACAAAAAACACCCTGATAAATGGCTTAATTTGTCCAACCAATTGTTTTATTTAATTTGAAATACAATCTCATTTCTTTTTTTTATTTCTTGTGGAATTATTTTCTCTACAGAGAAAAATAACTATGGTTTGAAAGAAATTTCAATCTTTGAGAATGAAATGGAAAATCTCTACTTTCACATTATTTCTATAAAACTCTGTTTTATTTATTTGCGGAATCTACCACTTTCCACTATGGTGTCTATTGTTAAGAAATTTAGGCTACTGTTTGTCTGGCGGCCCTGTCAGGAAAAGGACATAAGTGTACCTTTCTGCCAAGCACTGTGTGACGAGTGGTTCAGGAGGCAACTGGAAATCCCAAGGTAATAGTTGGAGATCTGCAAATTACCATCTTCAGGATACAAAGTGTAAAACGTACACTATTTGACATGCCCTGCACACACGTGGCCTTCATCACTGGGTTGTGAGGCAAAAGCCTCTTCTGAAGGCAAACCAAAAAAAAGAGGAAAAAACTACCACTGAGTGACAGTTGGAAGGAAGTTTTTGGACAATACTATCAGCCTTGTGATTGGTGTAAAAAAAGTGACACATGTTGAGAGAGACAGAGGGAAAAAAACACACCCAGCGTGAAATGTGGAGGGGTGGGGGTTCTGTTATGTTTTTGGTTTGTCTTGCATCTACAGGTCCTGGAGCCCTTGTTGAGATAGAGGGAGTCATGAATGACATTTTGGCCAAAAACTGAGATGCCTGTTCCAAAAAGCTCAAGCTTGGCCAAAAATGGACATTCCAGAATGACAATGATCCAGTGCATTCACTTACATCTACAACAGGCTGACTGAGCTCTATGTAAATGCTCTCAACTGCCCATCTCAATCTTTAGACCTCAAGCCCATCAAACATTTGTGGTCTGAACTGAAGAAAGCCGTTCACAAACAAAACTGAGAGGATCTAAAGGACCTAGGGCAATTGGAGGAATTCCTCCTTCCTGGAGGAAAGGTTAAAAATGCCTCCTCAGAGGTGCCAGGCGCTCATAAAACACAACAGAAAGTAACTTGTCTGTGTAATCGAGCCAGCAGAGACTTGACAAAGTACTAACTACAAGGGTGTTTGTAAATAAACATGACCCTTGTTTTTTCTGGAATAAAAATCATTATTCTTGAACAATATTTTTATTATGTGCAGTTAATATTATCATTGTATTGTTATTCAAATGTATTTAGTTAAGTATTTTAGTTAAGTATTTCATTTTAAATGTATTTGTTAAGCAGATATTATCCAATATGTGCATTTTCAACGTATATCCTTCTGTATTTATTTAATCAGGAGTATGAATAAATATGGAGGGCACTGTATATTGACATCAATTATGGCAATGCGGCTTTTAAATAACGTTTTTAAATGGTTTGTCTGGTGATTGTGGCCCTATTTTAAAGTCATCTCGGAAAGTAGGAAATTAAATTACCCACTAATGTAATAAAACAAGTGAATTGTTCTCGTGTATTTTCTGCTTAGCTAGGGGGTGTTTGTTAACCCGGGTGTGTAATTGAGGTGGGTATTATGATGCAGCAGTCATTCTGTGGTGACAGTCTGGTGGGGGATGGAATCAGGGTTTGTATAACAAGGGGCACGATGTACCATTTTCTTCTTCCAGAGTGCTTGTTTCAAAACCTTAGATGTCGGTCTTTGTGTTATACACACAATTACAAGGACCAGAAACATAAAAATATAAGACACGTTGCTCTTGTAAACTTTGTAAAAGAATTACTTTTTGCTTGAGCGATCCACTCATTTTCAGTGGATAGGCCCACCAACGCGTGTTAAAGACCACCGGCGGAGTTTACAGCGCCGACATTTCAGTTGCTTTGCACAGCGCAGCGCTAATCTTTCAAGCTGTTTGCTCCCCGTTGAGTGGTAATTAGGTCTACTGGATATTTTTTAAAAGAGGGGTACAAAACATTACTCAAGGAAGACACACACTGAATCATGTTGTGATAGTAGTAGAACTAATTTTAAATTAATTTTCCGATAACCATTAAGAGTAGTCTATACTTCTCTAACTTTGCCGGCAACTGACTTTAAAAGTGGGGTATTTAGTCAAAAGTACGGTATTTATTCATCCTCAAAGATTAATTTCATGGATCACTTGTTGAGCGTTGGTGTCCATTGACGGGATATAAAATCATTCATTTCAAATTCAAATGCCGCATAGCACAAGCAGACGTGATCAGATAGCGCTGTAGATTCAGGCGTGAATGAACTCGGAGGAAGTACTTAACATCTGAAAGGGATGGGGGTAACCCTCTGGGGTAATAGCAAGGTGTGAATGTGGATGTCGCTGTTTTCCTCCGTCACTGTGGTGTGAACTGCTGATTTATTGTCCCCGGGTTAATCATATTAAAAACCGACGTTTCTTTGCCGTCTTCAACTCAAAGTAACTTACTGTATCGCCACCCATCCTCTTACCCTTGCGACTTAATAAAGCTACCGCTGCAGCGAATAAACTGAAAAACGCTCGGTTTTAACTAACTGATTTAAATGCGTGTTTGTAGATGCGTGCATGCTTGTAGACTGTCAGTATTAACGATATCCACATGCAGTTCTCATCCCGATTATTTATTTCCGCTCATTTGGCTGGCGCTCTCTTGTCAGCACATAGCTAACTGTACAGCGAAATAGATAAAAATGATAGCACAAATTTGACGAAGAAGTCTGCAGCGCTTGACTGAACGCACACAGCCGTACCGAGATTTCAAGGGGTTGATGAGTCAACTAAAATAACCGCATTGCATACACAAAGTAACTGCTCCGGGCAACCAAGGCCCTTCTTGACGTTTAAATTAGCTGGGCACTTTGACTGTCTGTCACTCCATGATAACACTGGTTGTCGAGGCCCATGCCAGCACCGTGATTGGATCGGGTGCGCAGTGGAGGAGGGATTTCTTGGCTTTGGGCTGGATGTGGCTGTCACATTTGCAAACTGAGGAATGAGATGGTGCCGCTGTCTGCAGGTAGACGGGATTGAGGGTCAAAAATGCCTGACACAATTGAGATCCAGTTTTAAAACGATCGTTGAAAAAAACCCAACGAATTCTAAAACAAAATCCAAAAATAGCTCGCTATTCGGAAAGCGCAGAGGCAGTCAAAAACGACGCGTGGGATACTGTGTGTGTCTCGAAATCGCTGTCTGGGAAGCACGCATTTTGCAAGGAACTTCAAAAAATCACAGCCAGCAAACAAAACCAATCTAGCTAGCTTGCTAGCTGACTAGCATCACGAAGAATGAAACCTTTCAAGAGAGGTAGGTTGCATGCAGGCCTGTTTTCAGTGCTAAAGCGCTTTTTAAATGTTATCTTTGTGGTCGTGATTAACTGAAGGAGTGTGTTCCACTGTTGATTTTAAATGGAATGCGGCGTTTTGTTGCGAGTAAATGCAGCGTGTTTGTGTTTGAATTTGGAGGGACCGTGTTCTTGGGAAGCAAGCATGGTGTCCATCTGGTGGAGTGAATGAGAAGACTTGTTTGAGGGGTTCTGTGTATTTAAACATAGCTGCAAGAGCCATTAGGTCAAAACGTGCGGACAGAACATCGGTTTTGTTAACAACTGATTTCTTGCCGTGCTGTGTTTGCATTTTCCTTTTGTGTTGGAGTGCTCGCTAGCAAAAGAAAGGCTGGACTACTGTTTTAAACAGACTAGCTTCGTAGCTACTACCATAGTTTGTGGATACAGGGGGTCATAAAATTCCGCTCCAGCGACCCCCAACAAACTGTGAGGGGCAAATGGCAGTTTGCTTTGTCAACTATTCGTAGCAAGATGTTTTCAAGACAACAATGCTTTGCACCGACAGGATTGTGTCTAGTCTAAAGATTGGCGTGGGCATTTTGCACAGCGCCTATCCTTATTTAATTAAAGACAAAACACTTAAGAGGCTAGTGGCAAGGCAGCTAATTGCACAATGTAGCCTTGCCATGAGGGCATCTTGCTCGCGGCGTACAAGCACGATATACTGACTCGCCACCGTGTTTTGTCATGAATTATTTTGTCTGTGCTGGACTAGAGTTATTTAAATTGATTAATAGCTAGTATGCGGTTTGGTTGAACCTGAAAAGTTCGTTGGATCGTAACTGTGGCAATTTTCATCAAGATTTGAATGCAGGCGTTTCCGAGTGCGGCAGTAGCATCGCATATTTGTACGGCTGTCACGACGAGATGAGACGCAGTCAAAAGGCCAAAAACGTGACCAGATCAGTGCTACTGCTGCGCTGGCTGGTTAGCTACAGTTGAGTTTGCCTGCCCCGGGGCAACTGGAACTCGCTCCGTCGCGCGAGACGTGCACAGTTCCCTCCTCCGCAGGAGCAGTGATGTGCATTGCCATTGTCTGCTTTGTCAGGACAGCGCTGAGGAATTCCCACATTCTGGCTACTGCTGTAGATCGGATTTCTTTCTTCGCGGCATTCATCGCTGCGGAGACCGCGAGCCGTGAGGGCTGTGTAATGGTTTTGTTTCATGTGCTCAAACATGCAGATCCCCTTTTTTTTGCAAAGCCCACTTTCGTATTGCGTTTTCAACCTAATTTACGTGTACATGTGACTTGCCGTTATCTTTAGATGTCAGTTTGCAGATTAATTCCCCATGATGATGTCATTGGAAATTGTAACAATGGATTCTGTTTTGGAATGATTGATTTATGTGGGAATGTTTCCAAAATGTTGAACTCCACAAAGCAAGGGGGTTGAATCCAAAACATTCACTGCATGTATCATAAGACGAAAAAATAGCCACTCGTGTGTAAAATAAAATCGAGTTTTTAATATGTAGACAGATTACCTGTGTCCTTAATCACTGTTGTTCTGGCAAACTTTTGTAGCGTATATGGTATAATACAGAAACAGAGTAGAGTCTTAAACGTGGTATTTTTATGGGCAATACATTCACGATTAAGGCACTCTACCTATATCGTGGCGTTTGGAGATCCACAAGAACCCACCCGTGTTTTTGTTTTCCACAGTCCGGGAGGAGGAGCGCGAGTTCTTCATGATGTCAGACAGCGACGCTTGCGAGGATGACGGGAGCGGCGGCTTCCCGCTGGATCTGTCCGGTGGCTCAGAGAAACGCCGTCGCCGTGGAAACCTCCCGAAGGAGGCCGTGCAGATTCTGCGGAGCTGGCTGTATGAGCATCGCTTCAACGCGTACCCGTCGGAGCAGGAGAAACTCAGTTTGTCTGGCCAGACTGGCCTTTCTGTGCTGCAGGTGAGCTCAGCCTTCATCTTGTGCCTTGTGCTTGTTCTCCTGACCCTTCCAGTTTCATATCCTTTTATATTTTTTGTATCCCGGGAATAAATATCCTTCTGGTGTATAAAAGATTTAAGTTGCTCAATATTCTTTAATTTTTTCTTTTTCTGATGCTGTATTTTCAAACAGCGCACCATTACAAACTGTACAGAAACTGTTTCCTACTTGTAATGTATTGGCTGTGGTGTGAATTGCGTCTGATTGTCAGTCTCAATAAACAAAGTTAAATTTATGAATTGGAGGCGTCACAGCTCAGAGAAAATGGCTGTGAAGTTGCACTCCTCTGAGAGGAACTCAGCCTCTGATGATGCCTCTTTAGTGGTTTGAATTAAAAAAAAAAAAAAGAAAGAAACGTGCACTTGCTATAACTGTGGTTTGGACAGCGGTGGCAAAAGAACCATATGTGTTGTGCGCAAAACGAAATTGTTACCATCTGCATCTCTCATTTTGAAAAGAATGGGGGTGAAAAGTCCAGCACTAAAGTTGTTTATGTTGGCTGGGCGACAGCGTTCCGTATTTTCAAAGTGCGCCGTGACACTCGGTGTCCTACAAGACTTGCTGGTGTTGACATTGATCAGTGTGCTTGGCATTGCATCTGAGGGATTTGAAACTCACACATGTAAACCAGGGAGGGAAACGCATGCTTGGCCTTGAGAGAGCAGGCACGTCTGCTGTAGCCAGCTGTCTGAAGCATCACAGTGTTACAGTGCGTGATTCCACCAGCACTGGCGGTTCTATTTACGCATTACACACTTGTGGCACTGGAAGAGGCTTTTGATTTTTAGCGAGTGGGGTCACATTTGGAGCCGAGTTGCTGTGTTTTTTGTCTTACCCTTGTACATGGTGAGGTTACATGCCTGAAAGTTTCAATTTCATAAACCAATTTTACCTCAGTAGTTGAAGCACTTTGTTCAGTGATGAAACAGCAGTGCTGTCTTCCTTGTGACTCATACCCACACTAATCCAGTGCTCTCACTGCTACACTGCACACTCAAATACCATTGAGATTTGATTATTCTTCAGATGTGAAGATCCTGGATGTTTTTCTTTGAATGTATATTGGAGTGATCTACCCCACTGCCTTTTCTATCAGACATTTCTGTTGTGGCTATACATGAGGAAGTTTGTGCCAGATGTCTTTGCGTGGGCCACTTTGTAGATTTGGCTCAGCCGCTGTTTTTTCCTCTTCCAGATCTGTAACTGGTTTATCAACGCCCGAAGAAGGCTTCTGCCAGACATGCTGAGAAAGGACGGCAAGGACCCCAACCAGTTCACCATCTCCAGGCGTGCGGGGAAGGGCGATGCCCGGCTGTCTGGAGGAGGAGGGGTGGGGCGAGCCCGGTCTCCTGAGGACACGCCCTCTCCAGTCCCTCTGCTGCGCCCCTCGGTCATCCGCCCCGCCCCCACGCTGGACCTCAGCCTGCTGGGCAGCACGGCCACTGCCATCCTGACGGGCGCCGGCTGCCTGGCCGCGAGCAGAGAGGGCGGGGTCACGGCCACCATCCTGACCCAGACGGACGCGCTGGGAGCCGCCCAGCTGGGCACAGCCACAGTGGTCACCGGCACGGGCACGGGCAGCCCCACCGGGGGGCTGTTCAACACGCCGCCTCCCACGCCCCCCGAGCTCTGCCCGCAGGACTTCAGCGACCTGCGGCTGCTGGTGGAGGCGGCCATGCAGCGGGCGGCCGAGCTGGACCTGCAGCAGAGGGTCCAGGCGCCGCCAGGAGGCCCGGCCCCCGCCCAGAGCCAGGGCTCGGAAGCCCAGGGCAGCGTGGGATTGGACGCCACGCCAGAAGGAGAGGGCGCTGTCAGAGGAGAGAGCGGGGTGGCTAAACACACACTCCCGGTGGTGGCCTCCCAGGCCCCCAGTATAGAGAGGTCGGAGGTCGCGAGCCTGTCCTCGGGGCATGGTGCTTATGAGCCTGCCATGTGGGGTGTGGTGTGTGAGAAGACCACGCCCACAGCACAGCCAAGCCCCGCCTCCCGCGTTTGGGCTCCTCCGCACTCCCTGCTCACTGTACAGGAGGCTGTCAACTAGAGAGGGACGGGGGCCACTGGGCACGCAGGTATGAGGACTTCTGAAAATGGGTCCCACTCAAGGGTGAAGATTGTTCAGTAGTCATTTTGGGAAGCATTCTGCATTGATCTGCATGAGAGCAGAGATGGGATTGCATGCAGGATTTTTATCAGGACGTTTAAAGATATATTTTTAAAAACATTTTTACTGGATAAGGGACCATTTTAACACCGCAACACCACATTCCTGAGGCTCTGACACAGGGCATAAGACATATGAACTTTGAGACATAGATAATGAAACTGCACATGCCCATGTAGAGCCAATGGGAGCTGTAAGAGAAAACGCTGTCTCTGTTTAATTTTTCTTTTCAGCATTTTTCTCAGCCATTTTTCTGGAGTAAGGGATTGTCAGACCGGCACATGCTCACATGTTTTTATTTCCTTACTGCAGCACCGCATAGGCTGAATGTAATATGTTTGACCTTGAGATGGACGTTTGTCAGGTTTGTATCCAGCCTTTTATAGGGTGAAACGCCATCTGTAATGTTCTCTCTCCTCCCATCCACAGGAACAGCCATTCAGCATTGTATTGTGTTCACATATGCACTTTAAAATCAATCTGGCAGAAAGCTTCTCATTCAGGCCTCCGTTTGATGTAAGCACATTGCTTTCCTTGTGTATACACAGTATAAGCAATTGTGTTTTCCTCTTTTTTGTGACTACCAAGAAATGGGGGAAAAAGTGACTTTTGCTTATGTTTAATTGACCATAATGAGAATGTCATGTCTGAAGAATCCCTCCTCTGCTTTGAGTAAGTCTGACATAATGTATGGGAAACGTAGACAGACCCAGAGCTTTGCAATGTCATTGGCTTTCATTGCTGCACCCATCTATTAAAATGTGTGAACGAGAATGAGCCGGCCATGCAAGTGAGATGACCGGATTCAGTGACATACTGCTTTTTTGTAATCCTTATAATTTAAAGGTAACCTGTCACAGAGTGAAATAAGTTGTCTGGCCTGCTTTAGCATGTCTTGTGATCTTGTTAGCGTGTTACTTATGTCATTGCATTAATCACCCTTGGGAGGATCATGTGTGGGAGGCAGAAGCTGATTGTTTTTGAGGGTGTAGAGGTTTTTCCATCCAAAAACACCAGCTGTCTTATTTCATGGAAGCACAGGTTACTTTAATTTGACCTGATAATGTGAGAGGTTCTGTCAGGGGTGTTTGAGAGGCATTTCAGTCAGTTGAACCAGATCATTTCATCTTCCTCCAATCTACACCACCTCTTCTTTCTAAGCTTGGTTCAGTCTGGTTTCCTGATATCAGGCTATTCATAGCTGCTCTTGATGCAGTAATCAGAGCTGCGTGTTGTTACTTAATGTCCCATTATGGTTGAGCATTATGTTCAGGTTTGGATTCTGTCAGTATTGGGTCATCTTGGATATTGAATGTTGTACAGTAGAGAATTTGGACGAGGCAGCAGAAAACCAAAAAATGACACATCGTTGTTAGTTTTATTTTCTGTCAGACAGTAGCAGTTTCCATGAAAAGGAGCAATTGCCTTTATGTATATTCCTGTCAGTGCTCTTCATGGGTCGTGTCCTCCTGTCAGCCATTGCAGTTCTGTGTCACAAACGTGAGGCCAAAGACTTCTCAGTAAGGCCTCGCAGCAACATTATTTTAAGCTCCTCACCACAGTAGTAATCCTTAATAGGAGTCCTACAATACTGCCAGAACACAAGAAAAGGTGTCATTCAAGAATAATCGACTCCACGCGAAAATGATGTCCATTAAATATCTTAGCTTTGTGCCTGAGACTCTGATGATGCCTGAATGGAAAATGTACAATGTTTCCTCTCAGAATTTCTTCATTTGAATGTAAATGTAATGTTCATCCTTCAGGTAGAGATGTGCAGATGTAGCGCTTGGCTTTTTTTAAAAAATCACAGAAGCTGGAGGAGAGGGAAGGGTAGGGCGGGGTCTATGAGTGTGGGCATTATATACTTGGTGAGAAGTGGAACAGTGCTCTGTAATTTTTTGAACTGCATGTTCTTTCTGTTATGAGAGACAGATTTATTTTTCCCTCAATGTCCTTCGTGTACTTGTTCTACATGCTGTGATATGAATTTGAGTACCCATTTTTTCTTACTCCTGTTTCTCTGTGTCAGAAGAAAATGTTTTGTAGCAGCTATTATGTTGCTCTCGAATGAGCGAATCGAATGATGGTACCAAAAATGCCAGCTTGAAATGCATGTGTTGTACTGTTGGTGCAAGCTCTCACCTTGCACCGTGAGACAAATGGATTCGTGTAGCATATTTTATATGACCAAATGCATTCTGAAGATGTTTTATATTATATTTCACTTTAGCATGGGTATGTAAGAGTGAACTGGCAATAGTGCCTTATCTGGGATCGAGAGGGAAGACATCCCCTTTCTTCAGATAAACTGTTGGATAGTCTGTGCAATATTTGTAGCCTTAACTTTAAATGTGTTTTGTACAAGCATTTCAGAGAATAAAAAGGGTGAATTTTCATAAACGTTTTAAATTTGATTTCATTTTCAGGGTTGGCATAACCAGCTGACACAACACATCTCCTGTTCCATTTCCATTTTATATTCAAAATTTGCTTGTTGGTCATTTGTCAGACTCCTCGTTGTTGAAGTAGCAAAGGGCCCTAAATTGTATTCTGTAATGTCTTTGAAAGTATATGCAGTTAATCTTATCTGTTGTTAATTACAGTCTGAGCGTCATCTACAGAGTGATTATATTATGGAAACGGCTGTCTAGCTGCAAAACACTTGAAGAATGCTCCGGCATGAATTTCAGCAGATGCCAAGTGTACATTTTGCATTTCATGTTGAAAACGAGTTTCTAACCACCATTTTCATCACTAGCCTAGCCCTCTTGTCGCCTGAGAGCTCTGCTAACGCCATACATAATCTACAGCATGCTGTTTGTGATAAGATGTGAGTAAGGACACTGTTCAGGCATCTTTCTCCCCACATGTCTGGTCTCTAGGTAACAGTGCTGAACCAGAAAAACAATATTAATTTTCACAGCAGCAAAGAAAATTATTGTAGGCTATGGTTGTGTGAAAATTGCATGTAAACTGTGGCTGGTGTATTTTCAGGACATTTCATGCTGGGGTTTCCCATTGCTAAAATTAACTAGACTTGAAACCTCTACCTTAAACTTCGAAGGTGGGCAAGGGAAGAAAATGGCTGAGGTCATAAAAGCAACATGACGGCTGTATCCGCATCTGTCTGATGTGCTGCAGGCAAATGTGTGGTAGTACTGTCTCTGAGGTGTACAAATTGGAGAAATATACCATTTGCGTAAAGGAGCATTTTATTTTTGTAATGCGGAAGGTATTACAAAAGGTAGACAACTTCTCAGGAAAGTCAAAAGTAAATCCTCCATTTGGAAAACAGTATGAGGCAGATTCATTCTGTAAACACATTCATATTCTTTCTCTTGGAAGCAGGTCCTTCATGGTCCAGGTGACAATGATCTAATCCTGGTGGAATAACTTCATAATCCAGGCTGCAGTTTCACACTATGACCATTAGAGGACGACACTTATGAGGTCTGATAAGGATTCACAAAGATGTGAGCAAATCTGTAAAGACACACCTTTGGACCCCTAGTGGTCATTGTGTGAAAATGTGCCCATTTGGGTTTCAGTTCATTTACAACTATGATGAAATGCCTATGCAAACACCCAGCACGTCAACTTTTAATGCATTCTATTCGATCCATATATGCTGTGTTACATGGGAAATAAGTTAAGAACCAAAGCTATATGGGTAGAAGTATTGTTTAAAACAGGTTTCCATTACTTGTTGGATCTGACATTCACGTCATAATCTCAGGTTCCTTCTTACAGTTTGGTACTCTCAATCTCCCACTTTCCCACAGTGCATTCTTTTCTTGCAAACAGTGCACACATTCACAATTACAGGACTTTTTTTTACAAGTTAAAACATTTTTTTTTCCTTAACATAGTTTTGAAAAGGACCCCTGGCCTTCTCTCTGCTTGACACACAAGGCCTCTCAAAATCTGGGTAGATTTGAACTGGCAAACCTTAGACACAAACAAGGAATTGTAAGTGCCCGCTATTGGTATCTGCTAGTGAATAGTGCTGGTAGATTCCAGCCTGAAATGCAACAGCAGGACACTGGTATATAGAAGACCTCTGTGTAAGCCAACTAACCATACATAGCAAAAGTCAGGATATGCTGTTACCTAGGGAACAAATGAATATAAGATAACAGTCCATAATGATTCTTTGACTTTATCAGTCAGGGTCCCTAAATGGAAAATATTTTGTATTGTACAGTTCCAAACTTAATGTGAGTGCAGAGAGGGATGCTTGCTTTACAGTGGACTCCACTTAGTGCTGTCATTGGCTTTGGCAGGCGAGTGGATGGTACAGGCCGAATTCAGGGCACTATAGAAGACGTCTGGCTCGGGGGCTGGAGTGAGAGAGGCGGGTCAGGGTGTGGCTGGAGGGGCATGCCCTTAGATGTCATCCTTGTCCTTGGCGCCGTGCTTGAGGATGCGGGTGAACTCGGCGTAGTTGAAGTTGCCCTTCTTGTCGATGGGCGCCTCCCGGAAGAGCTCGTCCACCTCCTCGTCGGTGAAGCGGTCGCCCATGGTGGTCAGCAGCTCCCGAAGGTGGTCCTCGTGGATGACTCCTGCACAGGCAGTTACCAAATCAGTATTGCTGTTTGTTTAAAGATGCCTAGTGCTTTGACATTTGAAGAAAACATTTGAAATTCTGGCAATACGCATTATAAGTGCAATGTGTTTGATTGTATCTTATATAACAGGGATCCTGACACAATGTTGGTGCAAGTTCAAATTCTGGGTGGGGCACAGCTGTTCACCAGTGTAATTGAGTGCTTCAGGAAATGGCCTTCTGTACAGTGAATGAAATGCAAAAATGCAAGCTGTATTAGATATCTAAATTATGTAACCTAATTCACTATGCCATAGACTAGCGTAAGACCCTGCCCCCTCCTCCATCACTGCCCCATACCAGATCCCTCCTCATCGAAGCAGGCGAAGGCGTTGCGGATGACATCCTCTGGGTCCGTGCCGTTGAGCCGCTCTCCGAACATGGTGAGGAACATGGTGAAGTTGATTGGACCCGGTGCCTCACTCATCATCCCCTCCAGGTAATCATCTGACGGGTTCTTGCCTAAGGAACACCGGGGATTGCTGATCAACTGCATACATCACCACCAAGGGGCCCACTACTCCCTGAGTGAAGCTGTGCTGAGCCGCCGGCAGGCCAGCCCCAAAACCCAGGGCAGCTCCTCCATAGCCCGGCACTCCCTCTGCCAGCTCACCTTAAACAATACAGCCTTGAACCTTGAGCCTTTCCTCATTCAGAGACCGTCTGTCACCATGGAAGCAATACGGTCAGTGTTCCTTCCTTGTCTGTCTAAGAAGTTCCACATTCTAAGTGATTTGTTGCATTGACGATTTCCAGTGATGCTACTTTCATGCTAGAACATGTTCTTTCTCATAGGTTTCCATAAAATTTGTCTCTGACTCAGCTTAATGTCTTCTTGCAGCTGAGACCTGATTCAGCTTAATCCAGGTGTTTTTTCTCCATTATTGCATTAAAAAACATGAATATATTCAAACACACATGCACACAGGGCGTGGTTGCAAAGTCATAATCTCATTTAGTGTTGACATATTTATTTCATCATAAAAGCGTAATATCAATTTCCAAGAATGAACTCCTCTTGGGTTACTTCTGAAACTGGAGAAAAGATTAGGATTTTCTGACCACCCTGTGAATTACTGTCTTTGGAGAGACAAAACCTATGCCCGCCTTGTCTGCCCTGAGCACATTTCAGACTGATATTGATGCCTACAGCGGGGTAAAAACCTCAAGGGCCTGGTTGCTTTCTTAATTTAGCCTCGTGTTCAGGGCATGGAGTCCCACTCCCGGCTGCGCACCCCTCCCGGCGCCCTCCCAGCTCACCCAGCGAGGCCAGCATGTCGTGGAGGTCCTCCTTGTCGATGAAGCCGTCGCGGTTCTGGTCGATCATGTTGAAGGCCTCCTTGAACTCCTGGATCTGGGACTGGTCGAACATGGCGAAGACGTTGGAAGTCGCCCTCTGGGGGCGCTTCTTGGTTGTCTTCCCCTTGGCGCGTTTGCTGGACATGGTGGCGACTGGCTGGGGAGACAGAGAGCGACAGGGCCTGGCGGTCAGGAGCAGCACAGGAAGGGATGCGGGGCGTGCGGCCTCTGAGTTTGATAGCTGTGCTGGTACGATCAGAGTCTTCTCAGACTTCAATGAAGCTGCATGCTCCCAAATAATGTGCTTGGAATTCATGGAATGATTGTGTGTAACTAAGAGAGGCTTCTTGGCAGGTGCTGCACTCCCTGAATATGTGGGAATGTCATGCACTGATACAAGGCAGGCAACGCACATCCCTCAGGCGGTTTATGTATAAGGGTGCAGTCATTCACTACTGGTAAACACTGATGAAGTGGCTCCATCTACTGGAGAGCAGGTGTATCACATTCTGTAAATCCTGGCACAGGTATGTGTCAATGTAACTGACCTGTGACTATACTTTCCCTTTTTGTCTTCCCTATAAAGGAGAATCACCTACACCAGGTTGTTATGGGCTACTATTACAATAGGGAAAGAAATTTAAAAGACGTGCACGGGGAGTTCTGTATTGACCTTGTGGACCTGATGTGGGTGAGCGTGGTACTGGCTGCTGGATGATCTTTATTTATGCATGAGAGCTGCACTTGCTGATCGGGGATTGAATCTCCCATTTGCCATGACTCAGCGTCTTGCCGGGCTGAGCCGCGCCGCTCAGGTACCAAAGTAATTAGCCCCCTTTTTCACTCCCACCTTGGCACATGTAACATCCGAGTTTCATTATTCACAATTAATAAGAGAGGGCAGGACAGAAATAAGTTCCCTAAAGGAAGTTCTGGAAGAAAATGGATACAGTTGAAATATTACCCATATGGGGTCTGTCCTGAATTTTTTGCTCTTCAAACGGGTGGTTGTGAAACTGCAGTGAAACTCAGAGTTGAGGTGAAAGGACTGTGTCCCGCTGCATTATCCTGTAATGGTTGTTCAGAGATGAATCACATGAAAGTAGGCCGTAAATTGTTGTTGTCTGTCAGGGCGCATCAGTATACAATGTGCCTGTTACAGAACACTGGGGATTAGAGGTGGAGGAACGATGGAGAACAGATGTAGTCCGAACCTCAGGGTCACAGCTGGGGTTATCCCAGTAGGAGAAGTGCGATGACGTGATAATAACCAGCGCATTTATCTCAGAGGGGTACTAACCACCCCCCGCGGATGACAGCTTCAGGGAGCACTGATGGACGACACATGGTATGAGGATCTGCACATTGCCCTGTGGTCGGACATTTGCTTTACAACAACACGCACGTCTTTCCCTGGTAGTCATATCAGCAGCCAATGACCGCAGTTAAGGCTTAAACCAACATGAGCTCTTTTTCCTATCTTTGACTGCGTTCTTCTTGCCATTGGCAGCACAAAGCTCCATTGACTCCCTGTATCTGCACCCCACTGTAAAATAAATTTATCATGAGTTTGAGCCGCATGTCGGTGACCGCACCTCTGTAAAGTCCTTGTCTGTCCTGCCCATCCAAATTCCCTACCAACCCCTCAGCGCCAGCTCTCTCCACTCCCGTGTCCCATTTTGAGGACAGCAGGACCCAAGTACACCATGCAAAAATACCTCTAGCAATCAGCACCCTTCTCCTGTTGACAGGAGCTCCAAATCTTGACCCAGGACACATCCTAGTTCCTGGTCATTCAATCCAGCTAAGCACCTTTTATGGAAAAGTCGTTGCATTTAGATTCTTTTGAATCTAATGACTAGTATCATTTGGCTAACTTGCTTGTATTTTCCAGGGCAAAGCATAGCTATAATTTCTCTTTATGTCAAGCGACAGATTTAAATCCTTTTTTTTTTTGCTATAGCCATAACAGACGTGTTATGTTTGTTATAGCTAGGGGCGTGTGGTGGTAACAGGATCGGAGGTGACCGGCGCTGCTGGCATGCTGACTGTTTGTTCCCTGAATTCCGGCCTGATGCAGAGAGAAGGAAGCAGAAAACAAAAACACTGGCCAGCTCCTTTCAGAAGGGAAAAGGAGTTCAGAGCTGTCTGTCATTTCACACAAAACTCTTTAACGCTGCAGAGAGATTGCTTTAATGGCCTTTTGTGAGGGGTGATGAAATGAGGAGGCTGAAGAGTATTATGAGAGCATGAAAGAATCTGCCATATCCACAGAGGCTCTTTTCCTTATGCCAGCTCTCCGTCACAGTGATAATTTAGATGCTAGGTCACCGTTCTCAGGTTCCAGTGGGGGGAAATTCGTCTCCTTTGTGTTCTTGAGATGGTACAAATTAGTGTTTTTTTTAAACAGGAAAGGAAGCTCACAAAAATAGATAACCATTAATTTCTTGAATAAGTTTAGATTTTGTCCTAGACTTTAAAATAACACAGACACTTTTCTATTCATGACAGTTCCGCTTTGTGTTCATCATTTTGTTTTGTGTATATGTGTTTGTGTGTATACCTCACATATACATACATAAATATATGGTTAAGTGTTGAATGTTTTTGTGTGTGCTTTGTGTGTGTGTGTGTGAATGTATACAGCAATTAATTTTTTTAAGTCACAGTAGTAAGTGATCCCTCTGCAATCAATCCCAAATCGCCTGCTACTTTTACTCACACAACTAGTCACAACACCATTGAGCACATTTCTTCATACCTAAGACCACACTGACTCCTTGCTACTACAATACTACGTACACAATCTTTCCCTAAACAACTGAGTTCAAAAAGCAATCAATTTGAAAGGATGCAATTCAATACAAGACCTAAATACATCAAAAGTATCTTACTCTCACTGTGAGCTGCAGAGTTTCTCCCCCTCAGCAGAGCTGTAGCACGAACAAGATACACAACGAGATCACTCCTCTACCTCTCTCTTCCCATCTTTACCCTGGAGTCCTGCAGCAGTGCGCCAGGATACTCCGCGGAATTCCAGCCACCTCCCTGCCTGTTCAACCCGATCGCCTCACAGTGGACTGAAAACTGAGCACGAATTCCAGACCTTGACCATGCTGCAGGTCACACAAAGAAGAATAATCGAGGAATTGTCCATCTCACCTTAGTTTTTAGGAGGTGGTTAAGTCTGGAAACCCTCACGCCTTCGTCTTGTCTCACTTCCAAGGCAGAACAGTTATCTGAAAAGTTTGCTGGGAGAGCCCCAGCTTCGTTCTCCCCGCCCCCTGTCTCCCTCCCAGCCAATGGGCTGCCGAGGCTCCCCTGACTGGAGCCCGCCCACCTCTGGGATTTATCCATAGAAGGGAAAAGAATGTGCAGGCTGGAATGCGCCGCTGCCGCTACAATGGCCGTTGAGATACAGTAATCGGGGGTTGCGCTGTGCCTCCAGGAAGTACGATAGGCTGCCTTATTTAGGAAGGGAAAAAGGGCCTGTGTGTGTCTGTGTGGGTTTGTGTACTTGGGAAAGGAGGTCTGTTTCCTAACATGCTGTTTCTCTGCAGGCACAGGCCAGACTGCGTGGTTGGCAGGGACGAGGACTCCTTAATAAGGCAGCAGAGCCATCCTTTCCTCGAAGGAGCGCCTTCATTCATGCCACTGAGGACACCCGTTTCCCGTCACCAGTGGAACCAGACATTAATCATCATTAATCTTCTCTCTGCAGGAGTCTGGTCTGTGCTAGACCATCTCTCATTTTTGACTCAAGGACAGCATGACAGGTTCTCTGGCCCTTATCACCTCTTATCTCATAGTGAACATGTATTATTGAAAAATCCTTTAAATCATTGAGATGAGATTGGTGAGAGGTTAGTCATAACATTTTTACAGGCGTGGTTAATTTTACACTCTATCTAACTTTAGGCACGTAGAAGTGAGGAATTTTTCACTGGCTGCAAGGCAGGTTTTAGTGTTTGAAATTTCAGTGCCGTGGTAACCAGAATCATCCACATAACGATGTTACAGACTTCTGTTTGACTGTGTGATACCTGAGCTCTTCAAAACAACCCAGCCGTCTTTATATCTGTGTACCATTCCGCTCTCACTTCTTCGCAACAGCAAAAGTGGAAAAAAAAGGAACAGAGAGGGTGAGGGTCATTTTTGGCTGTTCCTTCTTCTGAACAATCTGTCAAAGTATGCCAGCAATGCTGGGAAGCAGAGTCTCTTTTCATTACAACACGCACGAGAGAGCTCGAGAAAAGGAGGGGGGCATTTCTTTAGCTACTTTGCTGAAGGACCTTGGGAAGATTCTTCATTAGATTACAGAGGGCCTTGCCCTCTGGGCACTTTATCTCACAAAGTAGAGTCAAAACAAATCAGATGGAGAAATGGCTTTGATCACCAGTTGTTCTGAATCTCCATTCCTTGCTGTGAGGAGGAAATAGCTTTTGGCATAAAAATTGTGACTGTCCACATTGCTTACCACTCAAAACTGATTTATGTCACACTAAGTTTCTGCAATTGCACAAGTATGGAAAGCTTCTGGTGTAGCTGGACAAGGGTTTTTATTTCCGTGTGTGTGTGTGTGTATATGTGTGTATATATATGTATACACACACATACATATTATATATATATGTATATATATATATACTTTATGGCCAAAAGTATGTGGACACCCTTCCTAATTATTGAGTTCAGGTGTTTCAGCCACACCGATTATTAACAGGTGCATAAAATCAAGCACAAAGCCATGCAATCTCCATAGACAAACCTTGGAAGTAGAATGGGTCATACTGGAGAGCTCAGTGACTTTGAATGTGGCACTGTCATAGGATGCTATCTTTGCCACAAGTCAGTTCGCGAAATATCTGCCCTGCTAGATCTGCCCCAGTCAACTGTAAGTGCTATTATTGTCAAGTGGAATTGTCTAGGAGCAGCAACAGCTCAGCCACGAAGCGGTAGACTATGCAAACTTACAGAGTGGGGCCACCGAGTGCTGAAGCGCATAGCACGTAAAAACCGCCTATCCTCTGTTTAATCACTCACTACAGAGTTCCAAACTGTCTATTGCTGCAACATCAGCACAAGATGTGCGTCGGGAGCTTCGTGAAATGGGTTTCCATGGCCGAGCAGCTGCAGACAAGCCCAACATCACTATGCGCAATGCCAAGTGACGGCTGGAGTGGTGCAAAGCACACCGCCACTGGACTCTGGAGCAGTAGAAACGCATTCTCTGGAGTGATGAATCACGCTTCACTATCTGGCAGTCTGATGGACGAATCTGGGTTGGTGGAGGAGGGATAATGGTCTGGGGCTGTTTTTCAGGGTTTGGGCTAGGCCCCTTAGTTCCAGTGAAGGGTTACATTAATGCTACAGCATACAAAGACATTTTAGACAATTGTATGCTTCCAATTTTGTGGCAACAGTCTGGGGAAGGCCCTTTCTTGTTCCAGCATGACTGCCCCTGTGCACAAAGCAACGTCCATAAAGACATGGTTTGACGAGTTTGGTGTGGAGGAACCCAACTCGTCAAACCATGTCAAACCATGTTTATTTTTTTTTTGCCCCTTCTCTGTCTTTGTGCCCTTTGGAATGCATGGTATCATTGCTTGCCTTTTATTGTCTCTCTGTAAGTGATTTGTAATTGCAGCCGTCTGCCACAAGAGGTCAGGATGCAAAAAGTCTTTGGATGTATGTTTTTTCATCTGGCAGACATTCTTATCAAGAGCAACTTAAAACCCGTCCACTGACACTGACCATTACTGATCCTGAAGTGTCATCAGCGTGTTGCAAACAGTTCTGTTCTGAACTTCTGTTGACAGATACTGATGGATACTGCACATATACATCCAATCACTGTGAGAGAAGTCCAGAACAATCTTATTTTATTTTCCTGAAAGGTTTTCATGGTGCGCCAGATCCCTTAAAAACCAAGTGGACATTGACAGTGATAATCAATGTCGAATACATTCATATTCAATATGAATTCTCATTCATATTTGTTTTTTATGTCTTTGAATATAATTTCCTTCAGGCTTTTCAATACGTGCGTGTCCAATTCTATGTATGCACCATGAATCAGCATACATCTTGGACAATATTTTCATTCCACCACTGACATTCTTGAAATATCCTATGATTGATGTTATGATTAAAAATGTCATCAGGACACATTTGATTGACTCAACAAAAGTTATTTGTAGAGAGATACAAGTTAACCAGAAAGTTTGTAAGTATCTGCCATGTGGGGGTCTCTTCTTTGGTCTAAAAACAAACTTACCACCATATGTGGGACACTGCCATGTTGGCTACTGTGATGACTGACTTTACAGTCTTAGTGTTATGTGACTGTGGCATCCATGGTGATAAGACTAAGGCTCTGGAATGTCATCACCTGAGGAAATGTTTACCGTAAACAGAGCTCTGTGGAACCCATTCTGTTTCTATGTACAATACCAGAATCTCACATTGCACTATGCAGTCTAGTGTGCCTACAGCTGTGGGAAGTGTAAGATTGAGCCAGTATCTGTAAATGTGAAACATCATGTATATCATGTATATTTAAAATAATGTCATTGGCAACAGTATTATACAAAATTGGTACCTTAATTTTGCTCAAGTTTTACTCATTTAATCATAAAACATTGAAGAATAGTAAGAATGGATCAATGGGTTTTCCTTTCAGGGAAGCCCCTATATGAAAGTACACGGTAGAGCCACCTCTTGGAATGCTGCTCTGCATATATTTCAACCTGCTCTTCCAGTAGCAGCTTATTCCAGTAACTTCCTCGTTCGGCTCGCCGTGCTCTCAGAATGCGTCGTGGCACTGAGACGAGAAGCAGCATCATGTCTCTGTCCTTGTCGGACGGTCTCCTGGCCCGGGAGCTCACCTGCCCCATCTGCATGCAGCTCTTCTCCGAGCCCGTCATGCTGCCCTGCGGCCACAACTACTGCCTCTCCTGCATCCAGCAGGCCATGGCCTCCGAGAAGGCCCCGCACTGCTGCCCCGAGTGCCGGGACGAGTACCAGGGCGAGGAGGTGCTGCAGAAGAACTTCAAGCTCTGCAACATCATCGAGGGGTACAAGGCCACCACAGGGACAAGCAGGGACGAGGCGGAGGTGCTGTGCGACCACTGCCTGGGGACGGGAACGCCGGCCGTCAAGACGTGCCTGAAGTGCGAGATCTCCCTCTGCTCGCAGCACCTGCACCGGCACTCCCAGAAGGTGTCCTTCAAGAGCCACGTGCTGGTTGAGCCCCTCTCCGACCCGGGCAGCGCCAAGTGCCCGCTCCACTCCAAGAGCCTGGAGTACTTCTGCGGCAGCGACCAGACCTTCCTCTGCGTGTCCTGCTTCGTCGAGGGCAGCCACCAGGACCACGACATCAAGACCTTCGCGTCGGCCGAGGCGGACATGAGGAAGATCCTGGAGTGCCACGAGAAGGCGGTCCGCAACAAGCTTCACATGACCGACACCCTGGTACAGAGGGGCGTCAGTGACGAGGGCATCTTCAAGGCCTCCAATGACAAGCTGGGGGCCAAGGCCATGGCGCTGCTGGGGAACATGGCCAACCTGGTGAACGGGTACCAGGTGCGGCTGAGCCAGCTGCTGGAGGAGGAGCAGAGGCAGCTGCAGGAGAGCTGGCAGAGCAGCCTGCGGCAGATGAGAGGGCAGCAGGAGGCCCTGAGGGGGGCACAGCAGGACCTCCTCTCCGCCCTGAAGGAGACAGACGAGTGCCGCTTCGTCCAGCGCTTCGTGAAGATCGAGCCCCAGGTCAAGGAGGCCGTCGCGAGCTCCGTGGCCGCGCCGGTGCCACAGCCCCTGAACACGAAGAGGCTATGCGCCAACGTGCGGACGGAGGGCTTCAAGGCGGAGATGGGCCGCCTGCTGCAGGCCCTGCACGCCCTTCTCAACCCGCTGGAGCTGACCTTTAACCCCAACACGGCCCACCCCAACCTGCTCCTCTCCAACGATCTGAGGACGGTGAAGTACAGCGCCATCCGGCAGCCCCACCTTGACCACCCGGAGAGGTTCCTGTCGGCGCCCCAGGTCCTCTGCTCGCAGGGCTTCTCCAGCGGCGAGCACGTCTGGGTGGTGGAGGTGGGCGAGAGCATGTGGTCCGTGGGCCTGTGCTACAAGACCGTGCCCCGTCGGGGCGACCACAGCCGGCTGGGCCACAACCCCGTCTCCTGGCGCCTCCAGTGGAAGAACAAGAAGCTGACGGCCTGCCACGCGTCCTCCAACGTGGCGCTGCCGGAGACCGTCCCGCCCGTCCGCATCGAGGTGGCGCTGGACTACGAGGGCGGCACGCTCAGCTTCCACAGCACCATGGGCCGGCGCGAGCACCTGCACACCTTCAAGGCCAGCTTCCGGGAGCCCGTGTACCCGGCCTTCAGCATCCACTCCACCACCTCCGGCTCCTGGATCACGCTGAAGAGCTGAGCCACCCTGCCCATCTCCTGTATGCTGTTAGGGAGCAAAGTGACCCAGTTCAGCACTGTGCAAGGAAGAGACCCAGCACTGGAAAGGGGAATGTGTAAGGCTGTATGTATTACTTGTATTACTTGCTGTTCATTTTACATGTAGTATCGCAATGTGTATTGGATTCTGTGATCTAGTGACTGTGATGTATGGTAGTGTGTGCACTTGGCTTCCCTTCTAGACTGTCTTGTCAGGCTGCACAAGTTAACTTGTGGTAAGGCTTGAATAGTGTTATGCTCACACTCACTGATCTGGGAGTATTGTTAGCCTGGTCTGACACTGTTGCTCATTCAGCTTGAATGGATACACTTCTGTTATTTTGTGCTGGAGGTTGCTCTGGAAGAGTGTCTGCTAAATGCATGTAATGCAATGTAATGTAATAAGGCATAGGGTGCTGAAACAGGCAAATGTGTTCCTCAAAAAGAGAGCCAGCAGCACACCTTTTATATTTGCAACTTATAAGCATTTATCTACCACAGGTGCAATAATATTCAAACATGGTAAAAAAAAAAACTTGAGTATATATTCTGAGAAAATTGAGGTATGGCTTTTATTTGCTGGGACCAGGACTTTAGTTCGCAAACCTCTCATGGACAAGTTAATTTGATAGTTTTCTCCAGGTACAAGATGTCCTTTATTGCAGCGAACACTTAGAGCCTGGAGTTAAAACAGAGGCATGCTGGTATGCTAATAAGAGGACCAGGAAGAAGATCATTTGTCTGGCACGATTCCACACAAAATCTCCATTTGTAATGATTCAGCATGTTTCTATTGAAAAAACTGTTTAAGTTGTCATATTGATGCAGTCCTGGTCTTATATTGAATTACACTTATTCTTAATCCACAGTGACGTATCTTATCGTTTTTATGTTATCCTTTTATACAGCAGAATATTTGCTGGTATAATTTTTCCAAAAAGTGCCTTGCCTAAGGGTACCATGGTAATGGCCCAACGGGAAATTTAACCGGCAACCTTGGGATTGAAAGCCCCTTTTCATTGTCATTTTACCATGATACTACCTTAAAGAGAGTAAGATGCACACCATGGCACAGGGAGTGTGAAGGGACATGTTCACAGGAAAAGCCGAATGTAAAGAAGGAGCTAATGCAAAGCAGATTAAGATTTATATGAATACTGTAGGAAGGATTAATAAGTGCCTAATTTGTACTTTTGTAAATGGTAGACTTGTCGTAATCTACAAAATATAACTGGGGAGTTAAAATCACAAATGTTTTGTCAAGTACAAAAAAGTGCAGTGTACATAAATATGTTACATTCGACTGATGCGATTGAAATATTACCCTAATTGCAGGAAGTAAAAATGAGGACTGAAATTGTGCATGCAGACTTCTGATAAACAATAAATGTACTGGTTTACCTTGGTGAGAGTACATTAACAGTTTCTGTGTCATTTTTTGTTTGTCAGTGTCTTGATTGCCATGCTTTCTCTGTAATGTGCTGTTACTTGTTGGTCTCATCTCTTGGGCAGAGATATGTGTGATTATTACATTTTTTAAAGTACAATGTAATTACCATGCTGTCAGCATAAGAAGTTCATCCTCCCAAGATAGCTGTTAATTGGTGGAAGATAGTAATAATATTTCAGTAACATGTCTTCACACTTTTACTTTATTGCTAACATATTAATACGCCTCTTGTATGTACAGGAAATGAACTCTGACACTATAGTTTGAATAAACACTGAAATAGCTGGGGACTTTGATCTGCATCTCTGAGTGTGATGCAATCAGCCGCTCAACCGCTGCCGTTCTCAGCTCCACCACTTCCTTGTTCTGTCACTTGCTCCCTCTCATCGTCTTGTGAGGGTGCTGAAAAGGCTGTGTTAGTAAAATGTCTCTCCCTCGCCCAAAACCTGAAGAGGAACCGAGCTGCCCTGCCCGTCCTGTGGCAGAGGAGCACGCGTGTCAGTCTTCTCCTGGCGGGGAAGGGGTCCTGCAGCAGTTTGGCCAGCAGGGGAAGGAAGGAGAGGCCCCGACGGGCAGGCCGCAGGATGGAAGTGGGCCTTTGCAGTGCTGCAATCATTTCCTGGGGAGTGCTGCACCAGCTGCAGAGCTCTGTCTGAGCTGTGGCATCGCCATGTGCTCCCTGCACCAGCAGGTAAACGAGAGGAAGGAGGCTGGCACAGGTGGCACAGAGGCAGAGCCGACACTCCCTCCGCTGCAATGCCAGCGCGAGAAGCCAGGGGGCGCTGGTGAGCCAGGCGTGAGCATGGACAGGTCCAGGCTGGAGTCTCAGACAGCGGAGCTGCGGTCCAGGCTGCGGCTTGCCGAGGAGCAGTCCCGCAGGGGGAGGGAGGAGGAGGCGGAGGTCAGGGCCGCGAATGCGCACCTGCGGGAGAGGGTGGCGCAGCTGCTGGAGCAGATGGCCGCGCAGGTGAGGGGCTACGGGGCCGCGGTGACGGAGCTGATTGAGGCGGACCTGCGGCGGAGCGAGGAGGCCCTGAGCGGCACAGTCTGCCGGGCTGAGGAGCTGCGGGGGCGGCTCAGTGAAGCATGCGTCCAGGCCGACACCGTCCTGGCCGAGAGGGACGAGGCAGCCTTCTCCCAGGGGCTCCAGAGCATCCAGCCGCAGCTGACCAGACTGATGGCCGAGCCACTGGGAGAGGCCGCGGAGGTGCTCATGAACACGAAGCACATGTGTGCTGCGATAGAGAGGAGCAACGCGGCACTGAGGGAGGGGCTGAGCGCCTCCCAGCGAGCCCTGCGGGCGGCACTGAACCCCTCGGAGGTCACCCTGGACCCCAACACGGTCCACCCCAACCTCCTCCTGTCGGAGGAGCTGAAGTCGGTCGCCTTCAGCCCGACGAAGCAGCCGTACCCCCAGCACCGGGACAGGTTCAGCAGCTTCCTGCAGGCGCTGAGCTCCCAGGGCTTCTCCGGCGGGCGGCACCGCTGGAGGGTGGAGACGGAGGACTGCCAGTGGCTGGTGGGCGTGTGCTACAGGGGCATGGCGCGGGTAGGGGTGGGCAGTGCCCTGGAGAGCGGCCCCGGGTCCTGGTGCCTGATGTGGTGCGACAACCTGCTCAGGGCCTACGCCCAGGGCCGGGACACCCCGCTGAAGAGGAGCACCGCCCTCAGAGGGGTGGAAATTAGGCTGGACTACGAGGCAGGCAGCCTGGCCTTCTACAGCACCGGCGGGAACCAGATCCACCTGCACACCTTTCAGACCTCGTTCACCGAGCCCGTGCACCTGGCCTTGCGGATGATGTCTCGCCAGCCCAAGTCACGCATAACCCTGTGCTCATAACCAACCAATGGGACAGAAGGGCATTCACTGCCATTCTAACTCAATATATTCATTTGAAAACACTGGTTTTCATTCATATTGGTAGTGAAATGAACAAAGTGAGTGTCTTTTAGCTATTACCCTGACTGAACAAAACCAAAAACAATATTCAACAGGGGATCGTGAAAGATTATATATAATTTCTGTTCTATTGTGATGGAAGTCACTCTGGATAAGAGCATCTGCTAAATGGATGTAATGTAATGTAATTTGGGTGTGTATGCAAGTTGAAAAAAAATCAGACAGTAGAATGAGTAATGTGTAATTAAAATGTAATTTAGTTCAAGTATGAGCGGGTGGATGACTGAAAAGGCGTGGGCTCTGAAACTTGTTTTTCCCTTGGCAGTGAACAATGGCAACTGATCATTTGCTAGGGCTTCCATATATTTGCTTTGTGAGTCAGCATGAAGTGTAAATAGGCTTACTTCAGTATATCCAGGCACCTGGATCCCATTGGAAAGAGGTGTTGACCCATATTTTATACGTTAGGATGAATGACTCGATATTTTGGTATCTTGGTTTTTTTCTGTTGAAATTTTCTGTGGATGTGATAGTAAAAAAATAAAAACATTGGGTAATAAAACATCCTACTTTGTGTGTCCTATTTTTATGTGTAGCTAGCTGATATAGCTGCTCAGATCAATACATTATTGGAGCTGCATGAATCCAAACACAGGATGAGCTCCGCTTTCTCTTCTTGGTGGAGTGGATGGGTTGGATGAATTGGAGGAGCCACTTTTCCTAGGCTCTGATATCTTTATGACCCTCATTCATAACCGTGACATGATAACAGGGCTGCGCTGTGGTGGGAACACGGCTGCTGTACTGTAGAGTCTGTTGGGACGTAAGTTCGACTGTGCTGTGTCCCAACTCCAGAGGCATGTCCGAGATTGTGCAACTAAATAAGCACCTTTCCACTGACAGCATCAACATCTATAGCCACAGGGCCTGCCTCTTCTAGTTGGAGAACTCCACATTCTTCTTCCCGGCAACTGTCAATGGGTTTAAGCTTAGTGTTACTGGAATATACATCATACTGTAGGGTATTTGCGCTGAATCTATAACAGTGACATCTCTTGGCTTACAATTAAATACGTACGGGAAGGAGATGTTTCTCTGCAGGTGTCTCGTTTGGCTGCCTGCTCATGCTGCAGCCAGGAAGAGAGCACGCAATCACACTGCCTTCCTGTCACAGCTCGACCTACGGCAGACCCCAGGCAGTGCCACGGTGCGTGCTGGCATTGTGGACGGCCTCTGTTAAGCCTCAGCTTCCCTTTTTCAGTCATGCAACTAGCTAATTGTGTTGTTGCCAAAGTGTAACGAGATTTTGCTATAATTTACCCATTTTAAATCTCACATAGGGCTGTGTAATGAACAAAATCTGTAGTTTACTTTTCAATTACAACTTCTACAACTTCAACTCCAGCTTCTACAACATGTACCTAGCAATCAATGACAAAATTTTTTCAGAATTCTCTGAACAGTCAACAAGTATGTGAAACGTGAAATGAAAGGAGGAATGTGTTCAGTTTGACATACTAAGCACTCACAAGACAGATTGGCCCCGACAATGCAAATTGATAAAATCTTGCTACATCCAGCCAAACCCGTTTCATGGAATTGCCATGGAATTGCCATGGAACCACAACAGGTAAATGATCTTCCCACCAAGTTGACTTTAATTTGCTCACAGATCTTTTATCGATGCTGCGGACAACACCACAAAACACCCTGAGCAAGATTTATTTCACCCTGTGATGTTTCCTCTGTCTTGTCTCTGGCTCGCTCTCAAAATGGCCATCTCTCTGGAGGAAGGACATACATGTGCATACGTGTCTCTTGTTTGACTGCTGTGCAGACGTGACCACATTCCTCCTTGTCACTGCATTTGCCCTGAACCCCTCCATCACATTTCTCTCAGTCTTTTTTTGGGTTCTTAGAAAATATTTACCTCCTGTTTGGCTTGTGCACACGGGTGAATATATTCTCTTTACCCATTTCCCCCCTTGTGATAGCGTGGAAATAACAGCTCTGCTGTTGCATTAGAATGAAGATTCATTGCAGTTTTGAACTTGGCTCAGGCTGGATCACATGGCATTCTGAAATATGTTAGCCCTCAAGATTATTTTTAGTTTTGTGCTTGTGTGCTGAAAGCAATGACAGAGGACTTTTTCTCCCCCCAAGGCTAAATGAAGACATGACAGAGTATACAGGGGAGTGGAAAAAAACACTGGTGCTCAAAAGAAAAAGTGCATATAAAAAAGCAGACAGGAGTAGCACAAAATTGCAAAGAATTACAACATTTTACTTTGAATGGTAAGAGCGTGTAATTTTGTCCACATAAGGAACTTGGTGACTTGGTTTGTACCAACACTCAAGTGTATGCAAGGCCTATCTTGAATCTTGAGTCCATGCAGTGGAAATGTCTACTAAAGAAAAAGTCAAGCGCTCAGAGTACGTATAATTAAGTGAAGTTACATAAACCAAAGAAATAACACAAAAAACTATATTTTCAATATGTGCAAGCAATCATGTGTCATTATATTTCAGTCATGTTTTCAATGAGGATATACTGCAAAGGTAATATGTCAGCTGTTACCGTCATGCTGTGCAATGCGGAGAAGAGGTGTCACAATGTATCACAAAAACCAAAAAACAGGGAAACAGTACGGAGCATGCTCTGGGCTACTGCTGCCGTGAGAGCTTAAAACATAGATACTGATCCTGAATCAGTGCTTGGTTGCAGAATCTGTCTGCACTTTGCAGCACAGGGTTAAGCTGCCCGTGCTCTGGGAGTGCACACCCTGCACAGCTGAAATGAACAGCATTCTTGTGACTACAATGTCATCCTGTCCTTTATGACTTCTGGTAAATGTCTGAAAGGTGTGTGTTGACTGATGATCTGAACCAAGAAAAATGCAAGCCTTACTGTCACTGACACGTAACCCTGCTGAAACAACTGAAACAAGGCCTCCACAAGCCACTGTACAGAGAATGCATGCTGATGGCTGTCACTTCTTTTTAGAGCCAGTCCAGTCCTGTCACTTACAGATCTGAGATCAGTGAACTGGAGGCCTTCTATAACATGCTGTTTGACAGTAGCTCCATGGGGTGGGTGGCTTTAACCACATTGTTGATAACTGCTGGAGGACCGTCAATGACTGAAAGAAAGTCTCTCATGGAAAAGCGAGAGGGTGTGACAAATCCACTAGTGATAAATGACTCCTACAGAGGGCCTTCAGTTTTTAAGCAGACCCTTAAAATATGACCCATGATGTTCACAGGTTGCTAAAGTGCCTGTTTCTGAGCATGAAGACCGCAAAGTTGAGATGCATAAAAGCAAGCACTGCAGTTTAAGTACTACTATGTGCCCTTCTGAGAGCTTCCTTTAGGAGTCTGTCCAGCCACTACCTCTTGTCTCAAAACACCTTTTCTGTAAAGTCGTTGGAAGCAGATTGTGTTAAGCTAAGGCTGCTTTCCTTATGCTTTACTTATTACTTTCCTTTGCATGTAAGCACCTTATTCAAGCTGTGAGACACCTCAGAATGAAGTGTCCTTATTAGGGCCCTCACACTTCTTTCAGTATTCTACTATCCAGCAGACATTAAACTTCAAAGCTCGGGGTGTGAATCAGGAGGTTAGTATTTTATGAACACTGTGCAGACACTGCATATATTCACTGTTTCTCAAGTTGCTGGGATGGCTCATCATTGTTCTTTAGTGAGCCCACCTTATTGCTAATATACATACATTACCAGTCTGTATAGAAGTGACCTCCATACACACACACACAGACACACATAATGAAGCTCAATAGCCTGCACCCATAAGACCTGCTGCACAGCCGGAGTGTGGCAGTGCATGGGATCATGGGAAGTAATGCCAGCATTCCACAGGAGAGGTCATTTATGTTGTTTCATTTTCATGTCCTCTTAATTTCCAGGTATCTCCTGTTGCTTGTGTAATATCATTTTGTATGTAAAATAAATGAGACCCACATTTTGTTTTGAGTTTAGTTTAGCTGTTTTTTTCTAGATGAATCACTGCCTATATTTCTCTAGATCTAGGGATGTATGGGTTATATTGCCATTCAGATTAAGAGGGGGTGGGTAAGGACAAGATCTAAAGAAATTCAGCTACAGGAACAAAGACACAAGACTGAATAGAAGGTGGGGCACTTCAGACACTGAAAATTAATGGGTGATCTGACTTGTGTCAAAGGTGCTGTAGCGGTCTGGGAAAACATGCTTTTTTGTTTAAGAACATAAGAACATATTATGACGAGAACAGTCCATTCGGCCCAGCTAAGCTCGTTTGTTTCTTTCCTTCTTTAAGACAAAAAAATACTTTATACATGCGCTAAGATGTATGCTATGCGCCCAACATTCCAACAGCCGATATTGTTTTCGCCTTTCAGTCTTTAAATTTTGAATTCCTTTCAAGACATCTCCATCTTGTGGTATATCTCGGTACTACAGTAGGATGAGGTACTGTACTGTACGTCTGTGTCTCTGATGTCACTCGACTCGAATAAATGGTGTAAAACAGATTGCGTAGTGAAATAAAACGTTGCACTTCAGATACATGTTTTCGATCTCTAAAATTGCAAATTCAAAATAAATAAATAAATAAATAAAATAAGTTTATATTTTATGTTTTTGATATTTTTTGGTGCCGTGCGTGGAGACTAAGCAGAATTGTCAAGCGGGTCAATGACGCACGCCGCTGGACTACATCTCCCAGTTGCCCTCTTGGTCGCATCCGCCACATTATACAATTCAATTGGGTTATAGCATTTTATCCGCCTATGCGCTTTGAGCGTACTGTCTTCTCCAAATTGACTGACATTTCATGCATACAGTGACGCGTTTCAGCTACTGGCGGAAAGCGGGATACGTTATCAATTGACAGAGAAAAGACGCGTTTTTTCGTGCCCCTCCAGCTGGTTATCTTGCAAATTCAGATAGTTTCATTGGTGACACAGGGTTACATTTGCGGACGGGATGGGGAGCACAGAGAGCTCGACCAGGAAAGTCTCTTTCGGTCTTGATGAGGACGACAGAGTCCGAGTGCTACATGGAGTGAAGGTAGCTGGCTAGCAAGTTAGCTATCAAGCCGGGAGCGGAGTTTTGCTAAGTTGAACCCATCATAGCTGCAGCAGCTATGCATGCTTGTTTGGTAGCTACTTTGCTTGCTTGCTATGTGTTTCTGTTTTGCTTTTTGAGCGTGTACATAGAGGTGTGCTTTTTTCTCTTGGTAGGTTGCTAGATAAATGATAATAATGGGGGTGTTCTGCTGCCTCGCTACAGACAGTGTATGAGTAATATTTCCATGACCTCACGTGAACTGGGCGAGGTATGGTAGACGCTGCGTTATTGCCGCTGAGCTATATAGCTCGCTGCTTGGCGAACACGATGCTCGTAGTAGAAATTGCTCGGTAGCATTTATGCAGTTTGCATTTATCATAAGACTACAAGGCCCATGTAGCTCACCGTTGAGCGGCTTACCAGAGGACGTCACATGGTAAATGACAGCTTTGCTGGCTGTTGACATTTGTACTGGATTATACACTGTCCACCAGCGCGCTCTCACCGGCAATTACGTATTAGCAAAATATGCTTTATTAGTGCTATATTACAATTGCTACATTACTGTTAGCTTATAATATCCAGCTGCATGGATGTGGATACGATTTATAACGCTCACTTGCGAGAGGAAACAAATCTCGCGCCCCAACCTGTCAGTCGGCACGTGCACTGTAGTCTTGCAGTTGCCGACGCCCGCGGGCTTCTCCTCATTCGCTCGGCTGGTTTGAGCTATTATTCAGCTATTATTTACTTACATTACTTATTTTAGCTTACTACGATTTGAATAGGGTGCTTTTGCAGTTTGTGGCATGGACCGTTGACATCGAGCGCGTGGAGTTTAGGGGGGAATGGGTAACTGACTTAAACTGTTAAACAATATATAGTTTAACATCAAATGGAACCTTCTTAATAGGTACTTGCTGCTTATGACTTCACTTTGCTGGGGGCAATATGTGATGAACGGCGTGTGACGTCACATGACATGTTACTGGGTTGCTCTTCTGTTCAGGATGGGCTGTTGAGGAATTGCCGGGGAAGAGTGAAGTACTGTTGTCTGTGAATAAAAAAACCTGTTCTCTATTCTCGTTTGTTATGGCTGAGCCAGTGTGTATCCTTATTATATATTCCAGCAGTCACTGGACCTCAATGTATCACCAAGCATTTTCTCCAACCGATCCAACGGCATCTAAGCCTGCATCGGATCGTCACTAAGTTCTGTAACCATTCTCAAGCATATATCATCCTAAATTATACATAGCTTCTAACTTTGTAAAATATAACGTACTCAAGGAGACGTAATAGAAACGTTAATGTGTATTCCATACATGGGGACTGTTTCATTGCCAAGTTTATTTATTGTAATGTAAAGTCATTATAAACACAAAGGACTATGTCTGTGTGTGAATTGTAAAATCTGAACATCTGCAGAGCTGCCAACCGGGAGGCTGTGGAGTTCTACGCTTTTAACGTGCAACGAAACAAGTCTTTAGCTGCACGTAAATAAAATCATTTGAAGCGGGTCAGTACGTTTTTGGCTCAGCATCATTTGTGGAAATGTTTTGACAGAAGGAGTGTATGACTTCTAATTTTTATTGAGATGAGCGTATGCCACTCCGACAATAATTGGTATCGGTGTCATTCTAGTCGCTCATAAAGTTGAAGTCGTTATCATAAAACTTGCATTTGCATGAACTTTGCAAACGGTTAAATACCTGACATTATTGTAGTACTCAAGTGGAGGCAGAAGGTACACTTGACACAGGAGCTAAGTGACTGGCTAATGCTACTACTGTGACATGGGAGATAACAAATCCTCTGCCTGTTTAGTGTAGAAGCCCAGATCAGGAGGGTTCAGGAAAAGTCAGCTAGTTTAATTGTTTCCAAAATGTTTCTATGACCACAATTAGAGCCAACATGGTAAGATTGCGACTTAAGTGTACGATGGTGACACACCCAGCTGGAGGTGACCTGGTTCATGCCGGCAGAAAAAAGGGGATTGTGGTTTGTGATTGACAGATGTCACTAACCCTCCCCCCCTTTTGTTCTCCTGTCTCTGCGTTCAGCTCTCTGAGGATGTTCTCCAAAGGATGCGGGGCGTGGCACCTGAGACGGACTTCACACCGCCACCCGCCACCACGCCCAAAGAGGAGCCTGGTACAACGCCCACATCCCGTCTCTCTCATTCCCTCATTTTTCACTTTGATTCACTCCATCAGAATATGTTTTATAATTTGCTGATTTGTTAATTGGTTTTATCCCATGCCCTTCCCACAATGCATTGCAGTAAATTCACTCAAATAGACAGAAGGGAACACAAATGCAAACACCTGCTATAATTTATTATTTGCAAAAAAGGAAAAAAAATTACTTATCAAGAATATTTTGGCTCAGCATGTAATTATAAGCTGTTATTAAGAGCAACTGATAGTTTGGAGAAAAGATAAAAACAGCATACTCATGAGACTTTGACATCTCTGTGTACCGCATATGAAATATATAACAGCACAGACTGATGATAGAACAGAGTCAGCTCTCTGTTAAGCGTAGAGTGATGCAGGTTGCTGTTGCAGGCCCACCGCCCCGGACCCCAGACCCGCGGCCCACTGCGGCTGAGACTCAGGAGGAGCTGCGCAGGAGGTGGGTCTCTCTGGGTGTGTCTGGGGGAAGTTGGCGATGAAATAACTGTGGATGATGACTGATTTGGATGAAAGGTTCACCATCTCTGAATAAGTACAGAAAATGGATTGTGGTTATGACATTGTTAATTGTTGAATTATCGTTTTAAAGTTTTAATGTAATTGTCAGAAAAAATCATCATGCTGATTAACCTCACACAATGACTGAAAAGTGCTGGTACTTGTAAGATAAGGTTTTTTCAAGTAATCCAAATGTGGGTTTTTGAGTGAATGTGAGCGTAAATTATTTTTTGCAGTGGTCTTTTTTCCCACATGTAGCTGTTTCACTGAGGTGATAAATTGGTTTCAGCAGTTTCGGGCTCATGTGGTCTTTATCTGCCTTAACACTGCAAGGGTCAACCGACAGCAGAATAACGAGAGACTTACAAATTGGCTCCCACTGGTTGTGGAAATTGTTTTTGAATGTAGCGGACACCCTGTGGCCAGTGTTGGGATTGCATGGTGGATATGGGACTGACGCGAAGTGACAAAGAGGTCAGGAATGCAAGCTCAGATTATTGTTTAACAGGGGCCCTCAGTTTGGAAAAGCAATAATAGAGGTTTTGTGAAGCTTTTTTTGTTTGTGTATATTACCTGTTACTATATGAAAAAGATGTGAATCTGTTAGCTGGCCTAAATATACCTGGATTTAGTCATTGTGTCAAAGCAATAAAAAACAAATAAGACCTTTGGAACTATAAAAGAAAATATGCTACGTATAAATAAAAAAAAATGTTATATTAATTAATGCATACATTTAAATTCAGTGCACCATATGTGCGTAGTGTGTTGTCAGTGGTCTTCGTATATGTTGGGAGGGTGGTCACTGTTGTGTTTATCAACTGCAGCGAGCAGTCTGTGATGAGAATAGCCCCTAGTGTGTGTAGAGTGGCCAGTATTGTGTTTGTGTTGAGTCTGTATGTAGTGAGAGCATAATAATATGTCTATAGTGACAGCAGTGTGTCTGTAGTCGTCAGTAATATGTCTATTGTGACAGTGGTCAGTAGTGTGCCTGTATGTAGTCACAGTGATCAGTAGTGTGTATGTAGTCAGAGTGGTGAGTAGTATGACTATAGTGACAGTGGTCAGTAGTGTGTCTATAATGACGGCAATCAGCAGTGTGTCTGTAATTACAGTGGTCAGCAGTGTGTCTGTAATGACAGCAGTCAGCAGTGTGTCTGTATTGAGAGCGGTCAGCAGTGTGTCTGTATTGAGAGCGTTCAGTAACGTGTGTCTGTAATGAGATAGGTCAGCAGTGTGTCTGTAATGAGAGCGGTCAGCAATGTGTCTGTATTGAGAGCGGTCAGAAATGTGTCTGTAATGATGGCAGTCAGCAGTGTGTCTGTTGTGACAGTGGTCAGTAGTGTGTCTGTATCTAGTCACAGTGGTCAGTTGTGTGTATGTATTCAGAGTGAGTAGTATGACTATCGTGACAGTGGTCAGTGGCGTGTCTGTAATGACAGCAGTCAGCAGTGTGTCTGTATTGAGAGCGGTCAGCAATGTGTCTGTAATGATGGCAGTCAGCAGTGTGTCTGTAATGAGAGCGGTCACCAGCATGTCTGTAATGAGAGCAGTCAGCAGTGTGTCTGTATTGAGAGCGGTCAGCAATGTGTCTGTATTGAGAGCGGTCAGCAATGTGTCTGTAATGACAGCAGTCAGCAGTGTGTCTGTAATGACGGCAGTCAGCAGTGTGTCTGTATTGAGAGCGGTCAGCAGTGTGTCTGTAATGACGGCAGTCAGCAGTGTGTCTGTATTGAGAGCGGTCAGCAGTGTGTCTGTAATGACGGCAGTCAGCAGTGTGTCTGTATTGAGAGCGGTCACCAGCGTGTCTGTAATGACGACAGTCAGTAGAGTGTCTGTATTGAGAGCGGTCAGCAGCATGTCTGTATTGAGAGCGGTCAGTAACGTGTGTCTGTAATGACGGCAGTCAGCAGCGTGTCTGTATTGAGAGCGGTCAGCAGTGTGTCTGTAATGACGGCAGTCAGCAGTGTGTCTGTATTGAGAGCGGTCACCAGCGTGTCTGTAATGACGACAGTCAGTAGAGTGTCTGTATTGAGAGCGGTCAGCAGCATGTCTGTATTGAGAGCGGTCAGTAACGTGTGTCTGTAATGACGGCAGTCAGCAGCGTGTCTGTATTGAGAGCGGTCAGCAGTGTGTCTGTAATGACGGCAGTCAGCAGTGTGTCTGTATTGAGAGCGGTCACCAGCGTGTCTGTAATGACGACAGTCAGTAGAGTGTCTGTATTGAGAGCGGTCAGCAGCATGTCTGTATTGAGAGCGGTCAGTAACGTGTGTCTGTAATGACGGCAGTCAGCAGCGTGTCTGTATTGAGAGCGGTCAGCAGTGTGTCTGTAATGACGGCAGTCAGCAGTGTGTCTGTATTGAGAGCGGTCACCAGCGTGTCTGTAATGACGACAGTCAGTAGAGTGTCTGTATTGAGAGCGGTCAGCAGCATGTCTGTATTGAGAGCGGTCAGTAACGTGTGTCTGTAATGACGGCAGTCAGCAGCGTGTCTGTATTGAGAGCGGTCAGTAACGTGTGTCTGTAATGACGGCAGTCAGCAGCGTGTCTGTATTGAGAGCGGTCAGTAACGTGTGTCTGTGTGTCCTCTCCTCAGGTACGAGCGGGAGCAGGCCATCGTGCGTGAGGAGCTGGCGAGGATCACGCGGAGGGAGAGGGAGGCCGCGCGGGAGGAGCTGAGTGTGGCCATGAGACGGGAGAGGGCCAACACACGCGCCGAGGCAGAGAGGGCCAAACAGCTGGTGAGCTGCCCAGGCCCCCCGCACCACACAGGGCACTCTGCAGCCCCCAGAACAACCCCAGAGTATGCAACACTCATGTGTTATTTACTGGCTGGGAGGTTTGTACTAAGACAGACCTGCCTCATGGATTTGATTGTACTGACTTAGGCCATGAACAAAGGCACATTTGATCCTCACACAGTACAAAGTTTTTCTCAGTGCTAAGCAACCAAAGTCACTAAGTAATCTTTTCTGAGGGTCACTGCAATCTACATTTTGGTATGCTGGTAATAATTTGTCATTCACAGTTTTTTTCTTTTTGGTTGACTTTGTTATGTCCATATTATTATAATAATAACAAGGATGACCTGAAACAGAACCCTTAATCAGTTGTAGATTGTAGCAAAGTAGTGAGTAACAGGTGTAGTCAGTTAGCTGTGGTTTTGAGCCTCCAAAGACGGTGGTCAGCGGCATCATTGTGAGAGCACAGCCTGGCATACAGTCATTAAATACGGATCGGTTAGTGGTACTGATGTTACATGAGGACCACCCACTGTTCCTCAGTGGTAATTCCAACTGCCTGCAGCAACATTCCTGACAAATGGTCTGACGGAGATGGTTTCTGAAAACCACTCCCCCAACCTAAAAAATATACATGTTGTGGTTGTGTTCATGTTAAAAAAGAACATCTTGTCCATGAATTTTCCCCTTATTTGTGAGCAGAGGAATCTGTATGCCTGACACCGGGCCAGTCTAAGGAATCTTAATCTCTCAGCATGTGATCCTCAGAGAGGAGGAAAGGATCTGATAAGATTAGAGAACAGCATTCCTCTCGGCTTTGAGTTTAAAAAAAAACATGTTCTGTGCTTTCTTCTGCGGTGCCTGAGGTTTCCACTCAGCCTGCTGTCTTGTTAGCTGAAGAGGCTGCTCTATATTTTAAACATTGACTCGGCAGCATACAAAATAAGCAGCCCTTTATGAACCAGCCGGTGAAGTGCACATCCAAAAGCTAATCCTTACTTGGCAACCTAAAGTTGTTTCAGGTGTTCACGCAGACACCTAGTCATCTCATCTGTTGAAGCTGAAAATGTGAAGAGACATATATGTGACAGTGCAGTCGGTACCTTGGTAACAGAGGAGTTTGTTATTTCAACACCACCTCAGGCAGAGTACCTGTAAAATTTGACAGCAGAATAATACCAGCCATCCAGTTACCAGTGGTAGGTTTTAAATAGTGTTTATGTAAGTGCCTAAAATTCATATTTAGATGCATCTTAGTAAAAGCTATGTAGTGATACTAAAATTGACAAATTGTGACCATAAATTACATTTTTTGTGAATTTACTTTGAATTTACTTTTAGGTACATGCATATTTTACAACATACAGCATATTTTGAAATATGAAAAAACCCAGCCCTACAACTTCTTGACGCATTGCTTCACAAAACCAGATAGCTACAATCTGGAATGTAAAACATTGCTTAACACTTTTCATAGTCACATGCAGTAAGATAACAGTGAAATGTGACTTGTGGTTATACTCAGCGGTTTGATTTCTGGCCCACAGACCTGCTTCGTTGTGATGTGGGAACACAGTGTGTGAAACGCTGCTACGCTAAACTGATCGTCTCTTTGTGGCTTTGCCTCAGTGGCCGCGTCAGTGCTCTGACACAAAGGGCCGCGTGCTGCACAGGTCCAGCGGGGGCCCCTTCGCGAGCTGGGGGGGCCCGACAGGAGGTGCGCGCCGGCCGATCAAACGAGAGCCGGCCTCTGAGAGCGCTGTCTTTGATACGGTGGGAGCCGGCGACCCGAAGCCGCCGAGAGCGGCCGCATTATGCAAATGGCTGCCCAATGGGTGGCGAGGAAGCACGGCGGAGATGTCTCGGGCGCTGTAACGAGCCGCGGGTCGGCCGCGCCTCCCTTTTAACACGCCGGATTAGCACAGCTCGGTGCCGACGCCTCCCGCGGAGCGGCGTTTCCACGCTGTCAGCGCTCCGCTGGCCCTGACCTCTCCCGAGCTCTCCCCTCGAGTTTGTGTCCGCTCCGCTGCTTGTTGAATTTCGTTGAATTTCGACTGTGGAGCACATGAATGATTCCACCGCGCTTTATGTTAAGGTCCCAAAGACTAACCATTAATTAACACGTTACTAAAACTTTGTTGACATTTATTGCACTGCCTGTCCTAAGTTGACATTACGCACCTTGTACACATCACCTCAGGTCAGGCACTGCATAAGAAGTGAACAGGCTCTATGGCGTTGATTGATATTCAGTGAACATTCATTGTATCCATTTATGAAGGGTGAATAGTATCTACCTTAGGACAGGCCCAACAAATCAATTAATGTTAATAACAGGGAACGCAAAACAGTGACAGGTACTGCAAAATAATGAATGTTAATAGCATTCATTAATCTTAATAATGTTTATTAACGGTTAATTAATGTGACTTCGGTATAAATGGATCCCAGAGGTACTTTACCCATAAAAAAGGCGAGATGGTTTATGGCTGTAGGAGAATTCATAGTTTTAGGATGTGTCAGCACAAATTATCATGTCTGAGGGACCCACGTGCTGGATTTTTAACTGAATTGCCTAGACGAGTGGTGTAATAATAAGAATGATAGAGTTATAAATGATCATGCCTTTGAATACAGCCTAACAGTAATAAAGTGTGCCAGAGCAGATGGGCTCAAGCTGTAGCTCCGCCCTCCCTGCGTGTGACATCATTGTGATGTCACAGCCTGAAAGGCAGCCTGCTATAAATCTTTCAGTCAGTAGGGCAGTGCGTCACACCTGACGTGGTGTTCACAGCCTGCGTTTGCGCAGTTTGAAAACACGAAGCTCTCTCACAGCCCTCACACTGTGTTCTCAGGCCCGTAAAGCATTGCACTCGGTCCTAAAGCACACCCTGCGTTCTCACAGTTCTGAAAAGCTCACAGCGCTGTCGCAGTGCTAATTAATACACTTGCTGGATTTTCACAATTCTGAAATGCACGCTGCATTGTCACCGTTCTCAGGCGAGCCGCATCCTCGCGGCTTCGACGCGTATGGTGTTCTGGCGGTCCTGAGATGCGCGCTGCACATTGGCCGCTGGCTTCAATCGATCGAGCTTAAACGGCGAGCGCGTAAACACGGCTGCTCTGGCTGGTTAGGTCAGGACCGGGCAAAGTTTCTCTTTGCAAATCACTGTCAAAATTTCAACAGGCTGAAATTGCTCTTTAGATTGCATCCAGCATGCCCTCCCCCCCCCCCACTCCCCCTGACACCCTTCTCCTCAATCCTTGATGGAATGTGTTTTCCGTGCCCCCCAGGTCCCCGGGGGCCTGTTATCTCCAGTGTGTGAGAGGTAAATTGTACCCGGAGAGTTTCTTGAGGATTTAGATAGGGGCCCGTGTTTTACACGCAGCCCCTTTCTGTAGCTGACTGGTGAGACGTGTTGTTGGCACCTTATCTTGCCTCTGACACACACTGGACATTAATAGAAATTCATTGGAGCGGCGCGTGCGGGGAATGTGCTATCAGCCGGCGAGCGGGGACTCCTTTGTGGGAAGGTAATTGCAGTTTAACCCCTCCGGAGGCTTCCCTCGCTCTCTCCGGAGCCTGATTAATAAGGACGCTAATAACAGTGACCCACCCTCCCAGTCGCCGCCATCCGTGCTGTCGCCCGGCAGCTGCCCGGCAGCCGGAGGCCCCTCCCCCTTTCCCCGCCTCACAGTCTTATGAGAGCGGTAACAAAATGAGCTGTCATGCTTTCTCTGTGATTGGCTGGTCTGAGCCAATCGGTGTTTTGATGTGGAGAACAGTCTTTTGATTGGTTTATAGAAGTCAGTGTTTGATAGCACATGGTAGCTCCACTTCCTTCACAAAGTCCCACTGTGCCTCACTGTTACTGCCTTTTCCACCCTCTAGTGGTAAAATAAAAGCATTGTCATTAGCTTTGGGGAGCTGCTCATTCAAACACTCACTCAGTCAATGAGTGAGGTACACTACAAGATCTTGTAGTCTGTCAAAAATGATCATGAATTTTTAGGGTTTTTAAAATGTAAATAACTACACTGGGGGGTGGAAGTTTAAGATAGTGGTAAGGAATAGGGTTCATAACAAAGGTTGCTGATACGATTCCTACTACGGCACTGCTGCTTTACCCTTGGGCAAGGTACTTAACCCAGAATTGCCTCGGTTAATATCCAGCTGTATAAATAGATAACATGTGAAAATTGTAACCTACATAAGTTGCTCTGGATAGGAGCTTCTGCTAAATGACAATAATGTAATAAAACGTAATGGAATGCATGTTACGATGAAGAAAGGAAAATCCATGAATCTTGCTATTAACTGCAACAAGGTGAGTTTGAGTGGTTGAGTTGCCACTTCATGTGGTGCGTTAAACTGATGATCCCAGTGGCATGTGCAGTACCTCAGCCCCATGTCCCTGAGCTGCTCGCAGCTGGCGCTGCGCAGTCACATTGCGCACATAGCCCTGTTAATGAGAGTGGCCTCCGAGCTCACTGCTCCCTAGCCACACGCAGCCTTGCAGTCCCCCATTACAGCTGTCAACAGATCCACCCTGTGTGGCATTTAGTTAAATGAGCCTTATGAGTATTGAATGAAGACTTCTGGGATCTCCTCTTTTCTCCTTTGTGTACTAAGTACTTAATAATGCGCGATTATGATAATAGCGCGCTGGAATTGCAGTGGTCGCCTTTGTTTTTCTGTAACAAAAGCCGATAGCCAGCCTGTCCGTGTTGCTTTGGCTGCTCGGTTGGGGTGGCGTTGTTTTTGTCCGAAAGCTCCGTGTAGCTAAGAAATGGGATGCTTTGTTATTTCTTCAGCAGATGGCCTTATCAGGGCGACTTATGTAGCATACAGGATCGCTTCCCTAACTGGTATTCCATGCTGCTGCTCAGACCTGTTTGGCTGTACCCCCTTTGGTTTTTCTGAAAAATGACGTGCTGTTGCAACTAGCTGCGGAAAGCTGCGTGACGAGAGTACTGGAGAGGCGACGCTAAGCTTCAGTTCATCAAACCAGGTTACGGTCGCTGGCTTTGAATCGGGTCGCGGCAGTACCCTCCCCGCGAGCCGACGGGCTACGCAGGGCGCTGAAGCCGGCGAGCGGAAGCTCAGCCGAGGCCGTCCCGCGGACTGCCCGCGTGAACCGTGGGCGGGGGTGAGGGAGGGCGGGCTGCGGACGTCCACCTGCCCGCCGCTGACAGTAACAAACTGTGATTACGGCAGATCCGTCTCCCGGCCGCCGAGACGCGAGCCGGAACAGGAACAAATGGATAACCTGACCGAGTCTGACAGCCGGGCTCTGACTGGAGGGAAATTACAGTAAATGTCAAGTACTCCTCTTCAGACGTATTACCTCAGTCCATTTCAGCGCCCGTGTTCTGTCTGAAGTTCCCGAGTGTGTGTATGTATGAACGTGTGTGTGTGTGTGTTTGTGGGGGGCTTTGCTGACCCAATTTGTTGCTCTAACCCAGAACTAGTAAACTTGAAAAGTAGTAAGCTCATTAGTAAAGTAATTAATCTTACGTAGAACTTAGAGGCATTAATAATAAATTAATTATTTGTGCATTAATAATCATTTCACATTATTGCAGTGGTAATGTTCTGTGGCTTCCAATATGGAATATTTGAATCATCAAACGCTGCTTTTTTCCTTAGCAATGTATGAAACTCTATCCTTTTCGGTGTAAATAAAGAGCATTGTATTCACTCACGCAAAAAACATTGACAATGACTACCTGTTATTTTATGCAGAATTCTTAGACCGTCCTCCATTAATATTGATGCAAAAATGCACAACTCTGGATTTTTCTTTTCTTAACCTACAAGCATTTGAATACTGATCCGCACAATCGATTTTTTATTTCAGGGTCGAATAATCATTCATCGCTTACAGACCTGAGACATGATTTATATTTCCAGCAAGGAAACAGAAGGTAACAACAGATGATGGCTCAAATTATTACGTCTGAGTCATAGTTGCGATTTAGTTGCGATATTCTGCACCAAAATATAACCATTCACAGCTGCACCCTAAACTGTGTAGTGTATGTGGAAGTGAAATTGAAGTGGTTAAGCTTTTAGAAAAGGCACAAACTGCACTGCCTGTGGTTGCTTTATATGTGCATCTACATGAGTGCTCCCAGTTACTTGAGTGAAATGAGTTGTTAATTGAGTGTGGCACCGATTGCACTCGTAGAACATCTGATAATATTTGTTGTAAAGTACAAAACATGCAAGGAAGTTGAAAAGGAGGCGTTAAGGCGCTAAGTGAATAGAAGGGTGTGTCAACACAAATGATAGCTGTTGGAAAATGTTGTTTACATTTTTAGAGAAGGTGTGTTTTCAAGAGTGACCTGTCAGTGTTGTATTTATTGAGCATGTGTGGTTTTGTCCGAGCTTGGTCTTGTTTAGTTTGTTTTTTCTGTGGCCCCTTATGTGAGAGGTTTTTGGCCCTGCAGACCCTGTAGAGTCTCTGAGCAGGAGCTGTGTGTTCTGACTCCAGGGGGCGCTGTCCCAGGGATGTCAGAGCTGACAGGTGAGATAAGACAGTGGAGGGAGTGGAGGGGAAGCAATCCTTAGGTGCAGTGTTACCCTTCCATTAGTAAGCAGAGCTTATCATTACCAATATTATTTTTTTCAATTATTTAACTCTCCAGTTAGATGTACATGTTGTGGTGTCTCATGTTAAACTGAAAAATGTATGGTATTTCCAACTCTAAGCATTTGACCTACCATTTTTTTGTCACAGGGAACCATCCTCTGCACATTTTAAGAGGGTGTGCAATGAATTCTGGGAAAGAAAAGCTTTGTTATCTTGTGCACTTTCACGTTCACACCAAGGTTGATGAAAGAGCTCTGACAATCTGCAAACATTCCAACGCTCGAGCGTTGAAAAAAAAAAAAAAAAAACAAAGGCAAAACCCCACTGTCTCCCTTTCCACAATTCAAAGCAAGCAGCAAGCTTTAGCTTTCACTTCCCCGTAGTGCTGAATATGTAGATCGCCTTGGCTCTCGCGTGGACGTTGTCATGGCTCTGAAAGAGCGATTTGCTTGTAAGAATTGAGGATGATTAAAACCATTTCCTTGGCAGCCTGTGACCTTGTCCTTGAGGCGGTGTTGTCCGAGAGGTCTCTGGCAAAGCCGACCTCCTCTTTCCACCCGTCCGCTTCATCCTGCGTTCACCCCTTTGTCTTTCTTCCGCTGGATCTGCCGTTCTTTTCTTCCCTTCGCTCTCACCAGCCTTCTGCCGGCACCAGCGCGCATCCAGCGAACGGCCTTTAATTGTCAATCTTCAGAAGATTAATTTCAAGGCTGGGGGGGTGGGGGGGTTGAGGGACGACGACCAAAGGGATTTTTCTTTTGGAATTGCGTTAATGCCTTTGCCAGTCTGTCAGTAGACGGGGTGATAAGTCACATTTGCATTAAAGCTCCTTTTCTGGCTCCCTCTGATTCATTAAAAATCTCTTTCATTTACATTTCCCAGGGTGGCTGTTAATGTCACCATACAAAAGTGTCGATTATTTGCGTATTATTGATATTTATGCATTTTAATGGAATCACTTTCAGAGAGTACTGAATGGTTTAAGTGTATACAATAGGTATACTTTAAGATTCAGAAGATGAAGGAACAGTGGTTTGCCCATGGCAAGCCAGTGGGAAGACCATCGGAGCTGATAAGATTTTAGTCCTCCCTTTGTCTGTTTCTCCACAAGATTCTTAGGTATTAAAGACTATAAATTCAGAATTGTTGCTACCCTAACAATATGGCCTTAAGATATGATGTATCTAATGGGAATATAACAGGGTGAGTGAAATTACTTGTTAGCCACAGTGCGTGTAACACAGCTTTGAGATCTGTACTTCCCTGTAGTTGCAAGCCGTAAGCTGTAGTTCCTCCTGTTCAACACTAGATGGCAGAAAGAGAACATGGGTCACGCTGGCCTGGGATGGCTCCTCTTTCATTCTGAATCACTGCGTTTGGCAGACACCTTAGAGCCTGGGTGTAATTTCATTGCTTGTAGAACGATGAACGAATTCTATACCCCTGACGTCTTCTGAATAAAATGCTTGTTTGGTCAAACATTCATTGTAGCAGGCAAGATAACATCCCTTTTGCAGGAGAGAAGACCTTCTTCTGTCAGAATGGGTTGTGTGAAATGAGTTGCGCGTGGCATCCCCTAAGGATCTCCTCCTCCTCTGACCCAAGCCCCCCCCACTCCTTCACACCCTCTGCCTCCTCCTGACCCAAACCTGTAGCCGGAGTGGTTAGTTAGTGCTGCCCATGGGAGGATGTCATGCAGTCTGTTGTTAGTTTAATGTCACACACAGTGGATCTATGAGCTGCGGCTTCCTTGAGGACAAAGAGGCTACAGGGCGGATTCCCCGCTCCTGGCCCCCTTTCCAGTGCCCATTCCTGGGAGGCAAACAAAACCTGCCCCCTCAACGCGTGACACACTAAACATTTCATGCACAGCTAGCTTGCTACTTAGCTATATAGTCTAGTTACTTAGATTTCTCTCTGAACGCATATTGCTTTGAGTTGTAGTTGTATATGTACCTTTCTAGAGCATTGTAAAGCAGTTTGGGTTGTTTTTGCATAACTTGGTATGGTGTAAATAAATGTTTATATGAATAGTAGTTACTAATTGCTAGTATTTGGGTATACTGTCTACCAACGCAAACAAGTGAGATTAAAGGTACTGAACAATGCTAAAGGATTGCATTGGTGCTTGATAAAAGAAAAAAAAACACACACACACACACACACACACACACACACATTTACACTCTGGTGGTCATAAAAGGATTAAGACTGCAGCAGGCCCATCTCTGGTATGAAAAAGGTTTAGAAACAGTGAAGCGGAGAACCTCCTGCTGCTATGTATTCATTGTGTGTGTGTGTTTTTTTCCTCTTCATCCTTTTTTCCCTGAAAGTAAAGGCGTCGGCGGCAGAAAGCGCCAGTGCTCACGCTCGGTGCTGGAACAGCCTTCCGCTCACCCCGCGAACCAGGAACCAGGGCTCCGATCCTCGAAAACCTCGTGAAGGCAAATCCCTTTTTCTGAGAGGCTCGCAGCCAGGTGCCTCGCTGAGGCACGGTGCCGCGGGGCGATCGCGGATGCGCCTTCCCCGCCTCCGCCCGCATTCCCGCCCGGCTGACCCGCTTCCAGCCGGAATTTCGAGGCGCCCCGCTCCCCCCCCCCCCCTCCCCCATCATCCCCCCATCATCCCCCCCGCCCTTGTTAGCCGGCTCGCGGAATGGCGAAGGCGGGCGCCGTGGGGACCGGCCGCGGCCGGCAAACAATGCTTATCGGGATGAATATAGATCACGGTAGCGGCAGACAGCGCTGTCAAGGTTAAAATGAAATCAATTAAGAGGAGTGAAGGGATGTTTAGCGGCGGGCTCCCCGGCGACTTCCCCGCCTCACCTTCCTGTTGTCAGCTGTCAGGTGTGACAGATTGCGGGGCCCTGCATGAGGAGAGGGCGGGGGCGGAGCCAAAGCTCACCGTGTGTGGGGGGGGGGGTAGGAGGGGAGGCTCGCGGGTAGGAGCGGTTTCATTTCCTTGTCCCGGTAACACTGCAATCTGGCAGGTCAGGGCTGTGGCCTGTGGGGGAGGCATGATTCCCGTGACGGTGCCGCCCTGGTGGCGGCCTCTCGCGCGCCCGCAGCCGGGGCTGCCGGATCTCGGTCGGGCTCGGCCGCGCGTTCCAGAAGCCTCCTTCCTTTCCCGTCTCGGGCGGCCCCGCGCGAGTAATCCGGCTCGTGAAATGAATAGTGGCTCTCAGATAAGCGCGCGTTATCAGTAATTGTAATCACAGACTCGACATCTTTTTGCATGTAAAGCTGTTAAGCCCCGCTCTCCTGGCTCGCGGCGGCCGGGATGCCGGTAATTGCCGACGAGTCGACCGCGGGCCAGAGGAGATCTTATCCCCGGCGCACTCCGAAACGAGAGCAGTCCTCATCCCCGCTCTCCAAAAGGTTACAGGTAAACACAGGTACGGCGGAATTAAGAGCCGAGGAGTAGGATCAGGGCATATTATAAAAACCTACTTTCTACTCCTCTCCAACAATTACTAGCTTAGTGTTGTTCATGATATGGCCGGTGTTTTGATGCAGCAGGAGGTTTGGTTTTGTTTTTAAATTACATTACATTGTTGTCATTTAGCAGACGCTCTTATCCAGAGTGATAATATAATAGTCAAATACAGCAGGTTGCAATGTTGCCGATTTATACAGCTGGATATTTACAATTGTGTAACTGGATATTTGCTATTGAGGAAATTGTGGTTTAAGTACCTTGCCCAAGTGTACAACAGCAGTGCCCCGGCGGGGAATCAAACCAGCAACCTTTTGGGTACGAGCCGTGCTCCTTTACCACTGCGCCACACTGCTGTCCCTGTTTGTCACCGCGCTGTTTTGATTATTACCGATGATACAGTAAGTCTTCGTGACAGTATTCCTCGGTTGCCCTGAGATACCATGTAAAACCACATGTTTCGGAATACTTTGAGCAGCTGATTTGGTGCTTAAGATTTCATAGCATTTATGCACGCAAGCAGCCATGGATCATCACCGTTTTCTCTGTTGAGGCATCTAGATAAGCGGCGGAACTCTTGTGCCGTGCCAAGCTTGATTCCACTCCAAGCATAACAGCCTGCTGAAATGATTTGTACCTGTGCCATAGCATCTTATTATTGTCATGTTCAAACTAGGTTCTGTTCCTCCTGCAGTAACTGTTTATTGTAACTTTGTTCCAAGTAAAAATTCACGTCCGGCCACACTCCCTGTTTCCGCCCCATTATTACTGAAATATGCATATTAATCCCCGCTTTATTGAATTATTTCTTAAATCTGCACATTAATCATGTGTTTAATGCGTTATTATTTGAGTTATTACTCCCAGTAAATGTTTTTTGTACTGAGTACAGTTCCCCCTCTGCACATTAGCTGACAGTACCAGCACAGTACAGTGCTCTACAGTGCATTCGCTCATTCAATTAAGGGGAATCTCTAGAACCGTGATACACAGTCTCTAGGGCTGTACAACAGTGAGGATGTGAGTGATGTGTCTGTAGTTATGCGACAACCATCAGCAGACAAGGTCCTGCGTGTGTGTGTGTATATATGTGTGTGTGTATATATATGTGTGTGTGTTTGTGCATGCGTGTGTGTGTGTGTGAGTGTGTGTGTGAGAGGGAGCTCTTTGAGTGTTCTCACACACACGCACACAGACATGGTGCGTGTGTATGAGTACACTCAAAGAGCTCCCTCTCTCCCTCACTTCATTGTTTTCCATTTATCTGAAGTTATTTAGATCTTTTTACCATCCATTGCTGACTTTCATAGTGGGTTGATTTGCCTTTATAAAATGTTAAATGCTTTTTTTTTTAACTGAGGAAGGGGAATTATTAATGGAGCAAATCAGAAGCCAGTGGGCCATTCCCTCCTCCTCAGACAGCTTGCAGTGGGGGCAATCAGTCTCATTATTAACTGCTAGTTTATGGCATTGCCCCGGAGCTGTGTGCGCTAAATAAACGCATTAAGCACATAAACAGGGAGCGAAGGCAGTGCGGGACAGACTCTGAGAGGCACATATCAGATGGCAGGAGATGGAGACGGAGAGGGAGAGGGACAGGGACAGGGCACACGTGTGCAGGGGCCACAGGGGGCCACAGAGAGCGCCTTTTGGGTCTGTGTGTATCTGTGACTGCACCTGTGTGTAAATAGGTATGTTTACACTGTCTGTCTGTCTATCCAGCTATCTATATTAATCAATTTACCAGTGTGCAGGAGTGTGTTAGCTGGTTTCAATTAGTTGCATTATTTATTAGAACATCTATAGGTTTGCACATCTGTAGCTTTGTGTAGCACAAAAACAGCAGAATGTTGGATTACCGGGGTGTCTTTATCAGGCGTGTAACGTCACAGTCCGCCCCAGGATTTCAACATGCAACCGTCTGGTCACAGACCCAGCTACCTAACTACCGCAGCTCACTGCCAGCGTGACAGAGGTCAAATCCCAGCCCTTACATTTCAGTCTGAAATGAGTTCCGTCAAGCAGGACGAGGCGCGTAGCCTGAGGCACCTCCGGCTCGTGAGACAGAGGCGCAAACACAGAAATTCGGGCGTGGATTTATCATTCCATCCACCACTCCTGTACAGACCTAGCAGTGACGTTCCTTCAGCGGCTCCTTCTCTCCGAGAGTCATCCTCTCTTTGATACCAGGCAGCTCCCTCAAATCTCCAAGCGTCGCCTCCCTGCTCTCGACAACCGTCCCCACGGTAACCCCCGACCCTTTAAGCGCAGATTGACTTCTGCCCCACCCCTCCCGGTTTAAAGTTTTATTCAAATGTTTCATTTGCATAGAGGTCCATTTGCATAATTGATTCCGGGGGCCGGGCGCTTGCCGCCGGCCCGGTGTGGAAAGGTTAAGGCCCGTCCTATTGGGTCGGGGCGCCACGGCCCCCGCCTCAGCGTTCCCCAACAGTCCGCTCGCATGACGCCTCGCTCCTGTCAGCCCCTGCCGGCTTCCATTCAGCTTGTTTGCTGAGTTAGTGCCCAACAGATAACCAGGCGGAGACTTATTTATTTGAAAACTGGCAAAGCGGGCTTCATTTCATGACTTATCTGCGTAATTCATGCTTGGCTGGGTATTATCTGCGGGCTGCAGATCCTGAGCGCGGCACTGTGGGAAACATACGCCCATCAGATTGTCTTTGCCTCCGTGGCAAATTAAAAAGGAATAAACAAAGAAGTGACAGGGTCTCGGCGTGGGTGAAGGGGAAACCTGATTAAAGCTGCGGCTCTGTGCGCGCCCTCTGTCTGCTGATCTGGGTCAGGGTTTGGGGGGGAGGTGATGGGCCAGGTGCTTGCACGTGAGTGTGGGGGTGTCTGAGTTTGAGGTGTATGTGCATGAGTGCGTAAGTGTGTGCATGTGTGTATGTGTTTGTGTGTGTGTGTGTTGGGGGGTATCTGAGGATAATGTGTGTGTATATGTGTGTGTGTTTGTGTATGCATGCATGGGGTGTCTGAATTTATTGTGTGTGTTTGTTTTCCTGTGCGTGTGTGTGAGAAAGTGGTGAGAGGAGAGATTGGGATCCTCAACAGAGCACATCACAGCTGACAGGAACGATACATTTTTGGGACCAAAGACAGATCAATGGAACAGGAAGTGAAGTGACAGGAAATGACAAAACAGCGAGGCCCTTGCCCCTACCCCCCCTCCCCCCACCCCCCCGCGGCAGACGGCCGCTGCAGCGCCTCCCTCTGTGGAGACTGGAGCAGTCGGCCGCTAATGGGGGTTTTATTCGCTTTTTATGTCCTCATTGAAAGGCCCCCAATTTTGTGCTCCACGGGCGCGGGCGGAGGGACGGCTGTAATTTGTCCCTCTGGCTGTCGGAGGCGGAGGCGGGAATAATGGCGCGGGGACGGGTTGTGGGGCAGAACAGAGAGAGCGCAAACGGCGGAGCGTCCCCCGCGTGCGCCGGGGCGGGGAGGGGAAACAGATGGCGCCCGGCGCTACGGCGTCACACCGCCCCGCTCCGCCGGCCCCCTCCGCCGGCCCAGTCCGTTTGCTATGTGCCGTTTTTTTATTGGGGGTACTGAGCTCGTTTTGCCGCCGGAGGGGGTTTGCGCCCTGTCCTGTCCCAGAGGCGGAGGCAGACGACCGGGGAGACTGACACTGAGTCTTCCCCTCGGCTGCAGGGAGCTTTAACTTTGAAAGCAAAAGTAAAAATCCATTTGTGTAATTAGA